>CM065664.1:8306999-8906999 GCA_033220385.1 Triplophysa yarkandensis | reverse complement strand
CTGCAGACTGATTGTGGTTTGGTCAAAGGGCTTGTCTGTCTGAGTCTTAGGATCATAGAGATGTCTTCTGGTGCCGTAAGCAGTCATCCCAGCCTGACTAGCACATTTGTTTGTCCCCATCTAACCATTGAGAAAGATATTTATGCCTAGAGTTCACAATGCTCATTGATATATAATGTTCATGAAATACACTTGCATGTATTTTACTACAATGTCATCAATATAAATCATCAGCAGGATCAGACGAAATCTGCAGACATTTTTTTCAATTCCGCTGAATTGTTAATACTGCTGAACAGTTTCAAATGTTTTTACTAATTTCAAATACCATTTTAAATAAAAAAAATCGCATCGCAGTGCAGACCAACCGCGTTTGACTATGAAAACTTGCGATAAAGGGAAATACAACTACGAGAGCTGAAATCCATACTGCGGAAAAATCTGCGGACTAATGTACCGTGGACAGATTATGTGAGGCCCTAAACATCAGTTCTTTTTTTTAAGCAATAATTAATTTTTTTTTCAAAAACATACATTTACATGGTGAAATCGATATATTTGGTTAGAAAATAGGGTTTACATAAATAAAGTTTGATTTTGTAAAGTTGTCCTTTTACTCTTTATTTGATAACAAAAATATAAACATAAAATAAAATGTAAATTGATTAAAAAGTTCTGCCTTCAGTTACATTAGACAAACAAGACATTGGTATTTTTTCCAAAAATGCACAGATCTTATTGTGATTTCTGTATTTATGACTGTCAACAAACAATGTAAACATCCCTCATAAATCAATGTATTATCCCAAAATCACAGAATTTTGTGGTATTTTAACTTTCAACGCTATAACTTAATTTTAGTTTAAAGAAATGTTAAAATAAAAATGTGTTTGAAAATATATTCTGAACATTCCGTATGCTCTGCAGTTCTTGGCTTCCATTTTGAGTATAAACCCACAAATTAAAAGAATTCTTTAAACAAAATTTTAGAAATTCCCACGGATCTATCTTTCCAAAATACTATCCCAAACATTCAACTACTGTGAATAAAGAAAAGCTCTTTACCTGCAGCCCAATCACACATTGACCAGCCTTCATTTTTTCTTCATCAAAACGGCGTGAGTGCTTGTCAGCATACTTCACACCAATGTCCACTTTGGTGTCCATACCTTTAGTTTTTGCCTTTTCAATAAACACATAAAGCACAATTATACAGGGTTTGAACAAAAAACAAAGATGGTCCTCAAAGAAAAATCTTTTTTCATTTCCATCCCGGATATGGCACTTAACTCACCATGCTGGCCAGGGCGAGAAGTGTGGTCTGGACCTGAGTCATGTTCCCGTTCTCAAACAAATCGTTGGCCTCAAAGATGTCATTGGGCTTCAGACCATAAGTGAGAATGGCTTTGATAAAGTTGCCTAGGTTCTCAAGCTTTAGGGAAAACAATCAGAAAAGTTATATTTCTCCAAAAAATAAAGGGAATAAATAAACAAAGTTTTTCTAACCCACCTTGTGCCAGTTAAGCTTGGATTGGTTAATTTTCTTGATGGAGCCTGGCTGAAGTTTATTAATGAGCCTATGAGACAATATTCATAATCTATGATAAACTAACTCTTTGCAGCAAGAAAAACTATTTGTTTGATTTGTTCCAAATTTTCTTACTGGCGACAGAAATAAAAAGAATGTGTAAAAGTCAGACTAGGTGGTTTTAATAACAGAATATGGTGTTATTTTAGTACCCAAACTTGAATTCTGAAGCCAACTATTCAGATGTGTAATTAAAGCATAATCAAGATACAAAGTTTAAGGCGGGCTGACAGTCCTTATTTAAAGCCAAAACAAACGGTACTGTGCCTTACAGAATTATCCAAAATCTTAATGATTTCTATCATTAAAATATACATAACTAAAACTTACTCGCACAGTATGATTCCATCCTTTAGACCCAGCTGAAAGTTTTCTCCAATCGACATGCCAGTGACATCCTCAATCCAATACCTCAGTTCCTCCTCCTTCTGCAGGTCATACTTCTGAGCAATCTATGAAGACCAAAAAATGTGAAGGAGAACTATTCTTCAAAGAACTAGCCTGTAGTTTATTAAATTTTAAGCAATTTTAGGTAATCAAGCTCCATATTGAGACATCTTAGAGTCATTTGCAAGCTAATGTCCATGAAGGATAAATAAACTGGTTTGCTAAGGAAAAAACTGAAGTCTTTAAACTTAACCTCCATCAGGAGAAAAAGAGTAGTTTAGTTAAGTAGTGGAATCTTTTTTAATATAAAGAAAAGAGCAATGAACACAATCATAATGCATCCATATACTTCCAGTATGTTCACATACGTGCATTAAACTCCATATACTTTTTACAATTTTATTTTGTATTCAAGAAATTGTTTGTTTTAGAAAACCGCCACGTCTCTGGCTAGCTTGTGCCGAACTGTCGCGAAATGGACTGAGATGGACAGGAAATTGCAGATGTTTCGTCCCATGTGTGAACTCTTTTTCTAGGAGCAGCTCCAGATACCGTTTCAGCCGCAATCCAAGTCATTTAGAACTATGTAGATCACAACCATTACAGTCTCATATTATGTCATTTTAACAACCAACAACAAGTCTGATCTTGAATTTAAGCGTGACATCAAAATCCTTTTGTAAAACACATTTCATAGACCAAAGGAGAGCTGTTTCTTGAGCAGATTGACAGATGTGAATAAAGATGTGAAATGTTTAAGCAGACCTGCTTTTAAAGTGAGAGTTAATCATTTTGCATTTCATACGTCGTGCTTGCACAGGTTCTACTTGATCCTTTTCATCTATGTTGTCCTGGTCTGATTCCGGCTCCAATTAATACCATTAAATGTCTTCAATATTATCAATGAGGCAGAATCAGACGCAGAATCAGTTTATGATAACTGAGCATGTGCACAAATTTGTAAGCCGTGGACATTTCCGGTCTACACGCGTCAACTTTGCTGTCAAATCATAGCACAGGAACCGCTGGCCCAATCAGGATTCGTTTCTTATTTCTTAAGGTATGAGTCGTTTTCATGACAGGGGGAAAAGCGGTAGAAGAACAGAGAAGTGAATTACGTGAAAAATATTTAAGCCTAAACCATCAGTTTGGTTACGGTGTCTGAGCCTTATAATAAAAGTAATTATTTTATTATCCACGGTAATACCGTATATAAAGGTATAAGTGGGAGGAGGTTTGACCCTACCAAAATTTGGATACCGCCCAAGCCTAACTGGGACCTTGAATTAATAAAAAGCGTATCATTTAACAACCTTGGCACTAATGGACAGTCTGTTCTTATGATTAAAAAGGCTCTATAAACAAAAATCAATCTTTTATGGAGGAAATATAACCCTGTTCCTGTTTCCTATCTTAAGCTCATCTTCTCCAGCTGTGTTTCAGCATTATTACTATAGGAAATGGTTCTGTGAAACAGAGCAAACAGAGCCGTACATGTGACATGAAGTCAAGGACTCAGAGAGAATGCAAGTCAATGACAGATGCACGATGAGCAGAATTAAAATGTGTATTATATGAACATGTTATTGTGTCGTTTAGGCACACAAACATTTCCATGTTACAAAAAGCCTTGGGTGTTTTTCCATGGTTAACACTGTGGACATCTTTCGATAAGAGAGAATAAACACAAGGACAAAAAGCACTCGTTAGAGAGGAACAAAGGTGACATAAAAACATGTATAAAGAGAGGGCGAAGGCGAGGACATCAACACGCCTCTCACTCCAGAGACAGTATAAAGACATCTAGTTATCTCAGGAGACAAGACAGAGTCTGAGAACTGTTTCAAAACAATAATGATAAAACTAGAAGGTACCAATCCAGATTATTCCAATAAAAAAATAATTTCTCATTTCATCACACAAACATCACTTTATACGAATCCCTATAAAGTGATATTTTTGTGATTAAAACATGACAATACTTTTTGTATTAATTTAGATATCTGTTAAAACAATAATTGCATTACATTATTACTGAAAATTTGAAAAAATATAAAAGGCTTAAAAGAGGTTAATGGTAATCACAGAGCTAACATATTAGTTATATAAACTAGATCGTCAAAATCTGCATTGGCTGATCGCTATGAAAAATATCCTATTGGATAAATATCCTCATTACTTTATAATTTTTGTTCTGTTGAACATGAAATATTTTGAAGAATGTAGGACAGCGAAAAGTTATTTTGACTTCCATTGTCATTTTTCCAACTATGGTCGTCAATGGGTTCCAAAAAATGTTGAATTATTTACCGTAATTCTTCCAAATATCTTTCTCCGTTTAACCAAACAACGAAATTTACAAAGGTTTGAAACAACAAGAGGGCAAGAGTGACAGAATTTTAGTGATCAGAGTGCATTAAAGATTCAACTACTGTAAGAAAAAACTTTTTTCCCAATAGCTCTTTAGGACCCCAATACGAGGAGGCCCGAAACCAGGTTCAAATACCACATGCAGCAGTTAAAGGCTAATGAGAGAAGTACGACCGCCCCATCCAATTCCTCTGACAGTTATCTCAAACTCGTTCACATACAATAGAGCTCGTGTTCCTAAAACTAGTACATTTAAGAGAAAAGAGGTAAAAAATCAACAGTCTATTGATTTATTGTTTGACTTACAGACAGAAATCCACGGCCCAAAGGTCAAAGTGAACTTCCTGTCCACACAGAAAACAGGGAGAACATCTGTGTTTGGCCCTGTGAGAACAACATGTTGAAGTTGTGGCTGCTTCATTCATAAAACTCATTGCGTTTGGTGTAAAAGACAGAAGAGAATGAAGAATAGAACATTGAGTAATTAAGCCAGACCCTTTAAGCACTGGGGGAATAAGATCCTGTCTGAAGCACATTTACCGGATGGAAGAACTCTTGTTAAGAGTGCAGATGCTTCCGAGTAATCGATTTAGATTTAATGTTAATGTCTAGTAAGGCTATGCAATATACAAATATAACAAAAGTGAATATCATAATAGTTGGCAGTAAAATACCTAAATAATTATCCTTAAAGTTATGTGGATGTAGAGATGTCAAACTTTTGCGTGTGCGATGGACCATTTGTCCAGCGATCTATAATAATTTTATGAATGCAGAAATGTGATTAAGCAAGCGAGCCAAGCAATTTCAAATGTTTTACTGATGCTTTTTCTTGCTTAAAGAATGTGAAACATTGTTGGTTATATATATTTTTAAATATTTAAATATACCTTAAAATGATTATAGAAAAAAATACTGTTTTGCATATTAAATAAAGCCCTGTTTAGCAGTTGCATGCTATTGCATTTTGCATTTTTCCTCAATAACACAGAGCATTAGTGTCAAGCAGACAAAATAACGTAGGAGCAAGGTTTTTTATGTTCATACAGGCTTAAAGAGAGGTTTGCATAGCAACTGATCCAAATGATTATTACCACAGATTACTGCCAGATCATAAACTAGATGCACATGAGCTTTTGCTTCAGAAAACTGCAATTCAAGAGTAAAAATGTTTTTTTATTCCTTCTCATGCTTACTTATTTTTAGAGTCACACATCTTGTTTACTTTTCAAATTACAAATCAAACCCGAACCCACGAGCCAATAAATTCAGTAAGCACAGGATAATTTGGAAAATCAAGACTTGGAAACAATATTGGATTTCCTGGGCCGTCAAAGAGCTCACTTCCGTCCATCAGAGCGCTCCAAATATTATTCCTAAATGTTTGTGCAGCTTCATTCAAGAGCTTATGAAGTCAGTTGGGGGTAAGTGTCCTTACATGTCTACAGATGGCACAGGAACCAGGAAAACGTCGCCCTACTCTGGTTTGTATTGTTTGCCCACCCTCGCACCCATTCTAAGCTCCACACCCAAACACAAACATCAGATAAAAGATGGAAAGCGAATTGGAGGAATTACTTCACATAATGATCATTTACACAAGAGACACAGGGGTCAGCCGGATCTGGTGGTTAGAGAGTTGGACTTGTAAGAGGAAGGTTGTGGGTTTCAATCCCAGTGCCAACCTTGAGCAAGACATCTTAGTTTTCTCTGCAGTGATAATTGTCCAATGCATAATAATGGCTTTGGATAGTAGATGTATTCTTCTTGATCAGTTGTGCATGATACGCATGACATCTAATGTTAATAGTGTTGGCTTATAATGCAAATGTTGCTGTTGCAAGCTCAGGTGAGTAAAGTGGAATTTACATCCCGGTGCAAAACAGTTCAATCCAGGTGGACTGTTATAAGAGCAGTGCAATAACTCTGGGTTATTTACATCCATTTATACATTTGGCAGACACAAACACAACTTACATTGCATCACTAGACATTTGTGTGTGCAGCCTTGGGATTGAACCAATGACCTTGGGGTTGACAACACCAAGCTCTTTCTATTGAGATACAGGAAACATTTATATGATGTGTGTTTTATTTACAGCTGTATAATGTTGTGCACTTTGTCATGTCACAAAGAGGAATAGGAATACACAACCAGATCACCAGATCCTGCAGGGAAATGTGGGCCTCATTAAACAATCTCACAATATTTTGTGGCATGATGAAAACTATTAATTTTTTTTTAAAATGCAGAACAGATATTCGACCATAGTTCTGAAGCACATTGAAGAAATTAGACCCCCAAAAAAATATTTATTAAATACAAATGTTATAATCAGCTGCATCAATTTTAGTGACGTCATCGACCTCATTTCTTTATCTCAAACTGGAGCTCCACCCAAAATCCAACAAAAGAGACAGCTCGCAGATCAGCTTAACAGGGCACAAACAGTGCAATAAACAGTGAAATAAACATGCATGTATTATCTAAATAAAGTGTAATTGTGTATCAGTGGGAGAAACAGACAGACACGTGTTCATTCATTCAGAAGTTAAAGTGACGCAACACCTCGTTTTCCTAATGCATAAGTATAAAAAATAAGTTTTTCATATAAAACTGGAAAAAAAAACACATTTAACACAAAAAAGTACACAAAGCATTTCGTGTAAAGTTGGGCAGATTGAACTTCGACATTCCCCAAATGTTGCGGATAAAATCACGCTTTAATGCGTTTGTAAACACTTCCGGGCAGAGAAAGAGAGAAATGTGTAATCCTACCTTACTTCTGACTTCTGCAGATAGCCCGTAAGCAGGGCCCTTGTTGAACTGGGTCATTGTCTCTTTAAAGCCACCAAACTCTTGCAGGAATCTCGCAAATCTGCTGCTTTTCACTCAATGTGCACAGTTACAAAAGACAAGAAATGTGAGAGTTTGTGCTGCTCAGCTGTGACTGGCGCTTTGCTTGAGATGAACGGCTGTAATAAAGCTTCTGTGACCCGCAGAACTCATGAAACAAACTCTGCACCACGAGCGGGAGATCACTCGCAAAACACGCCCTCGACTCCTGACGTCACTCAGGACGCCTGTCTGATTGGCCGAGAGAAACGGCGCTGATAAATATTCATACGCAACTTTCTGGACGCTGGGTGAACGTTGCCAGGCAACATCAGATGCTGAACTTAATATTTATATTTATTTTTATGTTTGATTACACTTATACATGTAAGGGACAAGGCAGCTAAATGCAGTTAGCAGTAAGTACAGAATATTTTAATTATACAGAATACATTTATGGACATTATTTGCAGATTTAAAATACTAAGCTGATATAAAGATGAACATGAATATATTATACAGATGGATTATGTTAAAGTGCATGTACACTATAGACTGATCTGTGAACATATGAACATCATTTACACTATTGCAATGGATATTTAAGTGCATTAAAATGCATATGTATATAACATGAATGCATTTATCATATATTCCCACTGACTTATCTTGTGTAAGTATATAAAGTTATATAAAGGAAAATAACTATGTGATATTATGTTGGCTTGAGTTTCATGATGCTCTGAGGCCACGCTTTTAGCAACCAAACAAATGACCTTAGCAGCCAGAAATATTATATTTTAAAATTCTTACTAATCTTCATCAAACTTTTAGGTCAGCCTCCCTCAAGCTATCACACAGTTTGTTCACAAACTTTGACTTCATCTAGTTGCACATAAAAGCCATGACAAATGCTCAAAACATATATTAGTTAAAGCGACGCCCGGGAGCAGTTGGGCGTTTCGGTGCCTTGCTCGAGGGCACCTAAGTCATGATGTTGCCGGCCCCAAACATGAACCCACAACCCTGAAGGAGTCCAACACTCAACCACAAGGTCATGACCCCCCCCCCTTTTTTTAAGCATTTTCTCTCATCTCAGGCCCCACTTACTATGTGTTTGCCATCCAACGAAAAGACATTTTATTCCTAGAAGACGTTTCGGTGGCATTCATTCTCCCTTTCAAACGGTGCCATGCCTGTTATATCCAGAATTCAATGCCAGGTCGTGTGACGCGATAATGAACGCTATCATCACCTTTTCCTGGCATGTATACACATCCTGAAAGATGTCTTATCATTATAGACACAAAAACTGTTTTCAGTCCCTTTGGTTTGACAACAAATCCATTATTCTTCTAGACATGCATTTAATTAAGAGCAAGTCAAAACTTGTATTGTAATAATATAGCAAGTTTGTGTTAAGCCCATCACTATAGCAATGAAACAAAGAAAATGACGGAAAACAAGGTGTGTATCCTATTCAAAAGATTGTCGCCAGACATTTTAACTAAAACAGGAATCCCTTTACAAGCACAATATCCATTTTCCCTGCACAAAAGTGTTGTGGTTAACTCCTGAGGATTATTTTAAACATTTATATGTGTAAATGGCTTAATGTGACATTTACAATATTAAAAGTATTTGGCAAGCAAAATGAACCGTGGATGTTTAGACGTATGTCTCTTAAATCAACAGGTTACATAAACTAATGAATATATTTATAAGGTGTGAGAAGAAAAGTTTTCATTGTCAATGTCTACTGCAGGCATACGTGTGTGTATATATATACAGAATATATTGTTCTTTGTAAAATAGAGGAGGAGAAGAGTCTCTAGAGCACTCAAAAATGTTATCTTAAGAGAGTGTTATACACAAAAAGACATTAAAATTGCACAAAAGAAGTAATTTGGAAGAAAGTTGGTAGGGTAACAGGGTCCCCCATTTACTTGGTTTAGTGTTGATACAATAAAAGTAAGTGGGGGTCGTCACTTTTATGACAACATTCTTCAAAATATATTCTTTTGTGTTCTGCAAAAGAAAGAAAGTCAAAAGGGTTTGGTACAGCTTGAGTGTCAGAAAATGATGATAGGGTTAACTATCCCTTTAATGTACCATATGTGACATACTGTATAACCAGTGGAACGTTTCATGCACAAACTATTCATCAAACTGAAATGCTTTGTTGCTCCATCCCTGAGGCACAACATGCAGACAGACTCAACAACAACTGTGCTTAAGTAAGGGTGGGACATTATTACCTGGAGCTATAGGAGAAAACTTAAACAGCTTTTATAAATGAGCATGCCTTCCGCTTTTCGACCTCCATTAGCGCTGAACACTAGAACACTGAGAGTGAAAGTTTAAACAGGGTTTATTTTGTTCATATTTGACATATAGATTAAAGGGATCATTCTTTGATGAATTACACACTCCCTTGTCGTTCCAAACTTTAAATTTTTTGTGTATGGCCGAAAATGCTTGTAACCAAACAGTTTTTGGACCCCATTGACTAACATGGGATCCAAAAAATTACAATGGTAGTCAGCAGTGCCACCAAACTTTCTTCATGCCCTACATTCTTCAAAATATCTTCTTTCGTGTTTAGCTAAACAAAATGTACAAATACAATACTGTGCAAAAGTTTTAATGACGTTAGCATTTTAACCACTAAATGTTTTTAAGTAATTAATTCTATAATTTAGAGTAGTGATTTGAACATATACGTTTAAGTTTATTATCATTTGTGATTTTTTTACACACAAGATCCAATGTGAGACAATAGCTCCACACAGAGATCTGGTGTCATCACCTATTGCACATCATGATAAAAGAGAAGCTAAACCTAATCTCGAAGACATGAACCTTCACAGTACTGCATAATAAAATTCTCTCTGGCTTAGTCCAAATAATGGAATAAAAGTTCTAGAAATCTAAACTCAAATTTTCTAAAGACACTACTGCAATATATAAATATTGATTAAAACCATTAAACCAATGATGGCACTGATGTGACTCATCCAAAAATCTTTCTCTGTGTTCATAAAAAAAAAAAGAAATTTATACAGATTTAGAACACCTCAAAGGTGAGTCAAGGATGAGAGGATTTGTATTTTGGATGAACTATTCTTTTAAGAGAAAATGTAAAAAAGTCCATGCACAGTGAAAAAAGTTTAGGTATGAATGCCCTTGTTTGAATCATAGTCAACCAACCTTTCCAGCAACCTCTTAAGCAATCTGTCTCTTTAATATTGAAGTTTGGTTGCTACCAAGAAATGACCAACAACCTCTTCACATTGTTTTGGATGTCTTACTCTATCTAGTGGTTCATCTATGCAATTGCGCAAATAAAGGATGAAAAATATGAAGACACTGGACTGCTGCATAGGAGAGAAAGCACACTGTAAAGAGAGGGGGAGAAGGGGCTTGCCTTGGCATTAGTAGCTTAAATGAACCTCTGAGCTTTAACAGGTCTCCTGTCCTCTCGGTATTTCTCCCTCCATCTCATGAGGTCAGCTGTGGTGATGTGTACCCTCCATGGACAGTTCATCATGGCTCTTTCAGAACGGACAGGGTAAGTCATATACACAGGACCTGTGATATTGAGCATGGGACCATGCAATCTTTACATTTACTAAAGTATTTTTAACCTGTCATAATATATCACATTCATCTACAAAATAATATTTGTGATGGATTAAACTGATAACCTATTATTGATGAATTGGAAATCAGATGTGACAAGGTCAGGCTTGACTTCCTACCAAGATATCAAATACCAAACATTTCCAAGCTTGATTCCTTCTCCAAGGGTATGAGGGCAAAGTAGAGGAGGGATCTTGTCTCTATGGATCATTTCACTGCTACATTGATCCCCTCCATTGATTTTTTGCTGGTTCACTTCAAGTGGTAATCATTCAGTAGTTTTAGTTACGTGTAATGTAAAAACTCGCTGGACCATTATTTGGGATAGGTTTGCCTTTGCAAGAAGTCCGCTAAGTCTTCTTCCACACTGAGTTGTTGGAAGCATCTCATGAGACAGGCGTGCTGCTATAAATCAGAGGTAAAGCAATCCGAGACGCGGTTGAGTCGGCTGACCTCTGGATGGCTGTGTCAGCACATATGCAGATGGTTCTGTCTACGGAGTGATTTGGCAGTAGAGAGGAACTGCGGCAACACAGGTGATGACTGGGCCTTTTGTGCAAGCAACTGGTCTAAACACTATAGTTGAAGTGGAGATGTGATTATGTGCCAAGGGTAAGTATGGACCATTTAAAGGCTTAATGCTTTGTTTCCATGTCTCTTTCCATCTCCAGGGCTCAGTAGGCATGGAGCCTCTCAGCCTGCAGGTGCTGGTGATTGTAACAGGAAGCTTCTTTGGGTTCCAGTGGATGTTCCACAGAGGTAGTCCATGGGTATCTCAGCATCTCTGCCAAGGCTTCCTCAAGCTCAGCCTCACTCAAAGGACAGAATGGAACTCCAGGTGTCAGTCTCATCTTTTAAAAACCTTTTTTGCTATGCAATTCTTCTTCTTGAAGATCTTTATTGGCATGCCTATGAAGGAGTCAATGTGTTTATGTTCTTTCTGCTTTCTTATTTTGTTTCAGGACTGTCTCCACTGTCCACGCCATGGTGGTGGGACTGTTCTGTCTCTACATATATGTGTTTGACGAACCTATCCGTAAAGACCCAGTCTGGTGAGGATTCTAAAATGCGGTCCATTGTTGGCACAACATTTTTCATTCTGAATGTTTTTCACTCTGTTTTCTTTATTTTTTGGCAACAGGGGAGATGCCACACTGGTCAAACTCAATGTGGCTGTTACGACAGGTTACCTTGTCTCAGGTGAGCAGAGGTTTCAGACTTCTCAAATGAATTCTGTCTAAATTACCAGTTATCACCACGGGTCTTTTGCCCTTTCAGATCTTCTGCTCATGTTTACTTCATGGGCATCAATTGGAGAGAAATATTTTGTCTTACATCATCTTGCTGCCCTTTATGCATACTACTATGTACTTGTGAGTCTTAAAATAAGTGTTTTCAGTAAGAATGATTCACAATTACTTCAAAGATTTTGAAGATGATTGTGGTGTTTTTGTTTTCATATGTAGAGTCTAGGGATATTGCCTTACTTTGCTAACTTCCGCCTGCTCTCAGAATTCTCGACTCCCTTTGTGAACCAACGGTATGTAGTGTATTCTTATTATTCACATTTATGTTCGTCACTGGGTTTGACAAAAATCGAACCAATCAAATTTTTAACCTCATCTTCAATTTTCCTACGCATTGCAGTTGGTTTTTTCAAACACTGGGATATCACAAACTTTCCAAACCGAGTCTGCTCAATGGGGTTGCCATGGCATCTGTGTTCTTCTTGGTGAGGATTGCAGTCATTCCAGCATACTACAGCCAAATGTATTCTGTCTTTGGCACAGAAGACTTTTACCGGCTACCTCTTGGGGCCCGCTGCGCCTGGGTTATATCCAGCGTGTCACTGGACATTATGAACATCATGTGGATGCGCAGGATCATCCGTGGATGTGTGAAAGTCCTGCGTTCAGCCTGGTTGAGAAACACAGAAACGGAGCTGGAAACTAAAAAAAATGACTGAAGAGACGCAACTACATGAGTGTGCACACACGTGCCATTCTTGATCCATCCTGTTGCTGTAGAGCAGCTGTCAAATATCTAAACTGTAGTCTTACTGCTGCAATTCAGTGAACTCCTTATCTGTTGGTAGACAAATCAGTTTGTTCAATACTTGTTTTAATTGACGTATATCTTAAGCTATTTCATAAGACGGACTCTATATGTACTACAATCAGGACTATAGTTGTGCACTAATTATTATGAAGCTGCTAATAAAATCAACCAAATTGCCTTTATGAATGCGATCAACAAACAAACAGCACATCTACACAACTAAGATGCACACTGTGTATGTGGAGCCCGTAATACACAACTTTTTAAGATTGTTAATCCGTACTGACTGCAATTCAACTATCAAATACAATAATGTGCCTATCAAAAAAATAATGGCTCAACGTTTGTGAATCTGTGGTTTACATATATGTGTAATATATACTGGGTGCATGTCTATATGAATCAGTGCTATATGAAGAATATAACGTATGTCTTGGAAATAACGTCAGGTTACACAATGGTGTGTTCCTTAAAATCTCGAACTAAGGAGCCATGTATAAACCACCTGCGTTTAGAATGTTGTTGTTTTGCTGTTGAAAGCAAAAGAATGACAATGTTTGTAACATGTAAAGCTTGAATAAGATCAAGGATTTCAGGTATTCATCATTATTTACATCACATATATCTTTATACCAAGAATCAATGTATCAATTGCTGATGTCAATCAATACCCATGCCTATTTTCCTTAAACCCCTGGGGGTAAATAAACATTAATTTGTACAAAGATTTCTGTGTTGTGACACATTATATTTAATTAAATAATCATCTTAGTTTATATTTTTATTTCCCACGTGGTGTCTGAAGAAAGGACATTAGTGCCAAGAACATAATTCTGTGAGAAAGTTACATAACAAACATTTTGTTGGTTTGAAATATAGTATTAAATGCAGATTTTTTATTTTATAATATACATTTAATTAAAATGAACAAACAATTTAATAATTGACATAAAAAAAACATTAAAATAGGATAAATATTAAGGTTTACAACTACTTTCCAGTGCACTAGGGGGCAGACTGTCAGCTCGCGCCACACACGCGCTGTGATGTAAGACGCAAAGCATCATGGGATATGAGGCATGATCTAGCGCGCGACATTGACAGCAGTGTTAGGTAAGTGTTCACTTTTGTTTAACACTGTTTAATCTTTCATCAACCTTGTCTGGCAATGTGGCATTCATTTAAAGAAAATACAATTTCCTTAAATGTACAGAATGTGTATGTCTTTGTGATGGACACATTTGAAACCTCATCATCTAGTAAACATTATAGAGAGTTTGATCTTGGGAGCTTTAAAAGAAGACCCTTGGTTATCATATTTCTGTTTTATTCTGACAGTGACAGCTATAAATAACAAATAAAGTTTAAGTGATTCACTAATATTCATGAATTAAAGGAAACACTTGTGTTATGCATTGCAATAACTTATGTGTATGTCAATGAGACTCTTGTTGATTTTAACAGGTGGGATATATAGCTGATGGCAGACATTATGTCTGGCCTCACAGGGACCGTTAAGGCAGAAAGCATCCCGGTGTCTGACTTTGCCAAAGCACCGCCACAGGGATGCCCGATGCATCCAGATGTTATAAAACGTAAGGATCTATCACTTCTGTGATTGGGATCAATTTGGAGGAATTAGATGGTTGAAACTTCTTATTGTACGGTGTGGATGTAAATTCTCCCCTTTTAACATCTACAGAAGCTCCTCCATCAGAATGTCCAATGCATCAGGTGTCTCCATCGGCAAGTGATCAGCCGAATATTGCACCAAATAAACCAGCACATCAGGACAGGGCTTACGAATTTGTAGAGTGTCCCATGAGAACGGCTAACGGAGTCAAACCAACTCTGTCAGACATAAATCCGGCAAATATGGTATGTTTGAACTTTAAGTGTTGGTCGTCCCCCAAAATAAATGTATTTGATGATTGTGCTTGCACCTGTTTCCTTTAACTTGCATTGTATCGAGTGCTCAAACCTCAATGTCAATGAAGTAATTAGGGGATAAAATAACAGGTCATCTGTATTGTTCTTTACAGATGCCACCACCTAACCAACAACCCTCTCCTGGTCAACCATTTTCTTTGTCTGTTGTAAGAGAGGAATCCACTATCCCTCGTGGTGGATCTGACCAAAATTGGGTTTATCCTTCTGAGCAAATGTTTTGGAATGCCATGCTTAGAAAGGGGTGAGTGAGTGTTGGACAGAATTGTCCAGGAATGATTTAACCTGTCATATTAACCCTTATGACATGAATTAATATTCTCATCAGATGGAGCTGGAACAAAAATGACATCGGCCAGATGGACATGAAAGACATAATCAAGATTCACAACCAGAACAATGAGCAAGCATGGGAGGAAATCTTGAGATGGGAGAGACTCCATTCTAAGTAAGTAACAACCCAAACACAACTGTCCTCAGATGCTTATTAGATCAATCCTGATTTCCTACTGTTGTTCCTCACAGAGAGTGTCCATGCGGACCTGCACTTTTAAAATTTGGTGGCAAAGCAAAAGACTTTTCACCCAGAGCCAGGCTTCGCCACTGGATGGGGTAAGTGATGGAATATGAAATGTGTAATTATTGGTCAGCTTAAGGCAGGAATAAGAATTAAACAAAGAAATATAATAATTTCTAGCACTTCCAATCTTTTTTTAGAATATAATTTAAAGTAATTTCAGTTACCACAAGTGTTTTTCTCTTTTATGTAGGCATGATCTACCATTTGACAGGCACGACTGGATTGTTGATCGGTGTGGAAAAGAGGTCCGATATGTGATAGACTACTATGATGGTGGCCAGGTGCCCAAGCACACCATCCTAGATGTGCGCCCAGCCTTCGATTCCTTAGGGGCTGTATGGGATCGCATGAAAGTGGCCTGGTGGCGTTGGACCTCAACATGAATCTCCTCGCCACTAATAATATATGTGATATTTATTGCTAAATCTGGCCTCATCTGGTAATGATGTTATGCAGGCAGATCACAGTGACACTGGGCTGTTAACAGAGTTAAATGCATTATTCATCTTTGATTAAACGAGAGAGTAACAAACATGTAGTATAACTATGTGATGTTACATCTCTTTATCTTCTATATAAAAAAAATAAGATCCACAATGTTAACTATCTACATCATAGTGTGATTCATTCTAATGAGCCTCTGTTTTTCAGTTTTATGTCTCCTGTATTTAAATAAATGTAAATAATGTATATGTAAATAACTTGCTGAGTTCTTTTACTACATTATCTGTCATCTTATGGTATATAAATATAATATATGGTAAAAGTAAAATATATCTCTGTTATACATACATATACATATGTGTGTCTAAATATATAGTATATAGGTAAATGGAAATGCATAAATATACAATAGGTAAATATTATATATATATATATATATATATATATACGTACACCTCAATTGTAAATATATAATGTATATGATATACACTTATTACATAAATAAATATAGAAATCCTTTAAAATAACTAGTCCCAAGCACACAGTTTGAGATTTAAATTTTTAAAATTTATTGAGCTATCTATTTCTTTGCATCATTTTCCTTTTACAGGTATCTAGTTTAATCTACTCTTATTTATATATTTAAAACGTTATTGAACAAATGTGAGCATTAATAAATATTTACAGCTGAACGTAAAGCCCAGGCGGAACTTTAGTTTCCGAGCTCATTTCTAACCGGAAGAGGATATCGGTGCACACAAACAAACTTGGCCTGTAAGTTACAGAACCACACAGATGGTCGGATATTAAAACAAACATCGTGTTTATTACACGAGACACAGAGATGTCAGAAGTGGCTCGTGATGAAATCTCGGTTTTATCAGCCATCTACTGCGAACAGAATGAATTCGAGCTTCTGGAAGAGTCCAGTGAGTAGGACTGGATTATTTCCAATCACTTTCCCAAATGCTGTTATAATGAATGTGTGTATATTATATAACATAACCGACATGTTTTTAATCTTCTGTCATGTTATCTGTAATGCAGTTGAGACAGGATTCGTGTACCGCATAAATACATCACTAGAGAGACATGAGGAGAGAAGTCCAGTGAGTCTTCTCTTCCACATCCCTCCTGACTACCCCAACACTCCTCCAGAGGTCAGCATCAGCACCAACCATCTGTCCAGAAAACTGTGCCATGACCTCAGGACCTCTATACTGGACACAGCCCGGTCACTGCCTGCAGAACCCATGATCCATCACTTAATTCTGTGGCTTCAGGAAAACTTCTGGGATTTAACAGCACACTGTCCTTCAGATCCTAGCACATCAGAAAGGGAAGAGGAATCTTGGACGGCTTTGCTTCATTTAGATCACATGAGATCTAAAGCCAAATACATCAAACTGATCGGAAAGTGGACCTCAGATTTGGGTCTCACTGGAAAACTTTTTATGGGGAAGCTGATATTGATTCTGCTGCAAGGAACAAAAGAAAACATTAAAGTACGACAAGATGGATATTTAATCTTTGTAAATGTAGAGATTATTTCTATTCTCAATATTTATATATATAGAAAGAGAGAGAGAGGGAGAGAGAGACCAGAGAGAGCGAGAGAGAGAGTGAGAGAGAGAGACCAGAGAAACCTGAGAAACCAGAGAGAGAGACCAGAGAGAGAGAGAGAGACCAGAGAGAGAGAGAGAGAGAGAGAGAGAGACCAGAGAGAGAGAGAGAGAGAGAGAGAGAGAGACCAGAGAGAGAGAGAGAGAGAGAGAGAGAGAGAGAGAGAGAGAGAGAGAGAGAGAGAGAGAGAGAGAGAGAGAGAGAGAGAGAGAGAGAGAGAGAGAGAGAGAGAGATAAAGCAGTTGTGAAACCCATGACTTTAGTTGCTTGAATACATTAAATGTCTACTTCTTATGTTTCTTACACTCTCATTTTTTAAATTTTATTGCTATTTATCTCTTGGAATGTTTTAACGCTTTTGTTAAACATGTATTAGTTTTAGTTTTTTATTTCCACAGACCTTGCAACTGTGATAATTGAAAAGGAAAATTGTTAAGATTTGCTCATCTTGTCCTCTCTTTTTTTCTTGTCATTTTCTGGCTTGTCATTTCACACCTGTACGACTTTATATCGGCTGCTGAACACAAAGGAAGATATTTTAAGACCTGTTGTTCGTTACCAACTTTATTCAAAATGTCTCTTGTGTTCTACACGAGAAAGTCATACAGGTTTAAAATGACAAGAGTCTGTATGTATCATGACACAAAATAAATTTAGGGTGATCCACTTTGAGATATGCAAGACTTCATGCTTAAATCTGATTCTCCGTAGGAATACATCCACCTTCAGAAGACTGTAAAAGTTGATGTTGATTCCTCGGGAAAGCGCTGTAAAGAGAAGATGATGAGTGTCCTTTGTGAGGTTCCTCTATCAAAGAATATATTGTAAGGCTCAGGATGCTTTTCCAATTTTTTCATGGGAAATTTGTGAGATATATATTTCTTAATATAAATATTCCACTAAGCTTTGTGTCTCTTCCTTTTCAGGATGTCAACATTTGAAGTAAAAGACATTTTATCACTAGATGACCTCAAAAGGGAGTTTGATCTTGTTGGTTTAACTGAACTTTACAACCAGTATGTCTCCTCCCTGATCTAACATGGAGTAACAGGCATTTTTAAAACACTGTTTGATGCTTAAGCATACTTTCCATGTTAATTTTATGAGATACACTTTTTGATATTCTGTCAATTAAACTATGACACTGTATGACTTAATTTACCCCCTGGTCATTTTTAAACCTGCATGACTTAGTTCTGCAGAACACAAAAGAATATATTTTGGGAAAAAGTTGGTATATCAATTGAAGTGGCAACTATTCACTTCCATTTTATGGACACAGAACCACTGCAAATGATCGGGATACACGTACAAGATTCCTCTTTTTTTGTGCTCTGTGGAAGGAAGTCGAAAAAAAATTATTTTCAGAGTTAATTTATTATTCATAGATCTAACATAAACAACAATTTTAAAAAGCAAAATAAGCTATTCATATGGTTAATAAAACTGAAAAAAAACAGTAAACAAAAACATTTTTGTGTTAACATGTCAAGAGTAAATAAACTTAACCTGAAGTTGTGTTAGAATGTTAGAAGCTGAGCTTTCAAGGGCACCATTGACTATTATAAATTAATAGATAATATTTTTTGTTCTTTTAAACACAAAGTAAATGTTTTGAAAAATGTAGAAAAGCAAACATCGCTAACGTTCTTCTAAAATATCTTTCTTTGTGTTCAACAGAGGATAGTGATGAATTCATTTCTTTCAATTTCAGATTATAAATGTTTATTTGGGGGCAACATTGGGATGTACCCAACTCAAATGTGGCCTTAAAACCACTGCTTTGCAGGTCATCACTATTTGCATTAGCAGAATTTGACCTCTAGGGGGCAACACAAGCTACACTTAGAGCATCAGTTCATTGAGGTCAAAATCTGGCTGCTTTTAATATAAAACAAGTATTAAGTACAAAGTTTTCCTCATTACCTAATGTTTAGAGTAGCACTGAATACAGAGTGTCTTTCTTTCATATAATTAAGACAAAGTAAACATTTAAAGGAGTGTGCATGGAGTGTGCACAATCGCTCACCCAAGGTCGGCTTTGTACGTCAGACAAATTAAAGCCCTTTATTTAATTTATACTTACTTCTGACAGGTTAGTAAGCACAAAGAGTTTCGGTACTTTAAATCAACTTTAATAAGGAAGACTATTTTTAGATCTCTTTTCCATACACCCACATCAGCATCATTTATTAGTGTACCTGTTTTCCTGTCAAGTTTTTCTTATTGTACAGACATCTAGTGCCTAACAGGGTATAGGAGCAATTGACATGAAATGACTTTTTTAATGTAATTAACAAGGCTTAATGAAAATCACCTCCTCGCCCTTTACAATGATCCACTCTGAACTATAAATTCACCTTGCCTGACCTTTTCCCTGACATGTTCTTACAAAACAACACTGCTTGTTAAATGTCATCCACTCACTGGCATTTACTTGTATAAAACAGGGCTTTGATCCACAAGTGAGGCACGCTTTTTTAACTTCCCTAGGTCGCCAGGCCAAGCTCGGCGACCCTGTGTGCCCGTCACCTGTTGAATATTTTAATTACGGCCAATTAAAACGAACAAAGGGTCGTTGAACTTAAAACCCATTGGCCGGATGACATTCTAATTGCGCAAATTACAACTTTTATTCCTTGCTTTTCCTGTTCTGGGTAAAAGCACCAATTTGGAATTCCATCCAGCTGCTTGCATTTGGCCAAATCAATGCAGAAGCACGACTGAGACGAACCAAAGTCTGCCCGCTGTGTTCGAATCTGTCCACGTCGACGCGGCGTATGAACTCTGACCCGTTGAGGCCAACCGCATTTTACGATCATCCTGTTTGAATATAAGGAAAGAGAAATAAATTTATGCGGGTTAATAATAATTGATTGAGATGCGTCAGGTTGAGTCTCATAGATCATTATTTTGTCTCGTGTTAATGCTCGGATACCATCTGGTTGCAGAGGTGCACATCTGTCATTACCAGGCATTAGTCTTGGATTTATCATTATTGAGCTCATATTCCCAATTATCATAATAGCTAAGATGCAACGGCTTGTTTGCATGCGGAGACACACTCCGGAATAATGTGTGGCGTGAATGCGAGGCCTGTTTTAATTAAACTTGAGTACTGGGATGTTTTTTAGGTGAGAGATAAACCCGCTGTTAATTAAGTTTACAAAAAAGAAAGTGCCTTGGCTTCAGTGCCAACACACGGGGAGGCTGAACATGGCAATTTGGGATATTGCTTTGATATTGTTATTATCTCGAGCTGGGTTAAGACGTCTTGGTAAATAAATGAAAGAAATGAAAGATTCAGAACTGTGAGGTCACAAAGACGAATAAAATATGGAAGACCAAAAGAAAAAATGTTTGCTGTCGACGTGCGTCAGGTGTGGGTGAACAGCAGAGGGTGATGTCGTGCTATGGAGCACACAGGTGTACATCTGTCAAATGAAATTTATTTTCGGCATTGTAACAGACACGTAGATGGATAGCTGCTCAAAAAGTAAAACAAAATACAGTTTCTGTGCAAAATGTGCAGATGTCAGTTTGTTTCAATTTTTCTCCCATCTTCCCACTGTCTCTTTGTTATTGTCATCTACAGCTAACCTTCTCAAATCTTGTGACGTGTATGAAAATCACAGTGATCTGACAGGCCAGGCAGTGGAGAGCCACAGATGGGTCCCGAGCAAATGTCCCCTATGGAGCAGCTGTATGTCTGCATATACAGAATTAAATTTATTCTTTACATTTCTCCATTTAGAGGACAAGTGACCTGACAGGTGTTATATCACAAGTGTCAGATGCTGTTGAAATCTCAAACTATTGAGGCTTGTTATTGTGTTTGTCTTGTAAGTCTAATGTTGTTCCTTCATGCATGAATTTATGATCAGTCAGGATTTGTCATGATTTAAACTTTAATTCCACATACATACATACATGTGACACTGTGACATGTGTATATGAAATGATTTTTTGTTATTTACTGTGTTTTACATCATCCTACATGATCTAAAGAACATTCGGTAAAAATATAATCTTGTTATCCTTAATATTGGTGAAAATCACAGTAAATTTGAAGAAATAGTTCACCTAAAACTACTCACCCTCGTGTCTTTTAAAACCTGTATGACTTTCATAAAAGAAGATATTTTGTAGAATGTCGATACCCCGAACATCAAAAAAAAAATTCAAAACACTTCTTTGTGTTCTGCAGGAAACATAGAGACATACAGGTTTAACATGAGATGTGGGCGAGTCAATGAAGACAGAATTTTCAGTTGTGGGTGAACTATTCATTAAATGGCTGAAATCTACAAATGGTCGGGCTCAAGCATTAAGACTAATTGTAGATTTACAGTATTTTTCTGGTTCGTGTGCAATAGTATCACACCATCCGTGAATGCGCCTGCTGCGGGTGGTCCGTGAGGATATTCTGACTGCTTCTAATGCTGATGAGAATCTGGATGCTCTACTGGTCAGTGCAGATGGTCAGATCTGACGCCTGTGGCTCTCCACACATCACCTATTCTGTGTGAATATTGCCATTACTGTGGAGGTCAAAGCCAGGAAGGTCTCCCGAGGAGGCCCTGGTCATAAAGTCAATTACAGTGCAATTGGGACTGAGATAATTCTACCTCCGGCACACTTTGCTGGGCTTCCATCACATGAAGGGAGACTTTTGCTTTATATTTAGCAACTACTATTTCTATATGTGTATATCTCAAGTGAGGATTTCGTTTTTTCTGTGAGGGGCCAAATATGCTGTGACAGCACTTAGGAATGGCTTATGGTAGGTACACTCAAGAGCACGGTTACCGCAAAGCGCACGTCCTGCTTGTGGGCTCCAATAACTGCGTGCGACCTTATCACCACAATCTGATGAGATCCAGCATTGTGGATCCCAAACAAAGCGCAGAAGAGCTTTTTTCTGCGCTGCACCCCTTGGGTCAGCATACACATATCACAATAACACATCATTAAATCAGACAGGAAAAATGAGCTTTAGTTTACCAATGCTGCATTCTCTAAACTGCTGTTTGCTAGATCTGCATGGTGTGCGGGGGATGGTGTGAAAATTTTCCTTCTGCCAAGTGCAAATAGGCAGTTTTGTCCGATATTTGCTGTTGGCAGGGCGTAAACAAAAAGCCGGTCTGCGCTCCACAAGTAGTTAGGGGTGAAGCCGGAAGTTTGTAGTTTCGTAAAATGTCATCCTCGGGCTTGGAAACAATTGGGGTAAAATTATGCTGGCAGCGGCTGACTCATCGTGCTGGAAAACAAGTGAGAAAACATATTTGCCGGTGCCCTTGAAGATGACGATGTGAGCTGCCTAATTGCTGGGAAGAGGATAATTGAGCCACCTGCCAGCTTAATGGCACATTTTCACATGTGTCACCTCCTCGCTTTGAGATGCTCAGATACGCACAAATTTGTCGGCATGTTGAAATTGCATAGCAGGCAGAACTTAAATAACCGTGTATTTTGATCAGAAACAATTACTTTTCGTTTTTGTGCCAGGGTCAGTGTCGGAACGTAGCGACTTTAATTTGTATCCTTCTGGCAGAAGTCATCTTTGTGCTGGATGTAATATACTACCAAACTCGTAAAAAATAATAAAAAATCTCTTCAATAATCATCCATTTAGACATAAGATTTTCTCTTTGTCATATTATACTTAATAACTATATTCCAAATAAAGTTGATATAATTAGAACTTCCATGTGGCAATGATACGTAAAAGCATTTACATTTATTCAATTGGACAACGCTTTTATCCAAAGTGACTTACAAGTATCGTGTTGTGACCAGTTATCACTGCAGAACAAACAGAGTTAAGGTGTCTTGCTCAAGGACACTTCAGTCATTTTCTGCTGGCACTGAGACTCAAACCATCAACCTTATGCTTACGAATCCAACTTTCTTACCACCAGAACACAACTGAACCACTTGATGCACTGACACACTTGACCACAACTGAAGCACTTCCCGTTTCATTTTTTTTTCATTTCACATATGTAATTTATGTGAAATGAAGAATCTATCATCATTTCCGCACTCTCGAACTTATATGACTTACTTCTGCAAAGTGCAAAAAGAGATATTTTGAAAAATGTTGGTAATTAAACAATGGCGTACTGTTTGGGTACCACAATTGTTTGAATATCCAGAAAAAGGAAAGTCATGCGGATTTTAATAAATAAAGGGTGAATAAATAATGACTCAAATGTTTTAAATGTTGTGTTGGTTGTAATTTGTAGTAATCTTTGTGTATTATAGGAGGGGCTTCTGGACTTTAGCGGTTTACATTTTGCAAACTGGTCTACTGTACACTCAAGTCTATTTGAATTTGGCCTAATATTTAAAAACACATAGCTTAGAAGATGTAAAATAAGAAGAATAGCCAAAATCTCTGCTTTCAAGATTATTATTATTAGAAACCTAATAAAAACAATATAAAATCCTGAGACTTTATTCCTTTGTGGAAATAAGAGGGCGGTATTTTTTTAAGCATCCTCAAGTGCACTTGAAATTTGAACCTTACGAGAAAACAAACTGTTGACTTTCTCAATAAGACCACCTTCCCTGCAGAGGAGACATATTATATATGAAATGCAAATACCACGCGAAGGTGACTCACTAAAAGTAAATTTCACAGGTGGCAAATTTTTCAAAACACCCTTTTCCCATTATCAAATGGAACTTTATATGAAATATTCCTCTGCAACTTGTCTCATATGCAACAGCCTCCGGGCATTTATTTGCTGGTCTGTCTGGATGAGCTTTCCATGATTTCATTATGGAATATCACTACAATTATGGCAACAATGTAATTACTGAGATACCTGGCAGCTGTTTATTATTACTGGCTCTTTACGGACAGGACCGAAATGCAATGCCTTGAATGACAGCAACACAAATGCTGTACACACAATGCAAATATGCTTTTCTCATTACTCATAATGAGTTGGACCCCATGACCTCAGCATCATTTGAATATTGAATATCCCACAACAGACTGTAGTGTCCATTAATGCCTAAGTCTCTGGCTCATACTGTAGGTGACAGAGCACATGTAGATTTGAATAACAGATGATCTAAGTGAGGAACAGATGATGCTCTTTCACTTTGTCGTGTGCTCAGGAGTTTTTTGGCCGTCTGGGAGCGACGAGTCTGAATGTGAAAACAGGTAGCACAGACGTCTGGAGGCGTTAACCACATGTTTGACTAAAGCGCTGATGCATACCTAAATTTTAATCATCATTTACAAACAGCCCCCTAGATTTATTCCATCTATAAAAAAAGAGAACCTTTAATGATTGACGGGTTTATTCAAGGACGATATAAACGAAGTAAATTATGCTAGAGATTATCTCAAATAAGACTTTTTTGTTCACACTATGTGGTACGTAATCATATCGGCTACGTTGATTTACAGGATTAACATTTTTATTTAATGTTTTAAAGGATACCGACATTGAGGGATTATCTGGAAATGAAATTCCTTCATTGAAGGATTTACTTTGTGATTTACTAACTGTTTTGTAATTGTAAACCTGTATGAATGTATGCCTGCTGCAGAACACAAAGGAAGATAGTATAAAGAATGTTGATTACGGCACTGACTCCAACAAAACAAAGTCAAACGGTGTCAGTTAACAACATTCTTCAAAATACCTTTTTTTGTTCTGCAGCAGAAAAGAAAAATCCAACAGGTTTAAAATGACAAGATCGCCAGTAAATGATGCCCGCTTTTCATTTCTGTGTGAACTTTAAAAAAGAAGTTTTTTTAGGATCACTTGTGACATCAGAATGTACCAGAATTTAAGCAATAAAAGTAAGTTCAGTTATACCTTCTTTTGTGTGTACATTCCCTTTAAGGACAGGGTTTTCAATAAAAAATCTGAAACATCAGTGTCTAGTGGTGGTGGTCTTGTGATTAACTGCTAACCGCGGGGTTCCAGGTTAACCAAGAATGACTTCTAAAGTGAGGTATTACTGAGATAACAATCTTTCGGTATTTCTATGCCTTCGAGTCAAGCACTTAACCTCAAGTTTGTCTAAAGAAATTGTCCCTGCAATTAGAGCACTGCAAAGTTCCTTCAACATGAAATAAAAGAAAGTTTGCTCTGATCAAGCTTTAACTGTAAACAGCCCTGCTTATTTAGCTTTTCTTTAAAAGCCACCATTCCTACATACAAGCTTTCTTTCAGAATCAATTTGTGGTGGGATTGGTTGACTTTGTTGAAAGCATGTTTTGCTTTGACTACTTTTAAGAAGCTGAAGGACAAAATATGTTTGTTACCTAATACTTCTTTCACCCAGAGTGACCTAATGGAAATGGATTAAATCTTATATGCATGTAAATTATTAACAAGATGTTGCAGTGATGATTCTGCAATAATAATAATTTATTATTTAATATTACTCTGTAAATACTTGTACATTTGTAAAACAAATAAATCTGTCATTTCAGAAATACATGAAATTCAGAAAAATGTATGCTAAGAATATTAATGAATAACCCTCAATAACCTAGTAATAGCAACCCCCTTGTCATATCTAAACTAGTTATTACATGCACTACTTTCGGTTCAATCAGAAACACTGAACAATCCATTTGCACACCATAGTATTCTATGCAGTTTAATTTAGTGTAAATGATGTTCGTATGTCCAGATCTATAGTGCACATACACTTTTACATAATCCATCTGTATAGTATGTTCATAGTACATCTGTCTGTATATTTGCCGAGTATATCAATCTGTAAATTATGTCCATACCTTTATACTGTATAATTATTTTACATATTGCACATATATTTTTTACTTACTGCACTTCTGGTTAGATGATACATGCAATTCCTTGCCTTGTACCTTACATGTGCAGTGACAAGTGTTGAATAAAGTTGAATCTAAGGTAAAGTTGAATCTAATCTAAAAAAATATCTCAAAAAAAACATTTTATTTTAAATCCAACTTGTTAATATGTAGTTTATTATGAAGTTAATTTCAAAAATACATGACCTTTCAGAAAAATAGATGCCAAATGAGCTTTTAGAAATAACAATGTTTTACTTTTAAAAAAATGTCAAGTATGACATCTTTTACTCACGTCATATTTAAAAATTTTGTTATTTGAAACCCAAAAATTCTGATATTGATGCTGAAATTTTTTAATCATTGTGTTTAAGTGCAAGGTTACCCAAAAATGAAAATTATATTTTTTTACTTACCCTCTTTTTTTAAATTAAACCTGACTCTTTTCTTTGCGGAACATAAAGTAGACATTTTGAAGAATTTTGGTAACTGAAAAGCAACAGCGCCCATTCATGTTGGTCTTGTGTCAATTCAATAGAAGTGAATGGATGCCAGAGACATTCTTCAAAATATCTTCAATTGTGTTTTGTGGAAGAAGTTAAAATAAACAGGATTAAAATGACAAAAAGGTGATCAATGATGTCACAATTTTATGCTTAAGTTGAAATTCTAACCTGTTAACAAGAAACAATGTTAAAAAAGATCATTTGTATGTTCTTCACATCCCACTTGTGATTTTGCAGTTTATTTCTGTAAGTCAACCCTTTTACCACATTTCAAAATACAAGAAAATTCTGTAAATAAAACTTAAATTTAAATTTTATCCAATTAAATTATGTTACAGTCTCATTATCTAGAGAACACAAAAAGCAATATTATATCAACATAACCCCAACAATAAACTGTCATTATAATTGGTCTTTTAACTGATACTAATCCGATCAATTTTGATTCACAAACTTATAAATGTCCACAGATGAGTGTTTTTATGTGAGATGCTGTAAGAAATCTATTTGTGTCTGACCCAAGGTGAGCTCAACTTCAGAGGAGCTTAACACGTCAAATATACTTGTCTCATCTTCCATTAGGCACTGACCAGCACACAGAAATGGCAATCCAGGGCATGTGTGTGAGACGCTGATCGGGCCAACAGCATTGTGGGTAATGAAACCTGTGGCATGAGAGTTAATTAGCTGAGCTGGCCCCTAAATCATGTCACCACCGGAACAGTCACACCTCAGAGAGAGAGAGAGAGAGAGAGAGAGAGAGAGAGCGCAGTGATTTGTAACTAAAATTACAGCTGTATGTTGTGAATGTTTATACCAGCCAGAATCTGCCAAATAAACTGCACCCAGGTAACAAATCGTTCTTAATTAGACAGAAACGACCATGGCGCATGCGCAAACGTTACAGTTTAAGACGTTTAACCTATTCCTGTCAGTTTCTACATATGTTATGATATAATAGCCACTATGATATAATAGCCATTGTTTATGATTGTGTGACGAGCCGTGTCTGTCTCCATACGGGGAGCCGGGACAATGAATCACACACGCCGTCTCCCTGGGGTACACACACATTTTTATGCGATCATTCTTACACTCTGCCTCTTTGTCTTACGTTTACAGTCAAAGTGAGACCGGCCGTAATTATTTCAGTCCATCACAGGCCTGTGATAGCTGATCTTTTTTATAGGCTTAATATAATTTACAGGCTTTTAAGCACACCCACAGGTGGCATATGTTAGATCTTGACTGTTGCAATCAAGCAGCGTGACATGTTGTGATTTAACAAGCTGTGGGAGGCTTGCGGGGCAAAGACACAGAGATGGAGAAAGAAATAAAAATGGATGTGAAAAATGGTGAGAAACGGGTGCTGTCAGCCGCCTTTGAAGAGCTGTTTGTTGTAAGCGTCGTCGTTGCAACTGTCTTTGTAAACACGTAATGGAAAATGTCTGCACCGACACACAAGACGATCAAAATTGTGTGTTTTATTGGTCATTGCCCTGAGGAGGAGGACCGGGTATAGCTGACACACTTTCTACCCAAGTGAGTTTTTTGTAGGTTGGGCCTGTTTGGGAAAGTGTTTTGTCTAGAACTATACCTTAAAGTTTTGTATACAAAAATCACAAATTCTTCTATTGGGATCAACAGAACAACTTTTTACCATGGTGGTCAAAGATGTCCCTGAAATATCAGTTAATAAAATTTCTCCAAATATCAAGGAAATTTATAGAGGTTTGGAACAACTTAAGGTTGTGCCAATTCAAGGGCACAATTATTTATTCTAACCCTTCAAAACAAGGAATAAAATCACTATTGCACACCGTTCAACCTATTTTGTAAAATACTGACAGGTCTTAATTTAGACCAATGTTGTTATATTGTGTAAAAAATGTCCCCAATCTTTGGATACTTCTTACCAAGAATTGTAAAACTTATTTAATTTATTATTCACATTCTTGCTTCTAAACAATATTTTAAATGGTGTCTGCCATTGAAACCAAATGGAAACAAAGAAAAAGTTTGATTTTCACGTAAGTAATGGAGTAAAGTTGGTGACTTGCAATGGGAACACAAAAACCAATAACTTATTTCAAATAGGCTAAATGATCCTGAAAGGTCACATTTTTAGTCATGACCTTTGAATTGATTGATATACATTACTTAAGTCCAATCCTAAAATATAAATATTATATACATTTATTTCACAGAAGAAAAATAAAGGTTTTAAATATTCAGTCACTTTTTAGCAGCAGAACAAAAAGTGTGACCCCAAATGAGGCGTACCAAAGGGTTGAAGGATTAAAATAAGAATCTATCACCTACACTTGGTTTGTGAGATACAGAATTGTTTGATTACAGCCATCATGAAGTATTTTTGTCTAAATGCTTTATTAGAGAAAGAGAAGGTCAAAGTAACCTAGAATCTACTGCCGTGAGTTCTTTGACATTATGTACCGCTGTGCTGAACTGCCTTGGTCTGATGATGACACAGTGAGCAATAGAAGCCATAGACTGCAGAGAAGGAAAACATGTGTATGCCCAGGTGTCAGCCATGGTAAAGAGACCTTGAGCTCTTTGAGCCATCTAACTCTAAAGTGTCGCACTTGGTGTGCGCTCTCTCTTGTCAGTCCAGACAAACATATTGATTGAGAGTGGTGTGTTTGGGAGAGAAAGATCATTAGATAAGGCTTTCAGGAAAGCGGAGAGTTGGAGAGCTCTTTTTCCTGGCCAGTTTAGCCTCTCTGTAAACTGGCTGTCAGCAATAGTGTCAATATGAGTCAAAACAGTTGATTGTGACAAGACTGTGGAAATGTAGTCCCATTGAGAGTCATGCGGTCGATGAAGTCCGATCGATGCCGTGCGGAAAGGGGTCTTACTTTGCTTTTATATTCCCAATTATACTGCCCAAATGCTAATGGCGTCTTGTTTTTAAAGCAACGGCGATCTTGTCGTCACCAATAATTTTTATTTTCTCACAGAGAGAGGTCGTGTGATTGGCATCCGCAAGCAGCCCGTTGAGCTGTTAGATGTATGCAGATATCCGTTCTGAAAAAGAGACAGCTAGAAATCTGTCTACTTGAAAATACAAATTGAAAGGAGAAAAAAACGTTGTCTGCTTCCTAACCAGGGCTGGCATTGTCTGAGATAGAAAGACTGAGAGAAAGAAAGAGAGAGCATTGGCATTTGATAGGCCATGACACCAAAACACACCAGCCACATTCTCTGAAGTTCAGACAACGGTCATTGGGTCTTGAACTCTCCGCTCCAGTCATTTACTGTCCTGCACGCTCATTTCCCGCAAACGATGCAATAAAAGAATCCAAAAGACACACTGCGTAGATAACATTAAGATCTTTTGCCAGTCTAAGAGCCAAAAAATGAAAACAAAAAAAATCAATTATTCATTTCATGATTTGCGCTCTCTTCTTCATTCTAGGCTGGACGAGCTAATAATTCAGGATTTGACTTAGCCTGCAAATCACATTTCCATGGATTGTCAAAGTGGATTTAGGGGAGCGCCACACTCGCAGTCTCTGTGAATTCTAAATAGGCTCTTTCAAGCCCAACACAAAATCCTACAAGTAAGTGGGGGACATGTTTATCTTCTTACATAATTCTCTAGACAAGAGAGGCATGATCCCACACATAATGCTTAAGCCTCTCATGCAGTGTGGATAAAAACCATTTACTCACTTGTCTCTTGTCATTTCAACCCTGTATTACTTCCTATATTCCTGCGCCCAATGCAAAAGAAGATATTTTGATGATTGTTTAAACAAAATAGCAGTGGCACCGGTTAACTTCTATTCTATGGACTGAACAAATGCATATGAATGGGTGCTATTTCCCAACATTCTTCAAAATATCTTCTTACGTCTTACAGGATGAGTAAATAAGGACACTGTTTCTTTGAAATGAATATTATGACTTGGTATATACGTTCTTGTGTTACATTGAGAAGATCTGTTGCACATCTTTGAGTGAACCCCCATCCCTGCACCCCTCTGCGAAAAGCTCTTTCCCCATGATGGAGAGTGTGTATCACACCAGTGCACTCCACGGACTTCCTCTCCTGCCAGTTTCACATTCACAGCTCCCAAGGAGCCCATCAACCTCTTGCTGAGACTTAAGACCCCTTAGCTAGTGTGACTTCACTTTGATCCGAGGCGAAACCCGACTTACAGGAGCTGTTCTGTTTCTCAGTGTCCCCAACCCAAAAGATTTATATTTGTCATGAGGATCTCATGATTTGACTCTGGCACGCTAAAGGAATGAGTCTCAACCTGTATGTTCTTATTTCTGCCTGCAACACACAAGTGTGCAATTGTATCCACGCAGACTTTCAAGCGCTTTGTAAAATATCCTTTTTGCAGGTTTTACATATAAACCAACAGCATTTCGCCCTCTTTTAACAGTGATGTACAAATATCATTCCATGACTAGAGCGAAGTTTGCAGACTAAAGCTTGTATGCAATACAGCGAGAAAAAAAGAAAGTCAAGGCCAGAGTGTAATATTGCCAGAATCCACTCGGCACAAAACCATCTGCCTCCCTGAACTCGCCTGTCAAAGTCATCACGCAGCAGTGTGCATGTACTACCTGCTCTGTAACGCGCTGTGGCGTTTCTAAGCCAGCTGATGCATTTTGCACAGTGCATCTGAGAGGTAATAATGACATTAAAGTCATCGGGGAGCCGATCTATTTCAGCAGGCAGGGCAGCCTCCACTGTCATCTCCTATTTTCTGCCCAATTGACGGCAGAATCTCCAGGACTGGTTTCTATTTCGGGACGCTGTCACTCCTGTCTGCGGGAGACAGTTATGACCTAAACCGAAGCAATAGTGAGACTGTGACTGACTTCAGACCAGCACGAGGGAGCTGATCTGAGGATCAACAGGACAATGAGCTCTCTGAGAGACGGAATGAGGATGAGTCCTATTCTCCCGCAGACGTTGAATACTGATGGAAAGCATTTATCTGCCGGAGGCACTTTTCCTCTCTCTTTTGGTTGGATGAGGGAATAAAATTAAGAGAATAAGGATTTGTACGTTAATCAATTTTTGTGGGGGGAATACATTTTCCCATGCATATTTAAAAAAGCCGTTGTTGTTTTTTAGAAAATAAATAGTGTTATAATGAAAATTCTGTAATCATTTGCTCACCCGTTTGTCATTTTTAACCTGAGAGACATTCTTTCTTATGCAAAATACAAAATAAGACATTTTGAAGAATGTTTTGGCACAGCAACTTTCAGTATTATTGGGTGTTTTACATTTTTTATGCATCTCCTGGTAGTAAAACCTATTACACAGTGCTCTACCAGTTCCATCAGCTTTATTTTACATCTTCTGTATTTGTCACTAAACACTTATCGGAGAGTTCACCCAAAAAATAATTAATTAAAAATATATATTAATTTAAATAGAAATGGGAGGGTTTCAAAAATAGCATTTTTTCATTAGGGACAGGGCCAATGTTAATATTTAAGGATTGTTTCTCCCCAAAATGAACATTCTGTCCTCATTTTCTCTCCCTTTTGTCAAGTTTTACCTGTAGGACTTTCTTTCTTGTGCAAGTATAAAGGAGGTATTTTGAAGAATGTTGGTAAACAAATTCATCTGATGTTATTATATGCACAGGAAACGAATGTATGTTAACGGGACCAACATTGCCTTTATAAACATTCTTCAAATAACTTATTTTGGGTTCTTTGAAGAAAATCATACAGGTTTGAAATGACAAGAGGAATTGATAGATGACAGAATTTTTATCTTAGTGACCAACGCATGACTGAAAGAAGAAAAGATGTATTCTGACACACAGTTTAGAGAAAAATACAAATAACATTTAATCCTTAACTCAAAATTCCAACCTACATGTAAAAATATCAAACAGATGCCTCATTTGGAACGCAATATTTTATTTAAAACGTGGCTTTGAATACTTGAATTCACTGTCTTAACTATAAAAGAACAAGGCCGTCTCCAAGGGTGTGAGTCATTTTTTTTTATAAATTGCCTCAGAGGAATTGATTTTGCTGAAAGGGTAGTGAAGACACTTTCACTGTGATTTCACAGGCAGGAATTCAATGCATTTTGACAAGTAATGTAAGAAAAGTTAACCTCAATACTGACAGATGCTCCCTGGAAACTTCAAATAATTGTCTCAGGAACATTTCTACATTTGAACAACACTTTACTCAATTCCCAATGACAAGCTGTTCTCAAATTATTGAAGTTTTTGTCTTCCCATTACCTTGGGACTTTTTTAAAGGTTTAAGCAGTTAAAGAGAGAGAGAGAGAGAGAGTAGCATTGCGTGGGTCAACCTACATAAAGGTAGCATTGAGTGGAAAATCAAAAGCGACGTGCACCTGCGGTATAGCTTGTGGGGCTTCAGCTTAGATCAGTGTCTCAGCGGCATGAGCTCTTTGACCTTTCCAGTGCTTATGGAGAATGTACTGGGTTCTGTCAATGTCACTCAACAGTTCTTTTTTCTGCGTTCCGCGATACTTTTAATTCTTGCTTTTTGTTTTACATTTATGCTTTTCCACAATGTAACTATAACAGTTCATTTAGGTGTTTTTAAAATGTATAGTGCATCTCCTGGGGTCAAACCTCTTATGTTGCCAACACGATGATCTACCAGTTTCACCAGCTTTATGTTTGACATTTTCTGTATTCATCAATATTAGTTTATTTTTCACCCCATTCTTTTCAAACCTGTACAAACTAAAAACACAAAAGAAAATATGTAACCAAACAACAACCAATGATTGTATAGACATTTCTCTAAATATCTTCTGTGTTTCACTAAAGAAACTGATATGAATCCTGAATTAACGATGGATGAAACACAAATTTCTTTGTGCTGAAAACTGAATATTAATTTTATTGGGAGAAGTAAGTCACATATTGCACTTAGTTAACCTAAAAGCAAAAGAAGCTTGCACGGGTTAACTTGCATGGGTTTTGTTTCCATGCAAACAGAAGCCAACAGGTTCAATCCATTTTGGATGAACTATCCCTGTAAATTCTATAATAAATCAGACCGGACTTCCAAACTCTAGCTGCTAGCCCAGTTGTAGTTGGTTATTGCAAATTTCCAACCTTGTCTGTAAATCTACATTAATACCTCCTCACCTGGGGAGAGCTATTATATATCCAACTAAACAGCTCAATTATGACACTCTGCTGTCTGCTGGCTAAACACAACACCAGGGAGAGGCTGAGCAGATAGCATTCTGTTTGTTTAAAAAAGATTTTGTGAACGCAAATGGACTTATGAATATCTCATGCATTTTACATTGAATTTCCCAGAAATCAACTGCCAAAGTCATATACAGGCAATCCAATCACAATGGTACACCCCAGCGCCTACTAGGAGGTAGGTTTTTAATAACAAGTTCTTCATTTCAGATAAGGCAAACATTAAAAAAATGTGAAAGAAATTAAATAAAAAACAATACACTTTGGAATCGATTCTGTTATTGAACTCTTAATTGTTATAAACTCATTTGGAAAATGCCTTAACCTACTTTCTATCATTTTTCTTACCATCCTTTGCAAACCTCTTGACTTCAATTAAATGTGATTGAAAAAGAGGAAAGAACCCAGAGAAGGGAGATAACATTCTTTAATTGCTATCTCTCTTGCGTAATTACTCACATCAGACAAAGCATTATGATTTTGAAATGCTCTCCTGTGACTGTGGATCAACTTCAGCCCATTCTGATTGACACAAGCAGATCTGCAGAATGCTCTATTTGTGCTTATTTTATACATGAGGTATTATGTGAATGCCAGGTCACAGTATCATTGCTTTAATCATCACAACATTCTGCGTGTCTCATTATCATTTTTCTCCTTGTCAGTGCTGGTAGGTTGCAATCAGGTTGTAATTTGTTGAGTTAAGAAAATCGTTTGCCTTCATCAGACCTGAATAAAACCCCTTTTTCAGATTGGTTAACTGGTCATGTAACTAATTGGTGATGCTGTAATTGTATTAGGCTGGGGTGCAATGTTGCAAACACGTTCATTCAGCTTGAGATCAGCTAATTTAGTAAAAAGATGAATTTAACGACTTAAAAAATAAATGTTTTTCTGAAGTATATACTTATGCTTTCATCTTTTAACATGGTTGAATAAAGAATGAATAAAAAAAGCTTGAGCATGGAATATTGTTAATCTAATTTCGTTGCTTACTGTAAAAATACAAGTAAGCACTTGTATTTGAAATATTGTGTTCATTCATATTTGCTATTTTTTCCAGGATAAAATATCAACATTATATTCTTTGAAGCATAAAAAACATGCTTTTTTCTTATTTATTGCGTTCTTGTTGATCTCACAAAAACGTCCTTGAAGTCATCATTTACTCTCCCTCTCGACAGTTATCTTTATTTCTTTCTTTCTGCAGATCACAAAAGAAGATATTTTGAAGATTACTGGTAACCAAATACTGTTGGGCCCCATTGAATTGCACCGGTTGTATAGAAATCAATGGGGACCAACATTGTTTTTGGTTACCAACCGAGCATCTTTTTTGTATTTTGCAAAAAAGAGAATGTCATAAAGGTTAAAAGCGCTCTTCATAGTGTGTTAGTGGTTGATAACAAATAACAAAAAGACTTTTTAAAATCCATTAACCTGCGTTTGTTTTAACTGAATTTATTAAATATAGCTACACAAGTATTTATGAAATGATGCCATGAAATATCTAATACTTAGCTTTGGGATGTTTAGGTAACATTTAGTTTGAAATCTTTTGTCCTGTTACTGACAGTCTTGTTTATACAGGTCTACAAAAGTAAGCAAAGCTATTTAGCTCAAGGCAATCCTCTTTTCAATACACAACATTGTTCTGTTTCAGCAGTGCTTCATAAATGAGATTCAGAATTTTTTGAGGCTCTGACAGGTATGAGAATGGCACACACTCCATTCTAAAATATTCCAATATTCTTAGGATTTTCCTTTATTATTAAATAAAATATTTGTTCTTTTTTTTTTTTTTAAATCTGCTCCCTCAAAAACATTCAACAAAACACTCATGAACCTTGTATCTCATGAGCTTTTTAAATAGATTTGTTTCTTGACTATTGATATTGGTTTGTAGATCACATGGTTGTTAAAATATAACATTTTTAGTGCAACATGATATCTTTGAAACCATTTCTTGCAATCTGGTTGATCTAATCTATAAAGGCCAATGAATGACTTCAGAAAAATATTAAATTAACAGAATTCAGTTTTTTGCACAGTGCAATTGATATCAATGAACACAAATCCAATGCTTAAAGCTGCCATTTATGCTCAAAAATATGATTAAAAATAGTTTCAGATCCCTCTGTTCCCCAGAAAAAAACATTCACATGCGTGGGTGCATGTGTGGGCGTAGGTGTGTGAAAGGTAGCACACAGAGCCACTGAATGTGCTCATTATGGTCCTGGCCGGAGTGGCTCTCCTCCTTCTGCTCTGCTCAACCCTAGAAAACAGTGACCTCATTCCTCAGCCTGCCCAACCTTCCTGCTAATGACTGCATTCTGGGAGAGAGTGGACCATTGCCTTGCACTCATCACTACCATGTCATCAGCGTTTAATGAGTCATTTTTGCTCTGTTAGGAGAAATGACACCATTCCTCACTGACACCTCTCCGGGGGTCCATGTGAGAACATAACTAACAGGGATAAACAGCTGTCAAGCGAATTTTCTTTCATTTTAGCAACACTTGAGGACTCTAAGGTCCAATTTTGAGTTTGTAATTATTAGGGGACCACAGTTTGTTTTTTTGGGGATGATCTGCAGTAAGATTCCTTTTTGTACATATATAGTAATTTAATGATAGCACATGTCATCTAATATAATCCAATATGTTTATACTATAGGTAACATGATTCTTTGCACATCATTCACAGACTTTCTAATTATCCTCAATAGCCAAATTGTTGTGTGGAAACTTTGAGTCCTTGACCATGAAGTCAGTTTGTGCTATATGTGAAACTATGAGGCCTGTCTCTGGAAGGTTGGCTGCCATCAATGGCAATTATCCCATCCCTCAGTGCGTATGATTGCCTCAGTGAGAACCTGAGACTGCCTAGGATTCAGGGGTGAAAAGAGATCGAATCAGTTGCCATCTGCCCGTGTCACTATATTTGTAATGAATGGATTTCATTGTAAGTGTCCGCAGTAGGTGCATATCAAGTCATTATAAGCTAAGTTTGATTGGATGAAATATGTTTTCTTGCATCTCTCTTATCTTGTTAAAGCATAAAATATAATAAATATAATTATTAAGGAAACACTTTAAAAGTATTATGGAGCGCAGAAATAATTTCAAAATGCTGGATGTTATTTCACCTGCGGTTTTGAGTTTCGCTACCTAATCTGCATCAGCTGGTGATATAAACCTCCTTATAAACAGTCAGCACTCTATAAATCTTTTTTTCTGTGGTTTTTATTTACAGTACATCATAATGTAACCACAAAGGAGCAAGGTGAAAATTATTGCACTGCATCTTACATAATTTAGAACTCAAACTACATTTAGTATTAAATAAAGATATTATATATTTATAAGATGTGCTGCTGCCATAACAGTGAATGAGGATATACGGTTCGCTCTAGCAATGAAAATTCTGCCACCCAGTAAAAATACCCACTAATGATTCAATAAAGACTTAGATATTTTCTAAAGATGGTTCTATTGTGAGGTTTTTGCAAGCATGTGCATGCACAGTATTGCAGCAATGAGCAATTCCAGCATTATGAATGTGACACTTTGCTGGATGGATGGACATAAAAACACATAAAATAATGTGTTTGTTTACAATATGCTTAACTATTTGTCTATATATTTCCTATATAAACCCCTGATTATTGGAAAATATCAGAAAAATATCAGTAAACGCACATGCTTTTTATTTATAAAAAGGAAATAAACATATGTTATGGTCATGACAAAAACGTCATGGTTTTTGGAAGCGACAAACTTTGTAACGTTTCTGAAGCAATAATACCCAACAACTGGACAAAGGATAGCTCTTCATTGTCTCCTCGACTATTGTAAGTCTGTCATGATTCTGCCTATCTTGGCCATGTTTTTCCTGGTTTTGGCAGAGTCATGGCAGACCTGTGTTGTGTGAGTGTCACATGGTATTGTTTTCTTACATGCCATGTGCTCTCTTGTCTCGTCTCTTGACCCCACCCCCTTGTTATCCTGTGTATCTTCCCGCCATTGTTTCATTCCCCACACCTGCCCAGTGTCGTTATCCCTTGTTGTGTTTACCCTATTTAAAGCCCTTGTGTTTTCTGTCCTGTGCTGGTTCATCACCTACCTGTCTGTGGTTTTTTGGTCAAGTTAAGTTTTTGTTAATCTTGTTTACCCCCTTGAGGGATTTTTTAATGTATTTTTTTTGTGAAAATAAACCTTTTGTTTACGAGTTGTCTGCATTTGGGTTCTGTCATCTCAAACCACCTGACAGAATGAACCAGCCACTCAAGAACCCAGCAGACACACTGTTCGTGTCTTTGGGCCTTCCTGTGTGTTCCAGTCTGTGGCCCTTCAAGTGTGTTCGTGTCTTTGGGCCTTCCTGTGTGTTCCAGTCTGTGGCCCTTCAAGTGTGTTCGTGTCTTTGGGCCTTCCTGTGTGTTCCAGTCTGTGGCCCCCTGGTGGATTCTGGGTGAGGGCCCACTGGAATCTGTTCCTGTCCGTGGCCCTTCAAGTGTGTTCGTGTCTCTGGGCCTTCCTGTATGTTCCAGCCTGTGGCCCCCTGGTGGATTCTGGGAGAGGGCCCTCTGGATCTGTTCCTGTCCGTGGCCCTTCAAGTGTGTTCGTGTCTCTGGGTCTTCCTGTATGTTCCAGTCTGTGGCCCCCTGGTGGATTCTGGGAGTGGGCCCTCTGGATCTGTTCCTGTCCGTGGCCCTTCATGTGTGTTCCTGTCTCTGGGCCTTCCTGTGTGTTCCAGCCTGTGGCCCCCTGGTGGATTCTGGGAGAGGGCCCTCTGGATCTGTTCGTGTCCGTGGCCCTTCATGTGTGTTCCTGTCTCTGGGCCTTCCTGTATGTTCCAGTCTATGGGCCCCCTAGTGGATGCTGGGTGTGGGCCCACTGGAATCTGTTCCTGTCCGTGGCCCTTAAAGTATGTTCCTGTCTCTGGGCCTTCCTGTACGTTCCAGTCTGTGGGCCCCCTGGTGGTTGCTGGGAGATGGCCCTCCAGAACTGTTCCTGTCTGAGGCCCTTCAATTGTTTTTGTGTCTCTGGGACTTATGTTATTTTTGTGATGTTTTTTTTTTCTGTCATGATTCTGCCTATCTTGGCCATGTTTTTCCTGGTTTTGGCAGAGTCATGGCAGACCTGTGTTGTGTGAGTGTCACATGGTATTGTTTTCTTACATGCCATGTGCTCTCTTGTCTCGTCTCTTGACCCCACCCCCTTGTTATCCTGTGTATCTTCCCGCCATTGTTTCATTCCCCACACCTGCCCAGTGTCGTTATCCCTTGTTGTGTTTACCCTATTTAAAGCCCTTGTGTTTTCTGTCCTGTGCTGGTTCATCACCTACCTGTCTGTGGTTTTTTGGTCAAGTTAAGTTTTTGTTAATCTTGTTTACCCCCTTGAGGGATTTTTTTATGTATTTTTTTTGTGAAAATAAACCTTTTGTTTACGAGTTGTCTGCATTTGGGTTCTGTCATCTCAAACCACCTGACAGACTGAACCAGCCACTCAAGAACCCAGCAGACACACTGTTCGTGTCTTTGGGCCTTCCTGTGTGTTCCAGTCTGTGGCCCTTCAAGTGTGTTCGTGTCTTTGGGCCTTCCTGTGTGTTCCAGTCTGTGGCCCTTCAAGTGTGTTCGTGTCTTTGGGCCTTCCTGTGTGTTCCAGTCTGTGGCCCCCTGGTGGATTCTGGGTGAGGGCCCACTGGAATCTGTTCCTGTCCGTGGCCCTTCAAGTGTGTTCGTGTCTCTGGGCCTTCCTGTATGTTCCAGCCTGTGGCCCCCTGGTGGATTCTGGGAGAGGGCCCTCTGGATCTGTTCCTGTCCGTGGCCCTTCAAGTGTGTTCGTGTCTCTGGGTCTTCCTGTATGTTCCAGTCTGTGGCCCCCTGGTGGATTCTGGGAGTGGGCCCTCTGGATCTGTTCCTGTCCGTGGCCCTTCATGTGTGTTCCTGTCTCTGGGCCTTCCTGTGTGTTCCAGCCTGTGGCCCCCTGGTGGATTCTGGGAGAGGGCCCTCTGGATCTGTTCGTGTCCGTGGCCCTTCATGTGTGTTCCTGTCTCTGGGCCTTCCTGTATGTTCCAGTCTATGGGCCCCCTAGTGGATCCTGGGTGTGGGCCCACTGGAATCTGTTCCTGTCCGTGGCCCTTAAAGTATGTTCCTGTCTCTGGGCCTTCCTGTACGTTCCAGTCTGTGGGCCCCCTGGTGGTTGCTGGGAGATGGCCCTCCAGAACTGTTCCTGTCTGAGGCCCTTCAATTGTTTTTGTGTCTCTGGGACTTATGTTATTTTTGTGATGTTTTTTTTTTGGTCTTGCCATTGTCCCTGTCTGGTGTGTTCCCCAAGTCGTGTCCCCTTCAGGGTTACTAGGTGTTCCCTGAGGGGGGGTGCTGTCATGATCTGGTCCTTCTTGTCATGTATTCTCTAGTATTGTGGACCAGGTCGTGACAGCACCAGGTCCCTGTGCTGCTTGTTTTTTGTCATGTTCTGTTTGTCGGCTCCCTTGAGGAACGCCAGGATGTCGTTCCTTAAGGGGGGGGTTCTGTCATGATTCTGCCTATCTTGGCCATGTTTTTCCTGGTTTTGGCAGAGTCATGGCAGACCTGTGTTGTGTGAGTGTCACATGGTATTGTTTTCTTACATGCCATGTGCTCTCTTGTCTCGTCTCTTGACCCCACCCCCTTGTTATCCTGTGTATCTTCCCGCCATTGTTTCATTCCCCACACCTGCCCAGTGTCGTTATCCCTTGTTGTGTTTACCCTATTTAAAGCCCTTGTGTTTTCTGTCCTGTGCTGGTTCATCACCTACCTGTCTGTGGTTTTTTGGTCAAGTTAAGTTTTTGTTAATCTTGTTTACCCCCTTGAGGGATTTTTTTATGTATTTTTTTTGTGAAAATAAACCTTTTGTTTACGAGTTGTCTGCATTTGGGTTCTGTCATCTCAAACCACCTGACAAAGTCGCTTTGGATAAAAGCGTCTGCTAAATGACTAATTTATGTAAATGTAAATGTCTTTAAAGAACATCAAATTGTAAACATATTTTTATGTGTCTATTTCTGAAATATATGTAACATTTTGGATCTGACAATCGTTAAAGTAGCCTTTTGTGGACTTAAAATAAAACAAATGCCTAAAATTTAAAGAAAGACCTCCCAGGGTATTTGAAATAGTACATGTATATACCTGTGCTATTAGTATAGTACAACCTTCTGAAAAACCTGTTTTTCATTGTAAGGAAGATCAATTTCACTTTAATTTCACTAAAGTTATGGTACAGTCAATATTAGGTTAAATCATTGATCTAATATGTGCAATTGAATTGTGATTTAAGAAATATCTGGCTTTCACTATTTAAGTAAATTCAAACGTTTACATAGCTAAATAGCATAAACTGCAAACATTGCTGACTTCTGTAAACAGACTTCGGAATAAATCAAATTTAATTTTGCCTAAAATATCTCTTTCTATCAAACCCTGCTAAGTAAAGAAATCAGAATTAACCTAAAATTCCAACAAGTTTATTCCTGCTGTTCCAAGCAAAACAAATCCTATCATCCTGAAGAACATTGATGTTTTATGAGAGAATATGAACGTTAAAAAAAGTTTTATGAGGATATATAACCCCCCCTTCATTGTTTAAGTACTAAAGTTTCAGATCCCACCTTTCTTCAAATGGCTTCAGCACTTTTGTGAAGAGAAAGAACAGTAACATCCTTGTACTGGTATTATAAAAAACGCTGAGTGTATCTTGAGTTCGCTAATCAGTCGGCCACCATATGGATTTTTATTACAGAAACTTTAACTAACATTTAGCTCATCTGTGGCTTCATTAGTTCCCAGATGTCTCTCTGCATCTCTGCAGACCCTGTGGTGTTTGTGCTGCTGGTTGCAGGTGTTACGAGTCTGGGTTTCTTTCACATGCCAGCGGCTCTGTAAATGTTGTGGTAGGACCCCCCCCAGCGTGAAACCAACCATCACTGTATGCTTTTTCGTTTTACATTGACTTTATTTCTCACTAGTTCATGCATGTAAGATTTATTTAACACTGTCTTCTGCAAAAATAGATTCCCAAAAGGGATTTGACTTCCCAAGGGGAAGGGATAGTTCACATCAAATATTTTTTTCATCATTAATTAACCCTCATGTTATTTTAAATGTATAAAAAGAATTTTGAGGAATGTCTCAGTGTTTTTTTGTCCTTGCGGTAGAAGTTAATGGGAGACAATATTGTTTGGCTTTTAACATACTTTAAAATATATTTTGTGTTCTCTTTAAGTAGTTGAAGGGGATAGCATAGGAAGATTTTACTTTTGTTTTGCTCAAGGAGTCACTCTTGAAATGTTTGCTCCAATATCCTGTTTTAATGAAAATAAAACATATTTTCAAAACATGTAATAATGACATGATCATATATATTCTTTGTCTGAATATGGAGAAACACTGTGCAAAACAACCTCCTGGCAGAACTCAGAAGCAATATTGATCAGCTCATGGAACCATAGTTCTTTGCTTTTTTTTCTCTTGAACATTAAACCCCAAAATTAACACACACATACAAACTCCATGGCAAAGCCCCAGTCTAAAATAATGCTTCCTTCTCAGATATGTGCCCCTGTCTAGGCAGTCCGTCAGCGTCTGTGTATTGCGTTCCGCCCCATAGCCTCTCGCGGTAGGCGCTCTCACACCTAATCACACCCTGGAAGCATCAGATCCACGGTGCCGGCCTTCTTGGAAGGGGAATTGAGTTCAGCGCTTTGCCATCTCAAGTGGAAGATGGAACGTCATACGCTATCAATGGACGAATTATGACAAAAGAGCCTCCGGCAGCGTTAGAGATGGCAGAGCTTCCCATCAGCGCGGTCTCTGTGGTGTTTGCTCTATAAGTGTCAGGAAGGTCACAGATGTGGCGGAGGCTGGATGCTTCTGAGAGCTTGCTCAAGCAAACACAATTTAGCATGGTGTCAGGGGCACTGGCACAAAGCTTGCTGGATTAAGGGGCTGTCACACTCTTTCTCCCACAACAGGATAACAAGAAGTGCTCAAGCAGCTACACCCCAATGCCACCTCCTCATCCCCCGAGGGGTAACGGTGACCTAACTTCAGGTGTGGGGCCACAAGCTGACGTGTGAACGCAAGCATACAAGCGAGTACACATCGAAAACTCTTGATATTAGTCTTTATTCATGCACCCTGAGCATCTGATTTTCTTGTGTGCTCTGTTTGTCTAAAATATGATGTTGTGTACGGAACAGCAAAAGCATATCTGCTTCAAGCTTTTCTTCAGACATTACATTAATGCACAGTCTTCGAATAGCTTCTTTCAGTGGATGATCTCTTGTAAATGCCTCTTTTTTAAACAAGCACAGACGGGAAGTCATTAAATCGAGTCCACGTCCATTAGGCATCATATGCCAGCGAGCACAGTTCACGTGCGTGCGGTAAAGCTGTCTGCCACTCTGCACTTGCCCCCCCTGACACCCTGTCAGGTTACAATGCGCTTAAAATGAATTTGTGTGGCAGAATGAAGAAACTACGCTCCTGTTTGTGAAGAACCATTCTCCAGAGACTTAGGCAGAGGTGAAGAGGTTAATGAGATTTATTTGTACAACGTTTTTTTTAGCCGAATGTCTCCATGGAAACTGCCTTTGTGTCACGCACCCGCGGAGATAAAGACGTGTTTACATGTTGTAAATTATGAGACAAGACACGCCTCACGTAACTTTAAAAACATGCAAGAAAGTGTTTGTGAAACACACCGCTGAATGCATCATCTTGTCATTTGATCAGATGCTACCAAGACAATAAGAAGAAATATATTTATGAACAAAAAATAATTACCAAGACATATCAGTGGTTTAAATAATCGTCCATTTAAATTATTTGCAAATGGGCTGACTTTCCATAGCAAAATATAACAGGTTATTAGAAACGCTTTTCTGGTGTACAATCTAAAAACAAATTGTGACAGGATTTAAAGCCTCATTTCTTTCAAGAACCTGCCTCAAACATTAACATTTTAAGTATTTCAAAAAGAAAACACTACTAAAAGATTTTTAATCAAATGTATAGCACTGCTGAACTCCTCATCTCCGGAACAATGAATCAATTTCTGCAAATGCAGCAGCAGACATTACAATATAATCATTACAGCTCAAGAGTCTTTCCAGTTTGTATGAGACCACAGCAAACCTCTCTGGCCATTCTCCTCATTAATGCCAGGAAAATCTGAAAAGTCTTTTCACACACTGTACACACTGGGATGTTACCACAAGGTATTTGTTTTATACCTGACAAGAAAGAAAAACATATTTAATGCTGCTGCATTAGTACTTTACGTAAACCTTCATTCTTTAAGAGAGCTCCAGACCATTACAGCCGAGCGGAGAAGGCTCTGTGTGTGGCAGGCCAATAGAGGAAATCTGAACACTAGTGTCCGGTCTGTGAGATGAGGTGGCGGCCTGCTGAAGGAAGCAGGGCGGAAATGTGAAGTGCCCTGACATTTCAACAGACACGTCTGAAATCACAAGTCATCACTCCCAAAGGCCACTCAGCTAAACAAGACTGTGAGTGTAATATCGGTGTATTCACCTGGTAATCGCACTTTCTTTTCCCACCGATTCCAAGTCAGAAAAAGGTGCCTTTTCTGACCGTTTTAATCTTGTTGTTTTCAGGGAACTGTTTTGGAAGCTACATTTCACTATTCAATAGGGAAATGCAACACTACAGGCAAAACACTCCTTAACAACAAAGAGAGGAAGAACAAAGAAACTGTTCTCTAATTGGAATAAAGGATTGATTAATTTACTCAGCTCTGTGAGACCTGATTCAATACGGAGCGTGGAAGAATGACGGCACGGGATACAACTTAATCTTTAAAGTGAACTATTAAGCCTTTATTGAGCATTCTAATGAGATCTTTAATTAACATCTATAAGTAATTTCCTGGCTTGATATCATTTAATTCGAAGTTAAACGTAATTGTGCATCACTTAAATGCGGATATAATTTCTTGTGTCTTTAAGTTTCTAAAAAGTACAAGTTTGAATTCACACAGCACTTGATCGATTCTATGTCATGTATGTCTACGTTTTTAAGAATGTGTTAAATACTTAAAGCCTGCTTACAATAAAAGAAAATTGATTTAATATAAAGTGATCTGTACAAATATCTATGTTTGAACACAGAGAATGATGTCACCAAGCAGTTCTTGGGCCAAATTGACTATCATAGTGAGAAAAATGACAATGATCGTCTAAAGCTTTTAGCTGTCCATTTAGCTGGCTGGGCGATTCATTGAAAAGTAATCGAAATAGACATTAAGAAGCTGTAATTTACGTAGTTTTTTCCCATTTAAGTGCAAAAGAGACTTATTTGATTTCTTCTGTTCATACACAAAGATGAAAACATAATTAGAAAGTTGTCTATTTTTTACAAGTGTACGGTCACAATAACATCAAACCATTGTTATTTTATTAGATGAAAACTATTAACAAGGGAGCATTATTAATTTTAATCCACCAATATATTTCTCAAACACACTGATCGAAAACTTGCAAATACTCATCACACAGACATGAAACTTATCCTATGTAAAAATATAAACCTCAAAATGTCTATATTTAAAAACCTGATTTTCAATGAAAACAATATATTTTGCAATAATGTAATTTTTGTGTAAGACCATGTCTGCTCCTACTTTTACTGCATGTGCATATTGCAGGAAATATAGCTTTACTGAAACTTCTTTATTTCATATTTCTTTAGACAAACTGATGAGTTTGAAGTAATGTTATAAAAATAAAAACTCTGTTATACAGCACCTGCTCTTTCATCTGTCAACTCTTATGACAGCAGGACCAGTGTCTCCAGGCAGGGTCCTAAAGTATACCCGATTTCTCTCTACCTGCAGACAGATGATTTGCACATATATGTTGCGTTTGTTCTACTATCTTAAGTGGCAGATCAAATATTTCTAAAAGAGGAACAGACAAAATGTCAATTATTCCTAAAGTCAGAATTAGATTATTTTACATGAGATTATAAACACTAGTTAGCTGAGCATATTAACACTACAAACGTAATTAGTGATCCACCCCATACAAACCCCCCCCCAATAAAAACAAAATAATAGTTCAGTAATCATAATTGAGAGAAAATTGAAAATTGAGTTGAAATATGAAAATATCTTATTTTGTGTTTAACAAAACATAAAATGATACTCACTTTTCCTATTATGGTAGTCAATGGGGTCCAAGAGCTGTTACTTTTAGAAGCATTCTTCCAAATATACTTCTCTGTGATCAGTAGAACGAAGAAATGTAAGCAGATTTGCAACAACTCAAAGGAGAATAAAAGATGACAGAATATTTATTAATCACAATAACAGAGAGCTCTAACATTATAAAAAAAAAACATCCAATCAATGGATGCAAATAGAGAATAACAATAAAAGAGATAAATATTCAAGGATACAGTCAAAGATTCAATCACTAAATATTAACTATTTAAAAGGCCAAGCTAAGAAGCATTCTCTATTCATATGAAATGAATATCGACGAAAGTGCCTTTTACACTAAGATGAGGCTTGAGTAGTCTTTTCAAGTTTATGGTCATGTTTTGCTGTTAATACCCTTCCCAGTCCTCTGGGTCATATAGGCCTCATGAGAATGCTGTAAAAAGCTTTGACCAACAGTGGCAAACAGATTGTAGTTATTACAGCAGGGTTAGGGGGTGCATTGTCTCGAACAGTTCACCTGAGTTCAATCTGAATGAGATGCACAGCGCGGTTTGAATAATTAAGGAAATGCTATATCAGGTAACCATGGCAGACTGAGCCCTGCAGCAAACCTTACGGTAACCACCGAGTCATGCATATTCACACTGTGACCTCTTCACAATAGCATTCGTTTCTGCAAGGTTCACAGAAACACTGGACACCTGCAAGGATTGGCAATTCTCCACAAACGGCCAAACCAGTGTTGGACATGGGGAGGAGGGTTAGGTAAAGGTTATATGAAACACTATAGCCAGAAGGCCCAATTCTCTCATCAATAATCTGATTCAGTGACAAAGGACTGCAAGCTCCCAATTCACTGGGTGACCGAGGCCCCAGAGGCAACAGTCACATGTGCACAGTATTGGAAATCAATACTGGGTATATAATGATGCTCAGGCCAAGCTGTTACATTTGGTGAAGAAATGTGAAGTAAACATCTTTTCATCTGTGGTCAGTCGGAGGCGACCGGACCCCTCTGTGCACCGTATGATTGTGTTTTCCCCGTGGGCTCTCAGAAGAGCGAAGTGTGATGATCTCACTGCAATCTTCAACAGCGTTTAAAGGGTCACTGAGCTAAGACCGTCGGGCAAAACAGAACGCTTCACTCAAGCTGACTTTGGACAAGAATGTGTTCAGACTTATATTAATAGTTAGTGGATCTCAATGGTTACAAAACATCAAAATCAACTGAAGTGCAAGGCTGAGACAGCATAAGACGTCTTTTGGCCATATGAAGATCTGTTCAAATCTACAAAGCATTAAGGATGATGCTTGTATATAATATTGATTAAGTTAAGATTCTTATAATATTTATATATTTAATGTACTTATGTGGAAATTAGATAAAAAGTACTTTTTAATGGAAAAAAGTACATTCAAAAGGGTACATACAAAAGCTTGAAAAACAGTTAATATCCTCTAAGCAAATCTGGATTTAAATATTTCTATTGAAATTCACCAAAAATATTGATGTACATAATAAATACATATTTGTTAAAAAATGACTTTCATTATATAAACTAAAAAATATTTGTAATTGTAGGGTTACCCACTATTCCATTTTAATTATTATATATTTTCCAATGAAAAAAAATATATTTAATGTTATTAAAAGGTTTAATTAAGTAATTATTATAACATAATGATGTTTTTTGGTAATGTTTACTAAGCTACATAAAACATTTTACATTGTATTTAATGCATAAAAGAATACCAGTTAACCAAATATTGAAAGAGTTAAATAAATAGTTTTGATAAAAATGTAAACAGTTGCTTTAAACTGTGTTTAAAGCATGGAACAAGCAGCACCAATGTCATGGGAATGAACTCAGGGTTTGGACATCTTCGGTAGGATAGAAGTGTAAAATTTGGAAAAATCTGCCAATTTATTGTCAAAATGTAAATGTAAAGAAAAACTATAGATTCCACAAAACAATTCCTCTGTGTGACATTTAAATCTGTTCCCATTATTCATCTATGCTAGCATCTTAGAAGAAAGTGAAGCACGTGCAGACCTCGTGCTGCTCCGCTCGTCCTCTCGGCTCTCTTCGCCGGTTGTTCGGCTCTGTTCGGGTAACTCCGTGAAAAACGGCTCTCCTCCATTTTGCATAGTAACGTATATGTGTTTAAGGCTTCTCTGCTCCTGTCATCAGTATCACGCCTCGGAGAGACCCTTCACTGCAATGGACGGGTGAGTTTGCCTTGTTTACACTATAAGAGCGAATTATATGTTTTAAGGGCATTAAAAGCCAATTTTGAGACTAGTTCGTCATCGTGCAAGGCCGCTGACCGGTGATGGAGCAGGCACTAGCGGTTAGCATAAACACGCGTAGCACACATTATTTCCCCCGATAATTGTTTTCGATTAGTCTTACATTAAATCAACACTTAGAGTGATGTAATGTCAGAATATACCTTATTTACGACTCCACTAATAATATATGAGAGAATAATGAGCGCTTTTAAAGTCTCTGAGCTTAGCGGCTAACATTGTTGTTGCTATGGGCTCGTGAGATCTCCTTTGTTTGAAATAACGGTCACTCTCTCCATCATCAAGCTTAATGTAAATTATATTCATGTAATCTGTAATACTTACTTTAATTTTTATAAGTAAATGTTATACGGCTTATCATAAAGGAACACTATTTGGGATGCTGGCTTTACGCATTTTAGAGAATTTAGTTTTTTTAATCGTGTAAGCTTACTATAATTACCGTATGTTTTTTTGTAGTGCGCAAATTACCGCCATTGTGTGTAACATGCGCATCTTAATTTGTATTTTATTATTTTTCCATGTCAGCATTGCAAGCGATGTTGCAGTTGGTGTAAAGGTAAATGTTTTTCATAACAGTTATATAAATACTCTTTGTTACACTTTGTTTACAATCAATGTTGTCAAATAATGTCAATAATAGATATGTGATGTGATCCATTATAGTCACACTCTTTAATTAAAGTGACAGTCAACCAAAACAATTAAATGTCCATCATTTACTCACCTGTTCTAAATGTGATTTCATTTTCAAATGAACACAGAGAAAGCTATTTGGAAGAATGCTGGTAAAAGTTCAGGGGTGTTTTTGTCTACTATTGTTATTTTACCTACTATGTTACTTAATAGGGTCCAAACCGAACGAGCATTCCTCCAAATATCTTACATGAACAACTAGAGAGTGAGTAATTCATGAGGGTATTTTTTATTTTTGCTAGGAGTATCTCTTTATTGACTTATATTTTAAATCATGTAAAGCTTTTACAGAAGTGTTGAGTGTATTCTCTGTGTAATTCTAGAGAAGCTCAGATGAATTGTTGTCGGGCAGTCTCTACAACAGTCCCAACTCTTCAGTCACTGGTAAGATATATCGACATGTTGGTCAGCCTGTTTATTTATGTATGCCAAGTTGATCGCAAAGAAATGTGGCGGCCATTGAAGAGATAATATGTTTAAGGGCGTCAATGTTCCAATCATTTGCTTTTATTCTACGTTTAATGAAACCTGAATATACATTGTTAGAGTAAATGCTGGATTTATTTGATTCATTGACAGCTATTATTACTTTGACAGCTAATGGAAATGACAGTAAGAAACTGAGGGTGGAGGACAGCATGGAAAGCCCACCATCTAGAGTCATTCATATCCGGAAGCTCCCAAATGAGGTTTCGGAGACTGAGGTCATTGCCCTGGGTTTGCCCTTTGGAAAGGTCACCAATATTCTGATGCTTAAAGGCAAAAACCAGGTAAATGTGGAATAAAGGCTAGATTTATTGCGAGGTTTGGAAATTCAATTTAGCTGCCTAAAATGATTGTTGCCATTTTGGAAAATTGGATGAACAAGGGTTTGCTCATCCATTCTGGATGTTTTCTCATTTTGAATTCATTCCATCAATTAGGCATTTTTGGAGCTTGGAACAGAGGAAGCAGCTGTTACCATGGTGAACTACTACACAGCTGTTACACCACAAGTGCGTAATGTCCCAGTGTTCATTCAGTACTCCAACCACAAAGAGCTTAAGACTGACAGTGCTCTCAACCAGGTTAGAATTTTTTTTTTCCTCCTTTTGATGGTTTCTGATGCTTTATAACTATTTAACAAAAAAATGAAAGCCATTTAAAGTAAGTGAAACCTTGTTTCATTTTCCTTTCCCCTTGCTTTCCTACTTAAGCGGGCTCAGGCTGTGCTGCAGGCAGTGTCAGCGGTCCAGGAGGGTGGCTCTCCAAGCTCTGACACAGTGGGGGAGACAGTGTTAACGCCTGCACCCAGTCCAGTGCTGCGAATAATCATTGACAACATGTTCTACCCAGTCACCCTGGACGTCCTCCAGCAGGTCAATGTCCATAGCAGGCATCCATCTGGAATAAACTCTAGTTTAAAAAGCAAGCCATACACAGTTTTACACTGTCATGCCTCTGAACTAACAGAACTTTGTACTTTTTTCTTAAAGATCTTCTCCAAATTTGGGACAGTCATGAAGATAATTACATTTACCAAAAATAATCAGTTCCAGGCTCTTCTGCAGTTCAGTGATCCAGTGAATGCCCAACAGGCCAAACTGGTAAGGAAAATTAAAACTACTGGAAACTCTATAAATGTATAATGATATGCCTAAGAACTGTTATGAGATTTTAAATCTGATGGTTATGACCACAGGCAAATTATCGTCCAATCATATGTTGCTTTAGTACTACCTTTCTTTCATTTATGTGATGAAATGACTGCAGTTATCATTACTTGTAGAGGAGCTTTTTATTACTTTTAGCCAGTGCCCTACATTATGCACCGGAATCATTCTTTTTTACTAGTGTCATGGTAAAAAAACAAATGATTCTCATACACGGTGTCTGTGTTTCGTTATTCCCTCACGATAGTCCTTGGATGGCCAAAACATATACAACTCCTGCTGCACTTTGCGGATTGATTTCTCCAAGCTGGTCAACCTGAATGTAAAATACAACAACGACAAAAGTCGCGATTACACCCGGCCCGAGCTGCCTGCAGGAGACGGACAGCCACCCGTGGACCCATCTGTTGCTGCCGCTCTCAGTAAAGACTCCACCTCCCTGCTTGGTAAGGCCCTATGTGTAGATGATGCTTTAATGAGTCCTACTCACAAATCATTCCCAAGTCTCACTTTTAAGACCCATCTTCCCTTTCATTCTTTGACATGCATCACCATCTGCCTGCATAGCTTCAGTTTCAGAGCAGAGTAGGGGTGTGAATGCTTCCACTGTAGTGTCATTCATGAGACTAGTTCTTTGTGGATAATGGGTCAGTGGTGCCTGAACCTCAATCCCATCTAACCAATGTGCCATTTTAACACGTTTCTTTATGATTTTGCTGCCTCCACGGCCCCCAGTCTGTGCTTCATCCCGTAAGACTTTGACTGTACACATTCTCCTTAGGTACTCCCTCTGGAATGGTAACTTCCTACTCTAGTGGTGGAGGGTTTCCATCTTCTCTAGGTACCTATGTCTCCATTTACTTTATTTGTCCTTTTTATTTTCTAACCCTACTTGTATGCACTCTTCCTTCTGAAGGACAGGGACTTTTCCAGTGCTGTCAGAAATGGCAGGGCTTTCATGTTGAATCCACCCCAACCATTTGTCCTGATTTGACATGCAGGATTCATAAACAGTGTCTTTATTTGTCAAAGCATGAATCTGAAGCTGCAACAATAAGCCTTTCCATTCTGCATTATGGGCCTGACGTAATAGATTGACACGCACACTAATTAGGAGCCCGTATTTCAGACAGACTGGCAATCCAAGCTGACAAACACCAGTTTCCTAAAGCTAAAGCTGAATGGCCTATGAGGCAGCTAACTACAGTGAGCAGAACGAGCCCTAAAAGCAATTTTGTTTTCGGATATGGCTCCAGAGTGCCAGTCTGTGTGAAATCCACACAGATAGCGATCCCCCTACCGGCAGATATTGACTCCGTGAATGTTGGTTTGGCAGAGGTGTGTGGTGCTGGCTGGGATGTGCTTGGTGCAGACAGGTAGACTGCATGGCCGGAGGGCAGAACCAGCTGAGATGCTGAGCTGACAGATCTTCAGAGCTGCTTGGCTGACATTGTTCTTCCCTTCTCCTTTTCTCTTTCACTGTGTAGGGGCCATCAGCCCTCTGAGTGCAGCAGCGGCGGCGGCAGCAGCAGCTGGAAGAGTGGCATTGTCGGGGCATTCTGGACCTGGCGGGGTGCTACTGGTCAGCAATCTCAATGAGGAGGTCAGTACACCTTCATAACACACCTGGGGGACACACTGCTCTCTCTTGTTCACTGTCTCTTCATTGTATCAGTCAGGTCACTAGTACACTGTATGTCTATGTATGTTTAGTCCTCATCTTTTTTGATTTCATTGGGAACCTCTGCTTTTCTAACATCATCTTCATGACATTTAGCAGCAGCGTTAACCCTTGGGATGTGTTAAAACAACATACAAAAATGATGTCTTGATGATGTCATCTATTTTCATATAGTTTATGGTTCTGTATTATATGTACCCCTTGTATGCTGTTATTAAAGTGATAGTTTACCTCAAAATGAAAATTCGGCTATTATTTACTCTTCCTCCTTACATTTTAAACCTGTATGATAATCTTCTGTAGGACACAAACGAAGATATTTTGAAGAAGGCATCTATTCACTTCTATTATATGAAAACAAACCCAATCCAAGTTAAAGGCAGAGTAGAAGATTCGGAAAATGCTAACGTCTGGCTAGCGCATCTATCAGAGGATTCCAACCTTTCTCGAATTACCATCCAAAGCCATGCCTCCAAAACAGATGAACGCGCACTGACCAGAAGCTGTGTTGATGTTGTAGTTTGAAAGTAAATTTAAAAACATTTACACAGTTCCAAATCACATGCAGGTTTATGCCAATGTTGGAAAAAACCCCAACATTTTGGCCAACATTTTTGAAAAACTGAACCACTACTTAATGCACATTATTAGAAACTTGTTGCTGGGCTTCAGACATAAAACAGTGTTCCCAAATAATAACATTTAAGTATCGCCAGTCTTGCTGGATGGATTGAAACTGATGTTAAAAACAGTGGACGGTCCCTTAAAGTTCCAAGAAGAAGAACATACTCTCAGTCATTTTGAGTTTAACTGCTCAAAATGGTCAAAGAAAAGTCAATTTCAGAACACGTATAACATGCATAAGATGATGATAGATTCAATGAGCAGATTACTCGACAATACCTTAAATTGACCTTTGTCTCATTTTCTTTCTCAGTGTATTCATATACTCTGTTCAATGTTATTTCAGTATATTTGCAGTTGATAATTTAAGAAGTAAATGAATTGAAACTTGTAGCTCTGTATTCCCTATTCTTACATTTATACTTGCAGAAATATACTGAAAGCATTCTCAGTAAGGTTCCTCGTCAAAATGGAGGGTCTCTTTGCAGTCTCTCCTTTGTGCATTCTGTGCAAATTTTGATCACTGTCTCTCCTCTCTCTTTATTTCTCTTTATACCTTTTCTTTTCTCTCTCTCTCTCTCTCTCTCTCTCTCTCTCTCTCTCTCTCTCTCTCTCTCTCTCTCTCTCTCTCTCTCCAACCTTTTCTCGAGCGCTCTGTCTGGAATAATATCTAACTGTCTTTTCTCTCTAAGCTGTATCTCTCTCTTCCTCTCCTGATGCACCACTGCCTCTCTCTAAGCTATTCAAAGTTGGTATGAAACGTGGTAGCCCCAACCGCCTCTCATTTCTCACACTCTCTCTCACTATGATTTCAATGTCTTTTTGAAGTGACCCAGTAATATCCCCATCGTGGTTTTTGTTTCCCCAAACACTTGTGGGTTTGTGGAGTTTTCAACATGATGTGCTCTCTATTGATGCCATAACTCTGCAAGGTGGTTTTCATGCTGCATGTCTCTGCGCCTTTTCAGCTATAGGCTGTTTTATCTAAAGCTTTCTCATACTAAACCTTCCACATGCTCTGCATGCTTTGTACTCCTCTCACCACTTTTGTGCTGTATTTAGGCTGAGTAAATGTGCCCTGCCCACATTCGGTCTCGGGTGACTACGCTTGGCACAAAAAAAAAGAAATAGTCGGAAAGCAGATAAAGAGAACCCTGCCATTTTCTGACCAAACTCCTGCATTTCCTATGTACTGACCTGTATATTATTTTTGTCCCCCTTCCAATTTTTTTTCTTTTTGTGTATGTTTTTTATTTTAATCCCACGCTGCTCCCAACCTTCTCTTCTCCTCTCTACTCTTCTCTCTCTCTCTCCCTCTCTCTTCTTTTATTTTTATTTGAATTGCTTTTTTTACTCCTCTGTGATTGGTTGGCCCTCTCTAAACCCTTCTCCTGTCTCCCCACCTACCACCCATTCATGCTTTGTGCCTGAACCAAAACAAACGTTCCTCCTCGGACCAACTCGCCCCAATTAACTGCCTTGACCCATGCTCCATGACCACCTCACCATTCTACGGGAAACCACCCTCCGTTATGGATGATCTGTTCATCTCCGTTCTACCTCGACTCTTCTCTCTTCCTGTCTTACGCTGCTTGCTCTTCTCTCCTTCTAAAGATGGTTACGCCCCAAAGTCTGTTTACCCTCTTCGGTATGTTATCGTTAGCAATCTACCTCTTTTTGTTGATATATTCTTTATTTAATTTCATTTTTTGTTCTATTACATTTATGATTTAAGGGCTAATTTATAATCTGGCACTAGTGTAACATATCCAGTTGATTTTGTTAATTTAATGCCAAATTTGAAATGGAATAGTTATGTTTTGTTTTTCCTTGGCTTTTGAAGCCTCTGTCTCTATCTTGCTCTATCTGTCTCTCTTCATGTACAGCTTATATTAATGCATGGTTGACTATTTTGCATGTAGGCTTTTGTTTTTAACTTTTTGCCATGTACCATGAGCTTGTTTTTGGAGGGCGTATCAGAATAAATTGTGAAACAATGTTTTGGACTGGTGTAGATAATTTGGAAGATTTATACATCATCTTCACCTTTCATGTCAGAACTGTAGCTTCTGAAGTACTAACTTGTCCTTCCTGGTTCACTCCTCCTCCTCCTCCCTCGTTCCCTCCTTCTTCCATCTGCCTCTCGCTAAACCAAAGGTGTTTATGGTGATGTGCAGCGCGTGAAGATCCTTTACAATAAGAAGGACAGTGCCCTTATCCAAATGTCAGATGGAAACCAAGCCCAGTTAGGTAAGGCTAACACATGCTGACATGATATGAGAAATAGAATTGTGCCACACAAGCAAATCTTAGAAAAGGGCCATTTTGTATTCCTTTCGTCTAGCCATGAGCCACCTGAATGGCCAGAAGATGTATGGCAAGATAATCCGTGTAACCCTCTCCAAACACCAGACAGTGCAGCTGCCCAGAGAGGGTTTGGATGACCAAGGTTTGACCAAAGACTTTACCAGTTCTCCACTGCATCGCTTCAAAAAACCTGGATCTAAGAATTTCCAGAACATCTTTCCCCCCTCAGCTACGCTTCATTTGTCCAACATCCCGTGAGTATGCAGAAACAGGATTAAGTTCACACTTTGTTGATAACACCACTTAAACTGGCTTTGAAGACTGAATGAGGGGTGTTTTTTGTCATTGCCTGGAAATGTTTTTAATTAATTGTCAGCTTTTTATTCACAGTTCAAGTGTCTTTTTTTGTTTTATTGGTTCATGTATCATGACCAAATGTTACTTTGCGACGAATTACTAATAACTACTTATTTCCCTTCTAGTGAGAATGTGACAGAAGACGATTTACGACTGCTCTTCTCAAACTCTGGCGGAACAGTGAAAGCGTTCAAGTTTTTCCAGTAAGAACCCTTTCTATTCCTTCTTATTGGCCATTTTAATTTAAAACCATTAAAAACCAACTCATTATTTTTAACTTCCCTTTTGATTTTATTGCAGAGATCGAAAAATGGCCTTGCTTCAAATGGCCACAGTGGAAGAGGCAATTCAGACACTCATCGACCTTCACAACTATGATATGGGTCGTGGTCATCGCCTGAGAGTGTCCTTCTCAAAGTCCACTATCTGAAGTTCATCTGGTGCCGTCTTTTCTTTTTTCCCCCAGGAGCCTCAGTTTAATTTGTTTTTTACCAGTCATTCCTTACGCCATTTCTAAAACATCCATGAGAATGGTAGAACATTCGCACTCCTAGTGTTTGCATTTTGGCCAGATGTTGTTCTGTTTTTCTCAAAGAGGCAGTAGATTAAGGGAGGATTGACAAAAACGTGCCTTACTTCGCAAAATAGTGTCATCTTTTTTTGCTCCTGTTGTTAGATTATAGAAGTTGAGGCACATAGTTTTGAAAGTAGAAGTGTAAAATCTCTTTCCCAATGGTCATTCGAATGGTCTCTAACAATTCAAACTTTGAAAGCTAGTTAGCTTGCTGTGATTCAAGGGAAAATTATGATCTTTGAATTAAGTTTGCAGACAAGAACCGGATTATGATGGAATATAACCCAAGTTGTAAATTTCCTATATATATATTTTTGTTTTATTTGGGTCATACTAGTGATTTGGTTTTGTTTTATCTGCCACCTAAGGTACTTCCTACTTTTCCACTCACCTTTGCTTCAATTAAATTGTTTACCCATTTATTAAATTGAAAATCAGATTTTGATCAAAGCATGTGCTGAAGGATCTTGGCAGTTGCATGTGTCAGATTGACCATGTTTGACGTTGTGATGTCACATTGATGTAGGGACTGTTGGGACCAAAGTAAACGTGCCTTTAGTTTAACTTAATTCTGCATTGTAGTCAACCAGTAATATTTTTATGAACTGAACAAAAGGAATCAGACATCGCTTAAATAAATGATCCTTAATTGTCTTTGTGCTTGTTTGAAGGTGATACCCTCAATGATGACCTCTGTGTACACTTATTTTTGCTAAATTACTTTTTTGTGATTTATGTCTGGGAAATAGGGAGGGGGCATTCTGTACATTTTCTACATGAATTGAGTTTTTACATCTTTAGGAATGTAAAGTTCAGTGGCACAATTAAAAGTTAATTTTTCTACCAAGATTGTGCTTGACGGTCCCTGTGTGGTGTAGTGCTTTTACACTGTAGCATGCTGAATAAACTCTTCTCGCTCTGCATTCACCTCTGCCTCTCTGCTGTCTCTCTCTTCCTGTACTGTCCTCTATATCGTTCTTAGCTTTGTTTTCTGATGCTCCCTGTCTAGGCTGAAAAAAATCACCTGCCTCAGTATAGAAACATTAAAAGGGACAGAGTAAAACAAAGTTATATTTGATTTGGTTTGCACTTTAATGCAATTATGTTGATTCTCTCTGTTCGTTTTATCATTCTGTATTTTCTCATACAACTTTTGATCTACTACAGATCACTCTTGTCTACCATCTTCTGAACTTTTTTAAATCTTGGGGAGGGTTGTTAAAGGAAACGGATGCTTGGAAAAAAAGTGGGATCCGTAGAGAAATGGTTGTTTATTCTAGCAAAATTACAGAAATTGGATTTAACAAGTAGGTTTCTGAAAAGCAGATAGGATACTTGTGAAAAATCTTTGTTGTTGTGGCACTGTTTATAAAGACTGCAGGGGAAATCTTTCATTTTTTGTTAAAGTTATAGTAAACCCCAAAATGAAAATTCGTGTTAAGTTAATGTGTGCCACTGCTCTTCGATTAACTTCCTTCAAAATATCTTCTTGCTCTACAAAAACGAATCATACATGTTTGAAATGACAAGAGAATTAGGACATATGACAGATTTTCAAAGCACTGTTGCTGTTGGTAAGATTTTTTCATAAAATAGTGTCCAGCTACTGTGAGAAAAGACATTTGGGATTTTGCCATGCAAGACCGTAAGGTTGTTAACATTAAGAGTCTTGGAGAAGGCCAAATTGGAGATTTCTTTGTAAGCCAAACATTATTTAGACTTAACCAGGAACCAATGTACTGGAACGGTCGATATCAGTATGGATCCCACCAGCCGTGTACATCTCTAAAAATCAGAAGCTGACAAAAGGACCTTTTATATCTAAGAGAAATGAATCTGTTTGGACAAAAACAATACCAAACTGCTTGTAATTGGCAATGGACCTCATCCATGACTATAATACTTCAAGCTGTGCAACTACATCAATAGTGTGATTACTTCTATGGCATTTTTTTCACTAATTATGAACAAATGCACTGCATTTGACAATTTTGCAATATCAAATTGGATTATACTGCAGACCAGTGAAAAAGGAGTAACTTCAGCATTTTTACAACAATAACCAATTTTGATTTATTAAATTTGAGTTTGTCTGCCAATATTCTTGGCCACACCAACTCCAAACCATATTGCAACGTTTGCTAATTTAAATTTTAGCATACAACAAAAATTGGACCTTTTTTTACTAAAGCATTGGGATCCTGTTATTGTGTTGTGAAACCTGGATGTCAAAGCTCCCTTGAGCAATCCAAACCCACTCTGTTCAATGTGTTGTTGCAAGGCCATCTGTAACTCCACTGTAGCCTTTAATACTGTTCAAGCTTGCAGAAAAGGACTGCTGTTCTCCCTGCTATGAACAATCTTGCATTTGTGCACAACGTCTACAGCTCGAAACAGAACAGTTACAAGACCAACCTGATTACCATACCAAATGCTGGAGATATCTGATATAAAGACAGCATGGCATACAGGAAAAATGAATGCAGTGCTAAATAATAGTGTCCACATTTCCACCTGTCCATTCTATAAGCAAAGAAATAGTGTCATTGTCCTGCCCTTCTATCTCCTTGTGTCAAAATGGTTTCCCAAAGAGAATTAAATATTTAAGAGAGACAAGTATGATCATTCCACTGTCTTTACTTTGGGAAATTGCCATTGGTATTAGAGGTTGCACTGGGTTTGAATTATTAAACAGCTCTCTGATACTCAGCAGATTTAATTAGCATATCGTAATTATGACCCAAATGTCAACACACTCCATGCCTCACCATATATTAAACATATCTCCAACTGTTCTCCATATATTACTTGATTTTACCTTTAATCACTTCCTGGTTTGAGATGTGTCAGTTTGACAGTTTAACACATTCTTGAAGTTCTAAACGCCCTTAAATTATATTAGGGCATATATGAACATAACTACTTAAGCTCAATGTGCAGCACTTGTGTTCTCTGTTTAAACATTGAGGCAAATTCATATATTCTGTGTTTCAACAGACAATAACAGAAGTGATCAGTCAGCGAAGACATGGTATCACTTACATTACATTCACAGCTCGACTCAGGAGCTCAGCAAAAATGTGACCATCTGGCCCTCAAAATGACATCTTTTTACCCACTGACAGCAATAATATGTGGATATATTTTATTGCTTTTTCTGCTCAAATTCATAAAAAAGCTATGCATCCTTATGTGTGGAGAGCATTGTATGTTGTGATTTTAGCAGAGTACAATTTAAATATCTGAAACATGTTCTCGAAGTATTACAAATCATTTTCAGAATATTCAAGTATAATAAAAATGAAGGACTAGTGAAAGTGTCCAAAAAGATATTCTCAATATGATTTAAACACAAATAAATATATTTACATTCAATAAGATTTTATGTGACAAAACACTAGTAGTAGTACTTTTCAAGTAGCTAACAAGTTAATAAATGACTATATATTTGTTAAAACCATTTTTTTTTCTTGTCATGCTATGTACACAATCTCATTTTTGATAGGTGAAACAAAACAAGAATCAAAACAATTAAATTGTCTGTAAACGTTTTGAAATAATGTCTTGTTTTAAATACAGAAAATGTGTTGTTTTTAAGAAAATCATGTTTGACACCTTTAAACCAAGATTTCGAGAGAATAACCCATCTAGAGTTGCAAAAACAAAGAGAAATGGAACTTTTTCACAGATTAAACCCAAACTCCCAGATCCCAAAATACAGCAGTGATTTCCCAAATCAAACGGCTGTTATCTATATGCAAATGGCATGATGGCTTTCTTTCATTTATTTATAACTCAAGAGATTGGCTGTAAAATGCAAAACGTTCACAGTGGACAACACACCCGTCAGTGTTTTAATCTCACTATCCAGATGACGGAATAATAGCACAATACAGGTTTTTTGACATGCACCCGCTTGATTCAGGTCATCAGAAGAATGACTGTAGACCCATAGTTGAATGGCTCAAGCGAGACAATTTTAAAATTCACAGAAGAAAATGCCAGGGAGATTTGGTCTGTCATATGACATAATTCAATATCTCACTATCAATCCATCTACCCTGATACACAAATAAACAAGAAATGCTTTGGAGGACTATTCTTCATTCTAAGTGACAGCTTGATCTTATATTTAGTTAGGTAGTTTGGTATGCAGACAATGTCGTCAAGACTTCAGTCTGAAAAACTGTTCTGTTTGTAAGAAACAAGTTGTAAAATGTAATAATAAAAGTAAAGATTTATATGTAATCATATGACTCACTGTTTACAATGCAAGGTTTGCATTGTAAACATGACTTCAGAACTAGAAGTAATGCTGCACAATAAAACAATATACACAAAGAGAGAATGAGAAGAGTGTTGAAGGCTTGAAATATTCCAGAATGAATGGGAGAAATTTGAAGCTATTGTATGTATCTCGAGATGAAAAATTTTGGCTGCTCATTGTGTTATATTGTCTCACAAAACTAAGTTCCTCTCCTCATCCTCCATTGGCTTCATTTAACCGTGATGATAAAAACAGTCAAGTGAAAATTCAATGCAGATCCAATTAAAGATCTACTTATTTTCGACAATAACCCTTTAGCGGTATATTTCAGTGGCTATGCTGACTGCTAAAGAATAAAATCAAGTTTAACTTGATCAACAGATGATTCTCGCTATCCCTCATTTTGGGCTCATTTTGACAGTGCTGTAAAATCTATTTCATAGCCATTGTAAAAGTAAGGATCGATGGTGAGCGAGGATTGCCGTCGGATCGTATCTCCTTTCGTGAAGTGCGAAATCCAATTGATCTGGAGAAATCCAGGCTCAAAGAGAGGCACGCTCGCTCGCTTCTTTGCCCCGGTCGGCACTGCTCGACAAGGCTGTAGCTTAGAGACCATTTTATCCTCTTTTAAAGTAATCACCTCCATTACCATCTATCATTGCATTTGTCATGGGAACATCATTTAACATCTGCTTTATACCGTTCTAGAGACAGAGCAACACCAACCAGCGTCCAGTCAGGGAAGGAACTTTACTGAGGATTTACATGTGGTGAGTCTCTTAGCGCCAGGGTGAGGGTGCAGAGCCCGAATCGAGATGCTTTTACGGCGGTTGTGAAGCTATATAGGTGTGCCAAGCCTTGGCAGGGAGGAGCATTTTGGATTTAGACCAGATCCAACTTTGGCATGCATGGGAAGAGCAGGCCAGGACCGAGCTGGGCCATAATGGCTGACGAAATGAGATTAGCATTGGCCAGTGTTCCACAGACATCCTAGCTCCACCAGCCTAATTTAATTAAAGCAACAAACAAGAGTTTATATCTTTATGACAGGGAGGAAGCCACAGTATTGAAAACACTGACAAGGGCTATTGTTGCGCCCTGGATGAGCACATGCCCGCTCCAATTTGTGGGAAATATGACGTGATGACGTGAAGCGGTTTTTTTCAAGAGACCTTCCTCACTGCGAGAAATGAAGTATTAAAATATACCAAAAATATTCAACATTTTAATTTGATCAAGTCATTTAAAAGATAATTGCTTCAATTTGTAATATTACAGTTTTAGATTCATTAAACAGTTGTTAATTGAAAACTAGCTAACTACTTAACAAGATGTTAACAAGATCATTTTACAGAATAAGTCGCATTTGTTACATGAAACTTTTAAAACCCTGAATCCAAAAACACATTTTACTATTAAAAAAATAGCCTGTATTTCATGAAACTATTGTTTCTTACATTTTGTTTCGCATGAAATTAGCATATATGAAAAATATAACATTATGGCAAACAAAATAACATGAGAACGTTAGGAAAATTCTAGTTATTTCTGAATAAAACCTGTATATTCAATGGGAAACGTTCGATTCGGGGATGGGCTTAATGCAGGGGTCACATTTTCTGGTATGGGTCACCGTGTCTGACAAATGGGTCAATTTCACTTTATATGCTTTTAATTTTTTCATAAAAATATATAATATTTAAGACATTATACACATCTGTTGTCAAGTCTTCAGGTACTCAGTCATGTTCCTCTAGCAGATCTTACCCATAAAAACCTATTAACATTAAAAGGTTTAATCATGTTCATCAGTGTTCTAAAATATTCTGAAAATGTCAGTCCTGCTACTTAAAATATGTTTTGAATAGTTTTGTTTTTTTGCCAAAATAATATGATTTCTGATGCACTCAACCTTTATATATTATAACAAATGCTACTTTTTCAGGATTCTACGCGTTTTTCACCGTCTAAAATTGTACATTTCAAATTTGAATGATAATACGATTTGATTTTTAAGTTCTATTTATTAAAATGTATTGCATCTTTTATACATAGGTCAGCCTTTTGTCAGAATGCCCAAAAGGATGGACTATTTTTATCTTATGTATATAATTAAATCTATTTTCATTTAGTTCAATTTATTATCATTTAACATATTGCTTGTAATATTCCCCTTGGTTGTATCTTTTCAAACATTATTTTGCGAATTGGCCGGCAAAATAATTAAATTAAAAAGCTAAGTAAATAAGCACTTCTTGCGTTTGCTTTGTGTTTTTTTCCACTTTACCAATGTTAGGCCTGCAGTGAAGCACCTAATCATTGGCTGCTGTTGCACGGTGTTATTGTCTCTCACCTCTCCAGGCTTTTATAGCGAAGTGAAATGAAAGGCTCTCTGCCAGCTTCCTGCCAATGCCAATTAGCCCAGGTCAGAGGTCATGAGCTTTGTAGAGCACTCACCGGTGGCTCCAATTCGCTCTCACCTTGCCATGCTAATAGCTTTAATGATTATAGTCACATTCACATTTTACAACTTTGGAGGTAATGGCGGCTGAGTATAGCATCAAATTGAATTTGTCAAGGGACAGGTCACATCTGTAGTGAACAGGGTGGGAATGGGGGAAAATTTGGAAAAAAGGTTATTGGAGTTAAAGCTGGTGAAATGTTAGGCCATTTTGGAAGCACTGCTGGACGAATGCCCTCAGACAATATAGCACTTGTAAAAATTTTGTCTACTTGGAATATCGGGTCTAATTTAGGCAAAAGATATGAAAATTAACCTATGTAAGAGCACAGTACACTCTGTTCAGTACTAGGAATATACACTTATAGGTAAAGTTGATCCAAAAATAGAAACTAGTTTATTCATAGTTTGTGTAATTTAAAACCTCTATTGGTACTGTTCCTCTGTGGAACACAAAGTATATTGAAAAAATATCTAAGTTGTTTTGCGTGTGGAAGTCAATGTTTCTTATGTGGTTCGGTTACCACACTTATTTAAAATTATTAAAAATATCTACTTTTGTGTTCTGCAGAAGAGAGTCATAAATGCTTGGAATAAAAGGTAAGTTATTAATCAATTGGACTTTTAATTCACAGTTATTTTATGAGGGGACAAATTTATATAATGTGGGAATTGTGCAAAAACTAAAATTGGAAAACTTGACCAAAATAAATTACCAACCCTAAGGATTTCCGAGGAATGTAGAGTACAATAGACAAATAAGATTGTATGACTCTAAATAGATAAATAAAATGATTTTTTTTTAAAAAGAGTTCTCCATCTTTACAGTCAATAAGACTTTTGTATTCTATTTTAACCAAAATTCCTTTCTGCCTTGAGAATGCCTTCAATGAAAAATGTCTGTGCCATGGTAAAGTCCCGTGTGAATTAATATAATGAGCCCATCATTGCTTCCTAATGGACATCAATATTTACCCACTCTGAGGTTCCAGAACCGCTTTTCTTTACTTGTCTTACAATTCAGCCTGTACGAAAGGGAAAAGCACGTCTCTGTGTGCGCCGTCAGGAAAGACATAGAATTAGGATAGGGCGGTAGCTTCCTGGTGTCACGTGTGGGCGTTCCGATGGAAAGGTCAGTATTATTTCTCTAATACAGCACTTATGTGGGAGAGCAGGAGGCGGCAAAGAGGGAGTGCTCTCGCTCGTCTTATTAACATTTATGAATAATTTAACCTGGCATGCCTGGCCATGGTCCAGACACATCATATCTTAATTGCAATCAGAGAGAGGAAGTGGGCGGATGCACGATGGCGTATGAATGTTGCAACTCTAGCCAATGACTTACTGTAATAAGCATCAAGCTTTGCTTCATTGTTGACCTAATGATGTGCTGTGTAAACATGTCCCTTTAATTGGCATCATGTAGCGAATGAAACCAGTCCAATTTAATAACAATCAGTAAAAAGCTAGACAAGTGTAAATAGATCAGAACTCCGAGCTCTTTGAAAAGCATGCACGATTTCTTTTGTTGAAATGGGGTTTTGGCAGTCAATAATGAGCATGCTTAAGGGAGTTTAGTAAATTTGCTGAACCTTCTCATTCCGCTTGGCTCGTCTGCTAATTTTTCAGAGGCAAACATTTTTACAAAGCACGTTAAGTCATGGCCAAATGAACGGAGCTCCAGTGTAAACTTAAGATTTATGGACGCCCAATTTTCTTTCTAATCCCTTATTATTGTGCTGTTGTTATAATTGATGAAATAACTCGAGACATGTTTGGCGCCTGCTTTTCAACATTTCAAAACCAGCTTAGATGAAGCGCTTTGTATCTCTGAGATGAAAATGATAGCAATTTAATTAAGTCCATCTACAGTCGGATGTTTGTTTGCAGATGCAACAATTATAACAACGTCATATTAACATAACAAAGCGTGTGCAGATATCTTACAGGCTTGTGTTCGTGGTATCTGCACAGAACGCTTTGTTTGGCATAACAAATCAATTGAGACGTTAAAGGAATTATTTTATGTATAATCTAATGCCTGGTTTGTCTGAATCTGAAAGTAAAGCTGTTCTTTATAAAGTCAAAACAATGTGACATTATAGAACTGCAATTAAACTATTGAGACTCACAATTATACTGCCGGAATATTTAATTAAATGTAATTATGGCTCACAGTTGAAAGCATTTAAATTAGCATGTTTTTTAAAAGATTGTTTGCTTTTCATGAAGAAAGAATTCTAAATGTATAAATATAAATTATAATTAATCACCTACAAACATTATAAAAAGCACGTATGCTTCACACATAACGATTGCATACAATTTTCGTTTGCATAATTCTAAATAAAACAGTTTTCATTAGATTTCAGTTAACTTCAATATGTGACCCTGGACCACCAAACCATTTCATAAGTCGCATGGGTATATTTGAAAAGTTTATTTACAAAACGTGTTTTCAAAATCGTGTTTATTATGTTCTATTGTGTTAGTTAGCATTTCAGAAACATTTCAGAGACAAACATTGTCTCCTCGACTATTGTAAGTCGCTTTGGATAAAAGCGTCTGCTAAATGACTAAATGTAAATGTAAATGTAGTTAGCTGTATTTATGTTATTATAGCTTAATCAAAACAAGCCTACTGCAACTGGATTGACATAAACCAGAACGCACAATAAAAACATAATTTATTTAACAGTTTTTGAAATAAACTCTTCATTTGACACGATAGATAACACTACATTATTTTGGTCGATAATATCTATGCATGCTGAAAATCATTAGGATATTAATTTAAGATCACATTTCTTGGAGGTACTTTGTGAATATCCTACATTAAATATCCCCAAATGTAATTTTATGAGTGGATGCAGGAAAATCGAAAACAAAATTTGTAAAAACGCTTACAAGCTTCTCTCGCCATGTCCGGTCTTTAGGAATTACCTGCGCTCAAGTTTATTATCTTTGTATAGCTGAGAATTTCTGCTTTCAAACCCTTTCTTCTTAACTATGCCTGTTACAGATCCTCTTGTGTACAACTTTAAAAATGTTTTTCTCAATATTTAAAATAATTGCGATTTTCAGATTCCAGAATTTTCAATATTGTCATACCCTACTGACCCACACGTGGAAAGCACATAAATCTTAGAGAAATGACCCTTGTAACTGATTTTGTGGTTCAGGGTCACACATTGTCATTTAGTAAACTTTCTGAAATGTTGTTACTTACTACCATTAATATCAAAGATAACAACAGCTTGTAAGCCTCCCAATCAATCCATTTCATTTTTATTGCTAGATCTTTAGAGAAACAGGGACTGAAAAAACCAACATTGCATTCTGTTGTTCAGAAATAATGCAACTCTTTTTGTTCCAGAGCAATTATTCTAGCATAACCGGTTTGGGAATATGAGGCAATTATTTTCGTTGGCTAATTACTCGTTTTCATAATAAAGGTAATTTTTCACACAGCAATTATAAGTGGAATCGAATGCTCTGAATGAGACGTCTGCCCCTCGCTTTCTTTTCTCTCCGGTCAGGTGGAGCGACAGCCCGCTTTAGCAAACGGGATTAACAGGCAGGCCCCTCTTGGGCACGTACGGCGTTGTCCTGGTAACCATTCTGATGCAGTCGATGATGGGGCACACGCTCAGGCAGAGAGTACAGCCGGTGCAGCTGTCCATGATTACAGGAAGATGGGTCTCAGGGTCAAACTTAATAGCCTGCAAAAGAAGAGAAAGGGGAGGGAAAAAGCTATTACATTAGAGCAATTATCGACTCTCCATAGGAGGATTTCCCCACTCCTGGGAAAGCTTTTCAGGGCTGTGAAAAAAGCCAACAACAATGACAGCGGCTTGCACAACAGTGTGCTTCTTTAAGGTAAATAGCTGGCCTTCGTCTCTGCCTACCAAGCCTGATTCATTTCGGTCTCTGGCTCTGTACCGAAAACATAAAGGACCGAACTGAATGCCGGTGAACCCCGCAACAGAGCATCCTTTAAAGACAACATAATTTGCAAACAAGCCTCTTTTATTCTCTAAACACAATATGAATGGACGAATCCAGGCAACGTTTCATCTAATTGTAATTTGTATGATGCGCGTGTTGTTACCTGGTAGCCTGAGTCATTGCAGGTCATGTAGCATTTTCCGCAGTTGATGCACAACTCCGGATCAATGAGGGCCTGCACTTGTTCTTGGTTGTCCAGCTCCTGGTAGGCACCAATGTGCTTCAGCGCTCTGGCGATCACATCCTACAAGGAGACGAGAGGCGAAGATTAAACACAGAGACACGGTTTGAAAATAAGTTTAATTAAATCCACTCTAGAAGGAGAAGATCGGTTTTGATGTCTGGCTGCAAGTTTGTGATCTCCATTTCCTCCTCGAGATCCCTCACAGCATAATCACCCGAGGAATAAAGACTTGTAATGTTATGGGCAAAAACATTTCTTGTTTTACCGGAGAGCTCTAGAGATGACTCATGGGCGACTAGTCACTTCACACAAGCCATTATGTATGTTTATGTAACGCACCCTTAATACTACGTATGGTGTAAACAGCGCACATTTGTAACCATTTAGTTTTACCTTGACACTTGGGATGGGTTTTTTGGGGATGTTAACTCTTCCCGCATTAGAATCCATGCAAACACTGCCGGTCAAGCTCTTCTTGTACTTTGCTAAGGCTTGAGTCTTCTTCTCCAGGTACGGTCCAAAGCTGGGCAAACTCTTTTGGAAGAAGGATTACAAGATGCATTTTGTTTAAAAATTTTCTTTGTAAATGAATGTAGGAATTCTTTAGTTCAATGTAAGCAATATTGGAATTTATAAATCAGTCTATGTCTAAAATAGTATTAAGGTTTTCTATGTTTAAAAAGGATATAAACATCAATATGGATGTGTTTTTGAAAGACAACAAAAATAATTCAAATAAATATTATATATATATATATATATATATATATATATATATATATATATATATATATTTAGCATGAAAAATTCTTACTTGCATTTTAATGAAATCATATACTGAACATAAATGTTTAACTAAACCCCAAAATATAGTTTTTCCTCAAATGAAATTGAAGGTGTGATCACACCCCATATCCCTTTAAAACAAAAGTGGTTGAAGGTCTATCTGCGCCTCTGAGTCTCCTGCACACGTGTGACCCTCCAGAGCAGCGGGGCTAAAGAGACGATTCGTATTCACAGTCACACCTTCATACCGACGCGCTGAGCCTGAGAGCTTGTCATAAAACAAGCCTTGAGCCTTCGCACTCCAAAGACCATTCGACAGGAAATTCTGGCTACGCTGACGAGAAATCAAGTTCGCCACAAAATTAGCCATCCTTTTAATGGAGCCATAAAGAGAATCTGCAATGAATTGTTAGGAAATCGTATAATACTACCGGTAATTGCGAGGATTAGCTGGTCAAACTAATGGTTTGACACTAAAATGGTAATGAATGGTAATTTGACAGAAATGGACTTATGGGTAGCTGATGGCCAACGCTTCCAATAACTGATATTTTCAGGTTTAATAAATGCTCTTTCATGAATGAGTGTCCTTTTGAGGGGAAATTATCATATTCATAATTGGAAACCTTCCAAGAAACACCGAAGTTCCTTTTTCTTGGCGTTCGAGTTTTCCACAACATTCCAACCACGGCAAATCCATTCGTCCCAATGAGAGTGCATTTAAATTAGTCTAGCGTTATCCTCAAAGCTGTCGTCCAAAACGGGCTTGTAACCCTTTATTTCCACCACAGCCAGACAGAATAACTCGCTGCGACCGGGCAAAATCAAGACCGGGCAAAAGAGGGTTTTTAGCAGTCCATGTCAAACTTCACACTTGTATCTTCTTTTCTTTAAAAATAAAACTCAGAGAGAGTGAGAGAGAGATCGAGAGAGTGAGAGAGAGAGAAGCAACCTTTCCCAAGCCAGGACCTATCAGAGGAATCAGACAAACAAATCTATGGTGGCGGTGTTGACTGCAGGACTAATGGCTAGCTTAGGGGGGGCGCATCCTCCATGTATTTATTTCCCTGTAGAGCTAACACTGGTGGCCCTGTTCTAATCCTGCATAAAAGCATTACTCTCTCAGGCACAGGCTGACAGTCTAATGAATCAAGCGTTCCAGCCCTGCAGCAGACAGTCTGTGGAAGCCATCGGGGGCTCAGGAGATAAACATGCTCACACACACATTCGTACACACATAAGAACACACAGGCTAGACAGAGATATGTCATTAACAATGCATCAGTCAAAAGAAATTGAGAGAAGACTAGCTTGTGAATGAAAGCACTGGTGATAGCACAGCAACTTCCAATGATACGTTGGTGGCGAGTTACTACTTTATTAGATGTAAGTTAATGGATTAATGGATTACTTTCATACAGGGCTGTACCAATTCCTAGTTGGTTAACCCAAAATGAAAATTGTGTCATCATTTTCTCACCTTTTTGACATTTCAAACCTTTGTTTATTCTGCAAAACACAAAAGAAGATACTCTGAAGAATGTGAAAAACTGGCACCCATTCTGTTGCACTCCATACAATAGGAAAAAATAGGTGTCACTGCCTTTTAGTTACCAACACTCTTCTAAATATCTTCTTTTGTGTTTTGAAGAAGAATAAGTTATAGAAGAAATAAATGTTATTTATGTGTGAACTATTACTTTAGGAGTTATACATGTTAAAGAAAATCCTGATACACAGAAAGGACATTTAAAAGGACCAAATACAATTTTGGCATTATACATCTACACAGTACAACAACTATGCGAATACACCAAAATCTGATTGTTTTTAATTCATGTTTTTTTCGATACATTTGCTGCTCTGTGAAGAAATTTCCTTTACTGAAAGACTAGTGTGACCTTCCTCTTATGTAGAATTTATATGGAAAACAGTAGTGTTCTTTACTCATCTTATCTACATTACAAATAAATAAGCTAAAGTGATTACAGAAAGCTGAACGTTTACTTGCTATCTTCTGGTTCATCACCCTCACAAAGGCTTGATTTGATAAAACAATATTTTGCAATTCTAGTATAACTGTAGATATTTCTAAAAAGAATTTAATCTTCATTACTCATCATGTCAAGTAAAACAAACTTGCTCGGCAGGCGGTTTGTTTGGCAGTCTGTTATACAACCATTCACACTGTAGTTTGAATTGCAACTTGCAAGTACATTATATGACTCTGACATTCCTAATTGTATGTTGTTTTATTCATATACAATGTGTCTTAATGTATATTTGATGTACACTTTTTCAATCATTCATTAGTCTTTCACATGTTTTGCTTGTGTTTGTTTAACTACTTCTCAAGTGAAGACTGCTATACTTCCTTAACCGCTTCTCATGTATAGAAACCATCTGCATCATGATGTAAAAACAAATAAAACAAGCAGTAACATGCTGTGTAGGTCTACAGGGGAACATACAGTAATTTCCAGCATATTGTATGGTAAATGGATTTCTGTTATATATTTAAAATTCTAAAGATATTGTCTTAGAACCTTACGTCTTGGCAAAATAAAGAATTGTATATTCAATTGTACACGTTGTTCTTTTTTTTATTAAAATAAGAGCTTACAATGACACAAAATGAGATTTTTTTGACGGTCAGCCGTGGTCTGGTGGTTAGAGGATTGGACTTGCAAGTAAAAGGTTGATGGTTCAAATTAACAAACATTCTTTAAAATGTCTTGTTTTGGAGAGGAAAGAAAGTCATACAGATTTAAAACGATAAGAGGGTGAGAAAATGATGACACAACTTTTTATTTTGGGTACATAGAAAGAAACTTTGATTGTTGTGTGGACTTTCTTCTAGAGAACATTAAAAAATATTTTTTGAAGAATACTGGTATCCAAAAACCATTGGTCCTGATTTACCTGTATTGTACATATTGAAGATTGTATGTATTTACTTGTAGCCTCTGAGATTTGAAGTTGATATTTCAGCTATCTAAGGCACATTGGATTGTCTTACTTCAAAAGCATAATCTCTCATCTGATTTAAAGTTTTTATCATTAGTAAAGTTCATATCTATAACTATTGATTTTTATTGGTGTGTGATATTTTGCACTTTGCTTAAACAACATTTACGATATTTTTCGCACACAATTTGTCTTGCACACCCTAATCGATATTATTAAAAAACTGCAATATATCTAAATAAATGGAAATAATGGGAACAAATGGTAAACATAAAACTCCTAACAGTTTTGTGTTCTGCAGAAGAAACCGATACCGATACGAAGTTAGACATGACAAGAGGGTGTATAAATGACAGAATTATCATTTTGGGGTGAACTATCCCTTGAACTTCTGTCCAAAAAAGGACAAACAACTGTTAAAATACAGACACAAGGAACAGCATCAGGCTTAAAACACTTGAACGTGCCTGAAATCTCCCCAGAACCACACACAAAGCAACTGGCCACCATTTTGCCTTCAGCAGTCTTATAAGTGCCGGATACTTAAATGGCAACCAGCGGAAATCCCAGACGCCCATTAGAACTTCATGTCTTCCAGAAACACAAACTGCCGTCTGCCTGACTCGCATTCAACCCTATTAGTAAAGCTTTCTCTCTCTATCTGCTGTTTTGCGATGGCTACAGCGTATCTGCTTCATGCTAATTTGCTCTAAGATCATTCAAAGGATTCAAAAGAGAGTCTACAAAGCGATACTTTTAACAATGGAAACAAAAAAATATAATGACGCGAGCGTTCACAAAGACATTTTTACAAAGAAATTGCGAGAAGGAAAATGGCATTTGATTTGGGCTTCTGCTAAACAGACAGGTTGAATTCTTGTGTATAAAAGCCAGAGCGCTGAATAACAGTTATACAAATGTGTTGGTGGAATAGGAATTTCTTTCTTTAAAATGAGAGGAAGCGTTTTTTTTCCCCGGGTCCACTCCACGAGGAGTGCTGTTTTAATGAGTGGAGCTACACGCGCTGCCAAATCTCATGTCCCGGGCAACCAGAAAGCCTCTGCTAATTAGATGCAGAGCTTTCCAAAACACGGGGCTTGTCAATTCTCCCATCTCCCCTCTGGATTGTAAATCAAGAGTGCAGTGGAGGAAGGAGCACACATTATGTCAGTGTGGGCTGAGTGATTTAAATTATACGAGAGTTAGAATGAAAGCCCGGCCTCGTATGCTGTGTAGCATCACATAGATTGCCAAAGGATTGGACGTGAAAAGCGTTCAACTTTGTCCTTGTGTTGAAATGCTTGATAAACAGCCAAAATTAAAAACTGTGTCACATTTACTTCATTTCCAATCTGTATGGGCAAATTTTTCGGCAGAACACAAAAAAGATATTTTGAAGAATGTGGGTAGTCATTTTAAAGTAATTAAAGTAAAGGGGTTCTGCCATTGTTCATTGTTCACATATCTTGAAGAATGGTGAAAACTGGCACTACTGCTGGTTGGTTACTAACGTCACCAACATGAAATTACCAGTAAAAAGTTTGACCTGTTGAGCAAACAGAAGTATCATACAAACATGTAACGAACTCCAACCTGCGCTCTGCTTTCACATATACTACAAAGCTTCTTCAAATCCCACAAAGCTGCTTTTACTTTAGAGCCAAACAACGTCTGAAATGTGGCTTGTAACCGGATCCGGTTTATTAATCGAGTAAAGTTTAGCAAAGTCTAAACTGCTTGGCTTTTTGTTCTCTGCCGTATTTTCAATTTTCGGGATCCTCTTATATAATGCTACTAAATAATACCCAATAAAATAACAAAACATTAATCCCCCAAGCTCATGTTAATGTAAGGAGCTCAGTGCTGGTATCATGGTGGGCATTGATCTCTGCACTTTAATTGGCTCCAGGCAGTGAATCTGCTCTTGTTTTGCAGAGAAATACTGTAGTAGCACAGACCACACATATTTCTTTGTGCCTCCTCTCATCAGGGTGCAAGATAATGGAAACTTTTTCCCGATGTCTGAACAGCAGCAATCATTCCGATATCAGTATGCTTATTTGTGTGTTGCACTGTTTCATATTCACAGATTTACAAAAGCTAATTTTGAGATGCACACAACCCTTATTTTATACCATAGCTACATTGCAGGTATGCAGTCTAAAAATAGACATGATACACATTTGTAAATTATGAATGAATAAACAATCACTTTAAGAGATGCTTTACCCGAAAATTAAATTCTGTCATAATTTACTCAAAACTCAGTAGTAAATCCAAAGCATGTGTGACTTTCTATTTCTGCAAAAAACAAAGATGAGGTTTGAAAGACAGTTGGTAACCAAACCGCAGCGACACCCCTACACTTCTATTGTAAGGTTACAATACCAATGAAAATAAATGGGTGCTAGTAACCAACATTCTTCAAAATATCTTTTTTTGTGTGGAAAGAAAGTCATTCGGGTTTTAAATATCAAGATGGTTCATGAACTGTCCTTTTTGAGTGAACTATCGCTATCATAAGCATTAATTTGATACAAAATAAAACAAATTTGTCGTCATTTATGTACTCTCATGCTGTACTGTATATGACTCCTGTGGAACACAAAAGAAGATATTTTGAGGAATGTCAATGGCTTGTTTGGTAACCAATGTTTCTTAAAACATCTTCTTTTGTTTTCTGCAGAAAAAGTAAAACATATTCTGAATGTTTAAAAATAAATTATATAGAAACGATAACATACCAAGTTGATGTATGTACAGTTGAAGGTGACTTGCAATATGGTTGCATTTTCTTCACTGTCAAGTGGCACCAGCTTTTGCAAAGGCTAAATGGAATTGCAATGCAATTGGAAGATTTGAGGACTTGAAGTGGCATAGCTTACCCCCCGTTTCAGCCATATGCTTGTTTCTGGACAGAGCTCTACAGACACCCTGTTGGCATGTGAATGAGAGAGAGAGCGATTTCGCCCCTCGTGTTTTTCCAAATCATGTTGTCGTGTAGAAATGGCACTTATCAGTTCACACTGCTTTCCCCCTCTATCACTTTTTACTGAAGCACAAAGCTGTTTATGGATAGAAAAACATTTGCATATGTTTGTATGTTTTCATTTGTGCGGTGCACGAATGCGGTGTAGCGGTGGGGAAAATATCTTTGTGTAACTGTGAGATTTCAACGGGGGGCTGAGTTTGTCTGGGACTGTAAGGCCGACGAACATAATCACGATTGAAATAATTTGCGATATTAAAAATAAATATATGGTAATTCCCATTGAAAACACGCCAGCTGTGTGAACATTTCGGCAGGCTTACATTTATAACAGTGAGTAATTCACAACCAGAGCCAAAAATAAAGAAATAAAAAAATCTTATTTGATATTGATTACGAGTGTTTGTAAGACATAGATCTTTGTGCTTTTTAATACATCTACTCCTGAGGTATCTAGCTAAGGGCCACCATTGGTCAAACAGTCATGAGGTCACCGAATGGTCTCGAGTAGCCTGGAGCCTGTTTCATGCCAATCGAGAAAATGACTATACGACTGTTAGCATGATCCTCCCGGCAATGTAACTAACATCCACAACCTTCTACATCATTCATGACTAAAAAAAAAGCATCATCTCCACCATCAGGCTTATTTTACCTGCTTAATTGCAACACAAATCACTAAAGGTTAAGCAGAAAGCATCGCGGAGAATTTCATTTACTGAGACTAGCCTTAGGCAAGCAGGCACTGAGCAGCTCACCTTTCCAGCGAGCTCCTCAACGCGGGGGACGGGTTTGCCCTTCTGGTGGCGTATAGTGGGAGGAGACTGACCGTCCCAATCATGTAGCTCTTCTATGCTCTTTAGGTAGAGCAGTGCCTTTAGGCCCAAACAGTAGTCTTCAATCACTGTGAAGTCCTGGTTCTGCACTGCACTGCATACCTGTCAAATATGCACAGATAAATAAACATACCTTGAGCCAACCGTGACAAACTATCCAAATAAGATGTTAGTGAGTATTCATGTTCAGCGGCTGTGGAGGCAAACTGAATACGAAGAATAACTGCCTGGTGCTTTCCATATATTGTCATTGTGGTCCATTTGCAGTTGAAATGCACAAAAGCAAACAAAAGCATGCACATCAAAAAAATCAAGTAGAAGATTAAAGTATAAATACGGCATTTCCAAAGTTAAAAAAGCTTTAAAAGTCCAAGCTTTAAATTGTTTTAAAATAGGTTGATAGACACTTCTTATAAATCAGAAAATAAGGAGATAAGAAATGTATTGATGTATTGATGTACTGAGTAAATTTCCCAACCCATACCGCTTATTAAGTGATATCAACCAATGCAGATAGTTTGGTGGTTATATGCAATAAATAATATGCATTAACTTAATATAGAATAAATGTCTTGCAGTTTCCTGTCCTTGTTTGAAAGTTTATATTGGGGGAAATTTATTAGGCAATTTGGATTATGATTCAATCTGTCGGTGCATCTCTAATGGAGACAAGTTCTTAGAAAGACAGCCATGATATGGATTCGAAATGGCATCAGGTGTAAAAACGTAATTTTCTACAGGTTTATTTTTATTTCCTAAGAATACTCAATAATAATAAAAATAATCCAACAAAAAAAATGATTACTGAACCAATTTACAAATTGTAGTAATGTGATAAACCTTTCAAATAGAAGGCTATCATATATATTCACTGCCCAAAAGCTTCAACTTTACTTGTTATGGGAAGAAATTACCTGTAGCTTTCATTAAGAAATGCTTTCTTTCCGACTGCTCTGATAACTCAGCAACAAAGACAGTGACGATACCCACAACACCAGGCAGGATACCTCACAGTGACCACTTGTTGTCACTTCAATGAAATATATAACTGAAGATATGGCCACTGCAGGTATCTACTTGCTCTACTTCCTCTTTCTACAGATATTCAGAGGTTTGTGCAAGTACATTTACCATGTTTCTTTGATTTTTGTATTAAATATTGTATTGTAAAGTTAAAACCGTATTTTTTGATGGAGATTGTATCAGAGACATAATAGTTCTTTCATATTTGTCATTTTGACAATGCTTTTAAACTGATTGTCCATCCTTCTTCTGCCACATCATATTTTTTGCTTCTGTGCTTTTAGGAAACGTTCCATTTACCTAAGAAGATGCTTAGGTCCACTCACAAATGTGCAGTCCTGCAAAACTGCTGTCCTGCAAAAACATCCTCTTTACAAGACACAGTATACAAACTAAAAACATCACTTTCACTTTTTTTCTTGCTCTTTAACTGTGACTGGGCAGTTCAGTTTTAATAAATGTCATTTTTGTCAGGGTTGAAAAGCTTTAAGTTCTGAAAAAGTTACAGCTCATTGAACTCTTTTTTCAAAACATAAAAATAAGATTCATTATTATAGGATCACTTAAATAATGAGAACATAAAGACATATTTTTATTCTTTACCACAGAGAGATGGTGAAATCCACCACCTAAAAAAGAACCTACTCTGAAATGTGTATGGCTTTTCCGTATTACTCATATGTTTCATTTAAAAAGTTACTTACAAGACAAAATGTCTTGCAGGTTTCAATGCTAGTTAAACAGTTGAAAATTATGAATGCTTGGAAATATAGACCTTAAGGCAGTCTCTAACCTTAAACCTGGAAGACTTTCTTTCTTTTGCAGAACACAAATGAAGATATTTCCCCTTGCATTGTTTTAGTGTTCTTAAAATAGAAGTAAATGGATGCCACTAGTGCTAAGTTACCAACTTTCTTCAACATATATTTTTGTGTTCTGAAGAAAAAAGAAAGACTTTTTGATCTTTTTTATACCCTTTTATACCAGAAAACAGATTTTTATTGCATTTACATTTTCCGCATAATGTACATTTAAATAAATATATTCTATTGTATTAAAATTGTATTCAAAGAACCAGCAATATATTATATTCTGTCATGATTAGAACTTAATTGGGAAATTCAAAAAGAAACTTTAATGTATACAAAAAGGACCTCCTGAAATTCTAGATCAGCCTCAGTTGAGGATTTTGTTTTTTACATATACATGCTTGAATAAGTTAATCAATATATCATATTTGCTCATCAGTATGCAGATAACACTCAACTCTATTCTCAATTTCAACAGATGGCCACAAATCCATTAGCACACTGTTGTAGTTCACAGAGAGCATAATTTGTGAACATTATCAATCTTTCTGCAACTATGTAAAGAAAAATAAACTTGTCATCAGCATGCAGAGAAATTTCTCTTTGCCTTGTCTTACTCTAGATCTCTTAGGGTTGATAACTGCATAAATAATTTAGGAATCGTGCTTGGCAACTCCAAGTTTTAGCAATGTTTGTAAAACAGCCCATTATCACCTTTAAAGCATCTCTAAGATGCTCTGTGAAACTCTCTCCTGTGCTGACAGTGAAAAAATCATTCATGCATTTGTTACATCTATGCTCGGCTGCTGCAGTAGTGTTTTGGCTCCATCAAACACTTCCAAAGAGTTGAAAACGCAGCTGCAAGAATGCTGACTCGTACCAGAATGAGAAATCACATTTAACGCACACTCAGACACTTAAAGGGGCAGTTCATAATAAAAAAAGAATTCTGTCATTATTTGCTCACACATACCTGTTTTATTCAAAGCCCTCGAAATTGAAATTTGCAAATGAAAGTGATGCTGTTATTTTTACGTAAAATGAAAGGCAATAGGGACTGAGAGATATGCCAAATTATTTTGCTGACAAATCCTTTGCCATAAACATTGTTTGAGAAATCATGAACATAGACTTATGTACCCTCTACAGTAAGACTTTTAAGAACAATTTGTCAAGTGTAGATTTTCCAAACAAACACATCATTTGGCTTTCTTTGTTGGGCTTCTTTATTACTGAATGTTATTTACTAAATACTTTTAACTGCTCAGAATTAGTTTTCCAAGTGACTGGAAATAATGGCCAATAAAACAAAGGTATAGACATATAACAACATACATAATATTTTGAAGAATATAAGCAGTGCCATAAAGGAACTATTCCAAAACAGTATACAGTAAACAGTAAAAAGTAAAAATCTTGTAAGAGGGGTATATTAACATAATGTAGGATATAATAAATTAATTATGATTATGTTATTTTTAATATGATATGTTCTGGTTGGGCCATTGTAAAAGATCAAGGGAGCAGTTAAAGAAAAATCATTATTAAAGGTTAAATATTTAAAGGTTTAATGTTTTCAATATACGATCCTTATACTTCATCATATTCTATCACAAGAATAAAAGAAGGCTTGTGGAACGTGCTACTGCTTTGAAACCCAAAATCTCAGCAGTATTTAAAAATGCAGCAGGCTTGTTTGAAATATTGTGGATTGAAGCTATTTTATGTAACAAAAAAAATCTAAGAGGGAAAAAGATTCCACCATTATCTCATAATGTGTACCAGGGGGATACATATGCATTTTGCAAAGGCCTTTGTAAACAAGTTTTTAAAGAGGCTATATAAATAAAGTTGTACTTTCATGCTTACTATCAAACGTGCATCTTGAGTTAATGTTGCTCACCGGAGCAGCTCGCTGGTCTAATCCAATTGATGCAGGAAATGGAGGCGCGCCCGCTTCCCGTAACCCGCCGGTGACACTGATTCAACTCTACTGTGCCGAGGAGTTGGCCACTTTACAATTTCTCCTATTACTACGTGCCAGCACTCTGCTATTACATGTGGGTGTGATTAAAATGTTTTAATTCCAATCTTTCCCCCCCAGAACTCCCAAGCACTTGTGAAATGTTATTTCTGCACATAATGAGTGTGTTTTGATTTATTTATTTAAAAAGAGATTTCAGAGGCTGCGGCATCATGTTGAGATAATGGGTTTATTTGCACTAACAACTTGTTCAGAGCAATGTTTGCTTTGAGATTGTTGTTGCTGCTCGGCTGCAGCGGCGCTGTGTGAGTGTAGCCGTTAGTAGACTCCTTATTAAGGATTGATTATAACTGACTACTAAATGCACGAGTTAAGGCCAATGTGTTAAACTGTTGTGTAAAGCGGCAATGTTGCAGCATGTTAATTGGCGAGACATTATACTGTAAATGGAGCATTTTTAGAATTCAGACTTTTAAAGGTTTGACGTCAAGGTCTATTATGTATATAATATGCATATTTATAAAGATGTTGATATTTTTATATTTTTTATAATTTTTGGGATCGAAACCGACGTGAAATATCAACTACCTTGCCTTTGAGCTTGTTTTTAAGTGATAGGTTTCCAAAAAAATTTATTCGGTCATCATTTCGCCCCTTCTTGTATTTTTAAACCAGTGGCACCCATTAATTTCTACTGCGTGGAAAACAAAAGCAGTGCAAGTGAATGGTTGCCGTTAACATTTTTCTCAATATTTCTTCTTTTGTGTTTTGCAGCAGAAAGTCATACGGGTTTGAAAGACAAAATGGTGAGTAAATGATGACAGAAATTTCATTTAGGGCTTTGTTTATTTGGTTTTACTTTAAGGTAAGCATTCTATATGTGATTTGTCTGTTGGTTCACACAGCCATGCTCTTCTGCTCTCCTACATCCAGAGATGTATGGTAGTACATGTACATTTTTCAAGGATCTGTACTTCATAAGTGTTTTGACTGTGGTTAAACATTGCTTGATGACGTTATTGTCTTCACCAATGGACACTTTTAGCAACTTTTAAGCAACCACTGTTTCTAAGAAAAGCTTTAAAAAACACAAAAGGGTTATGACTGGTGTGTTTAAGGACATAGAATAAAACATGGAAATGTAACACAGGGTTCATTATCCAAAGACCTTACTTTGCGCATTTAACTAAAATCCTTTAAAAAAAACATTGACTTTGGGACAATGGAACCAAAAGTGCTAACTTGCTTTCAGGTTTGCATAAAAATATGTAATCTCTGCTGTACTCTTATTTACTTTCTGAATATTTTCTACCTGTAAGACAGTACTTTTATTAAAATGTTGGCTTTCATTCAGAATACGATGCTGTCAAAGGAATGTGTTGTTTGTGAGAAAATTGTGAGAAAGTGTGGGTTTCCACAGACAGGGTTACATATTTAAACACCTAGTAAAAATATGATATTATTTATTTAGGAAATATAAAAAATATGATATATTTTTTTGTAAAACACTGGTAAAAAACATATATTTATTAATGTAATAAAAATACTTCAGTACTGTCTGAAGTACAACACTGCATACATGCTCCTTATTTTTGAAGGTAAGAGGTAGACAAAGCTAGTGGTTAAAGGTCTTGTAACCCAAAGATTACAGGTTCAAACTCTTCAAGGGAGTACCTACCATTGTCTTCTGGATTGAGACACTTAACCCCGGCAGCTTCAGGAGGATTAACCTTGTAATGATTGTACACTAATAGTAGATAATGGTAAATGATAGTGGTTACCTGCAAGACAGAAGCTCCAGCATGTAGGAACTGCAGTCCAGACTCCGCCGAGTCAATCCCACCAGTGGCTAGGACAGGAAATCCAGGAAGAGCTCTGGCTATAGCAGACACAGCACGCAAAGCAATGGGACGGATTGCATTGCCTATACAAAGAACAGAGGAAAAACTTTCAAAAAACCTCAATACACCATTGTACCAATGTGCAAAGATGTGCCATTAAATATAAAGCATATTATATAATTCAAACCAGGTGTTATGAATTATGATTTCCTCACGTATACAGTAACTGTGTGAACAGGTGTCTGTGCCCTGCTGAACAGTAGCACAACACGACCTGCTTCCTTTTTCCCTTTCTTTGCTTTTTCCTTCTCTCAAAATGGCAGGATTCCCTAATGAAAGCGGAGCGGCATTCTGATCAGCCAGACAGATGGAAGTGTTTATCACATTACATTTAACCTCATTTTCCCAGCAGGTTCCCATTCATTGATCACAGCCGTACGTTTGTCCACATTCATTCCACCGGCTCGGCTCAGAACTCTACTTCCACCGTTTGACGGTTCGAGGCGTCTTTCTTTTTTAGCTCCACGCCGGCGTACTAAATGATCCTCATCACCCACACAATTCCCAAATTGGGGAGAAAAATTGAATCACATATTTTTTTTTGCATCCCCATGCAGCATGGTTAATTATGTACATATGGGCCTGTGGCATTTCCTGCTGCCCTCACTTTATTCTCTTCTTCCACCTGTTGGCTGAATGGATGGGACGTCAAGTAGAATTTGTCATCTCAGCTCTGTTGTGACAACCTAATATCATAAGAGCACATCACACCGCTTGTGATGAAAGCCACTCGGGTGTGATTTAGAGTTGGGGGTTTGCTTTTCTACGGCTTAGGTCACATAGCTAAACAGATCATTTTTTAATGTCTGTGTGGATAAAATATGTATTGAAATAACATGGCGATTTTTCAATTAATGCCACCTTTCATTGCTTAAAAAAAGTTATTCAAAGCATGTTTTATCTATGTTAAGATATTTATGTCATGGCTCAAGAGCATTATGGCCTTGGTCAAACTTCAAATGGATTTTTGTATGTATGATGTAATCACTTGGATTTTTTGAAAGAGTGTGTATTTTTGATATTGTGTATTCCAGGGGTGAACATTTTTGGATAGAAATGTACTCATTATCTCATTTTCCTACATCTATTTATTTAATACATTATTTTTTCTTTTTTAGTTGATTTTTATCTATACGACTAAATGTATACTTTACAATTTATCTGTTTATAGGTTTATATCCTATAATTTCTCTATTATCCTTTTAATCTAATAATTTAAATATTTTGCACAGCTCATAGAGTTGACTTTATTTCAATTCATTTCGTACAACTTAGTATTTTGGATAGTTTGGATAGTATTTAAGTTCTAATTCAAAGAACTTCAGTTAAAACACTAAATAAATGTTTGAACGAAAAACCACCAACCGAATATTTGTAACAAAATAAAAAATATCATGATTTTAAAAGTAATCATACAATCAAAAATGAACCTAGTGTGCTTTTGGACCAGAGTTTAGATCTTGTGAGATGGTTTACAGAATAGTGAAAGTGTTTGTTATAAAAACTTAGGGCCATATAAACATCTCCTATATAAAAAGATACATATATTACTAGATACATATATATATTTATAAAATATTTTGGGTGTTTTTTTTTTTTCTATGTATGACCTTTCTGGGACTATATTTGTCAGTCTTCCTACATTCAACAATCAAATAAAAAACAAAGTCCAACCCCAAATGTTTTATTCCAGGGGCTGTTTCACTCTAAATTACGTCCAAAGGGAAAGTAAAACATCATTGTGATTTCTGTTTCATGCTGACTTTAAACCTAAGAAAGGAAAATTTAGTTGTCACAGAATTCTTAAATACTGACTTGTTTGGTAATAATAAAACCTAAAACAAAATCACACTCTGGTTATGATATTAAAAAGTAAACAAAAAATCAAATTTAAACCAAAAAGCTAAACTTTTTGGTGGAAAAACTCAAGGAATCAATCAATGATGTTCAGGAAGACACCAAAATGTGTGACATCAGGTGCACACAACTGCAAGTTATTTGTGGAGAGACTATTGTTTTCTGTCACAATCACATTAATATGGAAACAACTCGAGTAACAGAGGTTGAGAGACGTCAAAGCACATGTCGTCTGACACAGATAATGTTGTCAGGTAGAACACCTCCACTCAAGAAAACCTTCAGTTCCCTTGATATTGTTGTGATGTTACGGTGGCGCTTGCTCTGTCCTTCCCCGCTTTTGTTCTTTTTTCACACCAGCCGCGCTGACAGCTTCTGTTGCTCTGACAACCCCAACATGTCCTTGTCAAGCAGGGCCGCTTACGCCTGTTTGTCACCAGTACCTGTGGTGAAGTTGCCGGCACAAGTTCGCTGCGTGTCAATAGCAGCACGGAGAAGTAAAAGAGCTAAACTTAGCTCGGACAGTCGCGGATACCCTGGAGCCTGTTTACTAGTATTAAGAGCCATTCATTTTGAGACTGTGTATCTGGCTTACAAAGTGCAATAAATAAAACACGGTACTTGTTTAAGCATTTGGGAATGCATTTGAAATTGTGTTCAGCAGTATCACGTTCGTTCTGTGCCATACCCTGCGGCTCTCAGTAGCTTTTATCAATACCTCATTACTCCAAACATGTCCTATCACAGCTTTCAACATGAGCTAGTTCTGCTCCGTACGAGCGCCATCCTCAGTCCATCCCCGCACTAAGAAGACTGACAGCTCCACGAGGCCATCGATGGCATCTGTTAGCGCCAGGCATCCGCACCCGACGCCAGACGTTCTGATTAATAATTCCAAACACACATGAGACAGAGCGTGGGGTCTCGGCATCCTATACGATTTCTATCTTCATCGGAATACGTTGTGCCTCAAAGAGACCCAAGCAGATAACAAAGGCAAATAAAAGATGGGGATGACTGTGCGGATCTCTGTTAATTACGCCCGGCGATGCTGCCCAGCGTCTGGGGAACATGGTTTTCCATGCACAATGAAAGAGATGCAATAATATCTTGGTGACAGCAGCCTGGTCGGTCGGCAAGACCAATCATTAAAACACACATCAAATGAGAAGCACACCGCCCGCTAAATGAGATCACAGCGGGACGCCCAACTATGGAAAAATATAGTGACTATATGATCAGACCAGAGGTCACCAATTACCGGAACACGGCCCAGATCCAGAACAGGATTGGTTCCATGTGGAGCACAAATCAGTTCTCATGAATCTGTGTAATTATGAATATATTTGTTGTGTATTTGTGTACACAGCAAATGTCATACAGAAAATGTCTATTTAGATGTCTGTATAGACTCCTTACAATTGTGTCATCAATTCCTTAGCCTCTTAACATTTCAAACCTGTATGACTTTGTTTCTTCTGCAGAACACAAAATTATATATTGGTAAAAATATATATTGGTTAAAGTTATACATGAATGTTACAAAACCATTGGTCACCACTGACATCTCTTGTATAGGCACAAATACAATGCAAGGCAATTCTTCAAAATATCTCCTTTTGTGTTCTGCAGAAGAAAGAGTAATACAGGTATAAAATGTAAATGAAACCCTAAGTAAATGATTACAGGATTTTATTTTCTGTTTAATGTGAGGAACAAATGAGCAATATTTATACTAGACTTATGATATCAGGAAGCAATTTTAGCTGAGTGATCTTGTTACAGAATTTCTTATTTTAGATCATTTACACTTATTTTCAATGAGAGGTTAAATATTTAGATTACAGAAATAACCTGCAAATATCCAAGATGGTTGTAATATAATGTTTGAATTTTAAAATAAATAAAAGTAAAATATTGCTGTATACAAAAAACTATTTAACCCCAGTTTCATAATATTACATTGCTTTAAGAACAAATATAAAACACCTCTGTACAGTATAAGATACAATGGGAATGTAAATGTAGATTTACTTTTGCTTACCTCCTCAACAGTTTTATTTACAAAGGTGGTTTAGAAAGCTAACAAATAACACTAAACACGTATTTATTAATCAACAAATAGGTTAAAATTAGTACAGTAGGATTGAAGCGTGTTCTAACAAACCTCCTTAGTCTATATTAAACATAAGAGGCTAATGCAAAAATCCTTTACAAAACTGATTAAAAAAGTTTTGGGGGAAAAAACACGTCAAAGAAAAGATTGATTTCCCCCCACGCTCAGAATTGCCCCATAAATCAAAGCACCCTAAATCCGGCCACTGCTGCTGAGTTCAACATTAAATTACTGAATACATTAGAGAATCAAGCAGCTCCGCTGAGAGCTCAGGGCAGCACACATTTATGTGCCCCTGGATGATCTGCACATGGCTTTATGTGCTCAGGATATGGGCTTCTGAAAGAGAAAGTCTGAGGACAGCCACTGTATTGGGAGCATATAAAATATGTGAGGCCACATGGGCCCTTTAGCGCCCCGCTGATCAATAGGCTGGTCTCGGGCAGAGTCTTAGGCCATTGCTGCACGGCCGGGTCTCGTGGGAGAGCTGCGCTGTGAGGCCCACACGACTTTAAAAGTGAAAAATATGACAGCCAGTCAGTTTTGCTTGCATAAAACAGAGCCTCAATAGTGCAGGTATTAATTTTTAATGCAGGCTGTGTTTCTGACCCTGTCCATGCCTTTGCAGACGCTATGGCAGCTCAGCTGAAGGGAGAAGGGAGAGGTGTGTAGAGGTGAAGCTTCAACACACACATAACACACTGAAGTGTATATAGCTGAAACTACAAAGCACTTACATAAAACATCCAAATCAAAGTGGTTAAAGGTGGTTAATATGTGTGACCGCCAAGATTCTCTTTTTTAGGGATTATAGGCGTGCAGACATAAATTTACATTCATCTTTTCTAATGAAAGTAATTTGAAGTGCATAGATTGAACAATAACCTGAGCTGGGAAAAATGTGTGTGACGGTACTGTGACTTTTGCATATAGAAAACCTCTTTTACTTCAAACTAGATAAGTCACCAATATCAAAGGGATTGTTCACTCAAAAAAGAAAAATGTGTCATTATTTACTCACCATCTTGTCAAACCGGTTTTTCTGTGTTCAGAAAAATAAGATATTTTGAAGAAAGTTTTACACACTGTTTGCCAGTTATGTCTAACATTATTCAGATATCCAAAAAATGTCTTGTTTTGTGTTCTGAAGCAAAACTAGTAATATGTTTGAAATGACAAGAGGCTTAGTAAAACACAATTTTCATTTTGAACTATCCTTCAAATGCTTGATGTCTAGAGAGCTATAGACAGTTTAATGCTTTGACACTTTCCAGAAAAACCTGAAAAGTCCAGACATCTCCGTAACGACACTTTTGTGCAACATCACACCCAAATATTCGCTAGTTTTGCCTTACTCTATATTTTATTTTCACATAGATATGTAAACAATGCTTCTTTAGCAAATTAATAATGTTTTCCCCTCTTAACTTAAACATCACACAAAGCCACGAACTAGACAGACTCTAGTGATTTAATGAACCTTTTAAGTAGTGAGAATTATATCGTCTAGTTAGTATTCAACATTTTGGTGGACATTATAAAAAATATAATGTACTGAATCTGTACACCTATAGACACACAAAACTCACCAGATACACCGCCATATGTGGTTCTCACTCCTCTGCCGACCCCAGGCCAAGGTGTGCCATCAGCTTTGAGGCCCATCAGTCCGGATACAGTGTTGGTGGCTGTGACTCCATCTGCTCCACCTAAAAGAACAAAGTCTTGAACTAACTGAACAGTATTAATGTAAATAAAGCGATGCTATCCCAATTTAAACACTGTGCTGTGAAAAAATAGAATATGTCATACTTCAGGCTGAGAGCCTATTTATAAAATGTATATGATCAGATCAAACTTTATAATACTCAACCAGCAAAGAAAAGCCAGCCTTAACCAGAATCTATAAGCCTGGATCAACATACTTGTTCAAGCAGGATAAGTAAATCAAAGTCCAGAAGTCAAAATAATTACAAGTAAACAATGTTTGTATGTAAGGTTGCTCATACCCTCTTGTGCAGCTCTGGCGATATCAACAATGTTGGTGACATTGGGAGTAAGCTTGGCAAAGAAGGGAATGGTGGTGGCCTGGCGGACCCAGCGGCAGATGTTGCGCACCAGCTCAGGGTCCTAGAGTGATTGGGGGGTGTAAGGTCAAGACTCATTATAGGCTTCTGTAAATCATAGAAGAAAACTTTGCAGTTTACAGGGACAGTTCACCCAAGAATTAAAATTCTGTCACTAACTCGGCCCCACATGTTCCCAAAGAAGTATACCTCTACAACATGAGTGTTTACACTGTTTGAATTCATAAAGGTGATGCTGACATATGGCCATAAAATATTTACAATACTTTATTTAATTTTGATGATGATTGTATTGTAATTTAGACTTTTATTAACAAAACCTGGTTCTCATTCAGTTAACTGCATAGAAAAAAAGTAAAACAAAACAAAATTTTTATGATAAAAAGTATACTTTCTGCCAACTATTACTTACAGCTAGCTAAACTTTTTTTTTCAACAAAGGAAACCTAAAAAAGCCCATTTATTGCTGATAAATAAAATTTATTTATCATATTTTACTTTTTTTGTATATTTAAAGACTTTATATGATTACATGAATTAGTTAAATTAAAATGCTACTAAGTATTCGAGTAGATCCAGATATTAAGTCAAACATGTCTAATAACAAAACTATACAATTTATTTAAAGTTGCATCTAAAAGATATTTCACTCCTCAAATGAAAATTTTGTTATCATTTATTGCCATTTCTAACCTGCTTGACTTTCTTTCCTCTGCAGAACACAAAAGAAGATATTTTGAAAAATGGTAACTGGCACTAATTAACTATTTAGTTATAATCTAGATTAATTGTGCGCCCAATTGAAGTAAAAAAGTGTAACTGCTGCTAAACTTCCTAAATGAGAGTAAATGATGATACAATTTAAATTTTTGGGTGAACTTAAATGACACCAACTCTGTCCTGAATATTTACCAAGCACATGTCACAGAGAACAGGGACCATGCACAAAATGTTTTCTCTCAATCCCTCAACTTTCCTTTCTTACTCACATCCAGGCGCAAACATAGACACACTAAAGACTCCAAACGGTTTAGAGATCCCCAATGAACTCTCTCACATGTGGCCAGGGAGGAAAACGCTGTTGTGTCTGAAAACGCAGTCTGAAACACATTGCTACCTTCATGTTACTCTTCCACTTCAACTGCTGCCTCTTCCTCCTCCTTTTCCCCAGTTTTATCTTAATGCATGGCTCTCACCTCCTCATTCAACAAACAGCAGAAATATGTTGTATACTGTAACAATGCTTTCTATAAAGAATTTTCTGGGAGCTCACAGGATATATCATTATATTTTCTGTTAATTTGAGAACTTTCTTTTTAGATGTGAGAATGCGTAACAAACCAAACTTTTCTTTTTTAGATCTTTTTGAGGCTATACTCAAATCCAATATTTTTAACATTTCAGTCATCATGGAGATCATCATGTCAGTCTGGAACAAAAGCATTCAGACCAAAATGTGCATAAGTCCTTTCAAAGGAAAGAAAAAAAGATCTCTCGTAACATCTGGAGCAGAATAAAGTGTGTTTTATAGCAAAGCTGAATCTTCTCTGGTGGTGCTGTGGTTCTGGAGAGCATCCTGATGGCAGCCCTCCAAATCACTGGCATTCATAATGAATGAGATTTGAATGGCGCGCATCTTGAGAGTAACGCAAACTGTCATAACTCAGAGATATGGCTGAGATGTGCCAAATGGAAATGTGATGTGCCTCTGTCGTACCAAGCTCTGGGCTCCTCAGACATCTGTTGGAAATGCGATGCTTCGGGGCATTTCTGTTTTCCTCTGAATACGAGGGTGTTTGTTCATAGCGTGTGTGGGCCCATAAAACATTGCAGTTTTTTTTTTTGGCAAAAAACTGTCAGAGTGAGTGAAAGGAAAGAGATTAGCACAAAGACAAAAACAAAGAGACAAAAATGAAGCGCTGATGAGGAAAAGCCCTATTGTCTAACTTGTTGTAGCCCATCATGTTTGATTGAAACGCAGCAAGCAGCAAAACAAAACTTTACCCTTAAGCTATTGTTTCTGACTTCTGTGATTTCTCAATCTGAACTAGGAATGGGTCATGATAGTCAACAACCAGCTGTTCATCAAAACTGGTTTATCATAATTATATACTAGTATATATGTGACACTGTGTGCGAAAACCAGGATAAAGTCAGAAAATCTAATACTGAGAAACATAAAAGTTTGATTTTACCCATTAATTTCACTATGATTTCAATCTTTGACCTGGTCTTACTCAGTCAGTAGATAAAATATCAATGCTTTATACTCAAAGAGGGTCAGCAGAAACCCGAAACCAGTCTAATAACACTCAATTCGACAGCTTGATTCCTAAACAATTATCATTCGATTTTGAAAATGTGTCATTTTATACAACTCATAACGCAGCAGTTACGCACTGATTCGGCGGACGGATCTGCGCATCTAAACACACTAGCTCTCTTTTCGTGCTAAAGAACATGAAGGGATGATATGTGGTGCTTTGGAGGAAAATAGCCACCAGTATGGGCTGTGGGAGGGATGTGGGCAGCGAGCATTTATAACAAGGCTGGCAAACAAGACACAAACACACGCACTAAATCTTGTCAGAGGGTAGCAACCAGAATGTTCTGTGGTCTACAGAGAGAAACTAGAAAAAGCCTACTGATAAGAAACAAAATGATAGGAAACAGGCAAAAGAGAGAGTAAGACGAATAGATAAAAAAGGTTTTGAGTGAGGTGTAGAAGGAGTGATCAGGGAGAGTCGTGCCAGGACCCGAGCGCTCTGAGAAACCAAATGCTTAAGTGGGGAGAAAAAACGGCACCCTCTGGCTTGCAGAGGAGATTGAGAGCGCATTAAGATTTCCAGGAGCATAATGGAGGCTAGCCACCAGATGACTGCGGGCAGAAATGTGTGTGTGTGTGTGTGTGTGTGTCCATCTGTAAGCGTAGGTCACTGGTGGCAAGGCTAAAACATAGTGGCTAACAGCAGGTAGCGTGGTCAGGGGAAGGTAGAAAAGCATTAGCGGAACACTAGGGCCAGAGGCAGGTGCCTGGCCCTGAAACAGATGCTGCTTGTAAGAACTTAATGTCCTCACAGAGGGGAGCTCAGCGGCGCTGGGAAGGCCTATGACAGCTTATTAAAGGCCTCCGGCTGACAAGTGTTTGTAAGCTTGGGTTTCTAGGCTCCAAACTCAGGGCTTGTGGTTAGAACGGAGGAAGACAGACTCCTCCAGCTAAATTTGTCTGAAACCCGTCCTCGTCTTTATCCGGGAAGAACAGGTCCCGTCGAGGCTCAGGACACTTATGAGACACATCAATCTCATGTAGAGGGCATTGAAACCAAGCCCGGGATAACTCCCTGCCACATTACACCAGCAAGACTCTGAAAGGCAGGGCAAACACACAGTGCTACTAAAGGAGAAATAACAAGGAATATGTACTGAATACATAATGCTTTGATTATACATCTCAAATGGAACACAGATAGGAGAGAGGGATTTTTCTCTCCAACATCTTGTGCAAGACAATATCACACTTACTGTAAGAAGGTTCTAGAAATACATCAAGCTGGGAAGGAAATGACTTTGGTCTGCAGAGAGCAGAAGGATTTGCTTCAGCACCACGGATAGCTCCTGCAGACTCTACATGTTGTTGTCTCATTGCATATTAAAGCCAAAGCTATTCATAAACAGAATATACAGCGAATAATTGGTAAAACTATTCCAAACGTATTTATGTGTTCCACAAAATTATGTAAATTAACCAAACTTAATCATCTTTTCTCTAGGTGGTCTGATTTCAATATTCCCCTAAGCTTGACTACGGACTACTCCATTAAAATAAATAAAGAAAATAAAAAGTAGCCGCACCACCCAGTCAGAAGCTCTCTGTGTAACAACAAGGGGTCAAGTTCACTTATTACAAACATCCACTCTCCGAAAAAGAGCCTTAAAGATTCTATTTTCTGACTTTCATGAACCTTGGCGAATCCAACACCTAGTTGTTGTTCAGCGCCGGCCGCCTGAGACTGACGCTAGACCCAAGCAGATCCAGTTCATACTACTGAATCATAAAAGCCCTGGAGTTATGGTGGTTCATGTTTACAGCTAAACGTAGCAGCAGCTCCACATTTATAGCAAGCCTTCCTGTCTGCATGTCTTACAGCCTGTTGTGTTGTGAATGCAATTTGTAAAGCATGAAATGAAAGTTTAGAATGTATTGTGTCAGGGTAGACAGATACACTCAGAGGTTAGTGAAATGTTTTAATTTGATGGTATTTTCAGAAGATATTAAATTGCAGACATACACTGCAATTGTACATAAATACAGGCAATTGTACTTAGATTATTTTAAATTTTTAAACAAAACTATAATTTTTGTTCCACAAACAATTTTTTTAAACCTTATAGCAATTTTCAAACCAAAATGAAACAATTTATTTACCAATATGCCCTGTGAGCCGGAAGTTGTGATTATCTCTACTTCCAATACCTTACGCACTTTCAGAGCTGCGTACGAAATTACTTACTATCATACTACATAGTATGTCCAAATCCTCATTCAAAAGAGAATTGGATAAAAATTGCAGAAAACGTCCAAGCGAGTATCCTTTTTAAATGTTAGTACAGAATAATTTTTAGGTTATCATAGGTTAAAGAGTGAACGGGTCACATGACAAATCATGGCGGGTGCAGTGCGTCAGTAAATAGTGCTATAGTATGCGATTTTATGCACAGCTCAATGGAATTTTGAATAAGAAAAGCAGTTGGCGTGGCTTGTGTTTTCCACTGCGTTTTGATTGGATGTATAAAACCAGACAGTGCATTTTGAAATAAAACTAGAAGCAGATTGACAGTTGGATGGGAGGAGCTAATGCATGCTTGGCCCAAGCCTTCTAACTGACATCATCAGAGATGAATAGCCACTAGAGGGCGAAAGTGTTTTTTTAGATTTTGATTATAAATTAACCTGTATTTAAAAAAGACGCATACTTATAAAATATTTATAATAATCACAGCAATATTCCATAAATTCCTTGAACGTTTTCATTTCACTGAGACTTAAAAAGTGACCAAAACTCTCTAAAATAAAAAGTTCCCTTCCAAACAAAATTAAAACTTGATTTCAATACAGCAATCTAAAAAAAATAAGTGCAGTCAAAACAGAGTAAGAATAAGCTATGCCAAAACCAAAGCAAGCCTTTCAAAAAAAAACTCTAACCGAGAGAAATTGTTTAAAATTAACATATTTACAACTTTGCCCGTTGATTTCTGTCTTTGTATGTAATGTAAATTGCTGTCCCCCCGACAGTGCTGCGTCCAGATAGAGCTGCATTAGCCCAGTGTGCTGTACGCTCCAGGGTTCAGAGAGAGGGACATGCTCTCTGATTAAATACCCAACAGTATGTGGCTGCAATCATACATTTATGTACGGCTGCACAATTTCCTACTTATTCTCTTACAATCAACCAGACCACCCCCCGTTTCCCACTATATAAGGGCAGAGAGAAACATACAGATGAGGGGGGATCAAAATGCAAAATGGGAGACAAGGGAGAATAAATAAGGAGAAAAGACAGAAAGAGAGCCAGCTATAGAGAGAGCGTGCAGCAAACAGTGTGATTAAATGATATTGCCTTGCGTTAGTTCACACCGAGGTTAGCTGCCAGGAGGCAGCAGGCTGTGATTAGCTTCATATGTGTGTGTGTGCGAGTGTGAGAGGGATGGAGATGGAAGCTTGTTGTATGCAGGGCTCGTTTATGGCCTCTGTAGGAGCACAACGGCTTTGTGTCCTGTTTGAAGGGTAACGGTTGCTGCTCCCACACAACCACAGACAAGTTAAAAGGACATAGTGGGGATCACAAGCAAGCCATTATGCACCTCCTGAACGGCGTGTGCATTTTTCTGCATCTTAATACCGTGTAAGGCAGACTGGGTGATCTCTCTGCTGAGAAAAGGCTGAGACCTGTTTGTACCAGTCTGAGAGCTGGCCGGTGTGCAAAGTGGATCTTATGTTGGTTATTTGCTTTTGAATCCTGCTTTTCCGTATCATTTCCTGTATTTGTAGTAAAGGTAAAAAACCAACATAAGGGTGTTTCACTGCACATGTTAGTTGTTTTTCACGAATCTTAACTTAAAAGCATATGGAGATGGGAAATGTCACGTACCAAAAGAGGAATAAAGCACAATGAAAACATAATTTGACTTGTGAAACCCTGTTCAAAAGACTCATTTTCTAAAGACTTTGTATTTTAAAACAGGCACGTTCCTAATGTTCTTTTCATTGCAAATCTAGCTTGACACTCATTGTATATGTTTCATATCATGACAGGAAACATGCCAGAGATTAAAGGAGTAGTTTCCACAAACATGAACATTTACATCATTTTATCACCCCTTGTAATTTCAAACCTGTTTGATTTTCTTTCTTCTGCAAATCACAATATATGACATTTGAAGAATTTTGGTAACAGTGACAGCACCCTTTCACTTCAATTGTGTAGACGTGGGTAGTCACTAGAAAATACTATTGCTTGGTTACCAGTATTTCTTCGAAATATCTAGTTTTCTGATCTGCGTAAGAAAAGAACCAATACAGGTTTGAAATGACAAGAGGGTGAGTAAAGGATGACAGAATTTTGGTTTTGGGTGAACAATGACTTTAAAGTGCCTCTCAGATAGTGATAAACATGTAAATAATTCTATTCTTAGAGTCCTGAACTAAACATAGATGACATTAAATGTAAAAAAAAAAGTGCTTTGTGTCTTTCCTCATGTCTGAAAAACACCCCCATTTAGTTCCTGACTATGGCCCACCCTCCACTGTACTCCGATTGTTGAAACATTCACATTTACTCTTACATTTATTAGAAGATGCTTTTATCCAAAGCGACTTACAAGTATTAAGCAGCGGCCAATTACCACTGCAGAGCAAATGGGGCTAAGGTGTCTTGCTCAAGGACACTTCAGTCATTGTCTGCTGTATATGGGATTTGAACCCACAACCTTCTGCATACAAGTCTAACTCTCTAACCACCAGACCACAACCGACCCTACGTCTAGTCATATGATATAGTCTATTGTTATTGGTGAACTCAGCTGTCAGTAACAGCATTACCACCAGTGACAAGGAGACAACATGTGAATTCAGTTACTTGCATAACGAGTCTCTGACTTTGGGATTTGTGACTTAACAGTCACTTAACAGCTATGATGAACAGATCGTATACAGGCACTTACACACGCGCAAACGCACACGCACACGCACAAACACACGCACGCACGCACGCACGCACGCACGCACGCACACACACACACACACACACACAAAAGGAAATGTAAAATGAGGTCCACAGCTCCACAGATTTTAGAAGAAATCAAGATAAATTATTAATATTTACAGAATTTTAATTACAGGGTGAAAAACCAGATAGAACTTCTTTGGTTGCTTTAAGCTGTTTTTTAACAGGGTTATTGAACATTTACTATTCTTGACAAATCGTAAATGCTCTTTCATTTGTAACTCAGATAAAAGTGTGATTAACAATAAGTAAATGTACATGTAATTCAATGTACTGGACACATTTGTCACACAAACATCATACCTGTCCACATGCCAGTCCCATACCTCTCTCTCCCATACCATGAGGACAAGACAAATTCAGCTCAAGAGCATCTGCTTTAGAGTCCTGTTGAGGCGAAACAAATGAAGAAAACATCATTATCCCATAGTCTCGCATAGCAAGAAACACAAGTAAATGGGTTACATTTACACACCAGCAAAAACAAATCTGATACAATCACATGCAAAAGACAATTCAACCTCACAAACAGGTCACAAATGACACATTTAAAACAGCAGGAGCCCTAAAGCAGCACAGAAAAGAAGAGACAAATCTATAACAAAATGAAAAACCCTAAGCATTTGCCAGTATTCAAAAAGCATAAAATGGTGTTCTTAAAATAGACCCAGAAGAACTCTTTGACATGTCAAAGAGCTGCCAGAGTTTTTCTTATAAAAAGGGAAGCAGAAAAATGGCAGCACAGGTGGATCGGGAGGGGGATGGAGCGGGCAGGCGAGGGTGCAGAAAGTGGGAAAGAATTCAACAGGCAATTACGCTCTGGCGGCCGTTCTGAACCTCACTGAAATGGGAAGAGCCCGAACGATTTCAGCGCTGCACACCCTACAAACCTGCGGCAGACACACAGCCATGGCTTTCCTAAAGCCTGACAGCCATTAGAGAGGAGAGAAAGAGAGAGAGAGATTTGGCTTGGTTTGAAAGACAAAATGACAGACGTGGCAGGCAGAGCCGTGCAAATCTTCCTCAAGGTGTGCTGATAATGTCTAAGGTGCATAATATATTTTGTGGCCAAATGTGTGTGGACATCTGCTTTGTGAACATTTCATTCCCAAAATCATGGGAATAATGTGCAGTTGGTCTCGACTCTAATAACATTCTTCACTTTTCAGAGAAGAGTTTCTGATTTGCTGGCACATTGATTGTGTTTGCTTTCATAAAGCCTGATAAATATTAGCGAGATTCTGTACCAATGTAAAGTAATTAGGCAAAGCTTAACATTGTTGTAAAGTCACCATATCTGATTCATATTTGATGAGGTTCAGGTTACTGCAGATCTAATATTATTGCTCAGATTGGTATATATTGGCAATTTATGACCACCATTATGTAAAATCCTTATCAGCCTAGAAGTTTTTCAATTGTTTAATAAAAAAACAAACCCATGTGTACTGTGAAAATGAAAATTTTCAATAAATTTTATCTCATTTCCAAAAAAAGTTCTAATATAAATATACAGAATTTGCCATGGAGTGATGTCTAACTGACAATGTTTTTTAAAAGAAAAAAATATATATTAGAAACATTCATATGCTTGTTGCATGGTTGTTCTAAAATTCATGCCAGATAGATCACTTGGGCCAACACTGGGCCAAAAGAACCCCAGTTAAAAAAAATTCTCACAATAATGTGTTTAATATTTTAATTGGGTATAAATGTTAAGTTGGTCCTACTTTAAAAAAAATTGGTTTTAAACTGATACCGGAAGTGCTTATAGAACAGCATTGTTGACATCACCTGAAGTGGTCTTCATATGTAACACCCATATTCCCTGGTATTTATTTGCCAAATAATTTAGCTAAAACATACATTAAAAAATATTAACATTCAGTCTATTTTAAAGCATTAACTTCTTGGTTTACTTAAATATGAAAAGGAAGCTATTTTGAAGAATGTCGGTAAACGATGCAAGTGAACGGCCTCTTTTGAGTTCTGAAGAAGAAAGAAGGGAAACGTTTGAAAGGACAAAAGGGAGAGTAAATGATGACACAATTTCCATTTTTTGGTATACTATCACTATAACCTCATATTTTGCACTACGTACATAATGGATATTAACAGAAGTCAACCTGAGGTTGGGGTGTGTGCCAGGATAACTCTTAAGTTCAGAAGTTATTTGTCCATTGTGATTGACAGGAATCTAAACTTTGGTTTAAAATATGATTATATCAGCCGGATTCCCTCAAGAGATAAAAACCCATATCAGTTGACCGCTAGTTAGGTCAGGGCTCTGAAAAAGAGCTCTTCCATTACCATTCAATCAAACCATCTGTCTTTAAGTCTATATACCAAAATCTGTCTGGAAGTCTATATACAGCGAAGGAAAGAAGTATTTGATCTTCTGCTGATTTTGTTTGTTTGCCCGCTGACAAAGAAATTATCACTGATCAATTCTAATGGTAGGTTTATTTCAACGGTGAGGTGAATAAAATAAGAATTTTACCCCTTTGCAAAATATGACTTAGTACTTGGCAAATCCCTTGTTGGCAATCACAGTGGTCAGATGATTATTGTAGTTGACCACCAGGTTTGCATACATCTCAGGAGGGATTTAGTTCCACTCCTCTTGGCAGATCCTCTCCAAGTCATTGAGGTTTTGAGGCTGATGTTTGGCAACTCAAACTTTCAGCTCCCTCCACACATATTCTATAGCTGCCAGTAAGTTACTGTAAAATTTACAGCAACCTTTTTACATTGCATCAGTAATGCCCTGGCTGAGAAAAGGAGCTTCTCAGCCAAGAGTTAAAGGTACATGGCCCTGTCTGTTGTCCCTCTGATGCGGTGTAGTTTCCACCTCCATGTTTGACAGTTGGGATGGTGTTCTTAGGGTAAGATGCAGCATTCTTCCTCCTCCAAACATGGTGAGTTGAGTTTGTGCCAAATAGCTTGATTTTGGTCTCATTTCACCACAACACTTTCACCCAGTCCTTCTCTGAATCATACAGATGTTCAGTGGAAAACTTCAGATGGGCCTGTACATATACTTTCTTGAGCAGAGGAACCTTGCGGGCACTGCAGGATTTCAGTCCTTGACGCCGTAGTGTGTTAATGATTGTTTTCTCCGTGACTGGTCCCAACTGCCTTGAGCTCATTGACAAGATCCTCCTGTTAAGTTCTGGGGTGATTCCTCACCGTTCCCATGATCATTGAAACTCTGCGAGGTGAGATCTTGCATGGAGCCCCAGAACGAGGGAGATTGACAGTTTTTTTTTGTGTTTCTTCCAGTTGCGAATAATTGCACCAAATGTAGTCACCTTCTCACCAAGCTACTTGGCGATAGTCCTGTAGCCTATTCCAGACTTTTTTTAGTTCTACAACATTGTCCCTGACATTCTTGGACAGCTCTTTGGCCACGGTGGAGAGTTTGGAATCTGATTCATTGATTGCATCTGTTAACAAGTGTCTTTTATACAGGTAACAAATTGTGATTAGCAGCACTCCCTTTAAAGACTGGTTCTATTCTCAGCTTGTTATCTGTGTAAAAGACACCTGGTAGCCACAAATCCTGCTTATGGTTGGGTTTTTTATTATTTCACTTATTTCACTCAGTAGAATGCATATCAGTAAATAACATATTTTGAAAATGTTATTGTATTATTGGCAAACATACAAATTCAGTAGGAGATGAAATATATTTTCCTTTACTGTACGTCTACGAGAACAAATCACAAATTTTTTCAACATATGTGAATGTACATCCAATAGCTACACTTTCTGGTCTACAGCCTTAAATCACCCTCAGATTATAAATGATCACTTTTCCTCTGTCAAAGTTTACACCTGGCGATAAGCATGCATGGAGGGTTGGGAATGTCGGCAGTCTTCTCTGTCAGATTTGGAATCTCCTGTCAAACCAAGATGCGTTTGTCAGACTGCCAGATGGTGAAGAGCGATTACTCAAACAGCACATCTCCACTGCTCCTAAATCCATGGTTTCGTTACACACAGTGATCTTAGTTTTGTATGCAGCTGCATGGCCATAGAAACAAAATTTAGAAGCAACTGATGAGGTATTTGATTCCAAAAGTTGGTGAACTCAAAAGTGAGCACCGCAAACAAAGATGAACAATACGTCTGCAAAATTCCCCCTTGCTGTCCACTGTTTAGTGAGTAATCTGTTGTTGCTCTGGCTACAAACGGGACTTATGAGTCTATGACGAAACCAAAGCAATTGTATTTGTGAACGGTAACAAAAGCAACCTGTGTGTTGAGAAAATGGGTTTTATGTACCCCATACTGCAGCAAAACTTCAAAGCCTATGACCTCTTATCCATAAATAATATAAAGTACACAACATCAAAGCCCTACACTCGACCAGAAAACAAAAGCCAACTGTTGCACTTGTCCAGACAGCACAAGTAGGATCCATAGTTGGTTTCCATTTTTGAATATTACAGCATTTGCATACAGCCTGCAAGACTTGAGCAGTGGTTTACCTACAGGGCTCTGATAAATGATGTTTGTGTGTTTGTAAGTGAGAAAGTCGGTGGAAGATGTCTGGATATGCTCCATTAGACAACCAGAGGCCTCAACACAAACACTGATCAGGACTGACACAAGAACTTTGACAACAACTAACCACCCAAGTAAGATCAAAGACCGGCTGCCTGGCATTGTCCAGCTCATAGCTGCATCAGAGTATCTTTGATAGGCCTCTTTTAATGAATGAACTAATGATGGGTGTTAAGAAATGTCTCTAACCCTTTTCTCAGCTAAAAAAACCGAGAGACTTTGTTTGACCACGGAAAAGTGGCATGAGCCAATTAGGATCCGAGGGTGGACATTATAACTGCTTCATTTGGTTGCAAAAAGCATCTTTTTACATTGATGATCATTTTAAAGTTGATAAAGAACATGTTTTGCCTTTGAAATATTGCATATCAGTATATATCAGAGTATTACAACAGATTGTTTATTTTAATAACAGCGGTATTCATTAACTTCTATTGTATGGACACAACATTGATGGAAATCAATGGGTAATGGCTACAGAAGAAAGCACACAGGTTTGAAATGACCAGAGGGTGAGTAAATGATGACAGATTTTTAATTTGTGGGTTAACTATCAAAGCTACATATTTTGTAGTGGTGACATCAGTCAGTACGACACGTCAAGCAGCACTAGGGAAATTTGTCACATGCTATTTTTACTTTTTTTCATTGCAAATATGTACTGCTTTTTTCTTCTGCAGAAAGAAAATGGAGATATTTTGAGGAATCTGGTATGGCAAACATCCAAACTACTCCCTTCATTGGTGGTTTCGTGATGGAAAAAAATTCAATCCGCATTCAGCATTTTGTATTATTTGTCTCAAGCATATAGAATGGTTAGGCCCGTAAACGGTATATAATTCCATCAGAAGTCAGGGTTAACAGACGGTTTGGCAAAAAAAATCTGCATTCTGTAATGTGTATTACAATGCCGCCATGTTGGAGAGGAAGGACGCTGTTGTACCAATACAACATCACAGAATGACTAACATGAATGTTTATTAAACGTCCCACTAGACTCCCTCACAAGTGAATCTTCCTTATTCTCCTTTCAGTTCATTGCCACGCCAGCCTCCTCGCTGCACGAGTCACGTCTTCTCCTGGGTTTTTTCAATGTAAATGCACAAGTGTGGGTTCACTGAATGTACTGTACATGTGCGTTTACCTGTGTGCTCGAAATATGCGTGTGAGGGCGTTAAGGAGCCAAGCTGGAAGGGATGAGAGAGTAGACACCTCAATTAGAGCATCAGCAGCAGAATGTGTTAGTGATGGAAGAGTCTTTTCCACATTTACATCTTCCCGTCCAATTCAGCACCGGCTGTTTACATACATAACCAAACAGCTCTATAGGGAACCATAACACCTCACAGCGCACACACATACGCGCAGTTTTGTAACACACTAAAGTTTATGTTGAATGAGCAGCTTGTTGCATTTGAGAACTTGAGGATTTGCTTTTACCTTGACTTCATTTGATCAAGTTGCATAAGTTTTTACTGTTAAAAAAAAACGTCTATTATGACATCCAAAGCAGGTGAGCAGATGATGACAGTGTTTTTGCTCTTTTTTACTGTTGTAGCTATGTTAGGTACAAGACTGAGACAAGCGCATCCAAGCAGTGTGGTCACGAGAAAGAAGATTGTTTGTTTCACTGCTACGACAAACATTCACTTTATAAACTTTTACGACTTCTCATTCACAGTTCGTGAGCACAGTTGGTTTCTGTCACCCGAAAGGCTGAAATCCAATGATACAGTATCTAATGCAAATTTAATGTAAAAGCCTCTTTCCACAGAACCAATGAGGCTTTACACTATGAATATGGATGCGACTCTGTTTGTCACAGTGTTGAGAAATGCTACGTGTGATAAACAAATGCTTCTTGCGATATGCCAGGAAAAAGCTTCACATTAACAGATTTTCAAACATGTAAATGAAGTAGATATCCTGGGAAACAAAATCTTCACAACATTAAATAATTTTTATAGATTCCTCTTCATTTCCTTAAAATAGTTACAATTTGATTACTGATCGTTGATTCATCTCTGAAGTTGGAAGATGTGTTAAATAAAAACTCAACCAAAAATTTTAATTGAATGTAATTATTTACTCATGTTTGCCTCATGTTTTTTTTCTTAAACAGAGGAACATAATTGAGATGTATTTTCAGATTTAAAAGCACTAAATTAGTACAAACATAGAACTCGAGGACTACATTTCAAGTCTCCTGAAATTATCCCATAGCTTTGTGTGTTAGGTAATATTTACTAATAATCTGCACAGAGTTATCAGTTTGCTTCCGAGAACAAGTGGTGTTATAAGTATACATACATAAATATGATTAAATATATAAATAAATGTTAATATTTACCAAATGTATATACAGCTGCAGAGAGACTATTTTAAATATCATATTGTGTTTTTATAAATTCACGATCTATAGGTATGTGTCCCATGAAAGTTTTTATACATATGAATGACTTTTTCACTCATCAGGTTTGCTTTTTCATTCGAGGTTCTGGACTACAATAGTGACAATCATTTGCATTTACATTAATCCATTATGCAGATGCTTTTATCAAAGGGGACTTACAAGTATTACGTGGTTGCCAATTATCAATGTACAGCAAATGGGGGGAGGTGTCTTGCTCAAGGACACTTCAGTTATAGTCTGCTGACAATGGGGTTCGAACACAAAACTTCTGCTTATAAGTCCAATTCTCTTACCATCAGACCTTGCATGTGAATGCATGTGTTTATACAAAGCTACTGTGCACACGACACGGACATTTATTTTGTAAACACAGATTTTCATTTTGAATTCGTGTAATTGCAAATAACCATTTAACTTCTCATAAACTCATAAATTCGTAAACAAATTGAAAACTATGTTTTGCATGTTTCAGTCAACTTGATATTTAGTACATGAGCTGAACTACTTTTGTTTCCACTGCCAAGAGTACCTTTACTTGATAGGCATGGTGTATGTCAGTTCCGATTTACATTATAATTGTGCGGTGAAGCAATCTGTAAACAACAATAGAGGACATACAGCAGACCCTGATCTTGCTTCTTGGCAAGTGATGATTCTCTGTAAACAAATCAGCATTATGCAGTGGTTCTAGCTCCACCCATAAGGTACTGCAGTACTGTGCTAGGTACCCTTCTGAAAGGGTTCCAAAAAAGTAATATAGTATGAATCTCTATTTTGGAACCATTCCCAACTTCGGACAGTGGAAACAGAAATAAATGATATAACACTCAGTTTTGTTGAGGCAATAGAGTGCTTTTATGTGTTTCTTATTTAGAGTGTGTTAGAATTTTTTAAATTATAAATATATAAATATATGTATATAAAACATCATAGGAGTTAAAACAAAACTTGAGTTATATATGAGTTACATATAGTATGAACTAAAGTTAAATTGCTGACACACACAGAGTCAATCACGGCTTACCTCAGCCATCTTTGCCAGCTCCGTCCAATCAGTCTTGTTGTATCCGCACATAATACTGGCAATTATGATCTAGAACAAAAGAGAGGAACAAAAAGAGAGAGAGCGGTAAGAACGGGAGGAAAACGAACAAGACCTCAAGGGGATAGCGAATGACTGATGAAGTGTGATTTCACCTGATGCGCTTGCACAAAATCTGGCGCTTTTTAATCCGAATTTATTTCTTTCTCTTTTTGTAACAGCCCAGCACTCAATGGCACCCTGGAAAAGCTATTACCCGCCTAAACTGTGCTGCTTTATAATTCAGTGCATTTGAAGACGCCCAGTGGCACGCGCGTATTATTAAAACAATAAAAACATCACGCTGACGGCATTATTCAGCTCCTTTGTGGCAGGGCAGGATTTAGCTGTATTACTCTCTCTGTATGCGGAGACACTGTAATCGCACCATAAAGCGGAGAGATATATGCTGCGTGTCTTCCCTTCGCAGAGTGGTTTTAAGGGAAACAAATCGGCACGGAGGGCGCGCAGAGGTACGCTTGGTGGTTGGCGGGCAAAGCATGTGTTGAGGTTTATGAGTCCATCCATTCTAAAGCTTGCAGGAGCCTGGGAGACCTGTAGCACCCCTCCCGCCCCCATCTCCTCTTACCCTGGGGAGCACCGCTCAACCGCATATTCTGACTTGCGATGAACGCACAGTCAAGGTTTTACGAGTGTCAGGAGAATGGTATACGTTTTTACATGTATATCTATAATATAATATCAAGGCGCCTCTTTGTTCCTGGGGTTTTTTTCAAGCTTGAAAATAAAATACATTTGCTGAATGTTCCCGAAGGGCCCCGGTCTATCATGAAAGAGAGCGAGAGAGCGAGAGAGAGAGAGAGAGAGAGAGAGAGAGAGAGAGAGAGAGAGAGAGAGAGAGAGAGAGAGAGAGAGAGAGAGAGATTGAAAGACAGAGAAAGCGAGAGAGGCTAAGTCTCTGAGAAGCATAGGAATCACCCTGTTATCGCTTTAATAACACTGTGCTGAGGTAACTGAGCCCATACGCCAACACTGGCAACACTGCACCTCTAGGGACCCCCATCGCCGTAGAAACTGTCAATCATCCACCCATCCGAGGAAATTAAAAAAAGAGACGAGGGAGGGGTTGTGGCGTACGTAGCACCTTCTTCCTCCACACATCGTGTCTATTCTTCAGTTTCAAGCATTCCGCTAACCCCTCCGCGCTCGTGTCTGTGGGGATGAGATGTGTGAGCTGGTGTAATTTGACATCATTGCGGTGGGTTTGTTATTCATTACGCTTCTCTGAGTATTCATTTCATCCAGCACTGTGTGCCCATCACCCTTGACCACGAAGCAGTCACATGGTGAGATGAGCTCGCCCCGACACACACTTCAGCGTTCCCTGGAGTGTGTTCAGCGCAGGAGGCGCTGCCCCGCGCCGAGCTTGACAAGCTTACGTGAAGCTCTGGAGGAAAATGGAATTGTAAATACTAAATGGAGATAATGGGTGTGTTGAATAGCTGTGACCTACCCAAAATCGATGAGCATTATCAATAAGTCTTACTGAACTTTTCAGCATGTATATTACATACTCCCCACAGGACATGCCAGAGAAATAGACAGGGGAACGTTTTTTCCCAAAACTGTATCTAAAGGCAATGTTTTATCACAAGGGTTGTTTCAGTTACTTTATTTGAGAGTAGCATTGCGCCTACCCTTTGTGTAGAAAGCAATCCCAGACCTGTTAAAATAAAGATCAAAAATGGTGGCAAGTTCTGTTGTGTTCTTTCTTCCACAGAACACAAAAGAACATTGTTTGAAGAATGACGGGGCCATTCATTCACTTGCATTAGTTTTATGACCATACAACAGTGAAAAAATGTGTTGTTGGATTCACTTCATTTTATCATGTACGTCTGTATCATAGGATTAAATAAAGTTGTTTTAACATAATTTCTGAAATTTGAATAATGTTTTGTTTAAACAGCTTAATTGTTTTATGTGGAGCCAATAAACATAATAAAATAAAACGATTCCATCAAAACAACTTTCAGTGAAAAGAAGTGAAGGGGTGCTTGTGCTGATTTATGACCAACTTTCATCCAAATATCTTCTTTTGTGTTCTGCAGAGAGTGGAAGAGAGTGAGTAAATAATGTAGAATATTCAAACTTCAAACTCACTCTCTCCAGACGCACTACACTAATAAAAGTGCTATTCATTGGCCAATAAATTATAAGACGCAATACTTACGATGAACTTGCCTGATGGCATAATTTTATCTTTTTATGTAGTTTTATGTAGGACAATTGGCTTTATGGGGCTCTGCAATTATGGTGCACTTTTAAAAGGCAACAAGCCATGTAGACAGTTGGCACTAAATTGTAAAGAGGAGCTAAAGAATTGAGATGTGAATTGTGCTGTAGGCCAGTCTAGAAGAAAAAAATGAAAAGCAGACAGCCACCCATGTGAAGTAGAGATTCAAGAGGTTATCTGGAAAAATGACGGTGTGCTTCATAATTACACCCTGTAATCCAAAATTAATCTAACCCTTGAGTGGAGCAGACAAACAACAAAACTTGAGGAAGTTATTTTGTGCTCAAACGGGCTGTCTCATTGCAAATGATTAGAGGGAAAGGAGATGGCTGATTGCGATGAAAAGAACACTACAAAAAAGCTATTGTCATCTGCCTGCGGAATGACTGCGAGGAAGCAGCAAAAAAGAATGAAGACCTGGGAAAATCTTCTGTTAGAGAGATTCTATTACGCAATTACTCGTGAAGCAGTTAACATGCACGGAGCGACTGGAATTACTGAGAGACAGAAAATGAAGAAGAAAGATGGCACCTCTATTACAGAGAATTATGGCTGTTGATAAAACACTGACAGGCTTTCCCTTCCACAGAAAAGTGAGAAACAGAAGTAATGAAACCCATTATGAGAAAATCTCTGCAGGAATGAGAGGGGGAGAGAGAGAGAGAGAGAGAGAGAGAGAGAGAGAGAGAGAGAGAGAGAGAGAGAGAGAGAGAGAGAGAGAGAGAGAGAGAGAGAGAGAGAGAGAGAGAGAGAGAGAGAGAGAGAGAGAGAGAGAGATGAAAGTTGTACGATTAGCTGAAAGTAAACTTACATTTTTGGGGAAGTCAGCCTTGAGTTCAGCCACGCTCTTGCACCAGTAGGCGGCTGTTTTCTCACTAATGAGCTCGATGTTGAGGAAAGAGCCCTGGCCAGGGCCGAAAATGTGACCCGAGGTGGTCCCACGCACAATTCGCGGGGACACGTTGGTCACCAAATCCTGCAGGAGAGAGAAACTTTGTCACTTTCGACACAGACCACTTTCATAGGCTACAAATCTTTGAAAGAAGTGTTCCCACATGAATTCTCCAAAAGCTTTCTATAGCCGCATGATACAACCATCAATCAAATAATTCTCCCTTTTTCACAATTAAGAGAAAACTATGATAAATTATTTGATAAACCATGGCTCATTAGCAAGAGCAATTAGGATTCATTTGCATGTGTTAAATAGGAGCCACATCATTTTAAACAATTAAGACAACTGAGCACGCACAGTTCGCTTTCTTTTTCAAACACAGGAAGAAAAACACACAACTAAAAAAAGATTTCTTCACTTTTATTGTAAAAAGACTATGGTTCATAATATTATTAATTATATATTCCAAACAATCCAATTCCCAAAATCTGCTTTAAGATAAGGTAGGACCCTGACAGAAATTCTCACAAGTTTAATAAAAATCTTAAAATGATAGTACACCCAAAAGTAACATTTCAGCACAATTTCCTAACCTTTAAGTAGTTTTTATACTGTAAACGTGTCTTTGCTCTGATGAACACAGAGAAAGATATTTGGAAGAATGCTGCAACCACAACAGTTCTTAGATTGACCGATTGACTACCATAGTAGGTAATATTACTTTAGATTGTTTTTGTTCAGCACTTTTAACTACAATTATAATATTCCTTCTATGGTAGTCAATGGTTCAACTTTAAATACTTCACATGAGAATATAAACTTAAATATGTTTTAACCAAATTTGTGTGATGAAAATCCAACTTTTACATTTCAAGGACTAGATTGCACGAGAGACTAGTTTATTAAATCCAAATCCCATTATAAACATTAAATCTATCACCATTTCGGCAATTGTTTGTTGTGTGTTGTGTTTAAGCTGGGAATAAAGACACATGTTGGAAGTAAAGGAGGCATCAGAAACTAATGTAGCGTGCCCAGGTGTTTCAGAAGTGTGATGTAACAGGAGAAAAACACAGTATCCCGCAAAAATACACCCCCTTTACACCACAAAGATCACTAAGCCGAGCTGACATATGCACACATGTTAATAAAGACCAGCCTACGGTAGGTACATCCACCCACATGTGCGCTTCAAAAGGTAATACGTGTGAAGGATATCCAGAGGTAAGTAAATAATCTCAGCGTCTCTGAGACCATTAGCATATGTTAACCTGTCAAACATTAGCCTGGGCTGAATTCACACACTTCTTTAGTAAGAGGAGCGGTCTATGTGTGTGGTTCTCAGCACACCGAGGGGGTTATCACACCAGTGCAGCACAGTAATCCTTCTTTTTGAGCCATATTCTCTCCTAAAAAGAAAAACGTACTCAACGATAAGGAAGTGATTTAATGTCGTATTGAACCAGCTCTGGTGGGATGGCCTGGAGGCAAATTCAAGGTAATTACGGACAGAGAACGTCCCAACCCATCACCCCGCCCCCTTTGGCCACACCCCCATAAGGGTTAAATATTTGCTTCTCTGCAGGTTAAACAGTCCAGAAAGCCCTGGCTATTTTTAATCCGATAGAGGAAAGCACTGGCCACAATTATCTCTCCGACTATAGCCCTCATTATGTTGACATACAGTTCGCTGCGAGGGAGAGCCGAGAACGCTCCGGCACCCACTATTCCACTCCACTCAGCCCGTCCTTGAGTCAAAGCTGGCATGTGCCTCAGATTACGTTGAATGGAGATTGCAAAACAATTACACCTTACAGAATTGTTGGCTGGGGGTTACAGTATGTATACAAATTCCTGGAAGTACAATGTTGGAGAGCGGGGCTGCTGACTGCAGATTAGGTTTGCCGCAAAAACAAACCTATTTACTCTAGGATGTGACGTGGTAACAGGTAAATGTCCTCGATGGTAATGACGCTGATAATTGCTCTTCCATCTACTTGCATAGATAGCTTCGCACTCCTGTTTTCATGCGGACGGGCAAACTTTTTCAAATTAATCTTCTGTTTCTTTTTCAAATGCGGGCCTTTAGAAATCGATCCATTCAGGCAGTCTGGATGTTCCTGGGCTTCTGTTTTTTCTCTCTCAAATGTATTCCTCTTCTTTTGAACAAGTTTAATGTGTATTTTTTGGCAGCGGCTGTCTAAGAACTTTCAGGCGTCATGGCCATTCAACTAATGGATACCTTTACATCATATAGAGCGGCTGCACTTGTCTTTTTATTTGCACAGACTCTTAAAATGAAGTGTTTGGCAAGGATATTATATGAATGATTGTGCACTGTCCTGGCTTTGTAAAGAACCTCTATGGGTCTCCGCATTCAAATAATCTGTTTCAAAGGCTTAAAAATGACAAAAACACCCTATATTCTCCATATTAACAGATTATGAAATCAAATTCAGATTGTACACACAGAAAAAAAACTGTAAATTAAAAACAGAAAGAATCATGTCATTGCTTATGATTCATTATGATTCATATACTACCAGAAAACCACACAAGCTGCCATGAATATGAATGTGAATGTGTAGGAATGGAAGCAGTGGGTATCTGAGCATCACAGATGGCTTTCACACATCACTAATAAAAATATACACATTCATCCTTGAGACACCTTTCAGAGCAAATTTCAATAGCTTTAGCTGAAGCAATGACATAATAAAGAATATATACAACTATAAGATGTATTTATAAGGAGCATTGATAAACATCTAACAAACAGAAGAATGCTGCTTTCTTCTGTATTTCTCCAAGGCCTACTGAAAACAGACTTTAACAGGGAATAGAATCTTATAAAACAGATTTCATTAAGGGGATCTGACTACTCTTAATAAGCAATAAAAAAGCCTTGCTTTTGTGCATTCAACTTTTTTCTTTTATTTTACTTTCGAAAGCAAGGTGTCTATTTTCATCAAGTAATAAGTCAGGGTATCAAGCGCTGAAGCCAAAAGGAGCTCTTTTAATTCAACGGTCTCATAAAGGTGACAGACAAGATTCACGTCTTATAAAAATAACTCTGCAACTAAGTATGAAATGAAAAGTTTGGTTTAAAACTCCCACACTTAACGTTCACTGATTAAAAAGTCACCACAAAGCTTTCTCTTCTGTCATGAAAACTCAAACTTCCCACACACGACACCTGTGTTTGGAAATCATGAACTGCTACATGCTTACCAAACTCTTTCTTGAACAAACCGTCACATACTGTAACGCTACTCTTAGTATTTAGTAATAAATTTAACTCTTATGTTCTGTTTTTATAGTTGTCTTAATAGTTCACAAGACATTAACATAGAAGCTTCATTAAGTATACACAGACACATAAATATGTCACTCAATCATACTGGACAGTTCCAGACACAGCTAAACTGAAAGTAAAACTGAGAGCTGACACAGCAGTGCAGCGATTGTTTTAGACAAATCTATGTGCCATCTTTGGATATTTATTTCTCAAAGCATACCAAAAACATAATAAAAACATAAACAACATAGAAACCCTTAAAATGTTTTGTTACGTTTTCTATTTAAAAAAAGCTTAATAAACCTGAACCATCAACCAGACTCCACAAAAATGGGCTTATATAGAACATACTATAATTACTATACTTTTATTTTTATTTCAGTTTATGTAGTGTTATAGATGTGACAATGCTGAAAATATCCCTTACTTGACTATTAAATTAAAAATAATGCTATTAAAACTTTTAGAGACAAATTAAATGGGTATTTGAACTACCAAATGTTGACAGCTATGCTACAAGCATACAAAAGTCATTGGCAAAAACTCTTAATTTCATGGCAAGGTTAACATTTTCACAGAATTGCCCAAAATATATTTTAGAAAACCTTGGAAATTATACAACACTGGTCCCCATTGACTTTCATTAGTCAAAGCATCTAAAAGGTTTGAGCGACATCAGGACATCAGGACAATGATCAACGCAATTTCGTTTTCAGTAGATCCACAATTAAGCTTTAAAAAAAATCTTATAATTCAACAATGAAGTGTATCTCCACAGAATAAATTATAACCAGATTTTACTGTCTCCTTGTGTGCTGTAATGAAGGGCTTGACATCTTGTTGAATGTTGTTCAAGCAGAGAGTTGGTGCTAAGGGTTGGCTATACTACAGCACGCCCGGGGCGATAATGTATTAGGAGCCACAGTCAAGGACACAACGGCAATACATGGAAAAGGATAGAGCATATTGATATACATGCACTGAAATATGAAACAACAGACCCTCTGGGTGCATTCCCCCTTCACTAAAGGCTTTGTTTGCCATAAAAGTTTCATTTTAAGAGGAAAGATCATAACCTATTGTGAAGGACTTTTTCTTTACTAGCTTTTGGTCTTTATAGATATGGACAGACAAACAGGTGACCAGACATAATAAAAGAAAAAGCAGGCATGGGATCAAGAAATGATGGATTCACTCATGTCAGAAGCACCTGTGCTAGCCTGTACAAGGATTTAGTATAAAAAAGAACTTGATTTTACTTATCATATTTTACTTGAAATTATTCTAATTTATAAACAAGAACAACAATTAAAGGGACAGTCCAACCAGAATTGAAATTCTGTAATCATTTACTTAAGTCAAGTTGTTACAAACAAGGAGGAATGTCAGCAACAGAGATTTATAGGGCACCTTTGACTTCCATTGTATAGACTTTTTCTCTACAATAGTTCTCTTGAACACAAACTATATATAGTTTTGAAGAATTCAGGAAAGCAAATAATTCTGGGGCATCTTTGACTAGTTTTAAGATTGTTCCTACTGTGGTAACCAATGGTTCCCTGGAATCAAAGTTACTACCATTTTGCTAAATATCTTTTTCTTTCAACCAAACAGAGAAATGTAAACAGATTTGAAACAAGTTTTCACAATATCTTTATGCATTCTTTGTAGTTTTCCAAGTTTCAGTCTCCATTCACTGTAACTGAATACAAGCAAAGAATGTTTTTGAAAATATCTTGATTTTTACAGAAGGATTTCAGTCATTTGTGTTTGGAAAACCATAAGCATAATCACCATAAACTATATAATTTTAATTTGTCTGCTAATATTTCCATCATCCTAATTTAAAGTAAATAAAAATGTACATGTAGGAAGTCGGGTATAAGCCCACACAAAGGAACCCTCACAGCATAATACAGCACATGTTAATAAGTGCAGAGTGACTGAACATACTAAGATGTGAATAATTCATCGGGATCATTCATATTCATAAAAAATCTACGAATGTAAAGCCATCCAAATTCACCTCTGAGAGTTGACACCTTCTCTCTCTCTCCCTCTCTTTACCTACTTCTCTCTCTCTGGAGCCTTGTGCTCAAGGTACCGGAATCAGTGCGGGAAAGTTCCGCCCACACCGTGTCTCCCTGCAGAGATACGTGCACATAACAAATTGGCATTAATTGCGGGACGGCAGCCGTCTGTCCCTAGCCACCATTGATTTCCTGCCTGCTCTGGCTGGCCCACATGGGCGTGAGGGACTTAGTGGGCTGCCTGTTTTTTAAGGCCTTAACTACAGACAGAGAGCAAGTTCAAAAAATCTACCCATACCAAAAAACCAAACTTCAACAAAAGATTTGGTGGAACAAAACCTTGACCTTTAGAAGGGGGTTACTGCATGTCAATAGTTTTGTTCATCTGAATATGCATACTTGAACTGTGCTATACACAAATCCCGATTTGTGAATGTATTAATTTTGATGGGAATTTTATTGTTTTAATAATAACTAAAAACAATTTTACTGGATCCTTCTAGACCCTATTGACCCATACAGTCGATCCCATCATATACAGCAGTACCTACAACCTCTGCTATCCCCCAGAGCCAGGGGAGAAGAAAAGGTTAAAAATAGAATACAATATGAACAAATGCATTTAGAAGGACTTTTCACCCTAAATGAAAATTTTGTAATTACTTACGCACTCATGTAGTTCAAAAGTTGTTAGAATGCAAAAGAAGATATTTTGAAAAACGCCAGTGTCCTGACTTCCACTGTATGGACACATTAAACACACACAACATCTTCATTAGTGGTTTTGTGTCCATACAAGGGAAATCTATTGGGCACTGACATTCTTCAAAGTATCTACTTTGTCTTGTACAGACGAAAGAAAGTCCACATTTTTGCAAATACATAATGATAAGTAAATAATGAATATTTAATTTTTTTTACGAACTATCATTTAAATACCTAAATTAACATAAAAAATATAATAATTGAAGTAAGGAGTATTCTAAAAACAAAAACATTTATTTTTGATATCAAATCAAACCACAAGATTACATTCAAGTCTGGCTATTATTTAAATAAGAAGCTTGTCAGCCGTACGCTTCTCATATTGAGTGACATGTTTTATGAGGCCTTAGACGAAAATATCTGCCAATCAGAAACAAATCCGTCAGTTGAACTTAAACAGCTCTGAGAATGAACAAGAAAGGACACGGTACGCCCACACCCACTCTTATTAACGGTAACTTAATTGGATAAAGCGCTACGCAATTACAGGCCAATTAGGAGATGTGGATCTTATTTACTTTGCCATTCTAGTTTTGTATGGCAGATATTAAGTCTCGTAGCCTGGAGTGGTGTGTTTTAAAGCTTAGGTGTGATAAGCTCCTGTCTGAGCTATGGCAATGATTGAATATGTTTTAAGCAGCAGGGGATGGGCTTATTTCTCATGCAGGAAGCGAGCGAGTTCTGTCTCCGCGCACCACTCCAGATCCATAACCGACCGGCTAAATCAGTGAAGGAAAAAGTGGGGATAGCTGGGGAGCTTTGTCAGGAGCCACCCAGACAATGTTATGATGAATGTGGCAGTGGAAAGGAAATGTATTTTCCACGCATAGAAATGTGCCTCACCTCCTTTCTCGCTAACTTTAAAATTCATCATGACTCTGCAGGGGCATAATGAACTCCATCAAAAATCAGCCGGCATTAACATCGTCTCCAACCAGCTGATCTGCCGTCTCAGGTTTTGCTCGTGTGAGCTCAAGAACACGAGTAATAAGCAATCAACCTCGCATAAAAGAACAATAGCAGCCATCAGTCATTCTTATGTACAATTAGCGCAGGTCTGACTGAGCGATGGCCTCTCAGCCCTCTGGCATTCTGACGGACAGATGTGTCGCTTTCCGACTGCCTACTGACGTATTGGAGGCTGAGGATGAGCACGACATGGCGCAAAGTCTCTTACCTGGAGATGTTTTTAAATGCTAATAGGGCCCGACGGTTCTGATCCATTAGTAATATCAGTTTCCTTTGGTTCTACAGGTGTCACTGTGAGGCAATGAATAGACTGAAATACCTTTATATCTTTAGACAGATCCTAATAAAGGTCTGTATTCTATCATAAAAAATTGATGACACAAGAAGATGTTTCGAAGAATGTCCCCTTTAACTTATATTGTGTAGACACAGAACCAATGCCAAGTCAAAGGCTACCGCTGTTGTTTAGTACATTCTTCAATTCGTTTCTTGTGAATGTCATACAGGTTTGAAATGACATGACAATGGGTAAAACATTCCATGATCTTCATTTATGCGTAACAAGAAGTACCATTAAAAAAACAGCCAGTGTTAACCGGGGCCCAGTCACTGTAATGCCAATTCCCAAGGGACTCGCATTTTGAGACAGAAGGGAAAAATAAAACATTTACATATGCAATGCATCTCATTAATTATAATTAATGAAAGTGCCGCCTGCTTGCTCGGCGCACCCGTTTACTCTTAGTAAATTAGTTATTCTCGGCACATATACACCAGCGACTATTTTCATATCCAGCGCCACAATCGCATGGCTTTCTGAGCACTATTGATGCTGCACGGCCTCAGCGGAGACCCCAGCGCTAGAGAACAGGATATTAAAAAGAAGTCCCCTATGTTCTAATGACAGCCCAGAATGGAGCCACAGAGAACATGTTGACACTAAGGGGTTTGCCTCATCCTGACTGGGAGTGAAAACAGGAGAGAGCGAAAGCTGCTGGAGCATCATGGAGTGCAATATGAGCTCTATTTATTGAAATACGGCCACATCTCACTGCAGCAGTGCAAGAAACTGAGACTTAATGACTCTATGCTAAGACTTGATAGTGAGACGGCTGAAGTGTGCACTGAAGTGAAGTAGATATAATGTCACATGAGTATGAGCCTGGGTCAAATTGACATGCATTTGAAAAAAATGTGAAACAAATGTAAACCAAGAGAGGAAAGTTGTATTTGTGAGATCATTTTGCTTTTTGTCAGTTAACATTAGTTTCATTTTTAGCTTGATTTTTGTTATTTATTTTAATTTGATTTTTGTCTTTGATTTTTTCAACATTAAATATAAAAAGATCATGTTTTATTACTAAAGCAAAAAGCACCAAGAAGCAGTGGGTTATGGTGTATTTTACAACAGCTAAGGGCATTATAAAAATGCACTTATAACCCACGGCTTTGCAGGATCTTCTGCTTTTATAAAACAGTTATTGCAAATGCAAAGAAGGTTTCAAAATAAAGTAATTAAAGTAATATTTAGGCTTTGTCAGCAAGTCTATATCAGGAAATTTTACAACGGCTTAGAACTCGACCAGTCGGATTCAAGGACAAGAACTAACAGTTTTGTGAAAAAAAATTTTTGGGTCACCATTGACTCCCAGAGTGTGACGAAATGACTTGCACAAACTTTACAAACTTTCATTATAATATCCTCGTTTATGTTCATATTTTTTTGTTTGTCCCTTGGTTTGTATAACCACCATGAACATTTAGTGGAGACCATGGTGTTACTAAAGTAACAATGTTTTTTGCAGTAATTGTAGTAGAACCACCGTTATTTTTTGTAAGGGCATGTGGGGTTCCATTTGTGCAAACATACAAAAGAGTTCATAACAAATTTCATAAATGTCTCCCTTTTGAGAATAAAAAATATCTTTTACTCTAAAATTTTTGACAGATGTTAAATCTGTCCAGCATTGATTCAAGCAAAAATGAGGCCAGTTGGCAAAACTTCTGAATAAACTAAAAACCAATAAATAAATAATTCCAAGAAATGTAAAAGAAAAAAGTTCCCCTTACACTCCAAAATTAACTTAATAAAGTTAGTTTTTGACATTGTTCCAAGCATCCTGCTGAGAAATTACTGGCACAAAATGACCATATTTCTGGGACAGCTTGAATACTGTATTTAAGCTAGATTAGTTCACTTAAAAGTCATTCTTTGATTCCCCATTCTGTGCTTCGTTCTCTCACAATTTTTTCTTTGAAGTTCCTTAAACGTTGTCATTTGCTTTCTGAAATTCCTTGTGAAATTGACGATCTGATGGAAGAGCAGCACAGACGCCCCTTAGTGTTTCCATGGCGATGCCTGATACCTAAAACTGAGACTCAAACCCTGTGCTCTCTCTTCTCCTCCTTTCTTTTTTTCTTGTTTTTCCATTTCTAGCTCCACTAATCAAGAACTGCCGGTAAGCCCAGAACAAACAGATGTTACAGATTAATTTTCCCATCACTTGAATTAGAAAGTAAATTAAAACAAAAAGATTTTGTGCTGGAGTTCAATAAACAACTCGTGCCTGTTCTGTTTTTTACCTCCTGTCAAGAACAAATGTTACATCGCTAACAAGGCAGATGCATGGATGCCTAATGGGAAGGTTGTTGGTTTTCCAGATATTTATTTTAAGCCACCAGAATGTGGCTCATTATGGCTGGTGTAAGTGTGTGAATATGTGTGTGTGTTTCACAAGCTGGAAAGGCTTACAGTATTGTTAGTGAAGCTTTCATATGCTTATGACCTTTCAGGGATTTTTGCCAAGGTTTTAGTTTCTAAGATGTTATACAAAAGAACTATACTTTGTGATACAGGAATCACATGCGTTCACTTCCCACACAAACAAGCAATGCAAGCCCTTAGACACGTGTGTTCCTGTACATGAAGCCCTTGTACTTTGTGTTCTTGTTCCTGCATGTGTATTCTTTAAATATACCTTGTCAAGGCCGAAGGTCTTGGTGAGGGCAAAGCCCCAGCCCTGCTCGAAGGCTCTGCGAATCATGGCGGCACTGGTTGTCGGGGGAGCGCTGGCGAGTCCAAATGGGTTTGGGAACTTTATTCCGCACATGTCAACGCTGATGTCTACTGCATCGATAGCACAGTGGAACAAGGGCAGTTTGGGAGTAGTGCTTACTGTGTTTCCATGAAGAGACTGTGGATAAAACAAAAATATACACCTTTATTTTTCTTTCTATGTTGAAAGATTCATACAACGATGTTTATAAAATGTGTCAATTGATAATCCCCTAAAGATGGCCCTGTAAACATACTGAGACAATTTAAACAATGTCATTTACTCACCCTCTGGTCAAACTGTATGACTTTCCTCAGCAAAAAAACAAAAGAAGATATTTTAAAGAATGTTGGTAAACGTAAAACCGTTGGTCTGCATTCACTTAAACAGTGTGAACACAAAACCAATGAGGGGACCGCTGGCTTACTTTTACCAACGTTTTGCTAAATATCTTCTTTTGTGCTCTGCAGAAGAGAGAAAGTCATACAGATCAAGAAGGTGAGTAAATGACGACCCAATTTTTATTTTGGGATGAGCAAGGATTAGCAGACTTAAGCAATGCAATATAAGTAGTGATAACTGTGTTGTCCATATGTTGTCCATGGGTTGTTGGAATTACTTAATTTTATCAAGTACATTGGTTCAACATGATTAAATTAAGTTTTCTTAATATAATTTCTCTTGAAATTTGAAAAAAGTTTGTGTTAAATTAATTTCACATGTAAACGATAAAAGTAAAGTAAATCCTACAACCTCTTTTTTCAGTGTAGATGTTAATTTGGTAATTCTGATATTTACTTTAACTATTCCAATATATACAGTATTTTTCGCATCACAATGATATTTACTGCCTTTAACTCTATCAGTGTAAATAGGGATTATTCATGGCTGAGGGGAGTATAGTGTCTCGACTGCACTTTTTCATTCATCCCAGCGGAGCCTGGTTTCTCCTGAGGTTTTCGCTGTCATCTTATGGATTCAGCCTTGGCTTGCCCACTGGGGGCTTGAAGATAAAAATATGGCTTTGGGGAAGTTCTTACTGAACTGCTCAAAAGAGACACATGGACTCACTCTAAAATACTAATGATCAAAACAAGCAAGAAAAAAATTATGATAATAACATAAGTATATGAATAAAATAGTTATGTTATTTATTCTTCATGTCTTTTTCTGGTGACTAGCGCTTGTATGATGTAAGGTTAAGACAGAATTTAAAGCATCTATGAGCATCAGCAACTCCATTCAGACAACACAGCCATTGCGAAACATTCATAAATACAATGTGACGTGTCTATGAAAACCCAGCTAAAGTCTGTTTCTTGGGATTTACACTTTTCTAAAAATCATTTAACATCATGTAAAGAACATTCAGTGAAAATATAATCTTAAAAAATATATTTTAATACTGACTAAGTAGATATTATTTAGAGTTAGTTAAAATTAATTAGAATCAGTAAAACCTATGTGGGATTAACTTGAACCTAACCAGAGAGTTTAAATTAAATAAATTGTGAAGGGTACTAAATAGATAAAAGCTGATCTTACATAAGGTAAGATAAACCAGTAAAATAAAGACAAACTCTCAAAAACAAAATCTCTTACTGCAAAAAATTCACACACCCTTTAAAACTGAAACACCCACAACAAAATGCAATCGTATCCGGCAAAGTTTGGCGTGATCTTGAACCGCTGAACCCATTAGCAAATATTTGACCAGCTTTTCTCTATAGTCCAAAATTACAGAATGGTTTTGGGGGAAAATGGATTTGCCGAACAAACACTCCAGTGTGACTTCCTTTGGTCACAGTTACATTAGTGATTAACCTGAGCATGAACCTTTTCTACATGCCGCTACTTATTCCTTAGCACAAAATCACAGAAAATAGTCTTTAGATGGAAACCGAAAGGAGAAACTAGTGCGTGAGTGCCTCAGCCAAAAAGCACTCAAGATGTCACCCTGAGAAAGATTCCCCGTGGAATAATGCCCTCGATATAAAAACTGTTAGCGTAAAACTTTGAGTGCTACGCTAATGCTGAAAATTGCTGGCACTAACACGTAATGTGAAGCATGCTCTCATGGCTACACACAACTGTGGCCAAACGCTAAGTATGTCGTGTAAGACGTCCAAATACAGAATGAGATGGATTGGCTTATTGAGTGGAGGGCCCACCTGGATGTACTTGTGGATATGCCAGGAAGCTTGTTTGCCATCATTGACAGACTCAACGGTAGTGTTGGCCAAGCCAGCGATGTCTCCGCCGGCAAAGACCCAGGGTTCGCTGGTCTGCATGGTGTCGCTGTTCACCTCAGGTGTCCCCCATCCATTCAGCTTGACTGGTTCAATGGACTTTTTCACTGTGGCAGTACAAAATGTCAAACAGTTTACAACGACTGTAAGTTTAAAGACATTCATTTTATTATTATGACTTACATTGTATATTTTCAACAATAATCACATTCAAGCATCAATGACACCGTTCACATCTATTGTATGTAAACAATACCAAAAATATCAAATATCTTGTTCTGTGTTCCGCTGGAAAATGAAAGTCATACAGGTTTGAATTAATAAAAGGTTGAGTAAATAATAACACAATTTTGATTTCTGGGGGAACTATGACTTCAGAATCTAACTATTAGTGATCCTGCCGGGGAAAATCAGGCTCAAATCTGAAAATCAAAATCACTGTAATTGTAATCTTTGACCCGGTCTTACTCGATCAATATTAAGAAATCAAAGTTATATTCTCACATAATGTTCCAAACATTGTGTAGAAGGGTTGTACGTATAAAAAATGACTCTAGCTAGGTTTTCAGAGGCAGGGTCATATTTTTACTGTGCACTTAACTGTATGACTGCTGTATATTGTTTAAGCTGAAAATAGAGACATAACTGTGCAGATGTCTGCATGAAACGAGTAAAAGAATCTGTAACCCTGACAGCCCTGTTGATGCTTTCTCCAGGCTTGTTATTGTGGAGTATTATTATTTTCCTTTTTGTTTTTTTCCAATATGAATCCCCTAGTCTCTCCGTCAGCTCTCCCCGCCTGACGCTTCACTGATCATGAAGACTGCCGGCCTCATCACTTTCTGAAAAAAAAACATCCTCACACCACCGTTTGTCCTCCCCACCATACACCCCATCACACTTTCTCTCTCTCTCATGCACATGTGCGGGGATGCGGAGTGTGACAAATCTAACAGACTCCTGAGATCTTCTCCTTAAATGAAATGGCCTCCTTTCACAATCTAGTAGCTCTCTCCGGAGTAACTTCTCATACAACTGCTCATATCCGAGCTCTATTACAAGATGGAATGTATGCTGTTGTGTGAAATACAGTGAGGAAGACACTGGCGGGAGGATAAGCAGCTTTGGATGGATGAAATGCAAAGCATTACAAGAGAATACCAAGAGTGAATTCCAAAACAGATGCATCTATAAAGTTCAACTATTAAAAATGAATACTTGACTAGTCAATCATCACAACCCCATGGAATGAAGAACCCAGTGGGATCTGTGTGCAGATAGGTTAGTGTCATGCTTCAGGAGGTCGGGCAAAGGGGTCCGCAAAGTGGTAAAAGGGCCAGTCAGCTGCCCATTCCTCCGGCCGGCCATGATCTAATCACCGACCAGCCTGCCCACCCAAGATTGCAGGAGGAGAATTTCTGGCTATCTCAGCTTTTCTATTCTATACGCTGCAACGCAGCTCTCTTCTGTCGGCTCCGCTGGCCATTGGAGTGGATAAGTAATTCATATCTTGGGCAAGGTGCAGGGAGTGAGTGGCATTTATAAGCTTGCTATCTCTGAGCTTCAAGTCAGTGATGAAACGACTCTGCGCTCAGAGACATTACAGTGTTTAGGATGGATGACAGGTCGACTGGAGAGTAACAACACTGGGATAACTGAACGCTAAGTAAAAAGAGAAAAAACAGGAGCTGAAAAATGGCAGAATAAATATATGCCGACAAACACACCACAGCGCGTGTGTATGATTGTATATATGTGGGTCATTCTATAATTGCGGGTACATTTTATCTCTACAGACTATATTTTTTCTATATATTCATCAATATAATCGTCAGTTAATTTTAAAATAAAGATATCCTTTTCCCAAATTACATCATTAAATTGTCCTAAAGCCATTTATTTAGTTAAAAAACTAATTATAAAAACTAAATAATAAAAACAAAGTTAAATATAATTTTTCATCTAAATATAACTTATTCTACCACTTTTACCTACTCAGCTCTCTCAAAAAGCAAATGTGCATATTGTGATGTCATAGAAGTGTGTGAATAAAAGGTTTCTAGTGGTTGAAAGAGCATATTTCAAGAGTGGATTATTTATCTGTCAATAATGTAATTCAGATATTATAGTTGCAATTTTATATTTGGAAAAATTTATAGGTGAACTCTACTAAACATAACACGTGATCTGCAGTTCGCGTTTTCCATACAGGCCTGGAAACTTTAACATTTTCAACTATGTCATTAAAAAATCCAAAACCAGCTAAGCCTGAGATATTTGGAGAGAATAAGCATTTGTATGTAAGGGTTTTATGTTGGGTCATGCTTGTTTTCATATACCAAATTATGGAATTATGGAAATGATCCATTTGTGATCCAAAATAGTTTAGAACAGGGGTTTTCACTTTTTTTCTCAATTAGGTGATAATTTTGAGGGCTACTTGTTGTATACACTTGAAGAAAAATAAATTTTTTAATTTAGACATGTTGGAGTTATTTTTTACATTACTTAATAATGAATAATTACTAATTATTAAAGTTTTTTTTAAGAATATAAAAAGAAAATTTCAAGCATTTAAAATGATTGAACCAAATAATATTGAAAAAATATGAAAAGATATTCAAATAAGATTATTTCATTTGGCAATTACTTTATACATTTAATATTTTAAATAATTAAATATTTGTTTTATTTAACATGTTAAATTGTGTGACATGTTACATGGCTTCTCCTTTCAAATAGTATTGTTATGTATAAAAGTGACAAACTGGCAAACCTCATACAAGGTACCATGTTGGAATCCCCTGATTTAGAACTACAAGCATATATGAGCTAAAACTAAATGTACATTCACCCAACATGCACAAACCATCAGTATGTGTTATCCAAACATGTGATTGTGTGGCCGATATTTGGAGGAAATCTGGTGAAATAAGCTTGCATTCGTGATGGTGGACTGATAAAGGATTCCCATAATGAAACAAGGTTCTAGTTTTTGAGGGTCTTATCATTTGCTGCCTTTCCCTCAGAATGATGGTTATCACACTGCAGCTACTAAAATCTGCTAAGGAAAGATAAGTGGGGCGATGCTGAATGCTTATTGACGAGGAAACAGTCTGGTTTCTGTGATGACCGGCTGGGGAAATCTTTCACGTGGACCACAGGTACACCATCATAAGCTCTCACATATTCAGTGTTCCTCTTTTAACTTAAGCAAAGATCAGAAACATCAGAGTCCTTTTTTCTTGGCTTTTCCAATGATCAACACAATATGATGTAGAGCGGTTTGACTAAAATAGATATATGTGTAATAATCATTCCGTTGGGTACCTGCAGACACCAGCTGCAAACAAATACAGTTTGAACATCATGGGAAATCAAACAATTGTTTTTCAGACTCTAATATTTTCATGGACTTGAAATACTAATTCTAATTTAAGCATGTTAATGCCAGCTATAGCAATTTATGCTTCTTAAAGCCATGACCTCACCTGCAGAATCCTGAAGCATGGAGCCAAAGGCACTGATGATGAAGTCAGCTTTGAGGTGGGTGATCTGCTCCTCATCCACAATCCAGGTACCATCATCCAGCTGCTCAGTCCGACAGAACCGCAAGCCGACTATGTGCCCGTCTTTCATGATTACCTCACGGGGGGAAAGGAAAGGCAGGAACTCGCATTTCTCCTCTCTGGCCACTTCCATCTTAAAATAAGGAAAATGCATCAGATATAATTTTTTTTATGTATTGTGTTTTGAGTATTGTGAAGAGAACATAATTCATGTTTTATGTTCTCTTCACTTTTAAGTAATAGATATGAAAAAGCAGTCATTATTTTCCCAGCCTGTTCTAGTTTTAAACGTATGACTTTCTTTACATTGACATTTATTCATTTGGCAGAAGCTTTTATCCAAAGTGACTTACAGTATTATGCAGTTGCCAGTTATTATTGAAGAGCAAACAGGGGTAAGATGTCTTGCTCAAGGACACTTCAGTCACTATCTGCTGGCACTGGGTTTCAAACCTGCAACCTTCTGCTTACAAATCCAACTCATTAACCACATGACCGCAACTGACAACTTTTGCAGAGAGCAAAGAAGATAGTTTGAAGATTGTTGGTCACCAAACAACAACAACGCTACCTATTGACATATCCGTATATAAAATATAAGTCAATGGGTTCTAACATTATTCATTACAAACATTCTTTAAAATATCTTCTTTTATGTTCTGCAGAAGGAAAAGGGTGAGTAAACAATGACATATTTATTTTTCCATTTCACAGCACAACAAAAAATACAAGAATGTCTCCAAAAATAATTTAAGCACAGTCCTTTATTCAAATCAAAATCTTGTTTTGGTAACACATATTTCATACTAGAAATAGTTTCACAATTCTGCAAAAATGGAAAGTTGGGAGACTGCACTTACAGTACATAAATTATTCAGTAAAACCTTTTAGTTCTGCTATTCCCACCTCAAAGATGATCTAGCTTTACTTGGATAAACTTCTGGTTATGCATTTGTTTCATGTAAACCAGTACTTTCCTAGTATTTATGAGCATATTTTGGAACTACTCTGTTTACTAGCTGTAATCACATTAAAGGGGAGGTATCGCACACAGTTTTTGCATTTCTTCTAATAATCTTAAGTAAATGTAGTGTAGAATCACATTGTCACATTGTCACAAGGTTCTTCTCTTGGAATATATTGGCTGATACTCGTAGGAAACTACAAATTTTATGACATTCAAAATGTCAGATTTTAAAAAAAATTCCGGAACTAGTGGAGTTTTTTGAGCAGAGAAATACAACGTCATGCTTCTAACTCTGTTTTTAACAAAGGGATCACATTGAACATGACAACTCCACCAAAGAGTACTTAATTGCAGGAATATTGTGATCCTTCCTCTAAAAATATAACTAAAAAGACCAATCATACATACCATATTGTGTCTATACTCCGCTCTGTATGTACGTGTCTTTTGTCTTTCAACCATGTATTTTATTTCTCTGCTTTTTTGCTTTTCTCAAAAACAAAAGCACTCTAAATAATTTTAAAATATTGAACATTGCCTCAACTGCTGTGAATAAAGCTTAACTGATATCGAGCCCGGAAGAATCCTTTAAAGTTAGATTTACTGTTTATCCTCTTAAATGTAACACTATTGGAAGTGTAGTATCTCTCTCTGGATGCTTTCCGCAACAGAAGACCGTTTTCCAATAGTTTTACATTGACTTGTTCCACCCTCGGGATACACTCTACTTGTTAATCGTTTTCAGGAAAGTTGCACCGTGCAGATTCACAATCCTCACTCTCTCACATCAGCGCCTGTGTCAACACACTGCATACTATTACACTGACGTTCCCTTAAAAGCCACTTGAGGAGAGAAGCTTTCATCCCTTCATTCAGACTACTCTTTACTATATTGTTTGTGTCCACACTGAAGTGCTTGTCTCAGCATTGCACTTATCCATCATCCACCTGGTACCTTTGCCAACCTCACTGTTCTTTCCAAACCCACGACTGACAGCATCACCTTCATTTTCCATGAAACCACTGCGAAAAAACTGCCAGAATGTTAAGGCCTGAGAATTTAAATTTTTCGTTTTAAAAGTTTATAGAACGAGACTAGACAATGAGGTCTATTTTCACATGATTTATTGCTTGTTTATCAATGTTTATTTTACCAATGCCAATTTTACCAATTTAACCAACCATTTGCTTTTTAAAAACAAAAGTTGTATCTGGTAATATGAAGGACCCAGATCTCACATAAATAGTTGCTTTTTTACCTAATATTAAAACATTTAAATAACCTTGAAAATACTACTTATCACTTGAACGAATGTATTAATTCTTTGTTAATGTAAGTTAACACATGAACATGATAAACATATTTAGTTTGGCTTTTATTTGCATATAATCATTGAACAGTGCACTTTGAGACAGAAACACAAACAGGGTGGAACACACGTGATGTGTCGGAGACTCCGAACTGGCCTAACTTTATCTATGCTTCACCCAAGTGAAAGGGATCAACGCACATACACAGAGTGCTATGGTAAATACAAAAGCGCAGACATGGGAATTATATACCCACACCGGCATGCAGACGTATGTCACTACTCACACAACTAGACAATCACACTTGATTGGAAGACTTCAGATTGCGCTGATCATCTTTATAAAGGCGCAAACGTGTTCAGTCTGTGAGAGGAGACGGGGCTCTGTTGTGACTGCGCTCAGGTGCGTTAACTCAATTTCGGAGAAAAAGGGAGAAAGGGAAAGTTCCGCTGATATCAATACTGTGGGACATCAGAATTGTATTGTTTCCTTTTTTTCAGTATCCAGACTTATTAAGATATAATCATTTTAACAAAACTAACGCATAAATGCATTTCGACAGCAATGAGAACTCTCTACAAATATAGGAATATATTTAAGTTGATCTAAACTTGTAATGTTGTAATGTTTATGTGGGGTTTTTAATATGATTTTGAACACGCCCTGTGCATATGTATAGGACAGATATTTTTATGAAACTGCTCAACTAAAAGACATCAAAAACCCGTAACTAATTAAAATAACTTACTTGATAATGTGGCTCAGCAGTTCGAGCCATAAGTAAGCAAGGACTGTGCATAGATTTGGGCTGAAACCATTACTAGACTGCTTTGTCAGCTGTGTTTTAAGAATGGAATTATATTATTTGAAACAATTATTTACATAAATGAAAATATTAATACAAATATGAAAAGAGTAAATGTAATTTATAACAAGAAACAACGCTTTCAAATTCAGATATCCTGCATTCTCTGCGTAGGTAAAAAAAGTAAAGCTTGTTGTTGTAGCTTTAGACCCTAGAATAAAGCATCTGCATCTTCTCCTCTATACTTAATCCCATATCTTTCTCAGCTTCTTTAGTTTCTCTCACTCCAGTTGAACTGGCCACTTTATTCCTAAACTAGTTTTTGGTCATCGGTGCATTATTTTCTTCTCCTCCAGAGTCTACTTTAGTCTCAAATAGTGTTAGGTTCTTTCTACACAGATCAGGTACACAAGCTATGGTACTTCATGCCAGCTTGACCCCCTCCTGTCCCACCTCCATCTCACAGGACCTACTCCCATGCATCAACTCCACCATCATCTCACTTCCTTGAGTTCAGGTCGCATCCCAAAGCACTTAACCTGTCAGAGATCTAGAGCTACACATCTTCACCATTCACCATCCTATAACAGTGAAGTCCTGGCATGCTATGACCTACCAGATGTAAAGGAACCAAAAATCTGCCCAATGCTAAAAGCAGACCAGAAGCTGAATCTCTATCACCAATCTTCTCGGTTAAAACCAAATCACTCAGTATTCTCGCTCAGGTTTTCTAACAAAACCAAAAGCCAATCAAAATTAGCCCAATGGACAATCAAACTAGCCCAAGTCTAAACAACACAATCTTTTTTGAGAACTACTGTATTTGAATGATTGAACTATTTATATATAATCAATAAAAATGGACAAAAAGGTGCTTACTTTGTTAAAATCATTAGCGACAATTGTATTACTGTTATGCTTTGTTTACTACAAACACAAGGTTAAGTGATTTGCACAAATAAAGTACATACAAAGTCAATACAAAGTCAATACAATACAAATCAACTTGAACTTGCAGCAGGTGATGCAAATGCTCGTTGCCACCCAATGTTTGAATGGTACAGACCCCATAAAGATGCTGCCGGTCTCTTGATAATTTTTGCATCCCTCAGACGAAAATAACCAACAGGAAGTAATAAAGAGCATTGATGGTGATGTTCGCATTTGGTGTGAATATAGGATTAGAATATAGGCTAAAGTCAATTATTTCAATAAAGGTATTTTGGTCAACTTTAATATATGAATGTCAAATATTTAACCCACAGAATAAAAGAAACCTGTACAATCAGTTTAAAAGTAGCCCAATTCTGCTGGAAAATGCTTCTGAAGCCAAATCTCAATTTATACTTATTGTTCTTTCAGAGGTAGCCATCATCTAAAGCCAAAATATAGAAAAACAAACTGTTCATGTTTGGAAAAACCCTGCCAAGGCTTTGTCCTCTCAAAAGTCAACTCCACCAACTCAACCACACCGAAAGACAACAACCTCAATGTCACTCTGGACTACAACCTGTCATTTTAACCACAGTCAAGACATAACGATTTCGCCTGCAGAGACAAACCTTGTCCTACCAAAGAAGTGATTCAAACACGGCAGGCGGCTTTTATGGACTGGATTCCAGGTGTATATCACCAAACCTCTACAGCTAATGAAATTCAACCTTCCTGTAATTAGAAACATTTCTTTTTCTATGAGCTAACCACGTGCTTACCATCTGTTAACCACAATAGTGTCACATAAAGCTAAAGCACTGATAAAAGCATCTGCTAAATGAATTAAATATAAATGTTTCATTAGGAAATAAAACACCTAAAAAGCAAAAAATCTTAAAAGAAGCTTAATTTAAGTCCACAGTGGTTTAGCACACACCCATTTGAGCGTTCACGGAACAGCCACGGCTGATAGTTGCTGTAGTTACACATTTCTAAGTTTAATTTTCTTGTCACTGTTTCCATGGCAGCGTTGCAACAGTTGTCATTGAGAAAAGAATATGTCTTAATTACTTTGTTAAAAAGCTTCACTGAAAAATAAATCTCATTATATAAAGCGTTGCCCATTATAACACTTCAACACCTTAACAGAAACTTCTTTTCGTTTTTCTTTGATAAACTTCTTTTTAACTCCAACAGCGAGGTTCGGGAAATTCTTACTCTTGTTAATATCAATGAACCGCAGTTCTTTTTCGGCCATTGTCTTTGACACCAACTAACCTTGAAAGTACACAAGTGTTCAGTGTATAGTAAATTGGGGGACTGGAAATGCAAGATGAAAATGACATTTGTCAAACTATTACCCATATATTCACTAGCTGGACAATAGTGTCCTAACATTTAATTATATATCAGAGTTCATTTTTGTAAGAATAATTAAGAATAAAGAAAAAAATTTTTTTCAAATCTTAGCATTTGTAATAGATATGTCTTTACCTTTAGTATTGTTTTCTATTATTCTTCATGATTTTACTAAGTGTGATCCATATTCGATTCATTTGTCTCACCTGGCCTTATGCTAAATTCCCGTTGAGTTAACCAGAGATATTTCACTGTGATTTGAATCCATTAAATAAAGACATTGCGTTTTTAATCTGACTTTTATCTCTTTTATTCCCTGGCTGTTGTGTAATTTACAGCTAACTGTGTTAACTTCAGTGTGGTTCAATTTGATCCTTAAATTTAAAATATTAATATTTCATGTAACTATGCCACATAAAAAGAATTTACGTAAAGTATCAGTAATAACTGAGAAATGACTTTCTAAACTTGGCCAGTTTCTCAATCGAGTAGGTACTGGAGAAAATGTGCATAATTAAAATAACTTCACTCAAAGCTTAATTTACATTTCCCTTAATATATTATTTCCATTCCGGGACTTTTTTTCTGTAGCGCCTGTACCAGCCCACCAGGTGCAGCACATGCTAGTGTTAAAATTAAAGTGGGTAATTTCGGTGCCACCAGCTAAACTGCACAAATAAAAAAAGTTTTTTAAACAAGTTTCAAAAAGTGCTTCCTGTTTTTGACTATACAACAGACAGTCAAAGTTTAATTCCGTGGACAGTGTAATTTTTTTAATTATCAATTTTATAGAATTCATGTGTTATTTAAAGAACTGAGGAATAAACAAAATGGAGATACGCTAAAGAAGATTATTTTATGGTCTTAAATGGGTTCAAACAGTTCAAGCAAAGGCCACATTAACAGATATAAAAAACTGGCAGTCAATGGTAGTGGCGGATATCTAAAAACAAGAAGGAACAGAAATTGTGAACCATTTAGAGAAAGGAAATTGAAGACATCAGCTTATTACCACAGTTTACCTCCCTCTACAACACAAAATGATCTGCAATTTTATCCACTGAGGTAAAAACGCAGTGAAGCAGATCAGATTTTCTCCATCCTGTGAGGTACATTACTATTACATGACCAATTTGAAAACTGCCAGAAAGCACAATTTAGAGATCTTTGTTTTTATAGATGAATAACATGAGTAGAAATCGGTAATTGTTTCATATTAACAACTTATATTTCTGTCAATACTTGGTTGGTTAATGTTGAGACAATAGAAAATGAACTGACTCTCTTTCTATTCTTTTCTTAATAGAATATTTTTCTGGGCTTTGGGGAAACAAGTTTTTATTTTATTATTTACTCCTGTAACATTAACTAATATCTTTGGAGGTAGCTTTGGATAAAAGCTTCTTCTAAATGTCTAAATGTATTTTTTAACAGTATTTCTCTTAATCTTATTATCTTATGAAATTTAACTACAAGCAAATCGATGTTGTTGTGATCATGTTTAGCTATTTTTACTTGGAGATATTACAGAAATATAATGGTTTTCATGCTTATAATCTTTCCTTTATTTCATCAGTGTAGTTTTTGCCATTTTAGATATCAGAAGTATTGTAAAATTCAATTGTAAAAAGGTTTTTAACAAACTGCATTTAATTGCCTCTTGTGTTTTTGACAAAATGTGATTAAAACGCACAAAAACGAGACGATTTCTTTGAGGACACAGGGTGCACAGATGTTTCTTCAATAGGAAAGTTTTCGCTGGCAGCAGGTTCTGCCAAACAGATTTTTTACCTCTTCTGGAACAGCACGAATGTTTGTGAAGCCCTTTCTGAAGACCACAAAAACTCGCCGAGCTCCGCAGCGGAGAGCAGAGGTCGCACAGTCAAACGCTGTGTCTCCTGCACCCAGAACTATTACATTCCCGTTCAGCTTTGGCAGCTCCTGACGGCATTTACACAAGCCTGCAAGAGAGACAAACCACCGAATCCAAATAAAATATATACCATTAAATAATACATTAAAATTCTGTGTATATACATTTTAAAGAATCAAACCTGAATCTTAAGTTATCAACTAATTGAAATAAGTTAAGGTAATTCAGTAATGGCAATAATGCAGATTTCACAACCTTCTGCAGTTACTGCATGTGTTGATCTGACATTTGCAAAACCTCAAACTCTGTCAATTACCTGTTTTACTGGCCTTTGCAACCAAGGGAAGGAAATCTTTGGATGTGAAGAATCCCTGTTCCATAGTCAAGCCCTCAAAGATTTTATCCCTGTTTGCTTGCGGAAGACCTGTCGAACAGTAAAGAATGACTTAATAAGACAAAATGTTTTAAAGCCTCTAAGTAGAGTACATTTAAGCATTTAAACGAAACCATTTGCTTTACATCTAACACCTCCCTTAAACTTCTTATTGCATTAATTATGGATTTTCAATTATATATCACATTATTGTAGTCATTTTCTGTAATATATTACAATGCAAGGATTCCAGGAAAATCTTATAAAGCCAGTGTCATAATGCAATTATTTAATCCAAACAGGGTCTAGACAGCCTTATGCATTCTGTATTTGTTTTCTTTAATCCAGAACTCCCTCACCGCTCTCACAAATGTGAGAAGAGAGCTGCAGGCACAGTGACTTGGTCACAGACATTTAATGAAGACTAAAGCGGAGCAGACACACAACACTGCCGGTTACAATGTGAATCTCTCATATTTTTGGCAAAAACACATAAAAAGGTAGAAGTAAAAACAGATTTCACAGTTCAGACAGCTCTACTCGCAGGGTTTCTTCTGTGTAACACAAAAGAAGATATTTTAAGAAATGTGTCCATGGCTGTGTGTCCAATCAATGGAAGTTAACGAGGTCTAACGTTGGTATTTCTTTAAAATATTGTCTATTGTGTGTGCAGAAGTAAGTCATTAAGGTGAATAAATAAAGAACAGTATTCCTTTTTGAAACTCTCTCACACTCCCTTTAAAGGGGTAAAGTTGAGCACTTAAGTACACAAAAATAGTACTATATTTTATGTATAATTCTTGAGGGAGACTGGGGGTGGCAAGTGGGCCATAAGATTTTAGTCATCCCACTAAGCAAAGCAATTTTTGAAGAGCATCAAGAATATTCCAGTAATAAAAATACAATCAAGCTAATATTAAAACTTCATAACTTGGTTCAAAATTGTGACATCTGGAAAGCATAAAAGCACTTTAACAAATGAATATATAAATCAATGATGTAATAGAGTTTGTCTTCCCCAAACATGTAACGTATAATAATGAACTGGATGGCAGGCAGCTTCCTTAAAAAGTATGTCGATAAGACAAAGGGCAAACACAAATGGATCTAAGTGATACTTAACCCCCTGTCACTTCAGATTTGTCTATTACGGCTGGCACGCACTCCAAGGACGTACTGCATGATGGAGGCTATCAATCTCTATCTAATTATGCCCATCATCACTGTTTGAGCTTACAGCACTAAGGCCTCACGCGCCACGGAAGCGAAAGGCACATGATTCACCGATGAGTTTGCACTTTCATTTTCATCTGTAAATAAAGGCCAAGTATAAAATGGCCTACTCGAACTATATCCATCATTTAAGATGAAGGTACAAAGTGTCTAAACTTAAATCACACATTTACGTGTCTAAATCTGGTCAGCTTTATTAAGCTGCACCGTTGGAATATATTACTTTAAACTAAAAGGTTCATTCTGTCATCAGCAACTCACTTTCTGACGCATATCTGTTTCCCAACAGGCACCAAAGGAGATATTTCTAAAAAATATCAAAGCACCTGGGTTCACACTTATTGACAACACAACCACTACAAATGCCATTTGCACATTTTCACAACTTTTAACTGCTTGTTTTTAATACAGCTTTTGGTAAGTGTTGACGTAACTACCTGTTAAGTAGTTTTTGGCATATTTATGTGTGTGTCTGCCAAAAATAACACTACAAATATAAATCAGCACATCGCATCACACCAGGTTCGCGCTGAAAAACAAGTAGCAAAAATTTATAACAGCATATGGTTCCCTAAAAATATTGTCCCAGGCCTTGTGACCAGAATGCCGTGAATGCCAGCTCCACTCTTGCTAAAGTGTCTTTTCATATACTTTTTAAAATGACATTTGAGTAGATCAGCCTAAGATGTTCAATCAGTCTGCTGACACGAATTTTTAACAATCCCCAAAGTTAATAAATCCTCCCCATTTGAGTTATCTAAAGAGGAAATTCCCTCCCTAGTTTGAGAAACTAATTTCCGGACCTGATATCTGTGGTTGTTCCATACAAGTTAACATAAGGATAATGACAAATTCACCATGTTGTGCATCTGAAAAAATGTAGGAAAATGTAATTTTATTTCAGATACGGCAAAAAGCAGTTGTTTCATAGCATCCTTTGACGATGCTGTTTCAACAAAGAACCAAACGATGCGCAGTTTAACACAAGTCTGTTCCCATATAAATGTATCACATAAGGCAACTGTATGCCATCGCTGAAAAAGGGAAACAGTTCTGCACAAAAAGGTAAGTACAGAGGCAGAGAGGACAGGAATAATCAAATGGTCTGGGGTATTCTAAGGTGTATTTTTCCTTTTCAGTACATGAAAAACCTTTAATAAATCGGCAATATTGATCTTAGTTAATTTCCGTACAACTCTATGAACTCAATAAAACATAGTTTCTGACTTGTTGGCGTAGTTCACCCCCAAATAAATATAATTTATTCACCATCTTGTCATTTCAACCCTGTAAGAGATTCTTTCTTTCTTTTGCAAAACACAAATGAAGATATCTATATTGGTTACCGGCACCTTTTGACTTGCATTGGAAACGTTCATATCTTCTTTTGTGTTCTGTGGAAGAAACAAAGTCATACAGGTTTAAAATGACAAGAGGGTGAGTATGTGATGATGCAATTTTCATTTTTGGGTAAATTATTACTTAATGCTAACTCAGGAACAATCTTCCCGAAAAAGCTGGTCTGGACTGAATCTATGTTAGGTGGCTTTCAAGTAGTTTAAATTGTCTAATTTCATGGATAAAATATCGGATATGTTCATCAACAAAGTAGCCGAATGTAGAAATAAATACACAGCTGGCTAACAAAAGCTCTGAAACACAATCAAGTGCCATTGGCAGATATGAAAACATTTGATTGTGTTTTAACTTGTCTGGTACGCTTTGCTGGAAGCACATCTTTACTGAGTGCAATGCAGTTAAGTGCATAAAATTGTTCTATAGAGTTGATTTGAGTGTGTATTATGGTAATTCCTTACTGCAGGCATATACATCCTCATATAGAATAAGACACATTTGTCAACAGTAAAATGAAGGTCCAAACAAATTTATCTGCATAAAGACTTGTTCTTAGCATGCGATTATACATGAATAGGACCATTAAATGTGTACATAGATGTAAAGAAAAAGTTAAAACAATAATTCCTCCACAAACTTTGATTTGGAATAATAATTTGATAACTTGGGCCAAAACAATTCTAGTTAGACCTCTGACATTCAGCAATACTCACTAAACATTTTTCACAGTTGTTCATCAGATTTTGAAAACTTATATTATGTCCACAATTATGAATACTCTGAGATGAGATGCTATATATGTATATGTGAATTTTTCAGTCAGTTTCTTTAAACATAAATTGTTTTTTAACCCTTAAGTTAAAAGCAGTTTATTGTATTGTGCTGTTAGTAAACTTATTTTAAACTTAAAATAGGAAAGTATACTTTTATAAACTAAAATGTGGGCCAATTTTATCCCAAGCACTATTAGTACACCAACAAGTACACTACTGGTAGGCTGACATTTTTCAGGTCTCTGGTCTAGCACTACCTGTCGTGTGTCTGTCCTGTTTTTGTTTTGTTTTAGATTTCTCCTGTGGTGCTTTTTATGTTGTGATGAGACTGCATTTAAATAATATTCTGTTCAACTCTGTTCGACTCCGGTTTCCTCCTAAAAGAACGGTCTGACCAAGAATACGGAGTCAGCAGGCTCGGACAGCTGCAATCTATACATCTAGGTCGCTTGCTCCAAACCCCACAATAGAAGCGACAACGTTTTGCACAACGGCTCTAATATTGTGGCAAAACAGGCCACTTTGCCCCCCATTGTCCAATAAAAGCCGGAGCCCACCAGTTGTTCAGATGATCCTGGTGGGCGTAATCTCCATTTCTAGCTCTCCCTCAAACCGAACCCTCTTTCACTGATGCCTTGAATTTCAAGGGACTATCCACTCTAGTCTTGCGCTCCTCAACTAAGGGAACAAAGGCAACTTTACTTGCACCACCACAGCATTTCCTTGGACAGGCCCATAGATGCCTTTTCGCTGGGGGGCCTTCGTCTAATATGTACGTCACCCCTTAAGTGAGTTTTCTCCTTACTGGCAACCATCAAGAGGGTTGTCCTGGTGGCCTTGATGCCCCTGGTAACCAAATTTTCCTGGGGCACCTCTGGATTGTTCAAGCTTATCCTTGCGTGGATTAGAAGTCAAGGGCTCTCTTAGCCTGGAGCCCGTCTTGTCATGTCTTGTCTTGGTCTTGCCTCTTCTCCTTACTCTGTGTGTTGTGATTCAGGTCGTTAAGGGGCAACTCTACTCCATTTCTGCTCCTGAGAGGGAGGCCATAGACAAGTATATTTAGGAATACATCCTGGCGGATTTCATCCATCACAGGTGTAGGGTTCTTCTTCTTTAAGAATACAGAAGACTCCTTTCACCATTTTGATAATCTACCCTTCTCTCCAGTCAACCACCTAGAATCTTAGATGAGTCCTCTAGTGTCTACTCAAAAACCATATTTTCGTAAGGCGGAGAAGTGCGAATTCTATGCAGAGTAAGTCAAGTTCTTTGGCCATGTTATCTCTTCCGCTGGTTTTGAGGCGTATTCGGTTAAGATAACAGCAGAGCCATTCCTGTTCTGGATGGATCACAAGAAGCTAGAGTTTTCTAAAAATGTAACCGCCAAAAGTATTAAAGTGTTTGTCAACTTTAATGATCAAAATTATTTCGAATGATTGTTAGTGATTTTCCATATTCAAAAAAAACAAATGTGGACATACTGTACAAGGTTTGGGAAGGAAATTCACAATTAAATATGAACATGGAAAAAAAAGATAGAAAGTAAAACTAAAATAAAAATATTAATAAAGCTAGTGCTAAACTAAAAACTACAGTAACACTGGTTTCAACTGAAGAATTTGAATCATAACCTAACCCGTGAAGGACTAACAGGGAAGATCAGTGGTTTTATGTTACCTGAAGCGAAGTTGAGTGTTGCAAACATGTTGGGATCAATAGATTTGTGATCTATTCTGGTCTCGTAGGGTTTTCAAGGTTAAACATACGTTAAGCACTAACGTTAAGGCCAGACTTTAAGGTAAGCTATGTAGTCAAGTAATGATTAAGTGGTGTTAACTCTATTCACTGCTGTTTCATCTGGCACTGACTACCAGCAATACTGAGAAGCAATATACAGGAATAAAAGAGTAACAAGCTCAATTTTTCTGTTCTGCTATAAATGTAAAGCACAACATATTGATATCCAATATACCATCTGCTGTTAACGACAAATTCCTCCAGAATTCATCAGCAATTACAGGGAAAACTTTGGTTGAATAATAGCTATCCGACTGCTTGCTTGCCTTTAAATGCCATATGCAGTAAAACCTTGTTTTCAGTACACAAACCATTTTTTACTGAAAGATATATGCCTCCGAAAATGCTTTAAATCAGTTTTCTATAAAAGGTTACTTTACACAACTCCAGCATCTTTTGAAGAAACTACTGCAGTCTGGCTTTACACACAGTAACCTTACCTCAATGTCACATTCATTACAACTAAACATCTAGACCAATATGCCTACTCATATTTTCTAGTTTTGTTACAGCTTTCATGTTTTTCAATGCCTCTGATAAACCAACATGACTGCTGCTAACCTTAAAGCATTTTGGTCTCAGTTGCTTCCATTGTGAACAATTTCATGGTGGGTGTAAACAGAAAAACATTTTTAAGGCAAATGGTCTGAAAATGCATATTTTGATGATAGCCATTACAGAGACGACGGATGTGCAACATGGCAATCACATGATAACACCACAAAAAGGTGCGATCGCGGACACGTCTGTGAATTTTGCGGCCCAGAAAGGACTATCCTTATCTGTGTCTTTCAAGCATTTCTCTCTCTGAAAAGCAAAGGTACACATTTGCATGTCAATCACTATACAGGCAGACATTAGAGACAACATAAGAGAAAAGTGGTAAAAAAATATCACAGAGGCGCAAATGTAATCATTTCCTTTATGATTCCCAGCTTATTGCCGTTGCTTTATGAGAAAAGAAATCCCAGGGCTGTTCCGAGTCACCCGGCTCAATAACAATGAGGCTTAGCTACCAAAAAGTAGCTCTTATTCAAACATAATAAATGATACGAATTTCTTTTAATTATAAAAGAAAGAAAAAGCCGCAAAGTACACAATTGCCCTGGAGGAATGTTTGAATTTCTAAAATAAAATCAATACACCAATGCACTCAATATTTTCTTACTTTAATAAAAATGGAGGCAAAGTGACTCGATGGACATATAGCTCTCTGCTTAGAGGAACACGGACGCCAAAGCGCGGAGGTTAAATACGAACATTAGGGAAAGAGTGAAAAATGAATGTGACATTTAACAAGGAGGGCAGGTGTGTGTATTTAAAGGGACAGAAACAGCAAAGGCCACTGAACGGATGTCTGAAAGAGGAGAAAAACAGAAGACATGGTAAAAATTTGGAAGAAAAATACAGCGTTAAAATAAATTAAATAATAGGAGTTATTGTTTGAGACTGAGCTTCCAAAAGACATTGGTAAAAAAAGATAACCTCACTCTTAAAAAATGATTAATGTGGCTTAAATATCACAAACATGAACAGGTATGTTAACTAAATAAAATATTTTAAAAACATTTAATGGATTTTTTCAGTTGGATATTTATATTAATTTATTTAAAAATACAACAGTTTATTTAGCTCACATTTCCAAATATCATCTAAGTTTATGTAATGAAAAAAGTATTTATTTAACAAATATATATTTTTGAATTTTATTAATCAGATTTATTATTTTTACACACATTTACACAAAATTTTAACTGTTTACTTAACACATTTCAAAGCTTATTCATTTTTGCGTAAATTGTTTCACAAAAAAAATCACAATAATTCTTGGACAAGAGTTCTTTATGTAAACATAAATGGATCTACACAAATGACAATCAGATTCTGTTTTGCTCAGAAAAAAGAAAAACATGCAGATGAACCAAGTCTAGAGAGAAACTGACCTATGCCAATGAAGATGGCCTGGAAGCCCTCCTCCTTCAGTGAGGTCAGAGTCATCCCATTCTCCCCGAGTCCCTTCTCAAGAACAACCTGTGAGAAAAACACCATCCACACTGCATCTGTCTCAGCTGCATCCATCTGTCTGTATTATTATTTGCATAAAGAGGATGTTAGCGTCAATTATTCCACGCCGCTGTGAATATCAGGACATAATTACATCAATCATCTTCCAACCTTTGTGATGCCTGCATATACGTAGTTATGCTACATTACTGCAAATTGAGCGATTTAGCGGTCACATGTGCTGCTATATGTTGGGCTACAAATGACAAATAGGCTATAGGTCTTGAATTCAAAGGTGCTGCCTGGGCATAAGCAAGTTTTTCAGGGCCAAAAAAACTAAATGTAAGAAAGACAAGGTGTTTTTAAAACACAATATGGTGGTATATGTGCTCTTTTTCAAAGTGATGACATCATTATATAGCACCACATGAAGGGGAATATATTAAAGTGATCAGAAAGGAAAATTGTGTCATCATAAATTTCTTTCTTCTGCAGAATACAAAAAAAGATATTCTGAAGGAAACTGATAACAGAACAACGATAGCAACCATTTACTTTCTATGGGAACATAACCAATACAAGAGGATAGTTGCCAGTAAGCAAGATTCTTCAATTCATTATTAAATACATTTTCATAAATATTTGTAATTAATATTAATTTTGATGGTATTCATTTTTGCCATGTGTATGCTGACAGAACTTCTTCTCATTGTCAATGAATCAGTTGATGATTGTAATTGACTGTGAGTTTCTCAGAATTTAAAGACAGCTGACCACGATTCAGTACAATAGGTTTTGGTATTCTCTCTTGAACTATTGCTCTCAATTAAAATTATTGAGATTATGAAAATGTAACAATACTCTGCCAAAAATGAATTCAGTCCTGAAGTAAAGGTCAGCTTATGGGAGTTACTATTCCTCTTATCTAACCTTAACCAACCTTCATCAAATTTGAGAGCCTGTCTTCCACCTCTTTCTCTCCCAAGACAAAAATCAAATTAATCATGGTCAGGTGATCTGGATGAGGACTATCGATTGCCATTTTTCACCATCACGGCTCTCAGGCATGGGACAGATGGATGTCTTAGCCACTTGCCTTGCTAATGTGGCTTTTAATTGTGTTTTGTTAGCTTGCTTGTTTCCGCATGGTTATTAATGTCAGTGACATTTGGCTGGAAGATCTGACATGACCCCCCCTTCCCCCTTATTGGTACCTTTACACCGAGGTCTTTCATCAAATCGATCTCAAACTGCACCACTTCGTAGGGCAAACGGAACTGAGGGATTTCAGAAGTGCTGCAAGGACAGATACACACACATGTAAAAACAATATTTCATATTTACAGTTTGATTGTGATATAATATTGATTAGAGTTTTCAGCTGAAATTTCTGGTGAATTACTTGGGATTTTTGTGGATGTACCAACCAGATTCCCAAAGGCGGGGTGTGGCACTAGTTCTATTTTGAATTATCCAAAGTGACTTACAAATGAGGAAAACAATAGAAGCAATCGATTGTTTGCGACAAAACCCGCAACAAAAGGACGACAATGCCTAAGCATAAGTATAACAATGCCATATTTATTATTTTAGTTCTTTAACAGTATCTATGACTTGTGGCAGTAAGCTAGTTGTCGTTTCTCTTCATAAGCAAAAAATGCTTCTTTTACCTTAGGCCACCGGTGTATTTCTTTTTCTCAAAGATGGTGATATTGTCATATCCCAGTCGAGCCAGGAAAGAGGCACAGCTGATGCTAGCAGGACCGCAACCGATGAGAGCGATCTTTGTGTGGAAGCTCTCTGGCATCTCCTCCGGTGGAGGCAGCTCTGGATTCCTGATTTGAGGAATACCCATCTTACTGAACACCTGATAAGAACACAGAAAGCTTCACAAACTCAGAAAGCATCACAAACTCAGCAAACACACCTCTCCTTTCTGCAATTCCTCCTACTGCTGCAGTGAAATATACATTCAAACATTAATCTTGTTTCCCCTACTGTTACTTTTGGAATATTTATAAGGAATCAGTGTGCAAATTAGAGTTCAGAGTTGGTCTCCCCAGAGCATTTGCACAGTAAAAGCATGGGTCGGCTTGGATCTAATGAAACAACATTATGCTGTGATTGCCTTATTCTCTGTCCCCTCTTATTCAGCTCCAGAAAGCCTTTCAGGCCCAGTTTGCATCACTTCATCTCAACTCAATGTTTACCAGAAACCTCACTGGGAATATAATGTGATTTACAGTACAGGTTCCTGCTTTAAACTAAAACAAGCACTGGCCGGTGCATGCCGGAGAGCTCATACGGAGCAGATCCTGACGGAATGGTTTGCTGGAGTCTTTTCTTTCTGGACAGAAATTTGAAAATGAGTTCAGGAGAATGGGAAACAAATCAGCTGAAGATGGGAGTGGAAGACATTTGATAAAGACACCCTAACATGCCCGAGACCTGGAAAACTGGAAGCTGTCCAATGGTCAATATTTTAAATCTAGATCAATAGTCTGATTTTGCAGTTCTACCTTTAATGTGCTAAAAAGTTTATTTTAAAGACCACCAAAAAAAAGAAAAGAAAATTCTGTCATGAATTAGTCACCCTCAAGTTGTTTCAAATCTGTGTTGAATTCTTTGTTCTATTAACGACAAATTAAAATATTTGGAAATATGTTATCACCTGTTTAATTTCTCTAAACATATTGTTTGGAGTTCAACAGAACCAAAAAATATAAAAATACATTTTTATTAATGTAAAATATATAATATATTAATTTAGGAAATATATATGTTATACCATGGTTGGCAATGATCCTAACAGTTGATTACATTCTAAATCTCTCTCTATTTGTTCAACAGAACAAAAAAGAAAAATATATGGCTTGTAAACAACCACTCAGAATTTTTAGGTGAACTCTCCCTGGAAAGATGAAAATTCTACTGTGACAACAGTATAGAGGTCCGAATAGAGGAACACTGAAAACATGGTTTGCCACTTGGACGTCATTCCAAAAGATCAACATGTTCAATAAAATATCCAAGCAATAATAGTGAAAGAGTGTTTTTGAAGCCAAGACTGTAAGCTGTGCCTAAAAAGAAATCGACTTGCCTGAAAACTAATCACAGGAATAACAAGTTTGACAGCTTTCCCAGTCTCCCCCACAAACTCAATAACAACCAGAAGATAATAAACAACAAATATTGACCAATAAATAAGCCACCAAAAGCTAAAAAGATAAATGGAACAATACAAAGCTGTCCAGAGTGGACAGCATGAATAAGAAAAACTGAAGTTTTATTTTTATTTTCCCAAAACAAAAACACAAAATGAAAAACACTCGGGCAAAGGGTGAATATTTCTCTCTCTCTCTCTCTCTCTCTCTCTCTCTCTCTCTCTCTCTCTCTCTCTCTCTCTCTCTCTCTCTCTCTCTCTCTCTCTCTCTCTCTCTCTCTCTCTCTCTCTCTCTCTCTCTCTCTCTCTCTCTCTCTCTCTCTCTCTCTCTCTCTCTCTCTCTCTCTCTCTCTCTCTCTCTCTCTCTCTCTCTCTCTCTCTCGTTGAGTTTGTTTTTTATTTACACCTTTGAAAAAAAATATTTTCCTACTAACATTTCTCAGAGGGATCTAAGAGGATGGTGACAGTTAGATATGAGAAAAACCGGAGACACTACAAAGTGCAAAACAGTACAATGAAAGAGGTAAACGCTGACAACCCCTTATAACAATTAAACCAATGATATAATCATAACCCCAGATCCTCATTTATGACAAAATTATGATTTCAAATCTTTTTTGCAGCCTTGACTTGTTTTTAGGTAATGTAAATATACATTTCAAAATTCCATTAACATTTTCAATTCTTCACACCTTTAACTTTAAAAAAAAGTCCCTTACCTCAGTGGCAAACTGCTGGAGACCACCAATATTGATGGGACCCTCCTCAGAGGCATAGAGGTTACAGCCCCCCACACACAGATCAGAGGTGGGACAAACCATACCACAGGTCAAACCCAGAGGATTGTCTGAGAGGATCGCCTTCGCAGCACCATAGTAGTTCTACAATACACACAACAGAGCCGATGATAAACACTAGTCTCAAGCAGTGCTTTAGAGATTTTAGATTTGAGGATTTTACCTGGCTAAAATAAGCAATGTATAAGTGCTTGTGTTTAACTAACTGGGAAATATAATACAAAAAGGATTATAAGATTATCACTTAAGCCAACGTCAATAAAACGTGTTCGGCAAAGCCCCTGTGCGGGTGAGCATATTCAATTATTTTACCTTGTTGGCAATGCTGGTGATGAAGGACTTGATGTCCAAATTGGTAGGACAGCTTTTCTGACAAGGAGCGTCGGCACATTTCAGACATCTATGGAAAAAAGAACATGCTTTCAAATTAATGATCTTACATGAAAAGTAAGCTTTTCTAATATCAACTGACCAAGATTTACTGTTCATTTCATGTTAGAAACGATGCTTGTAACCACAGCTCTACACCTGTAGTTCCAACCATGCAACTTTACGCTGATGTTTTTGCGTGTTCATTGGAACAACGTTTCTGGAAACACTTGAATTGCTGAATTATGCTGAAATAAAGCAACTTGCCACTATAGTTGGATAACAATGCTTTTGGAAAACACACCCCAGACTACCTACTACCACAACTATTTCTCCCGGCTATATCACAACCTTTGGGGGTAGAGGGTAAACTACAAGGTATGTTTTGTAACTGTATATCGGCACTTAAAACAAACAATTTTACATATGGTATTTTTTATGTGGATTTCGGAATTAAATGTGATCTTGCATATTGGAAATATACCCAACATTTTAAAACAATACAGACCAGAGTAATCTGTGTGCTTGCAAAGTTGTGCATTTTATTGTTGTGTCAATCAAGAGTCAGACTGGTTCCAAACTGTATACATTTCCTTATTTTGATACAAAAATATTTTATAAAGTTCAGCTGTGTGTACAGTCTTTTAAGGCCGATATGACACTTCTACGCTCCAAGGGACAGTTAAGAATAGAAAATCTCAAGTCAAATCTTCTACTTTTATAGCTGATGGTGTGCAGCAGTAGATAATGGTTTTGCCCTTTGTGTGGTTTGAAAAAGGAGAGCTGAGAACAAACGACTGAGTGATGCTGGTTTTGTCCTAGACATGTCGGCACAGACTGTGGGGAAGACTGATATCTCTTATAAATACTGCTGACTTCATTATGACCAGGAACCTCCATACTGGTAGACAACAACATGCCGGCTTTAAATTATACATAAGATAATTTGGCTCCAGCAAATTAAATATTCATGAATGAAGAAAATGCATGCCGCACATTCTATTGAGAGGAACGGCGATGGATATAGGAGATGCTTGGCTAGGTTTCTGTTTCATTTGACACACAAAATGCAACAATGGTGCAATAGTCAGAGGTCGCTCTCTCGGTGCTTTGGTCGGTGATGGACTGCCACTTGTTTTGAGTTTATCTGACTGAACAGGTGCCGACAGACTTGGGCATATGTCAACAGAAAGTAATGCAGAAGTGATTGCATTTTCAAGAGCCTGGGTGACTCATAGGATATCAGGGCTGTGTATCAAACCCAAAATCTAGCATCAAAGACAAACATAGAATCAAATTAAGGCTGCAATGCTTAAAGTGATACCCGAAAATAAAAATGTGTCATCGTTCATTCATTTTAAACCTGTAGGACTGGCAAATATTAACAAATATTATTTAGGCTTACGTTATAAAGAAAATATATTTACAAATATATTTTTATATAAAGCAACAATTATTGGTGAATTCTAACATAATAATGTAGTTAATTAAATGCAATTTTTATTTACCCATATAGAATATTGAAACGGTGTATTTAATCAATTTTAAAGCTTTAAATCTAAACTTTTTGTGAATCAGATTTTTTTTTATAATAGAAGAGTATAGAAGAGAATGGATGTCACACAGTTCACACAGGTTTAAAAGTCAAGAGAGTGAGTAAACGATGACACGATTTTTATTTTTAGGTCAACTGTCCCTCATGGAAAATGTTAATCAAAGCATCATAATTCTAACAATACATTTCAAGATTCAAGCATGTTTAAGTTAAAATTGTCAACGCTTTCTCTACAAGACGTTAAAACATGGTAAAACAATGCTGGAAATAGTTTTAACGCCACATTCACGCCTTAAAACATTTGTTTTGAATAAAGCCACAGTTCTATTTTACCGTCTGTTCAGCTAACATAAAACAAAGACTCACTTGTGCATGTACGTGCCTCCTTAACATTGTGCACAGCGCTGTGCCTGGGGTGCAGTGGCACATTTAGAATTGGAAATTGTGCGTTTCTGTGTTGTATGCACACAACAGTGGTGTTAAGCTCTGACCCCTGCACTCTTAAATTTAGCAGCTTGTTCCATTATTTATTTGCGTGTGTTACCTGGTCTAAGCACCTGCCTGTAAATGAGCCACAATGGGAGTTCAGGCTAAACATGACCTCTGGAATACGCATTCTGCTCAAGCACTGTGTTAGCAGTAATACCCTGTGTTGCTGCGGTGTCAGAGTGCTGTATGCTCATTTTATTGGACAGAGGTCGTATCTGACGGATGCTCGGGAAATGTATGTTCTAATCATCGTCTCACATGGAGTTCAGTGCGGCTGGGAATCGCTGTTAATGATCTTAAACCGAGAATCTCATCAATAATCCTAATGATCCTGATTAAGTCGAGTTGTCTGCGGAATGTCTGTTAACACAGCTTGTGGGAATCTACAAAATACATAGTCGAGGGACTGCATGTATGTCAAACATTCTCATCATAATGAATGAAATATGTGCAATACATATGCCAAACTTTTTTAATATAATCAAATCGGCTTAGATCTCGACTCAATATTTTTTATTTTAGTAAGTGTTTAAGTAGTTTGAACTTATTAAAATAAGTTATAATTTCCTCAAACATTGGGAAACGGTATAGAATTGTTTATTTGCACATACAGTAGATGTTGATTTTTAAGGCAATTTTGCTACAACAATGCTATAATGATCTAACATACTGTGACTGTATAGCACGCTCATTGAAAGCCACTGTAGGCGCCTGATTTCGCTCTTAAAAGTGCATTAAAACACACAGCATGTTTGTATATATTACCAGTTAAAAGCTTTACTTCATAATTTCCTCATAATGCTCATCATTTACAGAATTACTATAGTCACGATTTATGGCAAACATTTTGATATCTGTTTTTAGGGCTGTTAAAATGATTAATGATTAATAATATATGAGTTCTTTGCATATTAACTTTTTTATAAACACAAACATATTCACAACCAAACAAGGAAAACATTATTGGCCCCAGTGCTAAAAATGGGCAAAGACGGCTGTAAAAACAGTTTCAATCAACAAAAATTAAAATAATGCATAAACAATATGTAAATAATATATATTTTTCTTAAATATCTTCATATATGAGTATGTATTTAAAATACAATATATACGCACAATCCACAGAGATACATTTACTAAACACAAACTTTAATTCTGGATGCAATTAATCACGATTATTCGATTTGAAAGGCCTAGTTTTTTACAATCTGCTTTCGGTGGGCTAATACACCACAGTGTGAAGTTCCACAGGCAACTGTCATCTTCTCAGCATTCTTGTAAACCTACACTGCTCCTCCCTCTTATTCCAACAACAGAGGCTAAAATAGATCCCGTGCATTCCTGCGAGACTTCGATCTACACTGCCTTTCACTTAGAGCATCCCACAAATTTTGAAACCAAACCGCCCCTAAACTGTTGTTCTACACACAATGCGCAGCACACGCATTATTCAGTGCAACAAAACATGATCAAGCGTTAGATCATCTCAAAACTAACGTGGGCATTAGCGCATGCTGTCAAATCACCTCACGCCTCCCACCACTACCAACTTAATCCCAAACGCTCTTCTGCAGAGATGATGAATTTATCATGTGTGTGGGAGGTCATCTTGGAGAGATACCCATCAAAAACCTCACTCGCCTGGACGTGTAACTTGTGGGGACCGAGTCATAATGAGGACCCTTGAGAGGTGCCAGACCTCTCAGAAAGGACACGAGGATACTGTCCTCTTGCCGGCCGGCTCTGTCATCTTAATTACTTAAACCATTTTAGATACGACCAATTAAGAGAAGCTTGGAATCAAAGGAGCTTTTTTTTTAGACTAGGTGCCGGGACAGCTGGGATGAGAAAATGGTTTTAATGATCAATCCACCTTTTTATGCTGTGGCTGTCGGGGAGATGACAGGAAAAGGAAACGGGGCTTTTGTCAGGGGTGTGGCGAGCGCAGGGAATAATAAGAAGAGTTATTCCTCATTACAAGCAACATGTTACTTGACTTAAGTCATCTGACACGTGCGATAGCGGTTTGACAGCAGACACTAAAGGCAGCTGTCAGCTTTGACATCCTTGCTTTTAAACAGGAACCTATCAAATGTTTCCAACTCTTGTTTTACCATGAACTGTACAAAGTTCTCTCGTGACCAAGTGCCATCGGCATGTAAGATGGAGTTTAGAGAAACTGGTGCAATATACAGCAGGCAGTTAAAACTCTATTTTTTTATACAATTGAGATTAGTTCCATTAACAGAACATGTCAGGAGCATGACAACTGGCTCGGAGATTTGCTCAACCTCGTACGGTTTTCTTTCTTTTGTGAAACAGGAGAGCAGGGTACAATTTTATACAATTAAAGGGGATAGTGACCGCGGCTGTCAAGCTCCCGAATGACACATATTTTTGGGTGAACTATTCTTTTAATAGAAATTTCTTACTGTATTTAAAAATGCACAGGATTCTGAATCAGAGCTGTCGTACCTCATATTTATCATGTGCTATCCCTGGATATCACATTTTTCCTTGATTCGTCACAATGGCCTCATGCTGGATGAAGGAAAAATATAGGGTGCTCTGGTAATTGGTAAGACTGTGAAAACCTGACCTTTGGAGAACTGAAACGTTATACAAGAACAACCTGTACATATAAACCATTCATAATACACACTGCAATATTTCATTCAAAAGTTTTTTTGTGTAGGGATGCGCTATATTTCTTCATAGCATAAAGATTTAGGTAATACAAAAATGACATAAAATAAAATTCTGAAATCTAAATGCGTAATGAAGTGTGCACATTTTTGTGGTGAAATATACAATGCAGAGCCAATACTTGTGTTCTCACAGCTGCAAACATCATACAAAAAAGCCCTTTTCCAACTCCAAATATCATTGCTGTTTAAGTTTAAGGCCTGCGCTATACACCTATCGCAATATGGCCTTAGGCGCGGCACAAGTGTCATTTGCTACAATAGTTGAACCAGACGCAGTTGTCATTTTCACATGCGTCATATTGCGTTTGTGCTTATTTTTAAAGCAACAACAATAGAGTGAACTATAGGACCAACTAAACCTGGTCTAAAGTTAGTGCCACAGTGTTTTTTGTTGATAAAAAAATTAATCCGTTACACACAAGATACACCCAAATTATACACAAACATGCCAAATATTGCAAATGAAAAGATTACGATGGTAATTGGCAATTGGTTCTTAAAGGGAAAGATTTTTTAAATGTTTCTCGTACACACTACAGATAAAATTACGAAATTATTACACATTTTATTGAAAGAGCATTTCTAGATGTAGTTTTATCATTCCAGTGCAGTGTCTGTTGAATTTGATCAAAATCAATCTTCAGGAGTGACATAAAGACACATGAAAACTGCAATAAATATAAATATTAACCATTTACTACCTTAACTAAGGATAATACATAAAACATATTTGTCAACTGTAATATTGTTTAAAGAATTAACTTTTTTTGCAATATTTGAGTTTAAAGATAGAAAAATCAAGCATCCTCTCGGTTACTTTAATTTGTTTCTCCAGTTTTCATTTTGAGCAAATATATATATATATATATATATATATATATATATATATATATATATTTATTTATTTATTTATTTATTAAATTTTTTTTCCTAATCATAAACCTATTAAAGGACAATAAAAAAAATATTTTGTGACTATTTTTAAAAAAGAGATCCATTATAAGATAAAAAATATCCTACTCATCATTTACTCACGCTTGTGATTTGAAACATATATGACTTTTTTCCTCCGCAGAAGACAAAATAAGATATTTTAAAAAAGGTTGGTAACCAAACAGCAGTGGCATCAATTCAATTCTACTGTATCGACACAACATCAATGTAAGTGCTTTGGTGCCAATAATCAACTTCAAAATAACTTCTTTCGTGGTCTGCAAAATAAAGAAAGTCATACAGGTTTACTTACAAGGGGCTGAGTAAATGATGACACAATTTAAATTGTTTCACTTTAAATATTAACTTTTGTTAAGAAGACATGTAAACATTCTGTTAACAGTATAATACGTTTATTTTGTAAATGCATTGTATAAAAATGTTTAAATTAAATCCGTAACTATGTTGTAAAAAGACGTCACTCACAAATTTCATAATATTTGGGGATCCTTGCTATTATAAAGTTTGTAAACACTGATAGAATTTATTTTGCATCATCTTTTTTTTCATCATCAGTTTTAAGTATTTTTTCCCGAAGGAGCAGTGTTTTCATAACTTTGTCCTCACTACATGAACCAATCTGTGTAGTTCTTAATGAGGAGTCATCCTCCAGGCTGTTTCATGACACCAGGAATCCAGACCCGGGTCTTTCTCTGGTGCCCAACAAACAGGACAAATCAGCCGGCCGCCTCCTGCGATGAACACCAGAGTCGCGCACGCTGCTAAGACTTTCATGTCCAGCATTATTAGCAGTTATTAAACCTAAATCTTTCATTAGATCTGCCACCCGGCGTGGCAGGGGAGTCTGGTTTAAAGCAGGAATAAAATCGAACCTCCGCAGGATAAAAGTGTGCATTAATGTCTCCAATATCTCCCTGTCTCTCTTTCTCTAAACCTGAATGGTGTTTTTGGGGGAGGGTTTGTTTTTATTCATGATTAACAGATGCAATGCTGTGCTCATGCATATTCTTTGCCATGCAAAATTAAGACATTATTCAAATGAAGTCATTTTGTGTAACCGTCTGAGGTGCTATTTCAGTATCAATTGGAGGAGATCATTATGTACAAAAGGCATAGGTCTGCAAAACAGATCAGACTTGATAGGAACATAGACGTGGGAAATGGTCTGAGCGTTATAGCTCTTGTGGTTATGAACCTCTGATCTAGTTCACAACGCTGTGCTGTTAACACATCATTGAACTATAGATACAAACAACCATCCTCATGTTGTTGTGAGCCTTAAGTCAGCACAGCCATGTCATCAGAACATTCATACAGGCGGAGCAGCTCGCTCAGACAGCTGTGCAGGAGAATTAAAGAGAACTCAAGGGGCTTTAAACACATTTTCTTAAATCCAAATTACTTTTAACTTGCCATCTAAAAACACTCCTGATGCAACACGGTGAAAATTAGATGTAACTGCCAAAGACGTCATGTGTATGTAGATCAACACTTAAAAACATTTGCATAAGTAATACAAGGACAGGTTTTGTGTCAACAGCACTTAAGTGTACAGACTGACACAACTAGCTGCCTAATGAATTACTAGGTCTCTGTTTATTTGGCCTACAACAATATAGACCTAGTAGCTTTATGTCGGCTTAATCTGTCACTTTCTTGAAAATGATAGTTCACTTAAAAACAAAAATTGCTTCAAAATGAAGAAAGTTGGTAACCTTACAGAATCGGCTTCCAACATTCTTCTAAATATCTTCTTTAGTGTTTTGCGAAATAAAAGAAAAATGAACTTTCAAATAACAAGAGCATGACTGAGTGAATTATTAAACAATTTTCATTTTTGAGTGAACTGCCACTTTAAATTATCTCGACTTTTGTTTTTCACACTGCATATTAAAACAAAACATACTGCATTTATCATACATCATAAAACAAAAGTTGTATCTGTTTATGCTAATGCAGTTCCTATTGTTATATAACCATATTGAACAATTAAATGTAGAATTATGTGATGTCAACAAACATTTAAAAATGTTTTAAAGATGATGTGGTGACACAGACACATATAAAATGTTCTAATTGGATTATGTGATGTCATAGACACATTTAAATGTTTTATTTAGGATTATGTGATATTATAGACATATTTAAAATGCTTTAATTGGAATAATGTGGTTTCATAGACACATTTAAAAAGTTTTACTTAGGATTATTTGGTCACATAAGCATATATGTAAAATGTCTTATAGGATTATATACAGACATTTTATTCAGTTTATTTCAGTTTGAAGTTTTAACTGACAAGTTCTTTTTTTACTTATTGAATTGTGTGTAAAGTGTAAAAAGAACTGAAACCAGCTTGAAAACCAGCCGCACTCATGATCAAGTATTCCAATGTTGTCTTGGGATCCCCCAAAAGCATTTTCAACTAACAAATTAAACATTTACATTTTTCACTGCGCACTGAGCCTTAGCATCTCCTGCAGGGTTGAAGAGTCAAGGCAAGGCCCGGAGGGAGGCATCCCTCCACCAAATTAATCCCTCAGAAAAGAAGAGCTGAATGCTGTTTCTACACTCATCCGTTCCCTCCGTAATGAAGAATGACTTACGACGCAACCCGTCCTCACCTCACGAAACACAGCGTGCACGCATTCCTTTGGCTGCCCACCCAAAACTCCTCCTTGCATTGACTGTGGCTGTTGCCATGGAGACGGTGCTTACCTCAGTGCTTCCCGAAGTGCCCCACGCTCGCTCAGAGTAGTGTGCTTGATGTCATCAAAGTTGTTCTCCAAATCCAAGCAAGACTGAAAGATTCGAACACACAAAGACAATGTTGGGATACGGTAAAGCAGCATATTCTCTTTGTATATTCAAAGGGATAGCCCACACAAAAATTAAAATTCTGTCATGAAACCCTCAAGTTGAAATAAAAAAAAGATATAATTATATATATAACAGTTCTGGGCATCTTTGAAAACAATTAATTTTTTCTACAATGGATGTTAATGGTGCCCTTGAACACAGAGTTGCTTACGTTCTAAATACATTTCTAAATAACTTTCTTTATATTCAACAGAATTAAGAATCTAAACATGTTTTAAACAACTTGAGGATGAGAAATTCATCAAGGCATTTTTATTTTTGGATGAACTGTTTAATAAAAATTCATATTTTTAAAATTCTAAATAGGAAAATGTGCAATTCATAAAATAGCATACGAGGGACCACACTTGAGTTCCCATATCTTTTACCGTAAGCAACTTGCATCGCATTTGATGTTAAGTCCTTAAAAAACGAACCCATGACCCTGATGCACCCAATATGCAATATGTAATATAAACCTAATTAAAATAAATTAATTTTCAATGCAATGAAGGACATAAGCATCATTTTAAGATTATAACAAAATATTGCTTTACAACGTAAAGTTTTAAATCTAGTTGGTTTTAAATCTAAAGGCACCTTAAGAATGTCCCGCAGGATTTAGATTTAAATATGACTGTACTGATGGATTATGCTGTTGAGTAGACCTAATATACTGTTCGGAGATTATCCTGCTTTTAAAGACTTATGAGTTCCTACTTTAAAAACGGAAGGATTAATTGGTGCCATTTAGCACTGTAACATGACATGGTTGACATTATCACAGAGGTATTAAAAAGGATTCCCCAGCCCCTCCCATTCTATGAGGCAAAGTTCAAGCTGCTTAAGCTTTTTCCTTTTATTCCATTTGCAGGAGCCACTGTGAAAACTGACTTAAGCTACTTAATGAAATTCAAAGGGATGAGCAGCCAGGAAATTCCCCCACACAAATATAGGATTGAAGTGCCAGGAGAATAAAATCACAACATGATTGAGATTGAGACTGAGGCTAACTCGATTTCCACACACTGAGTTAATTTATGGCATGAGACAGAGTTACTACATTTTAATATTACACAGATGGGTGGTGAATAAGAAACCTATTCAGCGAGCCACCTGATATTCTTCTGGAGGTCCTTTATGAGTCGTCATTGCATTCTGTTTTTATTCGACAACTAAGACACATATTAAGATGAGGAATATAGCCTGTATTGCAATGCATGAGAACAACTCTTAAAATCTTTCAATACAAAGCCATGTTTAAGACCCCATGTGGTTGAGATTAAGTTTTAATGTTATTTTAATGTTGCTAATGTAGGTTTTTGTGTTCATTGATCATTTTAAGTCACTGCTGAGTGTTCATATGCAGATATATGATCGAAACACATAACATTTTAATATTTCAACTTTAGAACTACTTTATTTTTGAAGAGCTTGTCATTTCAGAATATTGTTTTCCATCGAAGCGACTACAAGGTTTTAAATCAAAGGCCAAATAATTTTAAAGTTCTGTGTAGTTCAAAGTTTTTGGGAGACATTTGGGAGGTCTACCTACTATAAACTTTTATTGAGTTTGCACGGTGTTGTCAGAACCAGGGTATTATTATAAAGGTCTGGCTAGGGCATGTTGTCACATTCCATGAAGTCCTTCTTAGGGTGAATGTAGTGTTTTTGTGTAGAAACAATATACTGAGCAACTGAATATATAATCGTTTGCCTTGGCAAATGCACTGAACAAACAGTGGCATTTTATGACAACGTGTCCGTGTTCTCTCTAACTACAAACCCTATGTTACAACATGTATGATCAGCCACTCTTTTGTTGTTGACAATGTGTTCTTTTGTTATTTTCATTTCAAATGCAAAAATACTTGACCTCTGTCCGCTGTGTGTCACAAGACTAATCTCAGAGCTTCTGTGTGGTATTAAACCTCATCTGTGTGGTAAAATGAAACATAATTACATTTCCAATTACACCCAGGCATTGTTGGGACTGGGATAACCATTGACATTTTCACTTGAAATTACGTGTAGCATTTTTCCCCTGCAAAGGATTAGTCTAATCCAACATCTTGGGGGCTTTATTATTATTAATTAGACAAAATGCTTAGTGCTGGGAATTGGTAGTAGCCTATAATTTAAGCAGCTAATTAATATGCAAGCTCTGGAAACAAGATTTGGTATTTCATCAACAGTCTCCACATGGCGAAAAAGCATTTAAAATGAACATTTGAATATGCTTATGAGCCTTGACTCATAGGACTCGCAGGATATGATAATAATTGAGAGGAAATTTGAAATATTTAATCCACTTGGGAAATTGGAGGGGGGGGCATCTGCTTATGATGCATTTTCATAATGTCTCCAGGCTTTTGCTACAGTTTTCTGATGAGTGCTCTAAAATTACTTTAAAATATATTGTAAGCAAAAGGGCAAGATTCGAAATTTGAATCTGTAATAATTGGACTAACTAGGCAGCTGGAACTAATTATAGAATTATAATCTTCAGCTTTATTATTGCTCATCAGAGTAATATGATCACCATTATAATCACTGAATCTCCACACCAAAAACTCTCATCGCACACGTTTTCTTAACGGCAGTAAAGCGGAAGTTTGTTCGTAGAAGAAACATCGTTACTCTCCTTTAAGATCTCATTTTCGCTGTGCTGAGACGTCAAGAAGAACATTGTAATTGTACCACATCAGCAGCAGTAAAAACTCCACAAACAAGGAAAGACGTGTGAGCTCGAAATGACGTGACAAGGGTTCTTCTTCACATTTGCTGTTTCTTTAATATTTAATGTGAGGCTCAAAGCGGCGGGATATGTGATGGTTTGGAAAAGTGAGAGTTGTTTTAGTCAGCCAGTGAGAATATCTTGTCTTTGTTTTCTTTTAGTTTTGTTTTTTACAGTAAAAAAGGAAGCTATGGACTCACATCGCAGTTTCTTTCCTGGTTTCTCTTCCAATGCTTCTTCTCCTTCTTCTTTGAGGCAGTGGAATGGAGGTCCGCGTGGTTCTTCACCCTCGGGTTCAAGGCGAGAATGTTCTAAAGGACAATTATACGCAATCAATATTGTTAAATGTTCAAAGGATCAATGCATACACAAGAGCATTATGGAACCATGCGTGACATTTTTTCAACTCATATATAAATACATATATACAAACGTAAACAAACTAATAAACAGAACGAGAGACAGGGCAATGCAAAAACATGGCCTTGAAAGTGTTTTGGACACTTAAGCCACATTTAAAATCTAGGACTGCTGTTGCATATCAAAACCTTTAAGGCCAAACTTGTAACGTTTGGGTTACAAGTTTGACAATCTAACCATAAGGCCCCGACCGTCAGAAATTTGCCACAAATGCAATATAATCTACCGTACGCAACTATGATTGTAGAGGTGTTTAATGACCTTTCATAATTAACTCTCAGGCATTATTGTAAGTATTTTTGAAGCCATGTTTCTATATTCACCCTTTATGGACAAGCTGCTCTACAGAACTTGTTTTGCAAAAACATCTCCTTTGTAGCTATTTTTTCTTCGTTATGTGTAATCCATCGTAGCGTCTAGAAAAGGAGGGATGAGCGATGGACTGCCAGATCCCTTTTTAAATTGCTTTTAAAATGTTTTATTATTCAAAGCATTTTTGGGCTGTATATTCCTTCTAAATTTAAAGTGTCTCTAAAAATTTTTTAAAGCCACTGGGCTTTCCTTTCAAATCCATTCTTAAGTACTTCTAAAGTATTAATAAAGAACAAAAGAGCAAAGATGACCCTGCACATTTATCCAACAAACATAATGGGATCATAAACTATGATGTCATTATGACTTGTGTCTTTTGATGCAGGAGTCGGATACTGGGCACATTCATGCCTGCCAGTAATAAAATCGCAGAACCATCCCAGAGGACCTGGGTGCATAACAGTTTAGTGACGTAGTCGAGAACAAGTCAGAGAGGCCGTCATTCCCATCACACAAATACTCAATCTCATGCTCTTCTTAGTGTCCACCATGTCCAACATCAAATCTTTCTTCAGAAGATACTTTGAAGAAAGTTGGTAACTGAATAGTAGGGGCACCAATTCTATTGTATAAAAACAAAACCAATGCAAGTGAATGGATGCCAGTCCAGACCATTCTTCAAAATATGAGTGGTAATATTTCATTTTGGAGTGAACTGTCTTTTTAATACAGTTTATACCCCGTCACCCCTCATTTCCCAAACAAATTTTAATATCACGTTTTGCTATTCACGCGACAAAACAATTGTTTGACAACAAATAAGGCGAGATGGAGGAAATGGACCTTTCAGGCTGTTTCCATCGTACTCTCAGCACCATGGCATGGTAAATTATTGACAACATTATTAATATGTAGCATGTGTAAATCAGTCTTGTTTTTTGGGGGTATAGAGCATTGAAGGGGAAAAAGGTTATGCATTAAACTATGTTTTATTATATATGAGGATTATTGTCAGTTCTGTGATGACATTCAGACATCTTGAACCTTATTCGGGACTGAGGGTTTTATCAGGTAAATAAACCAATTTGATAGCATTGTTTATTCACACACTGCCTGCATTTTTGCAGCATCCAGTTCATTAATAAAAGTGCCATTTTCACTGCATTGGGACTGCACCGCTATTGCATAACCACTGCCATCGGTACAGCTTAAAGAGTGTTTAGTGATACAACTATTAATAATTGTACTGTTTTTATTCCCCAACTATACATAAATGAAATTAAAACCCAAAACACTGCATTTTTAATTTAACTATTACCTTGTTGCTTTATATCTTTCGTCATATGTGTGAAAACACTCCATGTTAGTTCCTAACTCTTTAAGATCTGCCTGATTGGTCATACAGTCTAGTCTACTGTTATTGGTCAACCTGGGTTTCATTTACTGGCACCACCAGTGACGAAGCCGACATCATGTGAATCCAGTTACGGGTTGCCCACAATTCTGGCAATTGCTCAAGTCCAAGACATGTGATTTCTGTTAAAGACGGCAACTTGCTTTTTCGTGAACTCTTTTCGTTTTCACTCATTTAGGGGTCAAATACAAAACTGAAGAAGAGTGTTTCCTTGCTGGTACTCTGCTGATAACTGCATAAGGTGTTTATTTGCTATTTAAGACTTGGTCTGATACACAGGAGTCACAACATAAGAGTTCAGCCATGTTAAACCAGCCGCAGATGGGCCGACTGGAAAATCTATGTAACGTAACCTCAAAGTGACTGATCTAAGTATCGCATATAAAAAGTACACTCAATCAAGGTCTATAAATAAACACGGATACATTCTAGTACATTTAGTTACTTTAGAGTGAGAACTGTTTTCTTGTAAGCGATGTAAAAACATCATGCACCTCTGCCAATTGGATCAATATTGTGTAAGGGGAAACACATCCATACGAAGAGGAGATCTATATAAGAGGAGATCAATAGCTCCTCTAAAGCCCCTCTGTGACTGTTAAACAAGCTCTAGATGGAAATGATGGTCTATTTCATGTCAGATGAGCTTTTAGTGGAATAAAGATGTGACTTTTACACTCAGCGTTGGCCGTTCATGTACTGTATTCTCTTCTATACTATAGGTTATAAGGTAATCGGTGAGGTGTTGGTAAGTACGCAGACATAGATTGAACTCTGTCTTCAAGCTAAAGAGGTGTCTGTGCTTGGTAAGATTAAGTTAAAACTGCTCTAAATGCCAGAAAGGTTTATGTTTCAACTGTGAACTAGCTTTCTCCTCTCAAAGTAGCACCGAAAGCTATTAAAACACAGCTCTGGGATTTTGCTACAGTGAAATCACAGCAGAAACAGCAAGTAGTGTATATACATTAGATTAAAAGACGGCAGGGATGGGGCAGGACTGAGAGGGTTCAGCGGGCATTTCGAGCTGCATGGGATGTGCTGTGTGTTTCATTTCCACAGGGAGGGTTCTGGAGACTGGCTTTATCACTCTCTGCTGGTCATACTGATCCATTGAGACAACAAATCAATACTGGCTTTTCCTGCCAAAGCAAGCAAAATCTGCCTCTAGTCCAAAAAAGAATAGCAAATATGATCAAATGATTGAAAATTATGTTTTTGGAAAAGTTTTCGAAAGCCTTGCGTCGCAAGAATTTGTGTCTTCATATTCAGCTATTAATCTTGGCTTTACCTACAATCTAATTTTCTTTATTAAAGTTCAGGTCAATTTTTAATAAACAGCTGCCTGGAATCACAATTTTAAAAACAGTATATCCTGTTCCCATCTAAATCAGCGCAGGTACAGCACTGCGTGTTCTATAATATAATTAATATTAATGACATCACAATGCAGTTTAAAACGACAGCTTCAAGTATAGAAAGCATTTGCGCGATGATCTTAATGTAGGCAACTTGACCTCTTTCCAAAGCACACTTCATCTTTCATAACGCAGCCCCCACCCTCCCTAAGGCGGAATAGTTAAACACAATCTACAGAGATTCTTGCCTAGTCTTTTTGCCTGAAATCAATACGCAATTGATCCTCCATAGCTGAAATGAAGCCACAGCGCTCCAGCAGCCAAGCAATGTTCAGCACAATCCCAGAATATCATTTAGTCCTGTAACATAATTATAGAGAGCAATAGAGATCATTTGGCATCAACATCATGAGCTTGCTCAGCTAAAGGCCTCCTGAAGCTTCTATTCAGTCTGTAATGAGTGAAACAGAGCTGGGCCTGATTCACACCAGAGAGTATGAACGACTACAGGATAGGCATCCGCGGACCCACCGCATTGCCAGTCTTTGGAAATTTCATTACGACATTGGTCTTGAGTTCTGTCTACCTTTTATTTAGACGTTTAATAAAATGAAACAGATGATCATTCAATGACTATTAAAGCAAATATACCGTAAGAGGATAATTATCTGTAACGATTTCATGGTGCACTGAATAGAAATTGTATCTAAATAAGCTGCAAAATACTTAATCCACAACGTATAGGTTTTACAGACATGTCGTAACGTTACTTCCTGTAGTAGAACTCAGAAAGGGTAATGGGCGGGACATCTACAAGACACTCTTTAATAAGTATACCAATAACGAAAGCCTGTCTCAGATTGCCAAAACCGATCATTTTAGTAAGAAGAACTTAATTGAACTAGGAACTCCACGGCTGTTTTTTCAAAACACATTGAAATACTATTATATGTAATGTATATTATTATATGTATAATCTAAAAATATAAAGTATTTGTTGGAAATCAAAACATTAACACAAATTGTTCAGCAGATCATAAATGTAAAAAAGATTTTTTAATAATAAGTAAAATAGAACCCTTTAATATTCCGGAATACATACACAAAGAATAGAATTCCTGTAGATTATTTTTGATAACACCAAAAGTAATAACAAGTGTAAATAGGAAATAACAAATTACATTAGCTAGAAAGTTTAAGTATTTCAAGCCAGTTTTATTTTGGGTTTCTTTAAGAAGCAGAACTGTACTTGGCTTAACCTGAAATCGTCTTTCACAAAGTTTCACAAGTTTCACAAACCCATTCAAGAAGTTGCTTTATCAACACAGTTATTATTAAATAAAAAACAATAATTTATTCAACACAATTAATATACAATAATATATTTATATAAATATATATTAATATAACTTAAAATAAATAAAAACTGTTATATTACAAGCCACAAGCCAGGCCAATAAAAAAACACAAAAGTTAACTTTAGGTATCGCATGTGTCTGATGGACCATCTATACTTCTCTTTAAACTTGAACACAACCATGATTTCTGCGGGAAAAGTGGTAACCAAGTACAACACAGACAATGACACCATTGACATAAAGCACAAAATAGAGGAACATTATGGTGGTGATGAGCTGAATCGGGTGTTTTATATTGGAAAGTCATCCAATTAATTGAGGAGTGCTCCTGGAATTGGGAATGACAGGTTTAGGTATAAAGATAACCAAAATACATTGTGCTAGTGGTTTTGTGGTACAGTTATTTAAAGGGATAGTTCACTCAAAAATATTAATTCTATCAAAAAATATTCACATGATGTTTCAAACCTATACATTTCTTTGTTTAAATAAAAAAAGATATGTTGGTGACAGATTGTAGGACAATCACTCACTACCATGGTAGAAAAAATAACTACAACAAAAACTGTTCTGTTTAACACAAAATGAAATAATTTGAGGGTTTTGGAAAATAAACAGTTTGACTACCATTTATTAATCTATTATAGTGGTAAATGATACCCAAGAAATTTCAGTAGCTAACATTCTTCTAAATATCTGTAACATTATATTGTAGGATAGCAGTGTGGCTCATGTAAAAAAACTGAAGAGAGTGTTTTGCGGACAAATTTCTAAATACCACTGGGATAATCATTGACTCAAAGCCTTGAACCCAGCTAGGGTTGATAGTTGTAGGATAACTGAACCTTAACACTTGCTGGATCATCATTACCAGTGTACTGTTCCTACAAAATGTTCTTTTAAGCCTAAAAATTCAAAGTCAGAAATAAAAAGTACATGTTATTCTATAATTTCAAAAGAAAACAGCAATCTTATTGCAAAACAACAGTGGTTCTTTACTGCAATAATCTGTTTAAAACAGAAACACTGTATCGCTGTGAAAAATGAGAGTTGTTTATCTCCCTTGTGCAATCCCGCTACATGTGTTCTATGTAACCTTTTACATAATCACTTACATCAGTAACGTATGTCACACTCCGAGGCCACTGTCTCAGTAACCATTGCATAAAATCGCCGATCATTACTGTGATTAGAATAAATATTCACAACTTTCCTCCCGAAATGGCAAAGGACATATTTTTCACCGCAGAGATGAAAGCTCCAGTAGGTCCAGCATCTGACTTTGACAACCATGATATGGATGTCTGTCAGCTAATGGGGCTTTCATAACGTTCATATTGCAATTTTGGCTTTTAAGTCGACAATTTTCTATCACGGTACTTGACTTGCTATCAGGAAGTGGTCATTGTCGGGGTTCGGGGCCTTCCATAAAAAGCCATAGCCCTTTGTGTAAGCGGCCACATTAATCTGGTTTTTAACGAACGCTGATGGCCATCCCGGAGGATTTTTTAATGAATCCGTGAGCACACACAAAGGCACACGTTTAGCGCTCTCGGAAAAGCAGGATATTAAAATGAGACGTCTGACAGCATTGCCAAAATGAATGGCCAATTTAATTGCCCCACGGACAGCCATTATTATGACATTTAGTGAGGTATTTTCAGTGGCAGACAGGAGTCGTTTAGAGCGCATTTTAAGTGCACTCCGCACGCCAAGGTCACGTTGCCATAGTCATAACACTCATGAATAGAAATGCTAATGAGAGTCGTCAGTAACAGTTCTATTTTCTGTATGAAAGTCAATGCCCATATCTGCTCAACTTAAAGCGAAAGCTTTATCTCACCTAAGCAGAGATGTCATCCAGAGTGTGCGTTGCATACCAAAACTTTCTCCAACGCATGCCTCTTACACGTATGGTTCATGGACATTAAATCAGATTCGGTAATGTTACATCAAACAAGACTGCTTTTAGCAGCAGAGCCTAATGTCAGAAATATCGCTTGAATTGAAAATGGTTGGTTTGACTCAGATTCATCTGTTGACTGAATGGATGGTTCATGGTGACTCCTTGTGTCATGATCCAACTTAATTACGTTAATTGGTTTTAATTCAGGGACGTGATGTCTTTAAAAGAATCCTTTGAACAAAACAGCTTTCCTGGGCAAATTTAACCACTTCGGTAGGAAGTGTCTTTATTAAGTACATCTGATAAGAACAAAACATGATTTAACACCTGTCTTTCTTGCCATGAAGTACTTCTGATGGGATGTTTAAAAGTCCATTGTAATGTACAAGACAATACAAGTGCGTTTATCAAAAAGAGTGGGTCACTGTCCAAGGTTCTGAAATATTTCCATAGACTATGTGCCAATGCTATTGATTTCACCTTTACTTCCTTTCAAATTATTTTAAAAGTTCCTTTAATTTTAATATTAAAAAAAAACATATGAAACCTACTCCTGTTATTCCTAGTGCGGTTAATCAATAAAAACACTAAAAATAAAATAAATATGTGGCTGTGTTAGTTTAGTTAAGTAATCAATTGCAGAATGAAGGTTTGTGTTTATATTACATACATGTCTGTGTAGTGTGTATACTATTCTTGTATTAATAAAGACTTACATCTACATACATTCATACATACATACATACATACATACATACTTAGCACGCACGCACGCATGCACACACACACACGCGCGCACACGCACGCACGCGCACACACACACACACACACACACACACACACACTCACAAACTTATAAACACACACACACACACACACACACACACACACACACACACACACACACACACACACACACACACACACACACACACACACACACACACACACACACACACACACTATTTGTGATAATTATTAATAATTATTTATTATATTCATTTTACCAATAATTTCAAACCTATATTTTTCTTCAATATATGTATGTGTGGTAATAGGTTTCATAATAAAACATGTTTTATGCATATAAATATAATATAAAAACACAAACCTTCATTCTGCGATTTTTAATTAAAACACCTCTATAAGAATAAATACAAAACTTATTAAATCCTATTATCGTGATGTCATAATACTGCAGTAATTTCTCCATCTGAAAAACTTCTACAGACTTGTTAAAGTTCTGACATTCTCCAAACGTATCCGACTTTAAATGATGACCACGTGACAGAGCCCAGTACCAGATCACGTGACAGGGATGAACCACAACAGCTGAAATAAACCGGCAATTAAATACACTGGGAATGAAATACACCGGGAATGAAATACACCGGGAATGAAATACACCGGGAATGAAATACACCGGGAATGAAATACACTGGCAATGAAATACACTGGCAATGAAATACACTGGCAATGAAATACACTGGGAATGAAATACACTGGGAATGAAATACACTGGCACTGAAATACACTGGCAATGAAATACACTGGCAATGAAATACACTGGGAATGAAATACACTGGCAATGAAATACACTGGCAATGAAATACACTGGCAATGAAATACACTGGGAATGAAATACACCGGGAATGAAATACACCGGGAATGAAATACACCGGGAATGAAATACACCGGGAATGAAATACACTGGCAATGAAATACACTGGCAATGAAATACACTGGCACTGAAATACACTAGGAATGAAAAACACTGGCACTGAAATACACTAGGAATGAAATACACTGGCACTGAAATACACTGGGAATGAAATACACTGGGAATGAAATACACTGGCACTGAAATACACTGGCAATGAAATACACTGGGAATGAAATACACTGGGGATGAAATACACTGGCAATGAAATACACTGGGAATGAAATACACTGGGAATGAAATACACTGGGAATGAAATACACTGGGGATGAAATACACTGGGAATGAAATACACTGGCACTGAAATACACTGGCAATGAAATACACTGGCAATGAAATACACTGGCAATGAAATACACTGGCAATGAAATACACTGGCACTGAAATACACTGGGGATGAAATATACTGGGAATGAAATACACTGGCACTGAAATACACTGGGAATGAAATACACTGGCAATGGAATACACCGGGAATGAAATACACTGGCAATGGAATACACCGGGAATGAAATACACTGGCAATGAAATACACTGGGAATGAAATACACTGGCAATGGAATACACTGGCACTGAAATACACTGGGAATGAAATATACTGGGAATGAAATACACTGGCACTGAAATACACTGGGAATGAAATACACTGGCAATGGAATACACCGGGAATGAAATACACTGGCAATGGAATACACCGGGAATGAAATACACTGGCAATGGAATACACCGGGAATGAAATACACTGGCAATGAAATACACTGGGAATGAAATACACTGGCAATGAAATACACTGGCACTGAAATACACTGGGAATGAAATATACTGGGAATGAAATACACTGGCACTGAAATACACTGGGAATGAAATACACTGGCAATGGAATACACCGGGAATGAAATACACTGGCAATGGAATACACCGGGAATGAAATACACTGGCAATGAAATACACTGGCACTGAAATACACTGGCAATGAAATACACTGGCAATGGAATACACCGGGAATGAAATACACCGGCAATGAAATACACTGGCACTGAAATACACTGGCAATGAAATACACTGGCACTGAAATACACTGGCACTGAAATACACTGGGGATGAAATACACTGGGGATGAAATACACTGGGGATGAAATACACTGGCAATGAAATACACTGGCACTGAAATACACTGGCACTGAAATACACTGGGAATGAAATACACTGGGAATGAAATACACTGGCACTGAAATACACTGGGAATGAAATACACTGGGAATGAAATACACTGGCAATGAAATACACTGGGAATGAAATACACTGGCACTGAAATACACTGGCAATGAAATACACTGGCAATGAAATACACTGGCAATGAAATACACTGGCACTGAAATACACTGGGAATGAAATACACTGGCAATGAAATACACTGGCAATGAAATACACTGGCAATGAAATACACTGGCAATGAAATACACTGGCAATGAAATACACTGGGAATGAAATACACTGGCAATGAAATACACTGGCAATGAAATACACTGGCACTGAAATACACTGTGAATGAAATACACTGGCAATGAAATACACTGGCAATGAAATACACTGGGGATGAAATACACTGGCAATGAAATACACTGGGAATGAAATACACTGGCAATGAAATACACTGGCAATGAAATACACTGGCACTGAAATACACTGGGAATGAAATACACTGGGAATGAAATACACTGGCACTGAAATACACTGGGAATGAAATACACTGGGAATGAAATACACTGGCACTGAAATACACTGGGGATGAAATACACTGGCACTGAAATACACTGGGAATGAAATACACTGGGAATGAAATACACTGGCGATGAAATACACTGGGAATGAAATACACTGGCAATGAAATACACTGGGGATGAAATACACTGGCACTGAAATACACTGGGAATGAAATACACTGGGAATGAAATACACTGGGAATGAAATACACTGGGGATGAAATACACTGGGAATGAAATACACTGGCAATGAAATACACTGGGGATGAAATACACTGGCACTGAAATACACTGGCACTGAAATACACTGGGAATGAAATACACTGGGAATGAAATACAATGGGGATGAAATACACTGGCAATGAAATACACTGGGAATGAAATACACTGGGGATGAAATACACTGGGAATGAAATACACTGGGAATGAAATACACTGGCAATGAAATACACTGGGAATGAAATACACTGGGGATGAAATACACTGGGGATGAAATACACTGGGAATGAAATACACTGGCACTGAAATACACTGGGAATGAAATACACTGGCACTGAAATACACTGGGAATGAAATACACTGGCACTGAAATACACTGGGAATGAAATACACTGGGGATGAAATACACTGGGAATGAAATACAATGGGGATGAAATACACTGGCAATGAAATACACTGGGAATGAAATACACTGGGGATGAAATACACTGGGAATGAAATACACTGGGAATGAAATACACTGGCAATGAAATACACTGGGAATGAAATACACTGGGGATGAAATACACTGGCACTGAAATACACTGGGAATGAAATACACTGGCACTGAAATACACTGGGAATGAAATACACTGGCACTGAAATACACTGGGAATGAAATACACTGGCACTGAAATACACTGGGAATGAAATACACTGGGGATGAAATACACTGGGAATGAAATACACTGGGAATGAAATACACTGGCACTGAAATACACTGGGAATGAAATACACTGGGAATGAAATACACTGGGAATGAAATACACTGGGAATGAAATACACTGGCAATGAAATACACTGGGAATGAAATACACTGGCACTGAAATACACTGGGAATGAAATACACTGGCACTGAAATACACTGGCACTGAAATACACTGGGAATGAAATACACTGGGAATGAAATACACTGGCAATGAAATACACTGGGGATGAAATACACTGGCACTGAAATACACTGGCACTGAAATACACTGGGAATGAAATACACTGGCACTGAAATACACTGGGAATGAAATACACTGGCAATGAAATACACTGGCACTGAAATACACTGGGAATGAAATACACTGGCACTGAAATACACTGGGAATGAAATACACTGGGAATGAAATACACTGGGAATGAAATACACTGGGAATGAAATACACTGGCAATGAAATACACTGGGAATGAAATACACTGGCACTGAAATACACTGGGAATGAAATACACTGGCACTGAAATACACTGGCAATGAAATACACTGGGAATGAAATACACTGGGAATGAAATACACTGGCAATGAAATACACTGGGGATGAAATACACTGGCACTGAAATACACTGGCACTGAAATACACTGGGAATGAAATACACTGGCACTGAAATACACTGGCACTGAAATACACTGGGAATGAAATACACTGGCACTGAAATACACTGGGAATGAAATACACTGGCACTGAAATACACTGGGAATGAAATACACTGGGAATGAAATACACTGGCACTGAAATACACTGGGAATGAAATACACTGGCACTGAAATACACTGGGAATGAAATACACTGGGAATGAAATACACTGGCAATGAAATACACTGGCACTGAAATACACTGGGAATGAAATACACTGGCACTGAAATACACTGGGAATGAAATACACTGGGAATGAAATACACTGGGAATGAAATACACTGGGAATGAAATACACTGGCAATGAAATACACTGGGAATGAAATACACTGGCACTGAAATACACTGGGAATGAAATACACTGGCACTGAAATACACTGGCAATGAAATACACTGGGAATGAAATACACTGGGAATGAAATACACTGGCAATGAAATACACTGGGGATGAAATACACTGGCACTGAAATACACTGGCACTGAAATACACTGGGAATGAAATACACTGGCACTGAAATACACTGGGAATGAAATACACTGGCACTGAAATACACTGGGAATGAAATACACTGGCACTGAAATACACTGGGAATGAAATACACTGGCACTGAAATACACTCGGAATGAAATACACTGGCAATGAAATACACTGGGAATGTTGGCTTACCTCAATGTCCTGTAAGTCTCTGCTCAGCATTGTAGTCATGATGTCCGATCTGCTGGATCTGATCCGGTCTCACAGCCGACAGAGCAGCAGGAGTTAAACAGAACCCGCCCCTGAACTTTGGGTAAACACGAGACTAGTCCATTATTAAGTGCACATTTACATCTGTAAACTACATCAGAGCCTTCAACTATCGCGGACATCTGAACGAGTTGTCATTACAAATCAATCGTCGTTTATGTATCCGCTCTAAAACTGTGAAATTGACCAAAAGAGTTGAAATAAGAGTAAGGTTAGTTCTGTGGGAAATGGTAGATTCCGGGGCAAAAGTTTATGGGGTCAAAGGTAAACCTGCGTCAAAGTTGAGCAAGAGCCTAACATGCATCAAATGAATTGAGTTTAAAGAATAAGTTTTACAATAAGTTATAATTTTCAGTTATTTTAATTTAATTTCTTTTATTTTTGTTTTGTATGTAATTCTGAAGTTAAAGTTGTAAGAAGTATTGTCTATTGTTGTTGTGCAGAAATATGAAACAAACGTGCATGTAATGTTCTTCATTCATTCTTTTTCTTAAACACAGAAAAGAACAGAAGGATGAAGTGATGTGTTTTGAATGCACAATAAAATACTATATACTATCCATACACAGGCTGTTTATTCATATAAAGACCCCAATCCATGTAGTTTCCTATTATATAACCACCTTTAAATTTGAATCCTTATATAGTTTTCATAACCACATTGTTTACTAGTTCATATCCTTTAACAGCGTCTCTATATGGTTCTTCAAGATGAACTGGATGAGATTCTTGCAAGATTGTTGGAATGTCAAAAAGTACTATAAAGGGAAGTGTCTAATCCTTATGATGTAACTAACTCCTCCCCCTTTCTCATAGTAAACATATAAGACTCAAAGTCTGAAGACCTTACATTCCACTCAAAATGTCCTTAACCTCTGAACTATGATGCAGTGGTAAAGTATAAGTATGGGAGTCAAGGCTTTATAGTAATCCTTTTCTTGCCCAATTGTTGCTTTATTTGTCATTTTCCTTCATAAAAGAGCCTTTTGTATTAAATGAATATCTAATATATCTTTAATACATAAAATCATATTTAATTGTGCATCTCAATTCTTTAACATTTTCATTATCATTCAAACTGTTTGTCTGTTTTAAGAAATTATAAGTAGCTTACACAATGAAAACATGTTTTTAAAGAGTCTTGTTTTGAAACCAAACTTTATATATGTAGACATATGATTCATCTTATTAAAATATTTATTTTTACATTTGAGGAGACACGGTTGACAAATATACTGGACATGTCCTGTCGCGTTACAGATTAAAGAAAACATGCATCTTAATTATAAATTATTTAAAAATATGATCATATTTATATATTTTCATAATCGCACAAGGGAGATTAATCTTCATTGTTAGTTGTTTCTTTTATTTTGCTGTCACTCCATAAGGACACATTAATGGTATATTTTTTAACTATGCATATCCCAGGTGTCTTCAAAATACATCCAGTTTAATCTACTATTAGTCAACATGACAGTAAATCATGACACATTTCCATGTACAGGTTTTCACTTTATTATAAAACATTAATAACAGCAAACTGTCGATTTTACATTATGTTGTTTTCCTACACCCAGTTATACTAGAATAACCATATAACTGTTTATCAGATGTGTATTTAGTGTAAGCCTTAAGACGAGAAGCTTTGTTTACTTGTTTTTATGTAGACACCAGCGCAGTCACATGTAGAAATAGGTCACTTCACCTTTCATTCAGTAGTGTTTATTCATCCTGCCTGCTTGCATCTGTCTCGTCTTTGCAGTCAGAACGGGGTTCTCTCCAGCACAACACAGCAGGCCGAACGTGAGCAGGGCTTGATGTTCAAACACCTGCCGACTGCTGAGGAGCTTTATTTTTCAAATCTGCAACACTGGAGCTGAGCTTCTCAGTGGTGTGTGTGTGTGTGTGTGTGTGTGTGTGTGTGTGTGTGTGTGTGTGTGTGTGTGTGTGTGTGTGTGTGTGTGTGTGTGTGTGTGTGTGTGTGTGTGTGTGTGTGTGTGTGTGTGTGTGCGCGCCTCCGGGTGTATGTGTGTGTGTGCGCGCCTCCGGGTGTATGTATGTATGTGTGTGCACCGCTTGTGTGTGTGTGTGTTTGCACCTCAAGTGTTTTTTCTTGCAGCTTCTATTTAGCGTTCAACACAGTGTGATGCTTTACAGCAAGACAATTATTTTTGTCACTCATAATCAGTCAATACAATGTTAGTCTTTATCACCAGGCAATTAGTTTTGTCATCCATTAGAAATACAGATTTAAGTGCATCTTTCGTGCAACTTCCTGTGCATGTCATAACAACAACGACGAAGTACAATACTTCAAATAAACAGCTCTTGCCTCCCCACTCAAAAAAGTATTTCTATTTGCCCTCTCATAGATTCATTTTCGCCCTATATTTTTCAAATCTAATATTTATGTTCGGGACAGCAGCCTCCTCATGCTGAGAGCTGATAAGCCCGAGGCATCTTACTGATCAGAGGGATTGTGGATCCACTAGAATCAGCGGGGGTCAGAATATCATTATAATCAACCAGCTGTAGTCGTACAGATTCAGCGCTCTGGCATACGTATACTACATGTACCAGAATCCAGCACAGCGTTGTCATCACGCATACAGACTCTGGCAACAGATGACACACTTGGCTCCTGTGAATTTTTCCTCTGCTCCGTGTCGGCCAATTCGGTGAATCAGCGTTTGATTGATTCTCGTCACACAGCGTTTGTGCTCTGAAAGAGAAATGATCTCAGTCCTTGGGCAGTAACAAACCTGACATCAGATAAGTGTCCTTTCATTTTCAAAGCAAAGGAAGGCAGCTTGATTAGACGTTTGTGAAAAGATATGCTGTCAGTGTGCAGGCATATTTCACTGGCTTGCTGTAAAACAAACCACAGGCTGGATATTTAAGTGCCTTTAAACGGTGTGCAAGAAGACACATGTACAGTAAGTCGGTGTAAATTCAGTATACAGAGAAAAAGATCTGCAATGTTCTCACCGTACTGATAAAACAGGTCAAAATATAATATATATTTCATATACATTTGATGTTTTTGAAGCATTTTTTATTTTTAGTTCGAAAATAATTTCCATAGGCACATGCCACAACCATTTTCATATCCATAACAGTGCATTTTTGCTCATGAAATAACACATGCAAAAGTCAATATTTCATGTTGTAGTATCTAGAGCCATGCCGTCTCCATTTGTTGGCAATTATTGCTTCTGATTTGTACATTTTAATACAAGGAAATCCTACAATAGGTAATTTTTTTCCCAGCCATGATGTGTTGCCCCTTTTTAAAAATAAAAAACGTGCACATATACTGATATTATTCCATGCTAACAGCAAATAAAATTTTTCACATTTTAACAGATGGTGTAATATATTACAAAGACATTTTCAGAGCATTTATGTTAATAAATTTCAAATCCATAACTAATGATCAATCCTAAAGATGATGGGTTGTTTTAATCCAGGGTCTGTGTTTTAACACAAAATGCTTGTTTGTTTCAACATTTAACATGAGTCAAAGGCTACATCCCAGCATTGTTAGTGTTTACACAAATTGATGAATCACTAAACTGACTCATTTTCTTGGACATGATATTCACTCGGTATATGCTTTTTATAAGCAATGCTTTAGGGCTTTTTAGACTTGTGGTGACAGCCTAAAAGTGCTTACACAGCTGATTTATCAGCCTGTTCGATTTATTGGAGTGTTAATGTAATGCTTATGATAAAAGTATGCTTTTGCATTTTCTTACTTTTCATAGGTTCAAATGTTTTTCTTAGTTCTTCAGGATGAAGAGGTCTCTTTCATTTACAGTCTCACAAACCTTTCCCACAACCACATTGCTTCATCATCAGAGCGCTGCTATCCTTAGTGAGCGAGCTCTGCGTGTGCATGCATATGGAATGTGCTTCAACACATCTCTGGTTTTAACTAACCTGCACACTTTCATGCACGCTTTGATCCGCTAGGCAACAGTTCAAAGGGGAACGACAAACAGCGTCGTGTGGCAGTCAGAGGAAGAGAAACACACCAAACAGTTTCCTGCGTTTAACAGGCTACCTCCTGTGACAGTGCCAGCAACAGAGAGGAGGGAAAAAACCGAGCTTCGTTCACGTACCCCTTTCTTCTCTTCCGCTTTTGTTTTTCTTGTCGAGCACCTTGCAAAATCTCTGTATTTAATGTTTGACAGGTGAAACATTTGAGTATAGCAAGAAAACGTCCTGTTTGGTGCCTACATGAGAAATTACAGCTCTCATCAGTTTCAAAACCTTGACTTGTTGCTGTTATTTTAGGAGAGACGAGATACATTGTGTTTATCTTTTTTTACATCTAATCTTCAAGTTTTTTCATGAAATGTAAAGTCAATTGCTTTGTTCTACAATCATAACACATACATGGATTAAGACAAAAGATTAAGCAAATGTCAAGCTCATTTGTTTTATTTCCTATTTGCCAATCATGGTAGATTATAGCATTCTGGATTGAAAGTCTGCCGTATGGTGACACGGTCGGTGTAGAACTTGGCCGACATCCAGAACAAAAAGAATATTGGAAACCATAACTATTTCTGATATGATGAAACAACAGAGAAATATATTGCAATATTGTTCCACCAGGAACCACAACTCCACAGTCACTTCAATTAATTGAGACAGTTATTCATATCAATGACAGGTCTATGAAAATTCTGACGAATGAAACGTGAGATTCGAAATGCATGACATTTCATATTAACTTAAAGCCATGCTCTGTTGTTGGTGGAGTATTAAACATTTAAAGTCTTTCATTTTTCCTCCACTGCTCCACCGAGGTCTGAAACATGAAGTAAGAATTCTACAGCAAATATCTGTTGGAGAAATAAAAGAGGTTCCTAGTGAAAAAAACATACAGCTTGTGCATCTATTCATCTTCACAGTTTTTTGGGGGGGCTTATTTGTTGTCTCCTCTTATTGCAAAGACAAAAAGCGTGCTGTGAGATAAGAGAGCAAGTCCAAGCTCACCAAAGTCACCCATGAAGCACATCCGCTCTGTGGTTTTCATCAAACGCGTCCCAACTCAAAACCATCACCTGTTTCTTCCAAGCAGCGCCTTAACTCCAGGCCTGGGTTTTGTGCTGTCAGAAAGCATCTGGATTAAAGGCACCGCGACCATGAGCTTGCGATGCAGCCAGCCAGGCTAGCAGAGGATTAGAGGCAACTTGAAGAAATGGTTTGCAAAGCACAGACGAAAGGCGGTCAACTACACCTCTGATTCTGCTCAGGGCTGTTATGACTGCCAGTTCAGGATTTGGGGGCGCTGAGAAAATGCGAGGTGTCGGACAGATTTGCCCGCAGCTCTACATAGATTTGAGGAGGGATCAGGCTGAGGCTGACCTTTGGGTTACTTTGACGGGTCTGTGCTTGCAGTCCTCTCCACTTTAACTCAGTGGAGGTCTTACAGGTGGGTGAAGGAGCTTCTGAAATGTATGTGACAACACTGAGTACCTGTAACTTCTCAAGCAAGTGCTTTGTGAATTTCTATGAAAAAAAATTTAATTTACTTATAAATTGTTACTTATGAAAACTACTTTGCTTGCAGGTTTTCATCGAAGTATTACATTCACAAACTACTTTTATTTAGACTGCTGAATGTAATGTAGGAACTTTGTGCCCATTGGGGCTCTCCTGATCTCGCTAAGTAAGACATGTCACCAGAACAACATTTCTTAAAAGGAAAGATGCTTCATGCTGCCTACAAAACTTTTTTCTTGTCCGAATAGTTCAACAAAGAACCTTTCACATTCAAGGAACCGTTGCTTGTGGCACAAGCAGTATCTCCAGATTATACAAGAGATTGTTTTTAAAAACATATTTAAATTAATTGTTCTTTGTGAAACAAAAAGTGTTTTTTCCAAGCTGTGAAGAACCTTGTGGTGTTTTAGACACATACGTGCCCTATACATATCAATAAAAAGCCCAGAGATATAAAACATTTTTCCTAAGAATGTGCAAACATTCTTGCCACCTGTAGAAATACAATACAAGATTTACAAACACATTTTCTATGAATATTAAAAATATCCACATTCTATTTTCACAGAAATCACAAAAAATGACTTTAGCTGGGTCTTTTAACATTGAGCCCATCTCCCCCATGGTGTAACCTAATGGTTAAAGATCCAGACAGGTAATCTAAAGGAGGTGGGTTCCAGTCTCAAGAGTTAGGAGTTTGAACGGTTGCCAAGGATTTTATTGTAGGAATGAACTATCACCATTGTGCCCTTGAGCCAGACACTTAACCCCGGGTTGCACCGAAGGGACTGTCCCCACTGTAAATCGCTTCGGATAAAAATGTCAGCTAAATGACAAATGAGCCAAATTAGCCAACTAATTCAGGCCGCGTTGCCGTCGACTGCCGACAAGCACAACCTGCGCTGCTAACCTCACCATAGTATGTTAAAAAGCGCTGAGGATGAGCTGCTGGCAAGCAAAGCCTAACTATCTGTAAAACAACTCTGCGCGGTATTTAAATAGAGGCCAATACAGAGGGCAAGGAAGCAGTGCTGACCCAATGCACGCCAGATGGCTGTAGCAGCACAGACTCTCTCCGCAGGGTTCTGGCCAATCCTGTGAGAGAAAGATGTATCATGAAAACTGATCTACGCACGAGCCAAGCTTCAGCGTTCTGTTCCACACCGATCTGCAAAACTTTGCTAACTGGCAGTCGACGTGATTAAGCGCAAGTGAGAAAAGAGCCGGGGCGTGCGCATCTGGACAAACAACAGCTGGCCGGGCCCCAGCTAAAAACCGTGTTGTGATAGCAACAAACGTGTTCGGGAGGTAGGAAGCTACGACGCGGCACACTTAGCTCTCGAAGCGAGTTTGAAGTGTGAAAGTTGATTAGCAGCGAACGCAACAGTCGCTCCTATTTCTGACAGAAAAGCAGTTTGTCCTCCTTGAGAGGATTTAGGCAAGCTTTTATTTGATCTCAGAGTCAGCGGCGGCTCAACGAGCCATTTGTTTAACAGAGAGATGTACTGCTATGTGTGTCAATGTGTCAGCTCTAAGCACACAAATCTGGCAACTGTTGATCTGGAATTCCCGTCGGTGTCAATCTCGCCGAGGATGAAACAAAGCTGGCTGACTGAACTGCCTCTCTGAGTCTGTTTTATTTCACACTTTGACTTAACAGGCATCAAGTCCTCAGAAATAGTTGTTGATTCTGTCCAACGTCTCAATTGCAATTTGTTTTGACACGGCGTGGTTAAAATAGCTACAAACAACAGGCTCGAGGCTTTTTTATAAGAGAAAGTGGCGTGAACGTTTAAACGCTGAATTTTAAGTGCGTGATATTCTTCTCAACGATTAAAAACGATCAAAACATTGTTCTCTTGGTTTGATCATCCATAGACGACAACCAACAGCATGAGAAACTGAAAGCAATCGTTATCACTTCTGCAATTTTGGTTGGTAACACTGTGCCTTTAAATAGATAGAACACCCGAAAAGGAAAATTGTGTCATCATTTACTCACCCCCATCTCATTTCCCTCATCTTTGACTTTCTTGCTTCTGCATGACATTAAAGAAGATATTTTAGGAATGTTGGTAACCAACAATGATCACCTTTTCACTTGCACGTGTTTGGTGCGCATACAATTGCACATTTTCCCAATATCTTCTTGTGTTTCGCAGAAGAAAGAAAGTCATACAGGTTTGAAATGGTGACAGAATTCATGGATTTGCTAAGGCATTAAAAACATTTGACTCAATCTCACATCCGTTAAGCAAGTGCCTGACAGATTGTTTCTCTTGGAAAAGCACTGCTACATGCAAAATGCGTTTTGCTCTGTAAAAGAGCTGCAGCAGTGCAGATAATTGATTTGCTTATTTTGTTTTGTGCCGATAGGCCTCCATTTATTCCACAGCGAAATTGTCGAAGGCAATTGGAGGGCAGATGGTGCGCATACCGATCACCTCAGCGCGCTCTTAAACTCACAAAGCAAGCGTCCTACCCAGAACCACACATATATCAATGCAGATGAAAATGCCCTGCTGGACTAATTATCACAGAATAATTAAAGATATGACCTGCTTGGAGAGGGGAGAGGAGGGCTGGGGGAGTGGGGGTCTTGTCTGAAGGTGGTCCTGATGATGGAGTAAACAAAGGCTCTGTGTGCAACCCCCAGGAGATGATTATGTATCAAAAGGTCAGAGCTTATATGAGAGCAAAGCAGGAGGGGGAGGAAAAGAAAGGAAGAGAGATAGAGGGAGAGAGAGAGAGAGAGAGAGAGAGAGAGAGAGAGAGAGAGAGAGAGAGAGAGAGAGAGAGAGAGAGAGAGAGAGAGAGAGAGAGAGAGAGAGAGAGAGAGAGAGAGAGAGAAGGTGGATGGAGAGAGATAAGCGAAAAAAAATTTGTTGGCCTTTCTGAGAATTCAAATATATCAAGTGTAGACACTTGACCATGATCACACATGACTTGTCGAAAGCTTGTATTTGCAACAACAGAGCAAGATTCCTGATGGATGTTTGGTATAAGTGCACTAATAGACTTGAGCAAATGAACATAAAGGCTTTAAAGTGATAACCAAAATGAAAATTCTTTTTTTCTCAGTCATGTTATTGCAAACCTATTTGGCTTTCTTTCTTTGGCAGAATACAAAAGAAGACATTTTGAACAATGTAGGTACCTGGTACCCATTCACTTGCATTGGTCTTGTGTCGACGCAAAAGAAGGAAATGGTTGACACTGCTGTTCGATTACTAACATTATTGATGTTATGCAGAAGAAAGAAATAAAGGTCCAAATTACAAAAACATGAATATATAATGATAGATTTGACATTTTTGGTGACTTCAAGTTGTTCCAACTTCTTTTGTCTACAAATTTTTGGACATTTGGGATGACCAATTCAAGTACAATGGACTAAGCCCCTCTAGAGAGTGGAAAATATCTATATTATATAGATACAAGAAGGCGCAGTTTTAAAAGTATCAAATATAACATTTACATTTATTCATTTGACAGACACTATTATCAAAAGTGACTTAGTGTGCAGTGGCCAACTATCACTGCAGAGCGAACAGGGTAGTATAGCACCGAACGCTCTTGCACACGTGAACATCATTCTTATATCACATGGGTGAGAGGATAGGGAAGCTTCGAGCTCATTCAAGTATGCAAAGTCTTTGGAGTGTGTGCTAATGTCTGTTTAGTCTAGATGATGTATGCCTGTACAGAATTCAGGGAAGCATTTATACCACACAGGAATCTGTCATCTTTTCTGAGAGTTTCTGTAAAACCAAATCTACATTTGCCAGCATAAGTATCAAGTGGGCAACATTTCTCATAAACAAAATATGTTACATTTGTAAGTAACATTTTGATCAAAGAGTTGCATTCTAAGAGGCTTTTACCCGCAGCGCATGCTTTTTCCCCAAACTGCTGTTGAAATGGAATGCTTGATCTAGTTTTCTCACTAAAAGTGTCTGCCACACACACCCAACCAAAAATAGTTGAGTTTTTTAAGTGTCATTACAGCGAGACAAAGGATACCTGGCTGCCGTTGATACTAGCACAGAGAATTGTGCATCGTGATAAAATTCTCAAAGCTAAATTCTGTTGAAAATGGATTTGAAATGCCTCCCCACTCCCAAATACTTAAACACCTCCACTAATGTGTGTCTACACAAGAGAGCACACCAGAGAAAGTCATTATTTGGTAAACTAGTGAAATTTCCATGGGTTATTTAGTGCTTTTTTCCCAAATCTAAAATGAGCACAGTGGGACGGAAAGATAATCATGAAAAAGGAAACACCTGCACAGATACAGGTGTATGAAAGCTATTAACCCAGGGAGAGGAGCTCCAGAGTTAACTCATTCAGGATGTGACAAACTGATAACAATGTTATGGATTTTGTAAATATAGTGTTTATTTAGAGCTTCAGATTACACTTAATAATAAGTCACATCGGCGTTGAGTATAATGCGGAACCATTTAAATAACTTAATCATTAATTTAAGGTGTTTTACATTACATTGAAAGAACACTGAAGATGTGCCTGTAACATTGAATGACAATACAATAATCTGGAATATAACAATAAGGAACTGAATACATTTTGCAAAAGGTTCCTACATTGATTGTTGAATGTAATAATATCATACAATATAATGAAGCATAATATATATATTTGGATTATTTAATGAGGGTTTATTCACGATCCCAACTTGTACTGTTTAAATATTTGCAACATTTCACAAGGCTATATAATTATGTTCATAAGGTTTTGTTTTTGAGGCTGGATACTATTCATGAACAGTACTTAATTTTATAAGCCTCTAGTTATTTTCACAAGCTGTGTAGCTAATATAACTAAAACAGAGTAGAAACTGATTTTCATTTCGCCTTAATGTCTTTCAGGCCTTTTTACAAACGAGGATGAAAGAATGCATTGTATGCAATAAAATAAAAATGAATATTTTTAACATGTGAGCAACAAAATGAATCTTCAACTCCCACTTAGAATTATAATATTTTTCTAGTGTGAGAATATCAGAATTGTAGGTTTTATATTTACTTTTTCGAGGTGAAATAATTATTCAGGGACAAACAAAACTACCACTGAATAATTGATTTTAATTGTAGATTATGTATGCCTACAGCATACATTTTGGTTAAATATTATATGTTATATACACAACTGTAACTGTGTGTGATGAAAACACATTTTTAGGTAATAAATAGCAGTTTAAGATAAGATTTAAGATAAATAACTGCTCTTACGTAAAATACTTTTGTAATCTTATTATGACCCCCTTAACACAACATAGATCTCATTGGCTTTCTCATAAACTAACTGAAATTTTTTTAATCACATCATTTCTACCCTACTGCACTTCATCAGATGGTATGTATTTAAAAATATTCCATTTTATTTTATTAACTAGGAATCTGTCTATGCTTGATTGAACATCACTTTCTTATTATGTTGTGAGGTTGAGGACGACTTCATTTGTTTTGGCCTTGAATCAATTCATCTGTTGCTTTTTGGGGTTAGTCTCAAAGCCCCTCCCCTTTTTCAGCCAAGCCTCTTTAGATTCTGTGGATGTTTTGCCTCAAATTGCTGTCAGCTGAATGGTGGAAACTGTACGACTAATGCCATCTCAAAATCAATCCGTGTGAACACCCCATGGCGTCCGGGCCCCGCTGGTCCTCAGGACTAACAATAAAGAGCAGTAAATGCATTCCTATCAGCCAGGCAAGCAGGCATGTGTACGCTAAAACACTCCCCGAGGAGAGCAAAAATAAACGCCGGCCTCCCTCAACCTCCCCTCAAGCACACACACACGTAACCAAAATAAATAAATATAGTGTGAAATGCAAAATACCCCTCGTTGGATAGAGGCACGTAAATCGGCTCTTTGCCAGAATGAGAAGAAAATAACGCTCCTCGCAGCATCCCGAGAGGATGTGGCTCTGACAAGCGAGAACTTTCAGTCTCCTGTTGCAGCTAAGACTAATGACGATACAAAGGCTTACAGCACAGAAATCAAGAAAACCACAGAGAAAATGATTAGCTGTCCACTCGCTGGATAAATGCAGCACAATAGAGTCTTTTGCTTTCTCTCCGCTAGCCACGGTAACAAAGGAGGCCCTCAGCCAGAAGATTTTGGACCAGTGGAGGTTATCTCCCCGCAGACGGTCGAAAATGACTCTCCTCAACTACGCGTATTCTTAAGCAATAACAACGAGAGCCGTATTATCCACCCAAGAATACCCGTCACCGAAGAGAGTCTTTGAAAACAGGGGGTCTGTCTGACTTTCAGCCAGTGGCATAGGCCAAAGCAGAGTTCTCTCTAGGGGAATTGATTGAAGATGCCCTTTACCACAACGCAAGGCCCCCGTCAAAGGTTGCATCTGCAGACAGAAATGAACACACTTTGCATTTGTAGCAGGAGAGGGAGATGGTGCCAGAGAGGATATTGCACGTAAAATGCTTCCCTTCCCGGGTTTAACTAGTTATGCGGGGAGGCAGATGGTGAGGGGATCTTCTTACCTGAGAAAGGGTGCTCGTCCATCTCATGTTCCGTCTACGGTCCGGCCCCTCTGCCCTTGGGGCGGCTCCAAACATCCAAGAGCAATCTGGACAAAAATGAAAAGTTGTCAGTTAACCATGGCTTGGCGTAGGATTTCATACACATAATCTCTGCAGTAAATTTACCATCACATGCTGCATTAATAGTCAACAGCCATCACCTTTAAAGTCTCACGTGCTCATCACACACATTCAAAAAGGAAGAGAGAGAGCGAGCAATAGAGAGAGAGAGGAGTCATACAGAAAATCCATTAGCAGCGGGAAGCAAATTACAGATCGTTTGGGGGAAAAAGGGAATGCAATGATGGCTGTCAGAAACAGGGAACAATGACTGTTATTATGGCTCTCATTTTCCAAGGGGTGCAGCAGCTCCCAAATGGAAGAGGAAAGGGATGGACAACAGAAAGGGATTTCAAGCCTTGTGGAATTCGTTCATACACACTTTTCTACTCAAATTGTGATTCTGAAACGGAAATTGAAACACTTGTAAATACGGATGGGAACCTTTCAATAGATAAACGGAAGCCATTGAGATAATAGATTTATAATGAAAATACAAAACAGTACGCATGACTCACTATATAACACCTGCATACTGGATTTAAAATGCCAACAGAGAATGAAACACACAGTAAACATGGACATGCTTTAAACACAAACCCGCTAGACACACCCTTCTCTGATGCTTAGAAAATGCTGGTCTTACACAAGACAACTCAAACAATTCTCAACGCATTAGAGATACAGCAGTACCAGTACAAAGCCTGGATCTGTCAGGTTATCCTCAAAAACAAAGTCTATGCTTATCTTATTTGAACAGCCCTGTCAAATGGAAAACCACCACCCTCCCGTGCTCCTAAAAGCACGCATGCAAGCCTTTCCATGCCAGTTGATGTTCCTCGAACAAAAACACACGCATCTTGGTCTCCAATAGAAAAGCCGTTCTCCTGCAGCAGGTGCATCAACAAGGAGTAAGAGCTGCCGTCTGGATCCTTTCATGACTTTTCCCTCCATTTTGGGCCATTCGTGTACAAACAAAACAACAAGAGGACAAACGAGAAGACACAACGTGGACACAGGCAAAGACCAAAAAAAGGAAAAGGTTTTTTCATGTGCTCCTCTTCATTCCACTCACACATCATTACAGCGGCTCACTGACACGGGGCTCCTGCTGCCTGCCAGTGATTGCCATTTAATTGAAGGAGCAGAAATCCCATGAATATGTTAATACGGCAAACACAGTTGACAAATCCAGCAGAAAATATCCACCGCCCCGATAGCAGCGCGATTACACAAATCTGTAGCACAGTGACAATCAGCTCACACAATACCCACGGCAACAAATCATTCCCCCATGATATTGTGAGTCACAAAATGAACAAAATAGTGGCAGAGAGAAAAAAAACAGGCACAAATCCTTACTCCACTGAAGCAGGCTTACCCCAGAGATCTCTGGCACTACAGAGCGGCTCCCACTGAGCACAAAGCTGACGATTTCTTCCGTGAGCCGGCAGTGACAGGGGAGTCTAAGCCTGCCGTGCCTCCTTCCTTCAGGTCTGTGTACCGTGGATCTCACTCCGATGCTGTGAGAACATGTGCGGATGCAGGATCCCCTCCCAGTGAAAGCAGGTGCGGGAGGACAGAGGAGAGGTCTGCCAGTTGTTACTCACAGCAAACTAAGTCACAGGAGGATGAGAAGAGCAAGGGAGTTAGAGGAATACAGAGAGAGAGAGGGTGGGTGGGTGGGTGGGTGGGATGGAGTGGGAGAGAGAGACGGACTGAGAGTGAGTGTGTGGCTGGATGGATAAGATACTGGAGGAGAGAGAGCGAGAGAGAGAAAGAGAGAGAGACCTTAAACACCCAACCACAGGGCAAAGCCAGGAAAGATCTCTGTCTTTGGATCTAAGGAGGGATGGACATGAAGAAAGAGAGGCAGAGTTTAATTAGATTTAAGCTCCAACGCAGTAAGCAAAGGCAGCAAGCCATGAATCTCAGGCATCTAATGGTGGATTAATTGAGGAGATCTGACGCCCGCTCCTCTTGGTCTAGCCTTCATGACATCTTATTGGACTGGGGCTCTGTCCTCGGGGAACACCACACACAACAGTTCAGGAAGCATCATTACCACCAACACCAGCACTGCCATCTTCATGCATGACTTTACCACTGTGTTATTTATTTCTTACACATGTATTATTATAGTATTATACATTTTGAAAAAAACTCTAGATATTATTTGAAAGGAGTTCAAAATAGGCAACTGTGTACACAAAATAAATGTTGAATATTGAAAAACAAACACTATGTGTGGTTGACTTATTCAACTCAAAGATGTGTCATAGCCAAGATCCCATTTATTGTTGCAGTACGTTTTGTATTGATAATATTCATGGGATCAAAATGCACATTAAACATTACTAAACCTTTCTAAAATAGGTTTCACTTGACAGCTGAAATGAACCATTGTTAGATCTGGATAAGTCTCAATTGTGTCTTACTGAGTGATCATAAATTACCATCTGAGAGAAATGTTAGCAGATGTTAATGTCTTTAAACAGAACCCTGATATATCACCACATTGAAGTACACATTTCAGAGATGACAATTTATTTGCTAAACAGAAAATAGTGAAGCATATCTTGCTTTAAGCTCAGACAAAGGCAGTGATGTGATTGATCCTATTTTGCAACTGCATACTGCCCTCTGTTGGTTATTCTCTTTAGTTGAGATATTCTTTACCCACCCCTTGAATTCATTTATTATTCATAATTACCATTGCACTAAAATAATGTATGGTTTCCCTGCCCTATTGATAATCAAAGCATACTGAATTGTGGATTTAGTGTTGTTACACAATGGACTGTAGGACTATGCTGACAATTCCGAAGCTGAATGTAATGATAAAACATTGTCAATAAAAGGGCAAGTCCATTTATTTTAAGAACATGTATCTTATATGTAATTGATTTTGTTAGCCAAAGGTTTTTGAAAGCCATTAATAAAGTTGATGGTCATAACCAAGGTAAAAATCCATAAAGGGTGTCAAAGACACATTAACTCAAGTAGACGTGCCGTTTAAATAGAAGGATATTAAGTTATCTCACTTTATTTCACAGTTTAAAGCCGATGCATTTAACTGAGAAGCATCTAATTATGTTATATAATTCCTATCATATGGAGTATATGTTCGACAGATGCTTTCAACCGGCACTTTTGAACACATTCAGGGTAAGATCACATCAGTTTGTGCTTTTAAATTGAAATGATGGGTAATGTGCTCATCCGTTCATTTTACAGACATGTCTACTAAAGTTAAATCACAATGTGTAAAACAGCTGTAAAAAACCTATACAGATGATTGGTTACCATAGATGGGTTTTGTTGTATAAAGGATTGCACGAGGTTCATTTATTTGTTGTGCATATTTTGTAAGACACTTTTTTTGTGAAAATACTCTGGTGTATTTGTTTACTGCCAAATATTAAAGTGTGCTTTTGTAGTTGTTTTTCAGTCTTTGTAATCTTTTTGTATTATTTATACACAATGCTTTGTTTTATACTTTTAAATTATAATTAATCATTACAAGACAAACAGTATCTGTCCAGAAAGCATAAATATGATTTATTATAGCTTCAAATACATCTTCCAGTTCAACATTATACATTCAGCTCTATCTAACTTAAATGAATAAAAATTCTTTCATTTTAACTCAGCATTGTTTTAATTTAAACCTGTATTACTTCTTCTGTTGAACACAAAAGAAGATATTTTGAGAAATGTGGGTTTGAGTTAATAATATGAAAGTCAATGGTGCACCTGTTGTTTGGTTACCAACATTTTCAAGATATTTTCCTTGTGTTTTGCAAGAAATAATGTCATAAATGTTTAAAATGGTTTAAATGATGAAAGAAGTTACACTGTGGCTGAAGGATCAATGTTTTGTATGTTAACTGTCTAATTTACTTGAACTTGTTTAAATAGTGCAGTACATAAAGAATTTTTCTTCTGAATGCATCTCAACAACAGATTTGTTTTGCTCTGATTTTATAATCCTCCTTGTGCATACAAAAAGCCTTCAACAAATAGCTGTAGGTGAAGTTGTACGCTGTATCAATACATCCCTTAAAAACTAACTTTACCAGCTTCAGCATTATTGTTTTACAAGGGGAATGGATTGCCTGCAGACTGTCTCTCCACGTTCACAGATACAACATTCTCCGATGGTGCAGTTTAGCACATTCCCAACTAAAAGTAGACAACTGATAAAATTTAAATTGTGTCAGCAGTTTAACCATATACAGTACAGTAGAAAGGTTCCCCAAGACGGCTGAACCTGCCAGCGGCCTGAGATGCAAATACACACACCCACACACCGGCAGATCATGGGATTGGCCCGTGCTGTCAGATTAGGAGCAATCAGAGGGGAGCGGTTATCTTTTTCTCTGTCCCTCCCCCTCTTCATTCTCCAGATCACATATGCTAATTGGCTACTCTCTGATGCAAATTATTTGCGGGCTCGGAGTGCTGCTGGTGGCATCTGCTCAGACCGGCCTGCTTCAAGAATGTGTGTGTGAGTTTGTGTGGGTGGGTGCATCTTTCTGGCTTGATATGTATCGTAGTGATTCTCAACTGGTGGGTCATAGGTCTGTTCGGATTGAGTGGCGGACTGAAGGAAAGAAAATGATACTGAAAACAGACAATAATCTGTTCAGAAAACAACTAAATAAAAACTTTGTTGTTGACATTCAAATCCATCACATGGTAATACTGATTAAATTAATGAGTACACATTTATATATTGTTTTTAGAGAGATTGTCAAACTGTTATTTCTTTATTTTTTTACACTCTTCAAAATACCTTCTTTTGTGTTCTGCAGAATAAATGACAAGAAGATGAGTTGATGATGACACATTTTTTTTGTTGTTGAATAAACTATGAATTTATATGTTGAATATTACTTAACAATTCATGAGAATGTATGGTTGTGTTTACGTTTTTATTCATGGTCCGACAAACTTCTTATTATTTCTTGAAATCTCCTGCATGGCTCTCATATGCACAAAAGCAGTCTCTGATCCAGTTATGCAGGAACGAGTGGCTTTTCACTGAACAGAATGGCAAAATCTTGCAAATCTCTCATCACCATATTGTGTCTGGTAGGCCCCCGCCGCTGTCAGACAGTGGCATTCAGCATGCATGACAGCACAACAGTACATCTCCACATCATTCGGCAGTCAACAATCTTACAGGCCATTTGAATTGCAGCAGACAAGGCCAACTGCAGCTGAATCTCTGCCTGACAGGGGGACCGTGCATGAAATCATGCAAAACATATGAGCTCTTGATTGGATGTCCACTCCAGCGTGAGGTACACACACAACGGCGTGCGGATGCATCGGCGTGTGTGCTTCTGCCTGTGTGTTGGACCGTGGCTGACGGGTTGTTGACACATTCTCATTACACTGGGATCATGTTGCTTTTGGCCCCTGCCGTTCCTTTACCTCACACGTATACTCGGCCCCATATTCTATTATCAGCAACTCATAGAGTCTTCGATTATAACAGTGAAGTTCGAATAAATCATGTTCCTTTCCCTTTTTATTTCCTTTTTCAGTCTTGAAAGTCATTAAAATCGCGGTTTGAGCTACACTTTTGTCTTGAAATCATGTTTATGCATAATTGCAATGTACATTGAGATTGTAATGCAATTTTTCATTCTGCAGATTTATTACTGTCAACATACTAGAGATATCCAACCAGAGGATAAGAATTGAGTGATTGCGGAGCAAAAGACTCAAGTATATATACATGCATACAGTATGTGTAGAGAGAGAGGGGGGGGGAGAATTTATATTCATGCAAAAGTGTTTTTTCATTATCACATCTGATTATTATCAAACCTATATCAAACAATATAGTCAAAGGTTTTTGTTAGACTGCTTTTAATTCATTGTATATAATGCTAAATGATATCAGCAGCGCATTTCTAGTTAAACCTGTATTTGTCTTTTGCAGAACACAAAAGAAGATACTTTGAACAATGCTGTAAAACTGAATTCTACTGTATGAACAATACCAATCGAAGTAGTTTTTGTTATAAACATTCAACAAAATTGTGTTATGCAATAGAAAGAAAGTCAAATAAGTTTGAAATGACAAGTGTGTGAGTATATGGCGGCAAAAAATTTTTATATAAATTATTTTACCTTTTTAATTTAGTGTCAATGAAAGAGAACTGTAGTTTTACTAATATAGCCATACCGTACAAGCACTGATCGTGATGAAAGAGCCAAACTCAAACACATCTGCCCCCCGTCTCCTGTTCGCCGTCATAAGTCTGCCCCTGCCACCCGCTGGCATTTAGAGAAAGCGCCAAAAGACTCGAATCAAATAATGCTTTATAGACACGGTGTCCTGCAAATGTTACATAACCCTCCATTACGTGTAGATTTCCCGTGAGATTGACTGGCCAATCGACCCCGGTAGGATGTGGGGAGGGGTTCGGTGGACAGGAATACCGATAAGTTAAGAAAAAGCTCATTTAGACCTGAATAGAAATTATTGACCTGGAAGCAGCTGCTGGTTGCTTGCTGATTTGTTGCCGGTTCTGGCAAGAGCAATTACTGCTGTGGTCTGGTCACTCGGAGCCTGTGATAAAAGTTAATGACTGAGTTCACTGGCTAGAGAAGATGCTTTCCTTTATATAATTCTTTTAGAGTGAGAGCCCAACAATGTAACCAAGAGTGAAAATGCTGTTTTGGAATTTGGCTTATTTAATTTAAAATCAATAAAAAGATGCCATACAAGCACACAAGCACATGCTACTAAATATATTTGAGAGCTGTTAAAAAAATTATCTGTATAAATTGCAAGGTAAATATTACCTTACACCTTACCTCAATGATTACCTAAAACCCTAAACCCTTAACCCTCAAACAGCCGTTCAAACGCGTCTCTTGCATGGTCCTCACACCCTCTACCCAAATTTCCAACCAAACCTCACAAATATAGATGTACAAAATACACACACATATTTACATATATCACCAATTTCATGTTCAATTTTAAAAGCTGTTATATTAATTAATAACATTGAGAAATTTAAGAAATTTCATTAACAAAGTTAATATAACCAAATTATATGAATCGGCAGATAATCTAGAATTGGTTTTGGTGAATCTCTCATTTATATTGTAATGCATTTGGGTTACGGGTCAAAAATATTTTTATATATGCATGGATGAATCATCTATAAGTAAGTTACTGTGAAAAGGGTTTTGTCATTACAGTGTATAGTTAAAAGGATCATATCAAACGTATGTGACTATTTCCTTTTGCAGAACACAGATGTAGATATTTATAAGAATTTTGGGAACAGGCAACAATTCACTTGCACTAGTTTTGTGCCAATACAGTAGAAGTAAATGGGTGCCGATGGTATTCGATTAACAACTTTCTTCAAATCATTCTTCAAATATTTCTTTAAGCTGACATGAGCTCAGCAATATTATGCCAAACCGGATGATTTAAATTATCTATTTTCAGTATAGTTCCAATGCAGTGATGAGAGCAAGAAAATATGATTTTTTTTTGCTATAACAATAAAACCATATCAAAGCTTCCACAGCTATACTCCAACTGACATTTATTCTTCCACAAAATTTTTGGAACTGTCAATACTCAGAAAAAAGTCAAACGCCAAACTTTTCTTTTACGGCATCAGGTCCATTTTGTAAGTTTTGTCATTTTGTCAACGCTACAGACAAAAACTGTCAGTTGTATCAGCATGAGTCTTAATGAAGCATCACGTCTTGACATGATAACAACTGTGTCTCAGTCATCGCTTTAATGTAGTTTGGAGATAAGTTCTTCCAAGCTCTCCGGTATTTCTTTCAAACCTAGGCGGAATATCTGAAACAAGGCCGAAAGCCACTCCTCATCCACAGTTATCTCATGAACAGCGGTAGCATTCCTGGATATTCCAGTTCTTTACTCAGTAATGAATGCCACTTTGAGACACTTCTCCTCACACCTCCCTTCAGGTTCTGCGGCTAAGCTTCATGCTGATTATCTTGTCAGATCCTGTCCCAGTGCTAGGCCGCGTGATGACAGCGCAGTCGGGCTAACCTGCTAACCTGCCCGATGACAGTACACACATGACGAATGGTGTGCGGGGGAGCTGCTCGCTATTAATTAAGTCAAATAGTCGAATGTCAAAGCGGCAAAGGTCAGCACTAATCTCTGAGACCTGTCTTTGCTACTCCGCGCCGGAGACAGTCTCACAGCCGAGCGTATCGACAGACGCGCATTGCTTTATCTTTTGATTATGAGTCACCCTTTATCCCCACCCTGGTAAATTGATTGTTTACTCTGTGTAATTCCTGCGGGACAAAAGGAAATAACAGAAGAGCAATGTGCTATTTTATATGTGCCTTTTAATATGGCGGTTGAGCTTTCCTGTTGTGATGTAATCCAAGGTAACCGCAAAGTTCTTTTATTTTCACTGTGAGTTTCTCCCTTTGTGACACAGGTTTGTCATATTTTCATCATCCTCATCATCATCTCTTACCATTATAGGCATCATTTAAAGAAACACTTAACCAGAAAATTTGGTCATTATTAACTCTTAACCTTTTGTCATTTGTGAAACACAAAAGGAGTTATTTAGAGCTGAAGGTCAATGATCTATTGAATACAGTTGAAGAGAATGGTAACCATGGCAGTGAAGCAAGAATTTGGACATAAAGTTTCATCAAATCACTATGTTTCCATTTTACTTAATAGGGATATACTGCACAAATTGTATTTTTGTTTTGTTTCTTGATAGCCCATGATCTTGATTTACTTAATTTAACAAAAACAAAACATTTGAATGGAGAGAAGCTTTTGGGAACAAAACGACCATATGAGAGCTACCCAGAGTACGCTTTGGATGATTGTTGTATTTTGACCCTCAAAATGACATATTTACAGTTTTACTGTCCTATAATAACTTGAAACTCTACACTTTATGTCCGGATTAAGTATACAGAGATATAAGAGGACGCTAAATAGCTCTGCCTCCACAAAATCACACATAGATATTAATATAACAACATGTGCCGCTGCCATTACAGAAGAGAGGAATGGCACGCTTAATATTGCTGCTCTATCCAATGAAGTCCCGCCTTCCTGTAAAAAGATCCAATCATCAATAAATATTGACCTATAATTTTCTCAGGCGGGGCAATTGTGATGTGCCAAAAAAGTTTAAATTAAAGTTTAGCAAACCAAAGTTGTGATACAATTGATGTCAGATTAATTTTTGATAAAAAAATATGCAGTTAAGAGAAAAAGTTTAAATGTTGTGTATATAGGTAAAATCAAGTAAATCTTATTGACTAAAATATTTCTATAAGAATTCACCAAAAACATTAGGTGTATGCTTTTTTCATTGCATAAACTTACATAATATTTGTATATTTTTGAGAAATTAACTGTTGAATTTTAATCAATTCTTTCAATACATGTCTCAATTAAAAATCTATTAAATGTTTTTAAAAGGTTAATTAGAATAAAGGTTTGTCTTTTGATATTTACTAAGCCACGTTGATTATTTTTAAAGTGAATTGAAAAACCACATACAATTAAGATACTTCTTAAGATATTTACAATCACAAAACACAGACCTCCTCATTCTAAACTGCGTGAACACTGAATACGTTTCAATCAGACGTTTGTGTTTGTATGTATACAGCAAGTGGTCAGTGGGCACAGCAGTATGGTAAAGATATGGAGAGTGTTGCTTCCGGTGGGAACAGTTAGACAGCATATAGCTTATAATGAGGAATTTTCCCCTGCTGCTCATAGATCTGCTGGGTCGATCATTAGCCGTCTCCATGCTCACTGATTTGTGTTTTAATGGCTCTGTCTGACTGTCCCAGGGAAGTCCAATAGCTATTTATAGACAGAGAAACAAAGTTCTAGCATTGCAGGATACATTTAAAACCTTTAATAATGTACTAGTTATATGTTGAAGTAAATAAACACATGCAGATACATGACTTTCTTAATGCATTTAGTTGCTGCAAACATGAACTTTCTTTCCTCTTTTTTTCCTACGTACTTAAACACGAGAAAGCAGAGAAACAAACAGCTGCAACTCAAAGTGCAAGGTTACGACCTTAAATTTTGTGAAGCCAAGAATGTGTAAAAAAAAATTATTAAGTAATTTGTAATGCACAGCATTTTGGTTTTGCACCCGTACAAGAGGCATTCACAGAAGACAACAAACGTTTTGAAAAATGTAGAATAGTTTTTGTGTCCATATAATATAAAAGTAAATTGGATCAATGAGTTTCTGTCACCAACTTTCTTCAACAGATCTTCTTTTGTGTCTTGCAAGAAAGATTTCAAATTCATGCAGGTTTAAATAGCACCACTTTTTAAGATTCTTTTGATTTTTAACCTTACAATCAATCTATAACAAGGTAGAAACAGACCCACTGTAGATTTCAGTGCAAGAAAAATCACACTGCTTGAGCTTCTTGTCTGGAAAAGTTTTCAATGACTAATTTGTTTAATGTGTGAGCTGTGTGTGGGTTGTCTGAAGCCTGTTAATATATTCCATACTTTGCATAGATCTACATGTCTCTCCTTCTAAAAAACATTACAGCGTCACACATGCTGTTCAATGCATTATTCCCTGCAAGCTCAAGAAATAAATAAAATAGAAAACAACAATTTGTTTCGTTTTACCAGACATGGCATCTACCATAAATAATAAATCCATGTATTCCAACACATTTGAATCATTAAACATATGGAACACAGCACTAGAATTATTATCCATTCAGCCCCAGTGTACCCACGGTTTAGCCTGACTTTTGCCTTTTCTTTCCCAAGCTAAGCCCTGCCGTTGGTTTTAAAGACGCGTCCATCCAACTAAAACCATTTTGATCAGAGCAAATGGAGTCAGTTAAGCGAGTGGGCCTGTTTTCATAGCCCATGTCTCTAGTTTTGCTCCACGCAGCAGATCGCCCTGCTTTGTGACTGGGCAGTGGATGACTTGTCAAGACGGTTTTATGTATTTTTATACACACACATATATATTGGTTTCTACCCATGGACCGCAAAGCGTCGGCCTCTCCTGGCAGCTCCTCTGGCTGTTTCGAATCATTAATGTTCTTCAAATACCCCAGCGCTCCAGCAGCCCCTGCCGAGCATGGTGGACTGCAACGCATAGCCTGCAGGGAGCAAGATAAAACCAGGAAGAAAGAGAGAGAGATGATGATGAGAGAGAGAGAGGGTCTGAAAGAGAATCAAAGTCCAGCATCAAAAAGTCAGCCGTCTCTTATGAAGCTGTAAAAAAAGGGAGAAAAAGACAGCAAGACAGAAAGACGGGAAGAAGGAGTTTGGGGATGAAAAAACGTGGGGCTTGGTAGATACGACTCCAGCTGGCAGGGAAGTCATAGCTTTCTGTAATGGAAATTTCTGATAGGTCCAATGTTGAGCAGAGAGAACACCGCTTTTTTTAAACTCTCCTCACAGATGGACTTCCAAATGTTTCGGGGGAGGATCAGTCTTTCTCTCTCTCCTTCATGGCAGCATGGGTATATTTGGAAACTCAACAAACACTAGGACAAGAAACAGTCGCCACTGCTCCCTGTTGCGTGGTGCTGGAAAGGCAAATGAATAGAGAGATCGTTAGTCTAATGATTGACATGAGGGCCTCGAAAAGACAAGCCCCTCTGAGCAGGTGTGTTCAGTGTTTGACTTTAGACTCAATCAATTATTTTAGATTAGTCTACAGTCCTTAAGCCACCAGTGGGCTGTGATATTTCTTTTGATGGAAAGGTCACATAGGGACTTTCGAACATGCGCGTGATGAAGATCAGAGAATGTTTGCGGACTCCATTGTGTAAATGAAGAGTGCTTGGCCTCGGATAGTTTTCTGCCAGGAAGCGAGCAAAGAGTGGGCAGTTTCATGTGAGCGGATGTGAGAATATGAAGTCTGCTCCGTTAAGTTGTTCAGAAGAGTAAGCAAGAGTGCAGTTATATCTGAACCTGAACAGTCACAGAACTATAACCCTTTCTATCAAGGCCCTTATTTCTTTGCAAGTTTATAGAAACTGAAGTTCTCAAGATGCCCAAATGTGGGATATGTCAACACCTCTCAATATCATAATTCCCAAAAATGTATTAAAATTAATACAAGTTGAAAGGGTACATTTTACAGAGTACATTATGGTCTGGACATCGGCTAGAGAATATGGGTATTTCATTTACAAGCCACACATTAAAAAATGTCTAAATAGATACAGTTTCATTTCATTTCATATTTTCATTTCATATACACAATACATTTTTCAATTGAATATTACAGTTGATTGACTAATTCATTTATATTTTCCTTAAGCTTTAAGGGATTACTAAAACTAATTTACAGTTGTGTCATGCCGTGTTTTGATGATCAATAATCCTAGCATGTGAAGTGTTTTGTACACTGCAACTGTATGAAAGTCATTATTATTTGCTTACAGTACCATTATTGATTTCAAAGGCCACGACTGTATTGTTTATCATCTGCCCGCAGTATGGAGTTATCCATTAAACATGAGAGGGACTTTGGAAGTGTGCAGCAGTTTTTCGGCTATAAAGTGGAAAGGCAATGGGGTGGAAGAGGTAAACCGCTGAGAGGGCCAAGAGAAGAGAGTGAGCCAAAGGCCCGTTTGAGGCGCTTTTCTTGCTCTCGCCTCATAAATAATGCAGTAGCGTTCCTCTCATTTCCATGCTCCCAGTCACGAGCAGAGTGCTAATTGCTTAACTAATTGCTCTAAACAGGGGCGGTGGTTAATTGGGATGAGAGACTGCATTAGAGGAAAAGCTTTAATGAGTGATGCCACACTCCTGGCAGCCTCAGATCCTGACCTAAGAACTGTCATATTGCCCTCCAGCTTTTTACCCCCCTGACCCAAGACCAATGGGACCAGTTCGAAACTCCAACAAACCGGACTTTGCCAGCAAATTTTAGGTAACTGGAACGCCCGGGGAGGAAGACGCATGCCACGAATGTTCGTGCCAAAATGTGCTCCAGAGACAAATCAATGACATGTTCCATGGTGTCAACATAAAGAGTTCTTGTTGGGTAGATCACAAAGAGCCTATACAGCAGATAGGGTGTAAAATCAGGTCATGATCAGTGTCGGAACAGACGGAGATAACGGGGTCTGATTGAAAAAGAGATGGAACACTGAAGTGTGTAATTCAAGGAAGCGCATCAGCCTACCTGTGGGACCACACGCCTATCTCCCAACGCGTCTCTGTCAAACATTAGGGAAAGAAGGTTTGCCATTCTCTGAATGCACATCCACATGCAGCGGCGTGCATATCATACACAGATACAGGACAAATAAAAAGCACAGGTTGTTTTGTTTCAACAGGGGATTAAATATTTATCCAGCGTTTTTATTAACAGGCCGAGGCGCTGAGGCGAAGCAGGCGCCACAGCTGTTCTGTCACATTTTTAAATAGCTGTGGGTTGTTTGTTGTATTGTGTGTCGTTTATTTATTTATTTATATTTGTTTGTGCTTGTGCACCCACGAGAAGACAATGGGATTTCACATCAAAAATCGAAAGAAATTGTCAGAACGTATGACTGCATTCAGGTGACTCATGCATCCGCTCCTGAATGACTGAAGCATGTTCCTATAAACGTTTTTAAGGTTGTCACATCTCTGACAAATCATTTCCTGGCATTCCCTTTGCATTGTTTTGTCTGCTAAAGACGTTTGATGCTTTTTCATCTCAACAGAGTACTAGACAAGTACTCTTTGAATAAATTCTTGTATTGCAACGGAACGTTTATTCTTGTACAGCAACGGAACATGTAACCGTTGTTTCATGTGCCCAAATAGAGACGGATTCTATCAGACAAACTGGATGGATATTACATGTTTTAAAAGAAAGTGATTTGGGATAATTGGCACATTTGTCTCCTTGGAAAAACATTTTTAATTTTTGTGTTAATGCAAACCAAGCTTTTGAGAACAGTAAACCCTGCTAACTTTTTTAAAAAGGTATTTCACTCACTTCTGTAATTTATTCACTCTCTTGTCATTCCAAAGCGGTTCCAAACCAGAACCCAAAAGAAGATATGTAGAAGAATGCTAAGAATCAAAAAACAGTGACTTCAATGGAACACTTAGACATTTCTCAAAATATCTTCTTTTGTGTTATATACATTACAATTTATCCTGAATGAGATAAGGGTGAATAAATGACAGAATTTTGAGCTATATTTGGATATGGCACCGCACAGATCACATGCATTTCAGTTCCATCACCCCAAGTCTTTGTTTTTTTTAATGTTTTTTTTTTTTAAGTAACAAACCCCCTCAATATGTTCTTATTTCATTATAAAACAGAAGTTATAACTCACTTATTTTTAAAGCAATATCGTTTCTTAAGAACAGCGGTTGCAAACACATTGCAAAAAGAGCCTATGTGGCGGGACATTTATTGTCATCATGCACAAAAATCTCATTAATAACCGACACAAATATCTAAAAATTTTTGGTTATTTAAATGTGTATTGAAAAACTCCACAAGCTTTTGATCAAGCGAACCAGTTCGGCAAAAACATCAAGGATTGCCAACAAAACATGTCATCCCTGCACTCATGATAACAAAGTTCTACACCACCACAACTTTTATGTCTACATTATACATTATGTGAACGGTATGTGTGTAAATATACTTCTGAGCAATTAACAATATCCAATTACTACTATTCATGTAATGTTAACTGTTTCTGCCGCATCAGAAACTTTTTTGTATTTTTTTCAAGCTGGGAAAATCTGCTATGTAATTACGTGTAACTATCTCCAAACACAGCACAACACTTTGTAGTGTGATCTGTGAGGTGGTGTTAAAACAAGTCCTTGCAGCATTTTAGTGGTGCGAACAAGCTGATCTAAACAGCAGAGGTTTAAACTGTAAAAATTATGACTGGTGTGCTAGTAACCAACCATTATTTTGCCTTTCACATCCTGCTAGTCTTTGTTAGCACTGGTTCCTCGTGTATGCTAATTGCAGGCCGAGTTTAAATCAATACCTTTGAGGGAAGGAGGCGATGAAATCCATCCAAACTGCCGTGCGCTCACAAAGGCCTCATTAAAGAGTGGAGCTACCACGATGCATCCCACTCAACACCCCCGTCTGCCTCCCACCCCTTCTCGCTCACCAATGTTTGTGTTCTGGTCCCATGCCGTGCACACTCTCAGAACATAGTTCATGTCATCCATGCATTCGCACCTGAGCTGTCATCTTGTGATTCAGGTAGCAAGCATTTCTGATTATATTAAAAACATCGTGGAAATAAAGTGCACGAGGAGCATGAGAGAAGAGATAGAGAAAATGGGAGGTGTGGGATGTGGTGAGGGGTCAGAAAATAATGGGAGAGTTTCTGAGGGTGAACTGTAGAGCTGCTATATCCAATTATTGAAATTCTCATTCTCTCACTCTCTCCTGCACATACACATACTCTATTCTTCATGGTCCCTTATATTAACTGTAAAAAAAAAGGTGTGCTAAATAAATTTATTTTAGGACAGATGGGAATGAATGTGAATCAGGACACAGTGGAATTGGGCAGAATAAAATGTGGCTTAAACTTTCAGACCTCAACAGAAGACCTGAGGTTTTAAAGGTGTTGTAAACATTTGAAGGCATTTTGCCAACCTTCACCTCTTGTTACTTACTTTTAAACTTGACAATATGATTTGAAAACAATAACTTGAATGTGTGTCAGATTGAATGCCACTGTTGATTTGGTTAATTCTAAAGTTACTCGATAACCTCCGGTCTACATGAAGGCTTGCCAGGTAGCATTTCAACTTAATGTATTAGTATGATTTGAGTTGGTCACTACGAGTGCGTTTATTCATATAGTCACTGCTTATGTGAAACCTTTATATCAAAACTGACTGTTCTTCATATTATTGTAAGTCGCTTTGGATAAAAGCGTCTGCTAAATGCCTAAATGTCATATAGAGGACAAAACACTGTAGTTAAGATGAATATTTAAAGGGATAATCCATTCATAAACAAAATTCTGTCATGAGATACTTAACTTTAATTTGTTTCAAACCTGTACACATTTTTTGTTTGGTTTCACAAAGAGAAAAAAATTTGGAAGAATGTGACAACTGAGATTTGTGGGGCACCATTGGCTTTCATCCTACTCCTGTTGGACACGAAACAAACACCTCTGACTTTCACTTACATTTTCGGTGCATCTCAAATAACGATGCATGAAAATCACAGAATACAGAGATACAAGGTTTCATATGAAAAGGAGTGACTTGTATTTAATTAAATAATACAGTAAAGTTCTGTTCAAAAATATTTAAAGTTAATCATTGCAAATTATATTCAACCCTGTTGATTCACGGTAAAAATAAATCATCATTATCTGATCACTAACACAATTAGGACATTTTTAACTGTGGAGGATGTGAAAACAGCATGCAACACATTCAAGCCACACGAATTCATTATCCCCGCACACCTTTCTAGAGAGGGCAAGCTGTTGTCATTGTGCTGAGAAAAGAAAAACATAACTTGTTTAATTCTGCTGTCAGGACTAATTTGATGTATGTATTATTGGTATGTAAAACACCCACTCCATTTGGCAGAAACTCATTTATTCGTAAAGTAAATCTATACGGGGATAATAACTCATTACTGTTATGACAGTATCTCTATGTAAGAATAGAATTGACCAGAATTTGATATGTCCCTTAATTAAGCAGCAAACTTAAAGAGCTTAATGAACACTGACAAGAATTTTCAAAGACATCGGGAAAAACACTTTATATCACTATGAAAATAATTACTTTAGGCGTTACGTGTCTGTTTGAGCTATTAATGGAAAACCGCTTTACATCCAATTGGCCAACGTCCTGAGGGACTTGTACATGAATATTAAAAATCTGCTTTTCTCCCACTTAATATGCCCTTGATACATGTAAGTGTTCCCAGTTCCTATCTGTTGATCTAGGCTGGATCCACCAGCATCCGTGCATACATCCGAAATTCACTATGCACGCAATCTAAGGCCCAGGCTCTTTAACCCTTGAGGCTCTACAGCAAAATATGGCCTGTAATTTAGACCTGGCAAATCAAAGTGCCAGGGACTCGATCAATTTCAAATTGTACATTGGAGTCATTTAGCGCGCTGGCAGAGGCACCACAGCCACTGCAACGAAGCTCCGGCCTGGTTGCTATAGTAACCACAGGCAGAGGAGAGGCGGCCCGGCCGGTGCGTGTTGAAGCGAATGTGACTCCCGTGAACTGTCTGATAGCATGCAGGATCCGAGAGCGAGCGCGCAGAGGATTAGGAGAATGTGTTCACAGGAAATGAACAGAGAGATATGTGAGAGTAGACGAGTAGGAAGAAAGAAAAAGAAAATATGGCTGATAGAAATAGCCAGGGGAAGGAGATGAGAAGAGAATTCTGAAGAGAATAACCCACACCCTCCCACAATTCATTGTGACAATTCATCTTTTGTACCTTATCTTATGAATTGATTTCAAGAGCATATGAGGCATGACATGTGTACACTCTGTCAAATCCAAAGGCCTGCATGTTTAAACATTTATTCATATGGTTATTTGTGCAACAAATTAAAGTGTTTACTCAAGGCACAGAGATCCCACACTAAACATGTATTACTCAGATTTTTATCAACTACATGGGAAAATTATTTTACTGTTGCAGAAGTTAGCAACTTAATCTCTGATCACTTTTCACAATTGAAAAAACGACAATTCAACCCATAATGAAAAATGATTTAATCAATAATCATCCTCAGGTCAATTGAAATCTATATATGATTCGTTCAAGATATTTTTTGGAAATGTCTTTGCGGATCTCTGTCCATTTAATGAAATTTCATTACTCCTTTATTTGATTAACGGAAATTTCCTAAAATCATGTTGTGTTCTACAAAGAAATTGTAAGTTTAAAATTACAATTCCTTTCATCGTTCACTTTAAACCCGGAGGAGTTTCTTACTTTGGCACAAAAGAAGGTATTTTGAACAATATTGGACACCAAAAAATACCAAAAAAATGACTTCAAATGTATAGACTCAACACCATTGAAATTCAATGGGGACCACCAGTTTTCGTTTTTTTTGTCTTTTTGGGTTTTTTTTTAAATGCAGAGCTGGTAAGTAAATGATGACATAACTTTAATTTTTCAGTAAACTATCACTTTAAAACTGTAAAATAAAAATGAATGTATAGGCAAAATAATCTAAATTTGATTTCATGTATTTAGTACTATTCACTGATGATTGCACACTCTGCAAAATTTTATTTTGTTTTGTACCATTGTTGAGATCTCTTATGAAACACCTATGAACTTTGAGATCAGCAGGAAGCTTAAGATTTTATAACTTTGAATTTTTTTGTGAAAACTAGAATTTATAAATAACCTTTATCTGTTTATTGTTTAACCAGACAACTTTGACATGCAGCGCCCTTTCCAAACTCTCCCTAACATTGCACATATATATACATTTTTGGATTGATAGTTCACCACTGTTGATCGTCCATAGGCATAATGCACCCATTCACCTCAGTGTGCCTCAGGCAGCGAGAAAAGCTCTGAACAGACTGTCTGCACTGGCCACACTAATGAAGCAAATGGACGGAAATGCCACGTGAAAGGAACTGATGTATTGAGGCTGTTGTTGAGGGGGAGGTTAGTGTTGATCTGATTAAAGACTGGCAGTGATGAAGCAGGACCCAGTACGGAGCCTGACTCACTCCAGGGACGGGACAGTGCCACCAGGTTCAATTGAGATCAGGATGCATGGTTCTCCTCCTCGCTATTGGCATGTGCTAGGTGGCGTCCCAAAGAAACATTCATCTTAATATTTTCTCTCCTGTGCATTTGTAACATCTTGTCCCTGAGTCGTACAGCAAGACGACTTTCATCCATTCTAAACGCATTAGACCCCCTCAGGGTTTGACTTCTTTTCTCCACGCTGACAATTTATGTCGAGATAACAGTTCGGATCAATATGATGAGAGGTCGTGACAGAGACGTGAATTTATTTCTGTCACAGCTTTCATTCATTCCTCCTCCTATGCATTCATCAGGGTTAATGCATATTTATGCATAGCGGCGAGCTATAATGGTTAAATTAATCAAAGAAACAAATCTATTGAAAGTGTGTCAAGAGTTATGGTTGGGCTGTGATGACCTTTCTAGTGATCTTTTTCGTACAGGACTGTAATCTAGTCAGTTTAAGATGTGACCTTTGAGGATGTTACCTAGGATTATCCTTTATAAATGCATATGAAACAGAAGATTACGAGATGGGTCTCTATATAACAGTAGAATGGAGGAAGCAACAACAAGACGCTCTATGTGGTCCAAACAAAAGAATGACCTTCTTTGTGGATCTTTTCCCATGGTCAATTACAGATCAACAAAAGGTTATTCAAAGTACAGAAATTAGATATGAGATGCATTCGATAGAGGAGCTGTACTGCTGTGTTTGCAAAATACAAATCTGGACTAGTACATTCTGGAGGTTCAATGCCTTATGAATATGAATGTAAATGCACACGAAATGAGAAGATGTGCTAAACTGTTGCTGTTAATACACATTAAAATGATGTAAGGTTGCCTCAGTTGTCTTACAGGACAACCCACATGGTTCATTTGAGAAGACAATATTGCCATCTGTTGGTGTAAAGCCTTGCTCTTTCAATTTTCAACTTATGACATCATAACACATTTCATTACAGAGTGGCTTTTATATGAAACAAAAGATATGTCAATCACTGTCCTATAAAACAGATTTGTCATTACATTTATGTTAAACGTAAATGTAAAACAGGGATATGTTAAGATATTAACCGCTGTGTACAATATTTTAGAATGTGCTTAGAGTGATAGTTCACCAAAAAATGAAAATTCATTCATTCTCTTGTCATTTTAAACATGTATTACTTACTTTCTCCCACAGAACATACAATAAGATATTTGTAGAATATTGGTAACTATACTGGTATAGAATATTGGTTACCATTCACTTGCATTGTTGATATATTAGAACTGAGGGTAGTGACTGCTGTTAAGTTACCAACATTCTTCAAATAATCTTCCTTTGTGACCTGAGGAGGAAAGAAAGTCATATAGGTTTGACGACAGGGTGACGAAATTGATAACCAGATTACATTGTTGTGTAAACTATCGCTTTAAGACTAAGGATACATTTTATGTCACACTGCATGTGAAAACCAGGCTGAAGTCTGAAAAGCTAATCTAATCTAATCTAATCACTAGAAAATAAGTGTTAAAATATTATTTTGCTTTAAATTTCCCTATGATTACTTTGATATGAACTTCCTCATTCAATATAAAGATATCAAGATTATATTTTCACAGAATGTTCCTTTTATTATTATATATATAAAAAAGTAAATCACAAAAAATTACGTTGGAAGCCATAATATGAATTTTAGTCCAGAACCTAGTCCTTAAAACCCTAACATGAAACAGTTCCAATGAAACAAAAAAATTTTTATGAACTGTCTAAGTAATGCATGTAAATATATACATAACATTGATGAGATATTCATGAATAGACAATCCAAAATATATTGCATGAACATCATTGATTTTCTCTTTGTTTCAACCTAATTAACAGTGCAGTCCTAAAAACTGTCACATTTAAAAGAGCTACTTTTGGATCAAAGAATTACAGACAACTAGACCGTTTAAAAAGCAGCCATCCAACAAAGACCTTTTCAATTTCAGCCTCATTACAGTCAGCCATTGGGAAAATGGGTTTCTTTAAAATGGTAGCTTCCTTTCTAAGTAATGTGGGACCCTTTGCACCATCTATGCTTTTTAATGTGTGATGACTCATTTTAAAATTCAGCTTCAAATAATTATCAAGTCATCTAAACTTTATTTGGTTTGAACTTACAGCAAATTTGGTCTTTTTCTTTACTAAAATTGGTGTGTTACGTTGATGGGAATTACTTGGTAGTATTCTGCACTGTCCCGACCTCAAACTATTCATATTCAGTAGCCATCTGATGTTTTAACTAGTGACGTGAGACAATAGCACTGTAGTCACACTGGCTGCTGGGATAATGCAACATCTATAATGCATTGAGATTGAGAGGTCACTTGTCATAAGGTTCAGATAAATGTCCCCGGCTTGACCTTGTTTCTTGGTTGGTATATGGTAGTTTATTGGTAAAGGATCTGAACTAATAACTGAAAGGTTACAGATTTGATCTCAGGTAAGGCTAATAAATGAGTTCTCACCCCTTTTCTGTCACTGTGGTGTAGATGGGGCACTTAATCTCAGTTTGCTCCAGGCCACATGCTCCTGCAATGAGTATTTGTATAGCAAAGAACATTAATACTTCAACTGCTTTTGGATGGCTGAATACAACACTTGAATAAGAAACACAGAAAGGAACAAAAAACAAATCTTTTATATACAACAATGGATTTATACTATATATATATATATATTTACATTTACGCATTTTGCAGATTATGTATTAATATTAGTTAATTATATTCTTCTGTTCTATAAGTATTACATTATGGCTTGCCGAGTTAATTGGTCCGTTAGATGTGCTACAGGATGCAGGATGCTAAAATGCATTTTTCTGTCCTTTTAAAGTTTGACTAATACGTCCATTGATATATTGTCCAGCAGGTGCAAATATGCACGAAACTTACAGTGTATTCAAGATCCTGTAGCACCTCTGCCAGACATGCATTAGGTATGCCTGAAAGGAAGTCTGACATGTTGATTTTACGAAATGTTCAATAATCTTTTTAGGAAAATAAAACATCAAAATTTGTTGAATAAACCATCAGAGGTTTAGAGAGATTTTAGTAATGCTAACGTTACTGATAAAACTGACCTTTTCTTTTGTGGCCTATTTGTGTTGCAAGACAAACTGACTTTACAACAACAGCTCATGTGATTATAGACACCTTGGATTTTGGATTTACTCTGACATTTATTCATTTGACAGAAGCTTTTATCCAAAGTGACTTACAGTATTATGCAGTTGCCAATCATCACTACCTAGCAAACAGGGGTAAGATGTCTTGCTTAAGGACACTTCAAAATTCAAACCCACAACTTTCTGCATAAGAGGCCCAACTCTCTAACCACTCCATGATTTCAAATACAAACTCCATAATTTATAAATAATTTTATGACTCCAAAATATAATCCAAAAATAAATAATTTCATGAATAATAAGATGTTACTAATATATTATAAATAATAATGTATGTGTGTGTTTATGAGGAAAAAGGTGTTTTTTTATTTATTTGTTAAGGATAATAAAAATCTCTCTTGTTGTAATGCACTTTATTTTCAACAGAGGGAGACAAATGCATAGATGTAAAGATCCAAATGCATACATGGGTTCAGCTTCGAAAACCATTTAAGGTACAAATACTTTTATGAGGTACAAATCCTTTTACTTTTATGCACAGGAAATGTAATATAATTCTTGCTGAATTTCATGGTATCTTCACTATATCTAATTATAATTATTGCATTTTATATTATTCAAAGATTTTTTTCTAGAAATATATTTCAGGAAGGACCATGAAAATGTCTAGTTTCCGTCACATTTCTATCTTTCTTCAATAAATTTTGTAGTGCAATTCCTAACTTACATATTAAATTAAGTATAACTGCACGTGACCGTAGAGGATGAGTCTCAGCTGAAAAAGCCCGGGTCACGGTGTATCTAATCAATTCTAACCCATTCAGTCATCCATAAAGCCCCGCCTTCTTACCCTGCATCCCAGCCAATGAGGGACGGTGGACTGTGTGATAGACATAAAGCTCAGCAAACCAGCTCCAAGGTCCTGGTTTCCCACTCCCGAGGCTGTGGTGACGTCATCGTCTCAGCTGTGCTTAGTGGAGCAATGAAGTTCTGCCTACAGTCAACAGCCCTCAGTAGTCATACTTATGCACTCATTTTAGATAGTTAGTATTCTCACACATCATACATCTGGGACTATTAACACTTTTATTGTGTTTGTACTTCAGTTATTTTACATTTTCAGTGCAGTTTATTCTGAATATTTTTGTCAGAGTTACTTTCTTAACCTCTTGTCATTCTGAAGACAGAATAGAAAATAAGCACCATCTATTCACTTGTATTGCTTTTGTGCCTATATAATACAAGCACATGGCTGCCACGGCTATTGTATGGGCACAAATAAATGCAAATGAATGGGTGTCGGTTCCTAACCATCTTCAAAATATCTTCTTTAGTGTTCGGCAGGGGGAAGAAAGTGATAGGTTTGAATTGACGAGAGTTTGGTTTGGGCCGCCCAAATTCATCCAACCATTTCGTTTCTGGTCTACATTTGAAAGCATTTTGAGGTTAGGCTAAATCTATTTAATATATCACTGGATTATGTCAGCACATGGATAAATCAATTCTTATTTCTGCATTTTGGTTGAAAGTGCCTATAATTCAGCCTATCATCCATCTTCATCTTGAATAGTCTCATATTGGCCTGGTACAATTACCCTTAAATAAAACTGTGTCAAAGCAAATCCAATATCTGAACAAAGCCCTGAAATGAGCTCTGAAGAAATTGAAATCTCACACTAGGATGGCCTTTTTTAACACAGGCTTCGCCTTAAAAATATATCGTTCCATTTTACTGCAGGTTTTCTATTCTCGGACGTTGAGGAACAAGTGGACAGAGCAACAGATGTGTCCCAACTCTCTGAAGAGAATATGTTGTTCGAAAAACAACACAAGAACACTTCATTACACACAACCAAACAACAAAGATGATGCTTCATGCATCTCAAGACACTTGAGATTCCTCTAAAAACCCAGCTTCAAAAAACTTTCATCAACAGCTAATTGACTTCCAAAATCCAACTCTCTAATTATGGCGTAAGATTATTGTTGATTCCTTTTAAGTAAAATAAATGTAGGTTCTTTGATTGTGTTTACTTTGTGTACATTTGGATTGTTTGGACGATTATTTGCATACCTAAATGGAGGGGGATGAAAGAGACTCTAAAGCCAATAATATGGAAATGTAGTGCAATTTAACAGAGACACACGCTGACGCTTAATTATGATTAAATAGGAGATGTGTAAGATATGGAAATATTGCATAACCTCTGCATCTTCTTGAACACATGGCCTAACACATGAGTTCACCCACGCATCCAAATGCAGCACCGAGTGTTGTTCATACATGATAAAATGACATTTAAAGTGTCCTTTATATCTACCACATTAAGTTAAATGTTGTACCCCATGCTTTCTGTGATATTCTGACCTTGCATTGAATAAAAAACTAACAGGGCCTGGATTCAAAGTGAGCATTAAAACAGTTCAATATGTATGTTCCAGCAGCCTCGTTGACAGCTGTGTGAATTACTGCTAATGTGTGGTAATTAGCACTGATTCTGGGGTCGAGAGAGAGAGAGAGAGAGAGAGAGAGAGAGAGAGAGAGAGAGAGAGAGAGAGAGAGAGAGAGAGAGAGAGAGAGAGAGAGAGAGAGAGAGAGGGAGAGGGAGAGGGAGAGGGAGAGGGAGAGGGAGAGGGGGAGGGGGAGGGAGGGAGAGGGAGGGGGAGGGAGGGAGAGGGAGAGGGAGAGAGAGAGGGAGAGGGAGAGAGAGAGAGAGAGAGAGAGAGAGAGAGAGAGAGAGAGAGAGAGAGAGACCTCAGTGCAGGTGTTAAATTAATCATCCTCAAATGGTTGACTACACTTGAATGGTATCCTGAATTTCATCCTAGAGATCAATACAGCAGGCCTTTGTAAAGCTTAACCCCGATTGTACAGGTCCGTTCGTGAGATGTCTGCCAAAGATCAGAACAACAACCTCTGGACAACATCTACTGTGTGCAAACATCTGTTAAACATCTTAAAAAGGGCTAATGTAAATCTATTCTGAAGCATAAACATCTCACAGACACCTTCTAGAGATCTTTATGAAATCAGACCGCAGATATCACAGAGATGTATTGCAGATTATTGAACAGTGACTGCTTAATGAAAATATAGACATCAAATAGATTTTGTAATATTATATTACAAAAAGTTGTGCAACTCAAATGATTTTGCTAGTTAATAAATTAATATAAGTGTTAGGTTTAGTCCTTAATTTAGATATAATACAATACAGTGTATGACTACTTCATCTGATTCTGCATACCATCCAAAAAATATGACCCATAACATTGAATTCGGAGGAACGCAAGTCTAGTTTATTAAAGCACCTATACCTTATAAACTTTAAGTCCACTTAAAAGGGCATGTAAATTTCCTAACTTGTCTTGGTGCGACATGTTCATGATCCGGAAAATGTATTCAGCAAAGCCTTATATAGAGCGTACAGCTGGTTGTAAACTTGTTGCTATGATTGAATGAGTGCACTGAATAATCTAGACAAAAATGTCCCATTTACATGGATGTCTCCTTTAATATTGGACTATATTAGGGTATGGGGTCTATCTAAGACACAGACAAAGTCTGAAGATTCTCTGCAGATGGGTCTCTTGTAAGGCCCTAAGTGACCTTTGATACATATATTGGTATTAGATATACCTGCCTTCCACGATTTAAGAAGATTCCTCCACGAGAACGAGGCGCTCGAAGATAACGAGACGCTCTGATTTCCTCTACCCATTCCAAGGACATCTGTTGTGGACTGGATTTTCAGGCCTCACAGACTCACTGATACACACATGCAGGCACACAAACATACGTACACAGCTACAGATAGACAATCACTACCTCTACCCGTATCCCACGCCTTTGCATGCTTTTCACCACTGGTGTGGGCAGGCGGGTCTGGATCCAGCGCTGTTCATAGCTGTTGCCCACATTGGACACCTCAACATTCCCTGTCCCCTCCCGATTGCAATGTCATGTCCAGTTTATGTGCTTGATGATAGGGCTTTTTTGTCTCCCGGGTCTCACACTGCCCTACTGAAGGACAGTCTGAGAGGGGTTCTTTTTTTGAGCCAACTTTCCTTGTGTATCATGTTGTTCCTTTTTCTCTTTACTACCTCTCCGATCTGTCTTCCCTTGAATGGGATATGTGTTTATGGTCGGAGGGGTGCCATTTCACGGCATGTAACAGTGTCCGTGACAAATAAAAGATTGATTGATTGATTGATTCTGCATTGATGTAACCATCCTTACTACTATAAGCGAAAAAAATTCATTTGCCTTACTTTTTCTAGTGAGAGAAATGCTTTTTTATAAAAGTTCTTACATTTTATATCTTTAATATTTGCATTGTGTGGTAGCCATTTAATCAAAGTAACAAGGTACTTGAGGCTAGTGCTTTATTGTGAATGAGGAATTTTCAACGTGAAGTGATGTGCATGCAAGCCATTCAGCCGTGATGCAATAAAGCCTCTCGTACCTTAAAGTATTTTTGAGAATAACTTGAGAATAATATTGTGCCGATTGCATGACATGGTTAAATCGTTCTTTTAAGTTCTTTAACTGCATTTGTGAACATGAGAACATATGTCAGAAGTTACTTAAAGTAACATCGGAAGATATGAAGGAGGAGACATGAATGACAACAGAATACGAATCCCATGTTTGTGGCAGTGTATGTATGTCCTTATTAAATGCATTTACACAAATGTTTCTTGAAACTAAAGGGTTGGTTACATTCTCATTATCTCATTTGGACAGTGTAAACCTGCAGTAATCAGAATATCATTATTATTCACGCTGTAGCTCAGTAGATTGTATTTTCATAGTTTTACTTACATGCTTAGGTGTCTTCTGATGTCATTGCTATGACAACCTGAACAGTGCCAAAAATAAAAAAAACATTCCAATTATCTATAATGAATTATTGGACGTCTTTGCTGTCCCAAGAGAATTTATAAACCCTTGGAAATGTAAATTTCTTAATCAAATTGTGCCAATAGACTTTTTAATCTGTGACTTGGTTTGTTCAGCAATGTCACAACAGTTACAGCAGACAATCTCAGAGGTAGTACATTAAAAGTTAGTTTAAGACATAATTCGGTGTGCTGGGGCTTGCCATGTGGATGAGAACCCTCTGATGGAGCTCACTGTTCCTTTGTCCTCTATAAGGGCTGTCTAGACCCCTGTTAAGGGCCACCATACACTTGAACAAAAGCCAAGGCCTGGATGCAGGCACTTAACAAATATTCTGATATCCAGAGAAACCGCTGGAAATTAGGTGTTTTTTGTACACTACAAAGAATTGTATTGTCTACATTCAAATAATTCAACAAAACTAAATACAAGGTATAACATTTGATCATTAATATTCAGCCAAATAAATTTTTTCGATCTTTCAAAATTCAATAAATTCAATCTTTGTAGAATTTGAACAAAATCAAACCTCAGGAGTGACAAGTCCAATAGCAATGTGAAAGACTGACGGTATGACGAGACACATGAAAACAGAGGATAAACATATAATTTGGGTATTTATCCTAAATACACTGTACAAATATCACTGTTAAACTGCTGAAAGGCAAATGTGTTTTCTTTGCTGCATTTGAGGTTGGCATACAAAGCATTTTTTATATTTTGTACCAGTTTCTCAGTCTTAATTTTCTGTAAATAACTCCAAACAGAAACACTATCTTTATAAACAATATGTTTGTTTGAAATTTGGGTGAATTGGTTTGAAGTTATACAACAAATACAACAAAAAGAAAACTTTTACCTAAAAGCATACCTATAATAGTAAATGGTCACCTCGTGTTTTGTAGATTATAGTTATTGTATATCAATTTATAGAAACCATAGAATGGTGGGACAGATAGACAGACATACAGACGGACAGAGAGACAGACAGATAGCTACTATAAGTGTGTGTCTGTGAGTCATTCTTGAAATTAATAAAGAGATCACTTCTCTCTGCTGGATTGATAGTGCCGTTAAGTATCTAAAGTGTAGAGGGCTCAGTGTCTAATTCTTGTTGTAGGACCACAGCATGCAGGATAATAATACCATGTTTTATATTGTTACACTGAACAAGTCTCCAAAAGAGCTTCAGAAGGACAATGTTATTTCAAAGGGAATTTCTTTAAGCAGACAAATCAACGAAATGAAAGTAAATTCGATTACAATTATTTTACAAGGGGCTGGTTCAGCTTTGCTAAAGTCATTGCACAAACCTTTATTTATTTTCTGTGAATTTCTGCAGCAACAAACATGTATATATACATGTGTGTGCGTGTGCTGGTGTGTGGGTCTTTGTGCATGTGTGCGTGTGTATATGTATATATGTGTGTATGTATATATATACATACATATACATATATATGTGATTGCTTTATTTTGATCTTAGGAACAATAGCTTTTCCCACAGTCGCTGGAGTTTTTCTATTCAGCCACACTGTTTATTCTCACTGATAAGAGAGCAGAAGCAGACTCATGTCAGCCTGTTGCTCAGCCTGTCAGAGAAGATCTATGATGTAGACAGAGGAACACAGGGCTGAGTGACACCTTCAACACTGGCCTAGCTGTAACAAAGGAAAAACATAATTCCAAACACTGCATTCCCTGGAGAACAGTCCAAAAAAACTGCTACTTTGCCATGTTTTGGATGCTTGAGCTTAATCTGCAGAATGAACCCAATTCACATTCCATTTTATCCAGAGGATCTTAAGATATATTTTAAATAAATACATTTACATACAGCTGTTACCTAGGTCAAACCAAATCATTATGTATCGCATGGACATTAAAGGTTATATTTATATAATATTTGTCTGTGTACTGTGCATATTCAATTTTTTAAATAAATATATTTATTTACAAGTACATATAGATAGATTAACATATAAACATTTATTAAATGTGATATTTTTCTTAATCATATGCATGCATGTGTATTATCTTACAAATACAAAATTCATATGAACAATACACAGACATACATGTTAACGCAAACTTTTTTTTGATTATTCACAAAAATATAATATCTAATTCATGTATAGTATAAATCTTAATTGACTTTCTCCTAACATTTATAAAAAAAAGCAAAAAACACATAATTCTCTTTTACGCCTCAGCTTTCACAGGCTCTGCCCCAGTGGTCAGTATACAGACACTAATGCATGTATGTGACAGCCAGCGGCAGGACCTCTATGCGTTTTATCTTCTCAGTGAAAACTCTTCATTGTAAGAGGACATGCATTTGGAGCACTGAGACACTTGTCTGATTCAATGAGACAGGCACCCCATCCTTTGGCCATATCCAGACCATTCTTCTGTCCCCCTCTCTCTCTTCACTTTTGTCATTCTGCAAAAACCCAGCTCTGTGTCACAGAGACCAACAAAACCACATTTATTCAATCTGCCTGCTGAGGCATAAAAATGATATACTTTCATTCCCTGCGGCTCTTACAAAGAACCCCAAAACCAAGGCTGAGGAATTACTTCATCTCTCTCCAGTTAAATGCAGATATGGCTGCATATACATAAGGCTAATAAAGTTAGAATTATAACGTACTTAAATTCTGAAGTCAAAAAACATCAGAGTATACATTACTTTAGTTCTTTAGATACATCTCCTTATATTAGACTTAATAATTAATGATAATAAATAATGAAGTGCTTTCAGGCACACCAGTTCGGCTACAATTCTAGCTCTGGCTCAAGCAAGTGTCCATGTCTTCTTAGTCCATTTTTATTCAGGAAATAAATATATACAGTCTTCTTGTTTTTTACAGTTGGATTATTTTTACAGTACCTGTGTTCTACTTCTTCTTTAAAAATGCCTTCCTTATTCAATTTTACCAGAATTTAATGGATTTTGGCCCTAAATCATAGTAATTATTATAAAAAATAATTAAATAATAATAACAATAAAAATGATCTTTAATAATATTTATTATAATCATAAAGATAATTTCATGAAACCAGTTATTTTTCTCATCCTAATCCCGAGCTCATTCATTAATAAATGCACAGTATATCTTGGCCATATGAATTTTATTAATTTTGTCTTATTAAAATGTGTCTATAATATTGACAGTGAACTGTCTGTTTTAGTCTTTTCTTTTTGTTTTTAGACTAGCCATGACGGCCTTATATGCCTTGTTTATTTTAAATAAACATTGCCCATCTGTTTAGACCGCATGTTATTACACTGGCCATTAAAAAAACCAAAACACTATTTTTAGCAACAATATGGGTTTTTATTATATCAAGTGTAGCTTGAGTGTAGCAGAGTTTTCAACCGAGAACATCAAATAAATGCGCCTCAATGAAACATCAGATATGACTGCTGAAGCACAATTGTTGTGATGCAGCTGTCATGCATTTATACTGTTGTTCTTGAAGGTATTTGTAGTACAATTTGACATTTAATTCACATTCATTTTGATTTATGGATTTGGTTGGACTTCATATACAGTGCATGTAATACCATAACCCTGTTGAAAATCCCTAAAAACAGATACATCAGACAAGAACTTCACTAACAGACGAAATACATAAAGCTGTGTTGCGCTGGGTCTGCAGACACATCTGCAACCTTCCTGAAGATCAGAGCATGAGTTATCCATGAAAAAATTCACAGTTGGACAACTGATCTGGGATCTGCTCAGCACTAATATTACTTTTCATGACCCAGTACTGGTTCAGTGTCATTAATTCTGGGAATGAAATAATGTTTTAGCAAAAATTACTTAAAAGGTTATAGCAGAGATCTATAGTACCTGAAGAAAGCTATTTGTCTTCATGACTGTATGTTTGCTGTCCGTCTTCCATCTTTGCTAATGGGAAGTCAGTTTTAAATCTCCCTCTGTATTGACCATCTGATGCATGTGCGGAGACGTCAAAGCAGCAGAAGAGAAAAATATAAGTGTGTTTCTTCAAGAAAACAATACTAAAAGCAAAAACAGCAGCAACAAAGTTTTTCTAGGCATGTATGTCAATGTTGAATGACATCACATACGCTGTTCTGTCACCTCTTTCAAACAATGGCTCATGTCCTTGCTATGCCCTTCCTTTGAATTGAGTTTTATGAGAAGCCTGAATGAAATCTTAAGAAATGAAATCAAGATAGATTCCCTCTGGGGCACAGAGTTCTTGAAATGTCATTCGAAACATCCGTTGCATTTTTAATTTACTTTTGTTCATATGAGACTTCACTGTAAATGGGGCGGAGGGCATATCCACAAGGGTTTGCACGCCACATGAGCTTCATTTAAGGTGAAGATGACAGCAGGATGTCCAGAAGGAATTTAATTCTACACCAATGACCTACAGGATCCTAATAGTTGGTGCTGTCCTTCATCTTGTGGTCTTTATCACAATAAAGAAAACGTAAAGAATGAATCACAAAACAGACGACTGTATACATAAGACAGTTTGACAGAGACTGAGGGTACATATTTTATTAGTACTTGATACCTCAGGTTTAAAGAAGGTATGTTTTCATTCCAGGACAGTCTTTTACTGAAGACCATCAACCCATATCTGTTCAAAAAAAAATTCAGACAAGTGTACAATATGCTTTATACAATCCGAATTCCAATATACAATGTTTTGTTTAGGCATCAAAAACCTTTACAAACCAAATGACCTGAAAATCATGTATTCAATAAAATGATATATGAAATACAGTTACTTCCTATAAGCATAGAAAGTAAATTCTTTTGTTGAGGTACATTGATGCATCCATTACTACATAACCTTTTATCTCTTATAACAGTGTGCATGGGGTTCAAAACATACAATTACAATATCTCACTTACTTAATTGTATATATGTACTTCGGTTCCACATGATTAAATAAAGTTAGATTGGCATAATGTTTCTTAAAATTATAAAAGCATAAGTATTAAATAAGGTTATTCCAATAATGCATTTTTGTGTACAAGAGTTGAAATGGATCAAATTTTTACACCACTTAAATACTTAATTTAACTGTAAATCTGAAACCAAATATCCAGTAAGTGAACAAAAACAACTGAATATAAATCTTTAAAATCGCCACAAATTTAAAAAAACAACAAACATAAATATGATTGTTAAACCGCAAACATATTGAAGTATTGCTCAATCTATATAAACTGACATAAACATGATGCATTTGTTTTTTTACACTTTGTCATGTTTGTAATCCTGTCTCTCTCGGCCTGACAGGTAAATATTATTCCAGCTCTGAATGATGATTATTTGAAGAGAGGGAGAAAAAATAACCTTCTGTAATACTCAACAGACTGTATTCTCACAGAGGTGACATTAAGGACAGACTCACAAATATGCAGAAACAGGTACATACACACCGGGGGGAAAAAAGCACAGGAAGCAACATTACAAACGATCAGCAAAGGCCCATCCCAGTATCTTTGGGACAAATTTGCGCATCTAATCTACACTAATCATTTGCCAGTCATTATTAAATCAATCAGCACTGCCAAGGTGCTCTCTGCTATAATGACATCAAAATCAATCCTGACTTACGCTGATCATTCCTACCTTAAAAACACATTTTAAACACATTTAAAGAATTTAAGTCCATATTTATAAGCTTAACATATTGATGACTTTTGTCCAATCAACTGCTTTAAAAAGAGAAAGATTCCAAGGTGGGTATATTATCCAGTGCTAATGGACAAAAAGTTATGATGTACATCTTAACAACACATTTCCATGAACATCATTTTTGCACCCCGCATGTCCAACCACGATGATGTTAACATATTCATATAAAAATAGAGATGCGACCCTGGCACAACTATTAAAAAAAGTGTAAGAAGGAGGACACTTTTTCCACGCTTTTTGGGAAATTGGAATGTAAAAATAGCATGTATCGACCTTGCACTTGAAGTAAGAGCATCAACTCTTTCCTCAACTTTGGATTGGATGTCTTTCAACTGTCATGTAATCTCAGCATAGGTGATGGGATTCTAAAAAATCAAACAAAATCCATAATTTAGTGTAACATCAACTGTGTGAAAAAAGAATAGTTGACAGTCCAGCCTAATCAATGTGAAGACATCTTTCAAATGTCCACATTAGGCTATTTAACTTTTATTGTAGATATGCATTCAGCAAGCACAATGGCATTCGCATATTTTGTCCATGTAGCTTGTATAAGAATTGATAAGAAAAAACACCCCTGGTCAGGTGAGAATTAGAGTCAAGACCTAGCTTGTGGTCTCCCACAATTTTTCACAGTCAATCAAATACCATATGAGCCCTTTCAACCCCCCAACTTTACCACAGCAAAGTTAAAGACAGTTTTCTTAGGTTGTCTTTTCTTAGGACTTTGAGAATATTTAATACCCACCTTAAAGATTAATGACAGAGCCTTGAAATAACCTAGTGTGGTGTGAGCACTAGCCATGGCTCGCAGGTGTTTGTCTTGCTAAATTGAGCTCTTGGGCTCACCTGTATTTGAGTCTAAAAGGATTCCTGGGATGTCATATCAGACTATTAATCAAAGATGGACTGAACTTCCATCTCCTGATTGTGAGTTTGAAGATAATAATGTGTGAAGCTGTTGGTAAATTACCTAAATGGTAACAAATACCTGTGGAATATTGTATGGCAGCTCTGCCGAACATTGATGCTGAATACTGAAACAATCTGTGATAAACTATTTTAAGCCTAGAAATACAAAAGTAAAATGGGGACATTCTTCAAAATATCTTCCTTTGTCTTCAGCAGAAGGAAAAAAGTCAAGTTTAAAAGGACATGAAGGCACTGTATCAAATGGATTGTAGAACAACAAGACAATAAATCACAATTAATGTTTATATATGCATGTCTACAACAAGTAAAAACATAAGGAGGATTTAGAAGAGATCCAGATTGTATCTCTCTATTTCCAGCAAAACTGGAAGATCAGCTCACTGATTAACTCTGATCTCTTGTGACACAGATTCAAGAAAACTGCCCTGAGGCAACACAGGCGAATGAACATACTGAAGAGAAATAATGGGATGTACTAGGATAAGACATTGAACATTCTTCAGAACAATAAAATATCTAGTAACCAAAGGCTGTTCGATGTGATGGCCATCATGAAAATGTTGCTGTTCTGGAAATCACTCAAGTGAACTAAAATTGAGTTTAATATTCAAACAAGAATCAAAAGCAAAGCTTTTATCTCTCCTGATTTCATAATGTTCCAAATCTAACTTTACTTCATCCATGATCTTTGGCATTTTGTGCTTTTGTTCCTTTTACCAAGGCATACTATGAGTGATGCTTAAAGGGAAGTTCATGCAATACGAACAATCCGTCATCATTTACTTAGCCTTATGTCATTTCCATATTTCTTTTTTCCTAGTAACACAAAAATTTGAGTATGAGCTATTTCTTTCTGTCTACTGGATTTTTCCTTTCTTTTCATCATGTAATATTAGATGAAATACATGATGACACCAGATCTCTGTTCGGAGCATTGGCTACAGTCACACATCTTGTGCTTACAAAAATCTCACTTGTTTAAACAATATAATGTCAAACTTAATGTTTAAAATATGTAAACTCGTATTTTCAAATGACTTATTACTCCAAATGATTTAATCACTTAAAACCATTCATTTGGGTGAAAAATCTGATGTGACCACAGTACTGTAGATTGTCATATAGCTGACAATAAACCCTCAAAAATGTCAATACATTATTTTTGGTCATTAAATAAAATTGTGTAAAATTCTCCTTTCACATGAATATATGATTCTAATGTGCACTAATGCTAAAGGTTGAATACCTGGGAGGCTATGAATTTCTCCATGCTGTCTTCCATTCTAGGCTGAGCGAGCACAGGTCCACTAGAGATGCTCTCCTCTGGCGGTATCTCACTTAGTAAGGGTTTTCCTTTGAAATATTTCACCACACACACCACCTAACACGAAAGCGCCCGTAGGGAAAAACAACGGAGAAAGAGGAAAAGACGTCAGTTTCACACCCCTCTAATGCTTTTTGTACCACACATAGAAACGCTCGGCCTTTCAGGCTGTAAATGATGATTTACGTAAGTCTCGAAAGGGCAAAGATGCTTGCATGACTTGTTGCCCACAGTGAAAGGTTCTGTGTTCTTTCAGGAGAGAGAAGGCATGTGAGTCTATGTCCTGGAGGAGATACATCCATTATCAAACCAAAATGATTATTTTTAATAAGACATAATGGTAGAGAATTTCTAAAGGAAGGCATCTCTAGGCACCCTGCAGCTCTTAAGTCCTCTGTTATATTTCTGCACTTTGTATAGGAAGCAAAAACACTGCACAAAAAATGCAGTGCAAAGCACATCCCCAAGGATTTATCATGTAATAGATATTTGTAAGATCACCACATAGAGAATCAACACATTTTCACAAAAGCAAAATTTGGACTAGTGCAATATTTTTGGAAGTGCCTCTTAACAGAACTGCACATTTGTGGAATGGGAACCTCTGTTTCTAGGTTCACTTTCTTTTCTTCAACCCCCTCCCCCAACTCACCCTTACTGAAGAAATAGGTCAGTGAATATCTCTGAATCATAAGTACAGCACCACAGAGAAGACAACATGCATGTCGTCTCTAACGGACATGTTTAGGCCCTACAAAATCCCTTTTATTTGTATTCTGTGTATCTGGTTTTACTATTCAAAAGCAATGTATTTGCCATCAATAAAATACTTTAGTATAGAGTAGTATTTACTCACAGACTATGGTAAAATCCCTTAATACTTTTGTGTGTTTTTGAACCAACCGAAAACAAGTAATAAGAGGAAATAATGTAAAACAATATCGGAGAGATAGTTCACCCGAAAATGAAAATTCTCTCATGAATTTAAATGAATTGTAACCAAACAATTCTTAGACCTCATTGACTATGGACCTAGGAAAAATGACAATGTTAATAAAAAAAGTGACCCAGAACATTTTGAAATTCAAATTTGTGTTCAACAGAACAAAAAATATAAACGTATTTTCACTACTCCAAGAATTGTTTGCAACCCAAAAAGTATACTTTCAAATATCTGTCTCTGTGTTCATCCGAATGAAAAAATGTATATAGATTTGGAACAACTCAAAGGTGAGTAAATGATGACAGAATCTATCTAACACTTACTAGAACTAACACTTTATTATAAAGATTTACTTTAACTGCGCAAGGTTTTTCTTCTTTCTAAATGAAGAACTAGGAGATTACATTATACATTATTATAACTAGATTCTGCGATTCTGTTTGCATTTTCCGCATAGCGCCCAACATTAGGAAGCCAGGATGAGCTAATGATTCCAGATCTTTTTCTACGGCTCACAATGGGTTTATACAATAGATATAAATGAGTCCCACTTTTTTTAAACATCTTCTGCATAATAAAGAAAGTCATACAGGTTTTAAATGACAAGAGGCAATAGTGACAGAATAATTATTTTTGGGTGAACTATCACTCTAAATCAGCATATGATAATGATCTGATAATGAAATGAAAACATAAATGAATTGCAGAATTTCTTCACAATCAAAACTGGTGGGTAAAAACCAACAAGAGTTTGCCTTAAACAGAACATACCACTGACAAGTTGAGAGTAACACATTTTGAATTACTTTAAACTCAACTTTGCATTGTCCCTTTTTATTTATCTAACTCAATATTGATATTCAAAAAACATAAAAATGTTTTATTATTTAAGTCTTAAACAAAAACACATCAATGTGAAATGAGAACAACAAGTATATCAAAGCTATATAAATGTAGAAATTACCTTGATATTTGTTTCATCAGTGTGTACAGCGTGTGATCTTACCATGAAGACAGCAATGGCACCTCCGATGATGAAACCAGCAATGACATCAGACCAGTGGTTTCTGTACTCCACCACACGATTAATCCCCGTTAGAAAGGCCAGACACATGAGCCCCAGAGAGAGCACCGGCTTGGCCAGCCGTGTCCCTTTGGCCTTCACTGAGCATGTGATGTACATCTAAAGAAGCACAGAGCATTCTCTCATATATCTTCATCTAGCTGTGTAAATGCGTTCATACTCATTCCCTGGTCACAGGTTTGTGTCAATACATGCGTGTTCAGCTGAAACAAATATTTGGGTAGTGCAAATTACCCTCTAATGGACCAACCCTGTAGTGGAAACAGTCACTATAAACGTTCTAGAAACATATTATACATACACATGGTCAGTATGTATAAATTATTTTTCAAGAAAGATTGAAGTCATAGTTCACTCAAACATTTTATCACCTGTTATAAACTCTCATGTCATTAAGTGTTTGTTTATTAAGTTTTAGTGGATTGCAAAAGGAGATATTACGATAAATGTCTTTTGTGTCCAATGCACTATAAACATTGCACTGCACTGGATTATTTTTGCATAAATGTAATTCAATGCAGTGTAAATACAAAATGAAGGTACAACAACTGTAACAATTAATAAGGAAAATGCCTTTGTACCATATTTTATCAATCCTTTTTTGTGTGGAAGTCAATGGTTTCCTGTTTTGTTTGGTTACCAGTGTTCTTCTTTTGTGATCCGCGGAAGAAAAAAAAAGCATACAGGTTTTGAAGGAAACAAGTAAAATAAACTATTCTTGTAATGAATCTTTTATGTCAGTTTCCATTAAAATACTGAATGAGCTTTTAATTCAAAATATGCATTTTAAGATACATGCAATTGCTTAAATACATTGTTTAAAATATTGAGTAGAATTTTTGAGTTTGTGCTACGATTTCTCATAAAAATTATAAAATTATTATATAATGCACCTATGTGTATAAAAATTAGAAAGAGAGTCATAATGTTTTGTACCATCCGGTCCTGCCGATTCCTTCTCTACAACATCAGGAAGATAAGGCCTTTCCTCTCGGAGCATGCGGCGCAAATCCTAGTGCAGGCCCTAGTCCTGTCTAAGCTGGATTACTGCAACGTTCTACTCGCTGGACTGCCGACTTCCATCACCAAACCTCTGCAGATGATTCAGAATGTGGCGGCAAGAGTGATCTTCAAGGAACCTAAAAGAGCACACGTCACACCTCTCTTCATCAGGTTACACTGGCTGCCTGTAGCCGCTCGCATCGAGTTCAAAGCTCTCCTCATCGCCTACAAAACCACCACAGGTATATAACCCCCATACCTTCATTCACTGATACAGATGAATGTGCCTGCCAGATCCCTTCGCTCAGTGAATGATCGACGTCTGGTGGTACAAACCCAAAAAGGTAAGAAATTGTTCTCACTCACTTTCTCTGGGTCAGTTCCACAATGGTGGAATGATCTGCCCATTACAACACGTCTTGCAGACTCTATCTCCATATTCAAAAACCGTCTTAAATCCCATTTTATCCGTTTGCACCTAACCCACAAATAAACCTACTTGACATCCTCACTCTTTCTAAACCACTAATAAACCTCCTTTCACATCCTCACTTTAAAAAAAAAAGAAGATATATATATATTTTTCCCTTGGCACTTGGTACTTACGTTGTGTTATTCTTGCGAGGACTGGCATCCATTTAGCTTACCTAAATTATTAGGTAACCATTAACGTTGGTATCACCTTTTGTACATGCTAAACCTCATTTGTCAGTCGCTTTGGATAAAAAGCAAAATGACTAAATGTAAATGTAAAATGTTTATATTTACAGCATACCACAAAAACAAAACTATTTTTTTCTTTTTGGGACAATAGAGCATATTTACTTTTAATTGTTAATAAGAAAAGGCTCATTAAAACCACGACTTTCAGCATAATAAGCCACACTCAGGAGCAAAATGTGTGCAAACCTCTGATTGTATCTAATGTCACAGACATGCCGGTGCAAGCATTCATTAGACATGAAATACATTTGGATGCTTCAGCTACATCATTTACTAAACACAGACAGAGAGGCTGGCATTTCAAGACTAGTCTGGTGGTATTTAGGAAGGACCTGCATTGTCCTTTTTCTCCTGCTTATGTCCTTTTTTTTACCAAGCAGTAAAGGACAGAGGAAATGTAGACATTCAGACAAATCTTATTTCCACTCTTTTAGTTGACAACATTTTAATTTGCTGTTGCTTTAAGAGTTCTTCAGCATGGTATTCGGGTCATATAAGCCCTTAGGTATGTTTGAGCTATTTGCTTCCTTCCAATTCTATGAATCCGTCATTACTGACAGATATTATTTAAAAAATATATAATATTTTTTTTATTATCAAAGGAGCTATCAAACTCCTTCAAGGCCCATTTGGACTTTTTTGCTACCTTCCTACGGGTTATTTGTGGCAGAATGCTCCATATTCCCCAATTCATGATTGGGCACAGTCATTACATCGCTTGAAATGAATAAGTCTAGATGTTGCTAAAACGAAAACATGGTTTAACACGTTTTTCAGCATAAAGTTTTTATTTGTATCCTATTCATCCTGCACACATCAACACATTTTTACAGAGTGATATATGAGCACGGGTCCCACTGAATCTCAACATGGTCAAAAATGTAAAAGCGCCAGAAAAAGAGCTTTCATTGAGTTAAAGACCTTGCAACAACTAATGAAAAAGTGAAAATCAATTTGCTCTTGACGAAATGAGTGCTCTGGAGCTGGGACAGGTGTTTTGGGAGAATAAAGGGAAAATGCTTTGTAATGGTGCTATTTTGCCATTTGCTATTTGGTCTTATTCATACCTGGATCAATAAAAAGTACCGGATAGACAGCTTTCTAATATAACCCATGTGCTCTCATGCAGAACTTGGAGTATTAGAAAAAAAATTATTTAATGCATTGTGCAAGTAGAATCCTCCAATCTTTCATACATCAAGATTTATAAAAAAGCTTACAGGAGTTCTACAGCATATTTGCATGTCAGTTTGAATAATATATTAAATTGACACTTTGCAGTCCACCAGCAGATTTATCAACTTTATCAACAAATGAATCAACTATGTAGTTGCTTTCAGCTGCTGAACCTTGAATAAGTGGCGTTGGTTTGTAGATGTAGGCTGTCATGTGATAATGTACATTAGAGTAACAATAACTCTCTTTTGCCTCCAGGGATTGAAGCCACACTAGCACTAACATCGCCTCCATCCAGAAGTACAGCATATAGCACAGTTCAGCAACCCTAAAACTGTATACTCGACACAAAGCTGTCCTTAACAAACCTATGTTGAGACCACGTGTGGTGCATACACAAGCAACTGGGCTTTGAAGGCGAAAAAGTAGAACAACACATTCTATATCGAAATAATCCCACCAAAAGACATTTAGAGCGATAGTTTAGAAAGGGAAAAATCTGTCATCATTTACCTTCCCTGGTAACATTTAAAATCTGTATGAATTATTTACAAAAATTCACAAAAGAAGATAATCTGCTGGACTTTTTAGACCTCTGCTCTGTTTGACACTGTTAACACATTCATTCTCCTTACGTCTCTCAAGGCAATGGGTGTCTCCAACACGACACTCCAGTGGTGCCACTTATACATCACAGGTAGATCCTTTTGGGAAAACTGAAGTTTCGGAAATCCCAACATCTTAGCCATGGCGTGCCTAAGGGCTCAATGCTTGGACGGCAGCTCTTCTCGATCTACATTACATTATTCGGATCCGTCATTAGAAAGCATGGCTTCTCCTATCACTTTTATGCGGACCACACGCAGCTACACTTTGCGTTCCATCCTGAAGACTAGAAGGTTTCAGCATATGTTTCATCATGCCAAGTAACATCTTGCTCTGGATGAAGAACCAACACCTACAGCTAAACCTAAACCTCAGAAATGTTACTTCTTCTCATCCTGCCAACCCGAACACCCACTAAAAACCATTACCTTTCCCACTCACTCTTTAACCTTTATAACCTTTTTTCTCTCCCAACAGGTTTTTGTCCTGCCTTGCAAAACTTGGTTTCAGCAACTTTTTTCCCCTATTGTTATCTCTGCTATTTACCTCTTTATTGTCTCCTCAATTCTTTGGAAGGTGATTTGGAAAAAAAAGTCTCTGCTAAATGCCTAAATATAAAAGTGTATTGAAAGTTCCCATTGACTTATTTTGGGGACCAACAGTTTTCCCAACACATTCAAAATATCTTCTTTTGTGTTGGTCAGAAGGAATACAGCCATACAAGATTGAAATGTTTAATTTTTGGGTGAACTTGTTGTAACAGATGATCCGGACGAGTTTACCAGACTGTTAATGTTTACTCACAGCAACATAAAGAGCAGCATAGACACTGATGGCTGCCTCTTTGGATGGGAAGGACTTGCGAGCATGTAAGATCTCGTCCTCATTGCCTGTGCAGGCTTCCTGTTGGTTGATGAAACGGACCACCTGTTGGCACCCCAGTGCAGTGTAGTTGGGTTTGCACACCGTCAGGAAGTACGGAGACAGATTTCCAGTTACCACCTGCCCCGAATTAACAAAGATGTCTGTGGCGAAAAGACCAAATGCGTACACACCTGTAAGAACATAAAGACATAACATGTCATATTAAGATGTTTAGTATGTACAGCATATATAGACATCCTTGAAAGAGTGTTTATGCTATTTATGTCTAGTTCAATTATTTATACTGCCGGGCCTGTTCTGTATTTTTCTAAGCCTTTAGGTTATTAAACATAAATGATGTTTGAAACCAATGAAAAAAATTCTAAAAAATGAAGAAAAAATATAACAGCATCCTATTTAGCTCTGGTTATATATGTCTCTTGCGACTGGAATATTGAGCAGGAGAGAACAGGGATAAGATAAGATCCTAATGTAAGCTTGGGCCTTTGTCACATTGAATGTTCTCTATGAGCAAAGAGCGGAGAAGCAGCAGACTGAAACTAGTTTACAATGAGCACTGGAGCTGTCACTGCGCACGCACAGCTTCTCCGTCAGCTCCTGGGTTACAGCTCTAATCCATTCTGCTCAATGGGACATGTTGATATGTTACCCAATGTTAACAACAAACTTTGCATACTTATGGTTTGAAAAACCTATGAAGAATTGGAGCCACATAGCATCCAGGTGAATTTACTGTGTTAAAGTAAAGTAAAGCAGCATTTCCTGTAAGTATATGTTTATGTGAAATGTAATAAAGGAAACAAGTCCGACTGAATTTGAGGGGGGTTTGTGCTCAGACCAGGGTCCAACAGGCAACATACAACAGTCGGAATTGCATTCACTATAACAGGAAACTTTAATATAAACTTTAAATAAAGTTACGTTAAAAAATGTGTTAGAGCTTTAATTAAGGTTGCAAAAATGCAGTATCAGTCTAAACAATGCAATATTTTATATGGGAAATGTTATTTCTTTTTCTGTGTTTAAATATATAGTAGAAATTATACAAGCAACATATATTTCACATTATTTTAGGAAATGAAAGCATCACTACAATTTTTGAAAGTTGTCGCTTTCTTAACACGGCCTGCCTGCATGATCACAGATCTTCATTCATACAAAAATTGTTTGAGACTGTTATACCAGAGGTCTGTCGTATATGCAATATTATACATCTCTATATTCTCTATTACACGGTCGTGGGTGTGCTCATATGTTGGAGAATAGTAATGTGGGAAAAAAGGATAGAAAGGGAACGCCATATAAAATTTTTTAAAGAATTATTTAGCTCATTTATCGCAAACCATTCCAATATCCACACTGTGATACAGACATTTTAGATATTTAAGATATTTTGAAATATCATGAACTATTGGAAGGGGTTGGAACCTCTCAAAGTGCACTGGAGTTATAACCCTGGGGATGACCATTTGATTTAGTTTGATGGGCCAAGGAACACCCTATAACTTTTCCCTTCAGCTTCTCTCTACAAAAGAAAAATTACAAATAAATCATTAGAAATCTTTCAAATGCACACAAGTGCATCATCTGCCCCCACACACATACAGCAAAAATCTAGCAAGTATATGCAAGCACGATGTTGACTTTCCTTTCTTTTGCTACAGGCACAAAAAAAAAGAAAAGTCCGTTTTAATTAGTGTGATCCGGTCTGTGAAGACATACCGAGAAAGCGAAATGTCCTTCGGACCAGAGGGTTGAGGTAACAACAGTCCCCCATCACAATAATCTTCTCTCTGTTGTCTAGATCCTCAGAGACATACTGCAGCAAGAAGAGCACGGACTCTGTCACTGTAATCTGAACACAAAACAGCACCAAATGTCAAAAAATACTTTTAATGGTATGTTTACAGTCTTTAATGTCGTTCTTTTCTTTGCTGTTGCCTTCTTCTATGCTATGTCTTTACAATGTGTGACCTAGCTAATTTTCTTGCTTTGGAGATGAAATCAGGAAACAGATTGTTTTTCGGGTTTTTGCAACAAGGGAACAAGAATAAAGACCAATTCATGAACACAATGGAAATGATTAGAGGTCTGATTTAGTGCAGGCCAGATGCCAGCTCCCAGCAAGGTCCTGAACTTGATTTTGGAGGATAATGCCAAACTGGCAGGGAGCACCAGGGTCAGAGGATGTATGAAAAAAAGCACGGTGGTAAATAGAGCTGGATTTGTCCGAAACTATCGACAGATTTTGGTGAACTTGTACAGTGGTGACACATTTTTAAAACCCACTGTATGTCATGTACTGTATGACATCTTTATTAGGGGAGAATATGGGGGATGGCAATCTTAGCAAGAAGTTAAAGAGATACATTAGTTCACTCTTTATGTGAATTCTGTTATAATTTGCTCACCCTTGTCATTTTTTAACTTGTTTGACTTTCTTTTTTCTATATAACACAAAACAATACATTTTGAAGAATGTTATAAACTGGCACCCATTCACTTGCAGAAGCTTTGTTCCTATACAATAAACGTGGATTGGTGCCACCGCTGTTCAGTCAACAACTTTCTTCAAAATATCTCATTTTGTATTTTGCAAACAAAGTCATGCAGGTGACAAGAAGTAAATGATAACACAAAAGTAATATTTTGGTGAACTTTCAGTTTAAATGGTTTATATTTGTGACCTTTTCTGTGAAATCCAGGATAAAGTGTTATCGAGAAACAAGTTTTGCACATTTTCAATTATACTACTGAAATTAAATATTTCAAATACTAAAATAAATTAATTTATTTGATTACTTTGCATTGAAAATAAGGGAAATTTTCTTTCTTAACATTCATTAAAATCTTTGATATGACCACAGCCAATATTAAAGATCTCAAACATACATTATAGAATGATTTTATGTAGATCACAACAAATTACTTTAGCTAGGTTTTGCAGGCACAAACAAACAAATTTCGCAAATATTATTTCTTGTTTTAAATAATTAAAATCATTTTATTGATATTACACAATATCATTTTTCATGTGTAATGACCTTCCCTGTGCAGTTGAAATGAAAGATTTCAAGATTTTATTCTTACAGAATGTGCTTTACATTAAACTTAATAATGATTAAAAGGATTGAGACAAGATCATGCTGAATACAATTAATCCTTATAAGACGATTTAATCTAGATTTCACGAACAAATTTAACATAAACCTAGTCATAATAATGTGCGAACTGAATGTGCCTCAGAAAGTATAAGAATTATGGCTTCTTTCCCTGCTGTCCTCCCCTGCAACAACACAATCCCTTAGGATGAGAAGTGTGCGTCATGTATCAACAAAAGTAATTTTACAGCATATAAAGGGTTAAGCTACTGTACAAGAGAACCAGAGTCTCAAAAGCACAACCGCCAGACCTCATCAGACCTCAGTGAGGCCGATGCTGGCACACTTATTTCAATACTTTCTTCAGACATATCCAGGTGAACTTGGGAACTCATGACACTGCAGAGTTAGAACTAAAAACTTAGAAATATACTGCATAATTCTGCATTTGTAAAATTCTTGTATATTCTAATGACAAACTATATTCAATAAATGGGGAAACAGTTGTGAAGTTGAAAGATTGAAGCTTAGTTCAACAGTTTGTTGCCGGAATCTTACTAAAATGACAAACTTTAGTTAAAAACGTACAATTTCTCAAATAAGTTTCAATAAATACATGGATGTTCTTTAGATGCTTATCCAACTATACAAAGGATGAAAACCCCCTTTTAGATTTACTACTAAAGGGTTTTTTATTTCCTCACAAATGCATTTTCAGGACATGAATGTTAACTGACATGAGTCAGCATTCACATCAAATAGAAATCAAGCGTCCTGGCCCATAAATGTCAACCGGCTAAAGCACGAGGAGTGAGACTTCCTCTCACTGTCATGTGGGCCATCCTGTAATTCATTTTTTATCCATTTTGAAATTCATATTTCATATTAAGTACACGAGAGAGCCTGAAGCCAAACGTCTGCACGTCCGCCTTCTGCTTTCAACTCCAGATGGTCCAAAGTCAAGAGACTCTCACGCCATCTTTATCAAACGGTCGAAAACACATGACATTTTAACGTCTAAAACACTCTGATGCAGAACTGTTTTTATGTTTAAGTTAAGCAGCGATCAAAGCCAGTTCACCCTTTCATAAATAAATCAATGCAAAGGTGCATTTTTTTATGGAATGTGATTAAATTATGTTTCTTGTCATTCAAGCTTTGTACACTGAGATGTGAGTGATTCATTGCGACAGTAGTTGTGGGTTACACCCCACTACAAAAAGTGAAATCTCTCTGTGATGGTTTCACAGTTGTCTAAGACTATGGTCAAGGGTCAGACGGTGTAACTACAGTAACATTGAGCTACACTGACAGCTTAAATCCCAATCCTCATTGAAGGTGAATCCCAGTACTGTGTTCACATTGAAGAAAATCAATGAAACAGAGCATGACTATCAGAATGATGTTAGCAAATATATTAAGTGTGGAACACTAGACGCTTTATTCACTCTTTAAAGATCTGGAAAAAACCTGCAACAAACTGTGTGTATTCAAATAATTTCCTTCAATCAATGAATGCCCCTGTGCAAAATGTATGTGGGCCGACACCCCCTTTCCAAAATGTATAGAATAGATTACTAAGTCTACAATAATATTAGAATGGGAAAGAAACTACAGTGGTTCTATTTGAAACTAACACAAGTATTGCAAAGAGACACAGCAAGGTATTTGTGCCATTTAAAAGTATTGACTCAAACAAATTAAACATTCACTTTATTCTTACTGGTAGGCATCAGAAAGCACTTCAAAACGTCATTTCAGGGAGAGGATCACAATCAGAATATTTTTCAAACAACTCAGTTCAATTAACCTTCAAGATTAATTAGACCCAAACAGGGTGTAGTTAAACAGTGTGCAAAAATCTCATCCACTTACAGGCAGAGGAACAGTTAAGAGATAGTTTACCCAAAAATGAGACTTCTTTAGTTAGCCACTTTTCATGTTACACTTGTATTACTTTTTCTGGTAGAAAGTACCTAGACAACAGTGTTACCTATTGACTTGGTTTGGTGACTATACAGAAGTGAATGGATTTAGTTACCAACATTCTTCCAAATATCTTTTGTGTACTGTAAAGGCAAGTAAGTCATGCAGTTTTAAAATGGCAAGATGATACGTAAATCAAGAATCGTGAACTATCCCATGAATACAAACTTTCTAAGCAGTTCATAAAAATCAGTGTGGCAACATGCTGTGCAGAACAATTTGATTTAAGGGTTCAGATATTTAAGGATCATTTTATCAAGTCTCTTTATAGGGCATCAGAAATGTGCTGACCAAGCACTTTCATCAGAATACTGGCATTAAATATGGTCTTAGTAGCCACCCAAGATTACACTTTCGACCAGATGATATCCAACCCCACGCATACACGCAGGCGCGCACACAAAAATGAGGCTTTTAGCAAAGGAATGATGATAGTCATCTGTAGAGTGAACCTGTGTGGCCTTAATATAAGACCGGGCAGAGTCTTGCAGATCGATTTAGTAAATCCATAGGAATTCTTATGAGAGATGAGACCAGCGAGGCTCTGTGGTGATCCTGGTGCTCTTTAATTGATCCTCGGAGCTGCCAATATCTTGCTCATCATAAATTCTCTCTATACTGTAGGGGCAGAAGGACAGCCTAGAGCCAACAAGTGACTTTTTAAAGTCAGACTCCAGCAGTCGCTTTGGCTACCGGGCAAGCATTAAACCCACGGCATCCTGGAGATGCAAGCTTTTCCACTTGGAAGAAAACACAAATTTAAAAAGAGAAAATTGGTTGATTCCTTAAAAAAAAATTGGGGGCAAACCACAGCGTATAGGCAATAAAAAAGAGAAAGATCATTATACTGGAACAATGATCTGTCTAGTTTGTTTTGTAATGGATAAAAGAGGCGTATTAAACTAAACTAGATATTGTTATATATATATATATATATATATATATATATATAACAATATATAATATATATAACAATATACAATATATAAATATATATATATATATATATATATATATATATATATATATATATATATATATATATAACCTGTATTATTATTATTATTAAGTATTATGTATTTGTCCATCAAACTCCTTTATTTTACATATAACATATAATTCTGCAATGAATTACTCACTATAGTATACACCTGTTTACATTTTCTTGATTGGTTGAACACAGAGTGAGATATATGGACGAACACTCATAACTAGACAGTTCTTGGACCCAACTTAGAACCATAATAGGAAAAATTATAAGGGTAGTCAAAAGTGTCCCTGAGCATACCACCATTCTTCAAAATATCTCATCTTGCCTTCACTAGAACAAAACCCTTAGAAAGTATATTTCCACTATGATAGTCAAAGGGTCAAAGAACTGTTTCTGTATCTAGCATTATTCCAAATATCTGTGTCTGTGACCAGAGATTTAAACAGGTTTGGATCATCTCCAAGGTGAGTAAATGATGCTGTACTTTAATACACAAGATGTTTAGCCAACACACCCCAATAAGGGGTCTCAAAGGACTACAGAACATCCACTACAAGTACTTAAAATCCCAGACTCACCACGAGCGCGGGGACTCCTGCGACCACAGCGTACAGAACAGCAGGTGGAAGCGCACTTGATTCTTCTGCTCCGAGATAGGGCTTCGCGTAGGCATTATCATGGCAGAAAAACCCCTGCACGTGCACGTTAAAAGTGTCAGTATACTCAAAGTAATAAGCAAGCATGACAGTTCCTGCCATGATCACCAGCTGAAAGTAAAGCATTGTCGTGAGGGTCAAACCAATCTCCCGTCGCCGGATTCCGTTTCACTGTCCACGTCCTAAAATGTCCTTAAATAAAAGCAGCACATAGTGTCCGACACTGAGCCCGCTGTAGTCCACGAGGATGAATTGGGCAAGTGCACACGCACCCGGAGACCCCACAGGCGGGGTAGGCGCGCCTCCCTTAAATAAGTGATGGGACACCCACAAGAAAATAACTCCACACAGTTAAACATTTGCATTCTGTTCTTGTAAGCTGATGAACCCATTGGAGAACATAATTTCCTCTTCATGACTGTCAAGTCTTTCTAGTTTAGGACTGTGTTTAATATTGATATAGTCACATCAAAGTGTTGATGTATTTTAAACAGCTTAAAGTAATTGTACAGCATTCAGATATTTTATGAAAAAACATAAAATTAGGTGAGCTGGATAAGACAGAAACTGTGTGCTGCTGCCCTCTTGTGAAAACAGGATGTCAATGTAAAGCTGGTCTAGTCTTGACTTGTCAGATTTATATCTGAGATAACATCTCAAGTGATCACACTGGGATTTTGTTCTCCTACTTAGAAATAATGGAGTGGATCGGAATGTTCAGCGTAGATGCGTTTCCACTGTGAGATACAGAATCCAAAGGGAAAAATCCTGAAACCGCATCGTGTGATTTTAAACTATTTATTTGTAAATTACTGTGTCAAATAAGTTTATGATCACTTGAGCAAAATAAAATTACAGAGGTCAAATGGTTCCTGTAGTTCTTTACCAGGTTTGCACACCCTGCAGGAGGGATTTCGGCCCAGTCCTCCATACAGGTTTTCTCTAGATCTGTCGCTGTGCAACACAAACTTTCAGCTCCATCCAAAGATTTTCAGTTGGATTTTGGTCTAGTATTTGGCTCGGCCATTCCAGAGCCTTGATTCTTCTGACAGAGCCACTCCTTGGTTTTCTTGTCTGTGTGCTTTGGGCCACTGTCATGTTGGAAGACCCAGCCACGACCCATCTTTAATGCTCTGACTGAGGAAAGGAGGTATTTCCAATATCTCACGATATACATCCTCTCCTTAATACAGTGCAGTCCTCCTCATCCCTATGGAGAACAAAAACCTCAGAACAAGATTCTTCCATCCCCACGCTTCACTGTTGGCATGGTATTATTGGGATGATACTCATCATTCTTCTTCCTCCAACACGGTTAATGGAGTTGAGACTAAAAAGTTCTACTTTGGTCTCATGTGACCACAGTACTTTCTCACATGACTCCTCTGAATCATCCAAATGGTCCCTGGCAAACTTCAGACAGGCTTGACACGGGCTGACTTAAGCAGGCAAACCTTCCGTGCGATGCATGATTTTAAACCATGAAATCTTAATGTTTAACTGATAGTAACCTTGGAAACGGTGGTCCCTGCTCTCATCACAGCAATGACCAGCTCCTCCTGTTTAGTTGTGGGCTTATTCTTCACTATTCTTAACATCATTGATACCCCATGAGGGGAGATCTTCTGGGAGACCCCAGTCCGAGAGACATTGTTTAACCATTGACAATGTTCAAACACTATCAACAAGGGTTTTGAAAAATATAAAAAGTTTGGTTCAGTTTACCGGTTACAACTACATTGTGCTTGGAATTGTCCACATCTTAACCAATATTGCACAGCTCTTGAAAACAAGAAAAAACATCTTCCAAAAGTCTTATTAAGAGCTGTTATACATATGTTCTATATCATAAACATCTTATAGACATATCCTATAGTTTAATATGACATGTGAGTATGTCATGTTGCAGTGCTTTTTTGAGTACGTAATTGTCAAGATGTCCAAACTGACACTTATGCGATAACACCGCTTGGATTTAGTATCAGAACACAACATGAGCTCCACTGTTGTGCTATTAAGAGAATATGACACTAATTTTAATTAACGCACAGGATTGGTGGAAATAAGATATGTAATATATGTAAAATGTGTCTTTTGGGAAAACTCAATGAAACTGAACTACATGGAAAAATACCCATATGTAACAATTCCTTCCTTCTGGGCCAAACCAAAAGAAAAGGTTTTTCAATGTTTGGAATTTTCTAGTCTCTAATCTATTGATTTGAAGCTTTATATATTCATACAGTTTAAATCTGTGTTTTTATTATGTAAGGCAGAGCTAGAAAGTGTCAATGTTATTTTGAGAACATAGAAAATCATCAACATGACTGATGATGTGTGGACAGCTGATTTTTTATAGTACAAACTTATTATAAAGATTCATCAAAACATGGATTATTACTCATTACTTTTACTGCAGGTCTAAATTGGAAAATCAGAAAAACAGAGCATAAGTTTTTAGAAATGTTGTGTGTTGTGATTTTTTGTCATGTCTGTTTACAAAAAAAATTGCAATTGTTTTTATAGAATATATTTTTCATAACATTTTGATAAATGGTATAAATTGTGTGTATATTATCATATTTTACATATTTTATCACATGTAACAATTTTGGCTTTCCACTAATAACAGTCCCTGAAAACTAAGAGAAATGAAAGAATTGTTTGCAACTATCCCCAGTTTCCCACATATCCACAATGTCTAAGGAGCAGTAAGATAAAGATTTCAGGAAAACTAAGAAGGAAGAAACTATTTAAATATGCAAAACTAGTTAAACTGCCTCACCTCATCCCAGAAAAAGATCTGGGAACATTTACAAATATAAGATCAACAAATATGCACAGTACTTCAACAGCACAGAACTAATTGAAAATGGAGACATAAATGAAAGACTGTGTTATAATTGACAATTTTTCAATCCATTCTGTTAAACTTCAGAGTTCTGAAAGAACCACTAGATGGTGTATGCATCCAGTGAAACATTTGATACAGGGGTTATGAGGGGTTGTTATTAGTTCCAAAACATAATTGACCTTTTAAATACATTTAGGAAGTTTAGTGGAAAAAACATCTCATAATTGCCATGTTTGTTTCATAAGACACATGAATGAGCAATCCATCCACCTCTTGCATATTAAATACAATAATTAATACATGCCAATAAAAGCTGTATAAATGTCTTTATTCACATAAAGTTAAATGCTTGTATCCCCTCTGAATAACAATTATTTGTAAATAAAAACAATCATTCATATTCACTCCCATGGCACCTTTAAATCTTAATTTTAGTGTGAACAAGAATGACACCCCCTCCATAATACACACGTGCGGGTAAAATTGGGTTTTTAGCACACCTCTGACGTCATTCGGTCAGCATTCCCCCCCAATCGTGGCACTTGAAGGCAGGTTTTAAACATTAACAAGTGCAAGAGACATCGTCCATATCTTTATTACGACGGCCTCTAGGGATGCTGATGTGTTGTCATGGTTTCCATGGCGCGATTGTATTGGATATGAAGGAATGTAGCCGGGTTGTCACAGCATCCGTGCGCCTGTATCCGCAGTAAAGGCAGCGCACTTGGGGATGGAGAAAGCGACTGTCTGAAGGCGAGAGAGAGAGATTGCTTCTCCTTATAACATCGGTCGGACTTGATCTTATTTTATACATACAGCTTCATAAAGGACCGTTTATCATGTCTGCCAAGGAGAGACTCAAAGGCAAGATGACCAAAGACAGCGTTACCTTGCTGCCCTGCTTTTATTTCGTGGAGGTGAGTCAGTCTGATGAATGCATTTCAGTCATTTTTGCAATAGATGCAACGAATGCATCATAGGTACGGTCGTGATGGTCACGTTTGCAGCCACCCACAGGTTTAAAGGGGTGTATGGGGTACCCTTCTGCACTACTGCATGCCAACTTTACACATTATGCATTTCTGACCCTGAGAAGGATGTGCTATCTGTTGGACAGCATCATGTAAGATAATACAAATGTGCTGTATGTCTTGCATCTTGCGCATCGTCTTGTGGTCGTCTGCACGTAAAATACTTCTTTAAGGTTATTTGACTTTATGCAATGCATACATTATGGCATTTCTTGATGACCATATCCAAAACACTTTTTGGTCAAGGTGAAGAGAATAATGCATATGCTTGAAAACGAGTTCTGATGATGGGGTATGAAGGGCACATCTCAAAATTAATATGACAGTCAGTTTAATGGTTTGGAAATATGGACATGTAATTGATGATGGCATATCTGATGTGATCAGGATATATATGGGGATGTTGTGCATTAAACACTGGTGAAGTGGTGATGCAGACAGGCCTTTATATGTCATGTGCCTTGATACCAACTAGATTTTCTCATATATTCAAAAGATTTTAAGCATGTTTGTGTAGAATGGATACAGCTTTTCTATACGTTTTGTAAGATCATTATGGAATGAAAATATGCTGTGATGGATAACTGAAGGCTGTGTGTTAAATAGCACACGCTCTGTAAGTGTAGGAACACGAAAGTCATGGAACAGCCATTTGATATTGATTGACTTTGCATGATTGAAGGTTTTAGTCAATTGTGTTGTTAATGAAGGGCTAAACTATTCTATACAGATTTACAAACATTGTGTCATACATGAATCATATACTGCATGACAGCTGTTTTTCATAGCTGTCAACAGCTATTGGCTATTGAAGTTATTATAGATTTCTGTCAACCAAAAGTTTACAGTTGCCATTGTCAGATAAGAATAATAGTATAGCCTTACTTGTTATGCCAGGTTACACATACAGGTGATAATGCACCCTAAAATAAAAATGATGTCATCATTTACACTCCCTCTTTTCATTTCAAACCTGTGTGACTCTCTTCCGCAGAACACACTACGAGATATTCGAAGAATGTTGGTAACTGGCACAAATTCGATTGGATTGGTTTTGTGTCCATAAGTGAAGGGGTTCCACTTCAGTCTGGTTAACAACTTTCTTCAAAATATCTTATGCAGGTTTTAAATAGCAACAGTAGGAGTAAATTAATCATTTTCACGTTTTGGTAAAAAGGCTGTCATAGACTTGAATATTTAAGCTGTCTTAACAAAAAAATATCTTGACGTATTTTGAAGTATGAGTGTGCTACTGTTTTTAAACAAGATCACCAATGTTTCTCCATGTGCACTTTTAAGAAAGACACTTAAAAGGCATAGTCCTTGCTTAAGGTAAGGTGTGTCTGTAAAATCATGTTAAGACTAAAAATAAAACTATTATACAAACAGAAATGAATATCTTGTTCTCAGTGTTGACCTTGTTGCCTGGGCTGACTTGCTGCAAAGACCTTTCTGTCCTGAACTGAGAATAAATTAAAATGGATTGCTTTAATCTATTTCACTTCACTAATTTCACTTCAATTAACTTCCCTGTTTCGCTTAAACTGTTGAGCTAATAGAATGGTGGGGAAGTAATAACATGTCCTCCTACCAAAAGATGCCCTGTCATTGTCTAACAAACTGCACGTCTTATATAGTCAATTTTTAGTTTTTAAGCTGCTGCCTTATTTTATAAATACATTCAATCTTTTCCCTATAAATGACTTAAACATGAGCTGTTGCTTCAGTTGATAAGTCAAGGTTTGCTGGACTTAAGTAAGACCTATTTTTAGAGCAATTTTTTTATGCTTTTGCAAATGCAATTTTTCATTTATTTTATTACATTGTTGTTATTTCAAGAAAAATATAATTTTTCACATTTATTCATTTGGCAGACGCTTTTATCCAAGTATTATGCAGTGGTCACTGCAGAGCAAACTGGGGTAAGGTGCCTTGCTTAAGCACACTTCAGTCATTGTCTGCTGGCGTTGGGATTCAAACCCACAACCTTCTACTTACAACACCAACTCTCTAACCACCAGACTGGTTACTAGTCTAGTACTGTCTTTTCAGAGTGTTTCCAACTTCTTCAGAGTAGATGATGTCATGCTAGGTAAAGGTTTGTCCATGAAGGTGGAAACTCTCAATAGATGATTAAAATGAGTATCAAAAGGTGTGGGTAAATCATTCAATCTAGAGAAAAAATCCCTGAAGTATCAACACTGCATATATGGCACCTTTAACTATGCACAAAATTATATTTCTGGTGGATAAAATAAACATTCTATACAATACTACGGCATAATTTAAAACTGCAGTCTACTGTGTTCATGGAATGACTATTAATGCATATGCATACTGTAGTAAGGTCTATTAGATGTTCTGTCAATGGAAGAAGCAGTGGCTTTTATTCTGAGAAAGCTCTTCCCATTTTAGAAGAGCTTGATTACAGTAATTAAGCCCCTCCCCCCATTTAATCTGCCTGCTGAATGTCACAGTTTTACAATTATTCACTACTATAAGACATTTCCACATTGCATAGAACAGCAGACAGAATCATTTGTCCTAGTATATGTACCATTGTGAGGACCTTCCCATATTTAGGAAAAATGGATAGAAGTATGTCAATCACAACAGCAATTTCCAAACATTGAATCAGTTCAATGTGTATTTACCTGAAAATAGCTTTTGTTCTTGTGTTTGAAACATCTTCTGCTCAACCTTAAATTAACAAACATTAGAAAGCAATATTAGCTTTAAGGCTGTGACTCCAGCATGGTTAGATCCAAATCCTTATTTTATCAGTGGATAGAGCTCATAGACCACCTAGATATCAGATTGATCATAGAAAATTAAGCAGCTAGTTTAACAAACACAAATGCAATCTAGCTTCAGCAATGGCCATGAAAGTAAGCTGAGGAATTGGAGGGAGTGCCATCCTAAATAACAAATAAGAATTTTATAAGAATAATGGAAAAAGCATTGGAATTTTAATGATTTAATGATTCTTTTAATCATGACTTTTAATCCCAAAGTCTGTAAATACTGTAACAGTTCTAGGTTCACTTTTGTTTCCTTTGTGGCTGTGTTTTCCCCTTCGACAAATACGAGGTTCTGCAAAGACAGCAGTGACATTTTATTATGAGAATGTAATTGTAAAAGTTTAACTGTCTTAACATATATTTTTTTATTTAAATTTGATTCATGCACTTGAAGCATGTCACATTGGCCATGTTTTAGACTCGTGGAATGACTTTAATGTGAAGATCCTGTAGTGTTATCTTCCCGTGTTTAACCTCATTAAGAGGTATTTCTTCGGAGTGTTCTTGCATATTCACAATTATATTCACAATTCTTCTGTCGTCCGTTTTGTAGTGTTCAAAGTGTTCAAGTTTTACATGGTGGATTTGTGTTTTTGTCAATGATAGATTACTGTGTTTATAGTAAATCTGCGTACTGCATTACAGAAATATGTCACAACAGTGTAAACAGTTTACTTTTCTATAAGCTATTAAAACTATAACACTATAAAAATATTATATTTATTTAAAAAAAACTATCTCTTTTTATAATCACAGTCTTTTGTAGCTTAATGGAATAATTTTAAAGAGTAAACATTTTTAGGATTTTTAATGTCCTTCATTGGTTTTGGAGTGCCCAACAACATTCTTACATACTTACAAGGTGTAGTACACTAGTCAGTTGTTTTACCTTATGTTGTGTATTTACGAAATGCAAAGTGACCTTTCTGTGTTTCCATATACCCTCCTACATTACGTGATTGGTTGTACATCAACACCGTACATCTCGAGTATTGAAATAAACGGCAAACACTGATTTACGTTACTCCTGCCTCTCGTGTATATTTTCTATAAAAATAAGAATATATAACATATTTGGCGACGAGGACCCTTCGTACCACGTTAAGTTTTGTTATTTTGAACATACGTTGTAGTTTCAAGGCTACAGGTGTTCGTGACGCGGATTCCAAACCCTGATCGCGCCATTCTCCACGAGGGAGAGTGAGTGGATGCGCGCGAATCCGAAATCAACGACCGCGACAGTCGGAACGGAACGAGTTGTCTTCGCTGGAAGAGAATAGAGTGAAAGACAGAGAAAAGAAATTGTCGACGCAACGCGGATCGGAAAAGAAGAAAAAAGGGGGAGTGAGTAAAAAAATGGCTGGATTAATTGGTTGTATTGGACCGCTTGATGAATCAGAAGAGCAGTGGAGTGCTTATACCGAGCGTTTTGACTACTTTGTGCTTGCAAACGAAATAAAAGATGAAACAATTGTGCCAACATTTCTAAGTATCATGGGTGTGAAAACGTTTAATCTGCTGCGCAGTTTAACTCAGCCACAGAAACCAGGCGACAAATCATATGAGGGAATAGTGGAAATACTCAAGGATCACTATTCACCCAAACCACTGATTATCGCAGAGAGATTTCGCTTCCATAAAAGAAATCAGCAGGATGGTGAATCCATCTCACAATTTGTGGCTGTGTTGAAACGACTATCTGAGCATTGTGAGTTTGGCCAATCATTGAGTGACACCATACGTGATAGACTTGTCTGTGGTCTTCGAAGTGAGGCCATACAAAAACGACTGCTAACTGAAAGTAACTTAACTTTACAGAAGGCTATAGAGATAAGCACGTCAATGGAAATGGCCGCAAAAGAGGCACAACAATTAAGTGCATCCACCCATGTGCACAAAGTGTATGATGATTCAAAGAAAAAGTCAAACTCAGATAAACCATGTTACCGCTGTGGAAAAGTGGGCCACCAACCTGAAGATTGTTGGTGTAAGGAGATGAACTGTAGAAATTGTGGCAAGAAAGGCCACATTGAACGTGCCTGCAAAAGTAAAAAGACACAACCAAGCAAAAATGCTGGATCCAGAAAAGAAAGTTACCAGAAATTTAAACAAAAGCATGTGAACCAAATGGAAAATGCCCGACACACACAAGAGTGATTCTGGATCTGAGGAAGAGGATGCCTTGTGTGTTTTATCTGTTTCAGGAGATGAGCAGGGCTATTGGGTGACTCCTCTTCTGGATGGGAAACCAGTACGAATGCAGGTGGACACAGGAGCTGCGGTATCACTGGTGTCGGTGACAACATTTAATGAAAAATTGCCACACCTTACACCTCAGCCATCAAACATCACCCTGAAGACCTATACAGGTGAGATCGTTCCTGTTAAAGGGCTAATTGAGGTGACAGTTGAATTAAATATGCAAAAAAAGAAACTTCCACTGTACATAATTGAAGGAAATCATCCAGCTTTGCTAGGAAGGTCTTGGCTGGAGAGGATTAAGTTGGATTGGCAAGAGGTCCATCTGATCAGTAAAAACTCAAAACTCCAAGGGATTCTAAATAAATATTCGGATGTGTTTAGTGAAGAACTAGGAAGTATGAGGGACATTGCGGTGAAATTGACGGTTAAACCAAACAGTCAACCAAAGTGTTTAAAAGCCAGACCGTTGGCCTACGCAATTAAACCCAAAGTTGAAGCTGAATTAGAGAAACTGGTAAAGGCTGGAGTTCTGCGTCCAGTACACACGAGTGAGTGGGCCACACCAGTTGTGCCTGTCATAAACAAAGACGGGTCCCTTCGATTATGTGGAGATTTTAAGGTGACTGTGAATCCGGTTCTGACCCCACAGCAGTATCCCCTGCCTCGTATTGAGGATCTTTTTTCTGGTCTCGCTGGGGGTCAACTGTTCAGTAAGATTGACTTGTGCCAGGCATACTTGCAGATGCACGTGGATCCAAACTCACAAGAACTTCTTACCATTGTGACTCATAAGGGGATGTACCAATATCAGCGGCTTCCTTTTGGGATTACCTCGGCGCCCGCCCTGTTCCAAAGAGCAATGGACCAGATTCTCAGTGGGCTGACCGGGGTGCAGTGTTACCTTGATGATTTGCTTATCACCGGAAAGGATGAGGAGGAACACTTGAGTAACCTAGAAGCCACCTTGCAGAGACTGAAAAGTTTTGGACTGAGAGTCAGGAAGGACAAGTGTGAGTTTTTCTGCCCTTCTGTTGAGTATTTGGGCGATGTGATTGATAGTTCGGGACTTCATAAGGCACCATCGAAAGTGAAGGCAATTGTGGAAGCACCGTCTCCACAAAACGTGAGTCAGCTTCGATCCTTTTTGGGGTTGTTGACTTATTATGGGAAATTTGTGCCAAATTTAGCTAACAGTCTGAAACCGTTGCACAAGCTACTGAACAAATCCAAAAAGTGGGAATGGACTAAACCATGTGAAGAATCTTTTAATGAGGTGAAAACAGCCTTAGCACAGTCTGAAGCTCTCACTCATTTCAACCCTGCTCTGCCAGTGCAGCTGGTATGTGACGCATCGCCCTATGGCGTCGGGGCGGTGGTGTCACACATCATGCCATCGGGTGAGGAGAAACCCATCGCTTTTGCATCACGAACTTTGAGCAAGGCAGAATGTAACTATGCCCAAATTGAACGTGAGGCACTGGCTATTGTCTTTGGAGTGAAGAAATTTCATCAATTCTTGTTTGGTAGAAGATTTACACTCCTAACTGATCACAGACCTCTCACCTCCATCTTTGGCCCACATTCAGGCATTCCTTCACTTGCTGCTGCAAGAATGCAGCGTTGGGCCCTTCTTCTGTCTGCGCATCAGTATGATATCAAGTACAGAAGATCGGAACATCATGCTAATGCTGACGGGCTCTCCCGACTGCCATTGCCTACTACACATCCAGAACCAGCAAAGGCAGAAATTTTCTACTTCAAAGAGGTAGACAATTCCCCTGTATCGGCAGCCCAGGTAAAAAAGCACACACGTACTGACCCAGTGATGTCCAAGGTTTTGGACCTTGTGCTCAGAGGGGATATGGGAGAAATGTGTCCGCTCCTAAGGCCTTATGTGATCAGGAGAAATGAGCTTACAGTCGAATCTGGATGTCTACTGTGGGGCTCAAGGGTCATTATTCCACCACCATTGAGACAACGAGTTCTGGAGGAACTTCATTCTGGACACTGTGGAGTTGTTCGGATGAAGGAGATTGCCCGTAGCTACCTTTGGTGGCCAGGTGTGGACTCTGAGATTGAAGAAAAAGCAAAAATGTGCAGCGCATGTCAAAAGCTGAGAAATAACCCTCAACCAGCCCCGTTACACCCCTGGCAATGGCCAGAGGAACCGTGGGTGAGAGTCCATATTGATTTTGCAGGACCATTGGAAGACCATATGTTTTTAGTTCTTCTTGATGCCCATAGCAAATGGCCAGAGGTTGAGGTAATGAAATGCACGTCATCAATGAAAACTGTGGAAGCCCTTCGTTCAATTTTTGGTTGGTTTGGCTTGCCACAACAACTTGTCAGCGACAATGGGCCTCAGCTGGTCTCGGAGGAGTTCGAGGCTTTTATGAAGACCAACAGGATTCAACACATTCGATCAGCACCGTATCACCCGTCCACTAACGGTCTTGCTGAGCGGTTTGTCCAGACAAAGAAGCAAGCTCTTAAGTCGACACAGGGTAAAGGATCGCTGAACCAACGCCTAAACACTTTTCTACTTTCTTACAGAAACACCCCACATGCCAGCACCAAAGTGTCTCCTGCCGCCGCTATGTTCAAAAGACAACTTCGCACACGTCTGGATTTGTTGAGACCTCTGAAAACAAAACAGACGGTTCTAGAGCAACAACACCTTCAGATGGAACGGGGTCTAAAAGAAAAACATCGTTGTTTCAGACCTGGAGACAAAGTGCTAGCTCGTAACTATGGGAAAGGTGTCAAATGGCTACCAGCTGTAGTGATTGCACAAACAGGACCTGTGTCTTACACAGTTGAACTGACTGATGGTCATCTCATCTGGAAAAGGCATGTAGACCAATTATTAGCTGCAAATTCATGTGACAACTTTGGAGAACAGGTGACGTTAGATCCATACCCAGAAATTGCTTCAGAATACCAGGATCTGTCTGAGAAGTTTTCGACACCAACCCTCACGAATGCACAGACTGAGACTCTACCAAGTCAGGTGAAAGAGACTGTTCCTGATGCAAGTCAGTCAGTGCCCTTGTCAAACCAAACCTCTACGAAAGATATCGTAAAGGTGAATGTACCTACCGTTCGGCCATATCCAAAAAGAGAACGTCGACCTCCAAATAGACTAACACTCTAGTTAGTGACAAGCCCACGACAATGGGGCAGAATAATCCCCAGGGTTATGTCCAGGAATAGAGGTAGTCTACCCTCTTTCCCTTGTATGTTAAAAAAAAAAAAACATTAATAAATAAAAATAAGATCCTTCGGGATATTGTATGCATCTGATGTTAGAGAAATGTTCCTATTGAAGTAATGTGTTTTTCTTGTTTTTCTTTTTTCTGTACTACAAATTTAGGAGGGAGGAATATGTTGTGTATTTACGAAATGCAAAGTGACCTTTCTGTGTTTCCATATACCCTCCTACATTACGTGATTGGTTGTACATCAACACCGTACATCTCGAGTATTGAAATAAACGGCAAACACTGATTTACGTTACTCCTGCCTCTTGTGTATATTTTCTATAAAAATAAGAATATATAACACCTTACTTCTTGACTGATGCTCAAACTATTATTTCGGCGACTCATCTTTCCAATTCCTGCCTTCCTGTCAGCTTACTCAGATCTGACTGGTCAGATGGTCACAGAAGGTCTTCTGTGATTGGTCTACAGGGCCCAATGTGTCACAAATGGAAGGCCTAGAAAGTTTTAGTCAAGCAAAATGTAGACAGGCTTTGCACAGAATGATGCAAATCTAATGGGGAACTGAAAGGGGAACCCAAGACAACTGTGATGCTGCACTAAATTAATAAACATTACTGGAAATATAATGAAGAAACGCTGAAATATGAGGACCACTGTAGGTTCACAGATTAAACTTTTTCTTTGCAATATCCGAATGAAGAAAAGAAAAGCATTTGTGAGCAATGCCCAACATTCTTATTTTGGCATCCACATACTCTAGCTCAGTAAATCAATGCAGCTTCTCTATGACACCTGTGGTGTTACCGTGGGGTTTCATGACTAATGATATGAAAAGCAGTTGATTATTAATCACAGTCTTAACTGGGCACTTGATATAGTAACAGATAGATTCACACCATGTTTTTAGATGTAAAACAACATAAAATGATTCCATTGTTAAAAAGGCCCAGCCCAGGTTATACTTCATATGCCAACTGCCAAAGGAGCTGCTCACACTGTTCTACTTGGCAATCATAACTGTCTGGTTGGTTTAGCAACTAAATTAGACATAAAGAGAAAAAGGGACAGTCAGGACTGCTGAGAGGATCACTGGTTCCCCCTACCCAACCTTCAACATGTTTTTATCTCCAGAGTGAGAAAAGCTAAAAAAAATCTTTGGACCCCACTTATTCAGCTTCCTCCCTCTTCAACTTTTGCCCTTTTACTGCCACTACAGGGCACTGACCACTAATACAGTCAAACACAAGAGCAGTTTTTCCCACGGGTTATATTCAACCTAAACAATTAAATGCTCATACTCACTGTCCATTACATTATCTGGAAAATGTAAAAACACATCTGTACATTAAGTAAAACCATTATATTCAGTTATTAATAGTTTCCTGTATAAAGTGCTTTATTAAAACTTATATATTTAAGGTAATTTTTTTATTTTAGTGTGATATTTAATACCTATATATGCTTGCACTATGATTGTACTTTCTTCAAGTCATATTCGTTTGTGTATGTTAACACACTTGGCAATAAGCTCCTTTTTACATAAAAAATATATTACATTTTCTGTTGCTTGTTAATAGAAAAATTGTTGCTCTTTTAATGAACAGGCCGCTTCATTACCCCAAGCCTAGAGATGGATCAAGATAATTTTGTTGTTGTTCTACATGTTTGATTCATGCCCTTTTTAATATGTCATGTCACCTCTGTTATGTCTCCACAGCTCCCAATTCTGGTGTCCTCAGTCGTCAGTTTGTATTTCTTGGAGTTGACAGACATTTTTAAGCCCGTTCGAACAGGTTACAGCTGCAATGACCGCAGTCTTAGCATGCCTTACATTGAGCCCACTAAGGAGGTTGTTCCATTTTTGATGCTCTTCAGTCTGGCCTTTGCCGGGCCAGCAGCAACGGTAAGCACCACTTTCATCTCTCAAGTATGGAAAACACAGCTGACCTATTCACACATTATCTTTGATCTCTGTTTATAAGAAAAGTGATGAATATTGAACATAAATTTATGATTTTTGAAAGTAGGTCGTTTTTTCTCTTTCAAGTTTTTTTCACTACATTAACATTCATCACACATGGGCAGTGTTTTTTTGCAAAGATGAGAATTGCTACAGAACAAATAATTGGAATTTATTCCCATAAGAAATCATACAATTAACATCCCACGTATTATAAATACTTTATATTATATTTAACATTTTAATGATACCTTGTATAAAACATCTTAAATTTAATATCATAATCCCAATCTTACTATGTATCTAACATAGTTTAAGTGCTTCTTTATAATATATATTTATATTTTTATATACTGTATATGATCGGATAGGTATTTAAGAAAGGGGGTCCTCACAAATAGTCCATCATATTTGTGGGTCTCTGACAATCGTAAAGTTTGAAAACCCCTGTCTTAGGTAAGAACTTACCATAAAAAATAAAGAATTAAGTCATCTTAGTTAATGTTACTTTCAGCCTTTACTAATATATGTTTATAATCAAAAGTTGTATCTCTTGAACTTAAGGTGAATTGATGCACCAGATATTAAAATGAATACCTGTACTAATATGAACTTACTGTAACAAGAAAAAAATAGTGCATTTACCATTGTCAGCAAAAATATATTGATAAACAAACCTTATGGTGTAATGTTACTTTTTAATCCTGTTACTCTTTAATCGTATAGATCAAAATGTACGTAGTAGTTTCAATCAAGTTTTGATACATCTGCAGAAACCAAACCATGACATTCACCTGAAGTAAGGTGTCCATGTAAGTCTGCTCCAGGGCACCTGCACAGGATTTCAGCTCAAGTGTATGTTTAGTAGTTTTAAAAGTTGACTAGTTTGTGATATTAGGATTCACAACTCTTTTTTAGATATATAGGTCACATGGTCACAGCTGCTGCAACATATTAATTGTGTCTTATATGCTATACAAATGTCTCTTCTTACTCATTTGTTTGCATTTAAAAGATGATTGTGCTCATTTAGAAACTATTGCTATAGCTTTTCTAAACAGTATCTTATAGGTCAATAGGTAAAGTAATGTCTACTGTCAGTCATGGGTTTGGTCTGCAGGAAATTCTGATCCTTTACTATCCTCTGGTCATGATTTTCAGTTTTGAGATTCAGCTTTGCAGTTAAACAAAATAATGTCCACTTTAAACCTGACATTTGTGTGATGATTTAGACTTTTGACTTTTTGACAAACCTACTGCCTTGATTGCCAAAAATGTTTCACCAAATCCCATTGTAGCATAAATATGAGCCATATTCACTGTGTTAGCAGGTGGCGTGTGAATGTGTGTCCTGCTGGTAGCTCCAGCTGTTATGGTAGAGCCCATGTTGCACTTGACTGTAGATGGATAGCAAGTGTGGTCTCATGGGATATCGTCACATACTCTTGTATATCCTATTTCTCACAATCTCACTCTCTTCCCATCAATCTCAGCAGAAACATTTACATACAGATCTATGGGTTTCGGATCTTCATTTACATAGCATTAATAGTTTGTCGTTTGAATAATTAAAGACAAGATAACTTTCAAAACACCTTCACCTGCGTTTTTACAAACAGCTTTGGATGAAATCTCCCCAATATGGCTTTGCATGATTGGATGGATAGGACAGATTATTATAATTACAGTAATGGAGTTGATGTGTCATTGATTCTATTAGAGTTGACCTCTGGAGGCCACTACAAGGGGGTGGGGATGATGATGTATATGTGCTGTGCTGTATGTTTGTGTAAACACAGCTGACCATCTTCCCACAGATTATGATCGGGGAAGCAATCCTGTACTGTTGTCTGGCCAGAAGAAATCTCGCCATCAAAACAGAGGCGAACATAAATGCCGCCGGCTGCAATTTCAACTCGTACATCCGGCGGGCCGTGAGATTCGTTGGTGAGTTTATATTCTTACTCTAATAAAAGACATATACCTTGAATAAATAGAGTGTTTAAAATAGACTCCCGAACTAGGCTCCTTTCCTGTTTTGTAGGGGTTTAAAATTGTGTCTTGTATATGAGGTGTGATATTCATAATGAAAGCTCCATCTATTTTACCACAGGCTTATGAAGTCTTCTCTCTACTTATGAAATATTCTATTTGCATTTGTTCAGTGAAATAGAAAGGGGTTTTGTGTGTGTTTGTGTCAGGGAGATTACCTGCAATGGCCCCCAGCTGGAAACCAACTTAATAAACCACCACTAAATAATATTTTAATGAAAGTTTAAAAAAGCAAAGTGGTTTGTGGAAGGGTTGGGTTCAGTGGATAATGACAGTATAAAAATTGCATTTGAAAGCAACAAATAACAATGTGTGCACGTGTCTCTTGTTATCAGGGGTTCATGTGTTTGGCCTGTGCATCACGGCCCTCATCACAGACATTATCCAGTTGTCCACAGGATACCACGCCCCTTACTTCCTCACTGTGTGCAAGCCCAATTACACCAGCCTCAACACTTCCTGTGATGAGAACTCTTTCATTGTGGATGACATCTGCTCTGGGCTTGATCCAGCGGCCATCAACGCTGGCAGGTTAGAGAGCTTGCGTCTTGTGCTAGTTTGTGATGTTTCCAATTTTGATTGGGTGGCGAATGCGATTGACAGGACTATTAACCAATCATACACCTCTCATACCATCTCATATGGCTTTGTAGACTGTACTTATTGTTTGCTCATTGACAAAATGTTAAAGTGATTTACTCACCATCTTGTCATTTTAAAGCTGATTGACTTTCTTTTCTGCAAAACCAAAAAGTAAGATATTTAGAAAATTGTTTGTAGCTGGCATCCAGTCATTTGCATTGGTTTTGTGTCCATACACTAAAAGTGAATAGAGGCCATTGATGATCTTCATCAAAATATCTTCTTTTTGTTTTTTGAACCTCATAATGCAACAAGCTTTATTTTATGTTTTGTAGTCATTTTATGTTTCAATTCTGTTTTAATTTTACGTAAGTAATAGTAAAAGTCTAATGTGATCATTTATTTAAAGAGGCAATTTACTAATTGGCCAACCTTAAATTGTTTCAAATTTAAATTTTATTGCTGCAATGAAAACAACATAGATATTTGGAATGATGTTTCTAAATGTTTCTTAGCCATTATTGATGACTATAGTTGGAAATAAAACTACAACGATGGTAGTCAATTTTGCCCCGAACTGTTTGTTTTCCACATTCTTCAGATTATCTTCATTGGTGCTAAAGAAAATAAACTTGAGAATGAGTAAATAATGACAGAATGTTAATTTTTAAGTGAACTGTTTATGTAAAATATAATATTTTGCCTTTCATAAAAAAGTTATCTGGCACATGGTGTTCCTGTTAACCCACACAGAGTTCAATCCTGGTGCTGTGCTCACAACCCGGCTGCCCATTCCAGCACACCCACACATATCCATTTGCTCAGCTCTGCCTTTCAATCATCCACATACTTCAGATGCTGTCTGTGGCCCAATTATAGCTGCTTTGTGCAGACATTTTGAATGGTTGAAATTATACGTAAAGGGGTAGTGATAGTACATATGTACCTGAGGGCTACTGCGTCTTTGATGTAAGTTGAAATGTGTTGTAGGAATATAGTTTTGGCATTCATCAACATTTCCGGCAGACTTAGAAGGTATGTAGTCAGGATCCAAAAATATCAACCATTAAATGGAAACCTTTTTTTTCACCAAATCTATGGATTACTCATCAACAGCAGCATAATAGTGAAAGACTCATCGTCTGACCGTTTCTTATATAAGTTTCTTATATAAGTGCCTTGAGTTTTGACATGCAGCTGTCTAGTAAAGAAAACTTTGGTCACTATTTAGCTTGGGAGTGGTATATTTTGAAAGTGATGTATGTATCTCACCGCAGAAAGTCCTTCCCGTCTCAGCATGCCACTCTGGCTGCCTTCGCGGCTGTGTACATCTCTGTAAGTAAACGGCTTTACTAATGGCACAGTTTACTCATGTCATAACATGCATGCCAAGTTACCCTAGTGCCCTTTCATAATGTGTTCCCTTGTGATCATCAAAGTACTCCTCTTACAGATGTATTTCAATGCCACCCTGACTGACTCTTCTAAACTCCTGAAACCACTCCTGGTTTTCTCCTTCATCATCTGTGGCATTATCTGCGGCCTGACTCGCATCATTCAGTTCAAGAACCATGCGGTGGATGTGTACTGTGGGTTTCTCATTGGAGGGGGCATTGCTGTTTATCTGGTGAGTCCTCCTATCAAAGATATTGTATAAATGATCACAATCCAGTAAAAACGTAACATCAAATTTTCAAACATAACACTATATAAGAATCAAAGAAAATCAGTGAGAAGCAATAAAAATGCTGTTTTAATAGTTATAAATAGCTCACACATGCAAATCCCTCGTGGCTTCTATTCTACTCTCTACCCACACACCCCCTCAAATCCCTCCCACTGTTTCCTCTTCTCACACTTTCTCTCTATCCTCTTTGCCCGACGGTTTTAAATACTCCTTACATTGAAAACAATGCCAAATGAGGTATATCAGTACATCATATTTTGTTTTTCAAAATGTGTGTTATTTGAATGAGGGATTAGATGTTTGATGCTATTTGATTTTTAAAAGGCCCCAGACCCACATCCTAACATGCATGATGTCATCTTTCGATTCACACTTTGGTCAATTTGTGACTTATCGTTCTATCTCAGGGTCTGTATGCAGTCGGGAACTTCAAAACCAGCGAAGATACGTCTATAAAGCCGCCTCTCCAACGACCAAATCAACACCAAAATCAACACCAGAATCAACATATACATCACCGCCAATCGCAACAACCACAACCTCCACCGCAGCCCCAGCCAGTCGGGCCTCCCCCTGGCATGCGGGAGCCTCTGAGACCCCTTCCCAACCTGAATACAGATCCACCACGCTTACTACCACCTAAAAGCTTTAGTATGAGGGAACGTCCCACCTCTGCACGCTCGGAGAGTATCCTGCTTCGCGGACCCTCCCGAGACAGCTCCATGTCCTTGAAGAGGGCTAGCACTGAGGTGGAGTGCATCACGCCACCTAGCCCGCTCAGCAAAGAAAGCTTTTTGACGTTCAGCAACACGCTGCCTCGTGTGCACTCCACAGGGGTAGAGGAGCCAGTGCCTCGCCGGCACGCTGCGATCCATGCCTCCATGGATTCCACACGTTCAAAGCAACTGCTCTCACAATGGAAAACCAAAAACGAGAGCCGTAAAATGTCGCTCCAAGTTATGGAGGGAGAGGCCGGGCACTCACCCCAACGCAATATGGAGCTCCGATGCAGTTCAGAGCCCTCCGCCATGAGCTTGGATGGCGAGCTGCGTGGTGGACCTCAAGGGCAATACATGAAGCTTGCCGCCAGCTCCGTGCCATTAGCCAATCATAACAATACAGGTGGCCTAGCGGGTGGAGCCAGGGTATCTATTCAATCAAGGCCCGGCTCCTCCCAATTGGTACACATCCCCGAGGAGACCCAAGAGAATGTGTGCTGCTCCCCACAGGAGGACTGTGGGGAGCTTAATGATGGTGGGGGTGGGAATGCCCGTGCTAAATGGCTTAAGGTTGCAGAGAAGAGCACCGTCTGCAGGTCAAACAGCCAGCCCCGTATCATGCAAGTCATCGCCATGTCCAAGCAGCAGGGTATGCTGCATGGCAGTCCAAAAAGTGAGGCTAGTACGGTCAGTTGTACCGGCTCAATCCGCTATAAAGCCCTAATGGACCAGGAGCCGAACACTGGTATCGTTCGAGTAGAGGCCCACCCTGAGAACAGGCCTGTGGTTAAACCGCCATCTACAGATGGAAGCGGCTCCTGGAGGTGGAAGCCGCAGGAGCGCAGCAGCATCCGACAGTCCCTTGAGCTCAACGACCTCAACCGGGACTCGGAGAGCTGCGAGTCATTGAGAGATTGTTACGGCTCTATCGATGGGAATCGCAGCTTGCCGGACATGAGCAACCAGCATCATCCACATTTCCACCATCATCACCACCAACAGAGTATCACCACCATCCGGGTCACACCGGTGGAAGGGAGCAGCGAAGCCACCTCCGAGACGCTCTCCACCACCTCCAGTCGAGACTCCACATTACGCAGGAAAGGCAACATCATAATGCTGCCTGACAGAGGACCAAGTCCGGATAATGCAAGGAACCTTCCTCACTTTTTCAAATCTTCTCCTACACCTCCTCCCATTTTAACTTTCAAAGAGTGAAAGTCCCAAGAGTTGCCTTGCTCTCTGAACTTAAAAGACTTAAAGCTTTGAAGGACATTTAGTCATTCTGAATATCTTCATTCCCTGAATTTGACTAGTTTTTTTCCGAATAGACATTATTAGGCAACGCTGTGCATCAAGCGTTCTTTTGGTCTCTTGTTACCACTTTTAATAAGCACAAAATAGGAAATTCAAAGCTGTTGGCTAAAAAACAGGTTTCACTTTAAGTCGCATTTGCGTTAGCTTTGCGTTAGTCTGTTGTCTCATGGCAACCTGGGTGCTTACAAACACATTTTCATTCCACAACTTTGTACATTTATATATACAGTATATATATTTTCTCAGTATAACTATTTGTATATGTAAACTGCTTACATGTTTTCATAGCTTATCATGAGCGTACAGTGGAAATTTTACCTTGCGTTTGATCAGCTCTTGGACGAATAGAAGAACGTTGCTGTTATGGATGTTTACAGAGTTACTATTATGAATGTTGTTTGGTTGAGTGGTGGCGGGGCTTGTTTAACCATATTCACTGTGTGTTTTGGTGACCATGAATGAGTTTTTTCCCTTCGAACAGCTAAAAGCGCTCTTTGCTGGCATAGAGACAATACATTTCAAAATTCTTTTGCATTATAATGCAGAGAACAATACATTGTTAGGACATTAATGTCCCATTGCCTTTTTGTATCGATCAATGGGTATTTTACTTATAGTTGTTGATTCCCAAGCCCTCTAAGTGTTATTGAGAGTGTACATTTCTGATTATCTTTATGGAATATTTCTGTATATTTACAGCAGTGTATTGTCCATCTTTTCCCCCATTAAGCCTGACAGGGTGGGCTTACGCAGCCCCTGATGCACATCCTCCTCTTCAGTTGTAAGCATGTAGGCATAAACAAATGACTCATACTCAAATCGCTGCACATTGCAGAGAATTTCACAATATAAGAGCAATATGAGCCCCCCAAAGTACTATTGGGAATTCATTGCTTATTTTTTTAAACGTCTAAAAGATAGTATTCATACTCATCGAGTGCCTCTAAATATGCTTTCAAGATAGTGATTGATTTCCTGTGTCTCTTGCAGGAACTGTGCGAAAAACAACAAGAAGTAGAAATGTTTCCGTAATTATTTTGGTGCAGAATTAAAGGGTGTCTTGAAGGTTGTATTCACCCAAACTTTGTTTTTGCTTGATAATTTAAGCTTGTAGGACTTTTTTTGTCTTTAGAACACAAAAGAAGATATTTTGAAGATTGTTGGTAACAATGACAGCACCATATACTTTGGATTTGTTTTTGTGTCCATACAAAAAATCTGTCGAATATGAACCTTCATAACATTTTTATCAAAATATCTTCTTTTGTATTTTTTGAAGAAAGTCATACAAGTTTGAAATAAAAAAATAAGTAAATTATAACAAAATTCCTATTTTAGGTGAACTATCAAATGACTACTTTAGGAAATGGGAAGTTGGCATCATTGTTGCATAACAACATAAACTAAGGTGTTTTATTAAAAAACCCAGAATAGCCAATGTTAGGATTTGTCCTATAATAAATGTATTTCTAAACAGTTTTAAACTGTGTATTTGTATTTAGCACATTGTTTACATCCTTGCTAGGATCATCTTGTAAAATTAAAGTGGTAGTTTCCCCAAAAATAGAAATTAGTCATGAATGACTGATCCTCCAATCCAACTACATATACATTTCTTTATTTGGTTGAAGATAGGGCGTAACATTTGGAGAAAAATATTAGCAACTAAGATTTCTGGGGCACCGATGACAACCATTTTTATTTATTTTTCTAATACGGGAGTCAATTGTGCCCCAGAAATCTCAGTTGGCAACATTCTTCCAAATATCTTTATTTGTGCAGACAATGCAGGCAATGACTGAAGTGTCCTTGAGCAATGCACCTTACCCCAGTTTGCTCTGCAGTGATAATTGACAACTGCATAATACTGTTAAAGCGCCTGCCAAACGAATAAATGTAAATGTAAATTTTAATGTTAGCAAACAAAGAAATGTAGACAGGTTTGCAACAACTTGAGGGTGTGTATTTTATGACAGAATGTTTTTATTTTTGGGTGGACTATTCCTTTAACATAAAGATTGCCAAATATGAATGTATATTTAACAAAGGAACGGATACATTTAGAATACTAATGTACAATACCGTTTATATGTTTTTTTGTTTTTTTTTGTTTTGTTGATTATATATTTTGATGTGTCTCTTCTGACGAAGGGTATCAGAATTGACAATTTTATATACTTGTACAGTATAAATGTACCACACATTATGACTTTAACCAGTCCTTACATATGCATGGTGATTTAAAACTGTACGTACAGTAACTAAAAACTTTTTTTTTTGTAAATGATATCTTTAATAGTGATGGGTGGTACAGTACCTTGGTTTATACTCAGAATCATTCTGTTGAATCAACCGGATAATCATGAAATCTTTGTACCCTGTAAATAGGTATTTTTAACTTTTGCCAGCAAACGTGTGTAATAATTTCACTTCAAGGAAGAACTAAACTGTTTGGATTTGAGAGATCACATTGTTATTCGAGTGTCATAAAGAAACTAAATTTGTAGTCCTTTTATTAAGAGAATTTCGATTGAACACTTCAAACATGTTGACAGATATTTGGAAGTTGAGCCTTTGTTGGGTTATAATTAGCAGTGTATTTTGACCAAGGATGATATGTCTTGATATATATTGAAATAAATGTTTGGTATCGCAGCCAAAACAAGTGTTTTTTCCACACTGTCTCCTCACATGATGTCAAAATAGATCAAAGGTTTTTTGCTTTGACCCACACGGTTCACCCAAGAATAAAAATTGTGTCACTATTGACTCACACTTTTGTCATTTCTTTGACTTATTTTCTTTTCAAGAACTTTGGTAACTGTCACCTATTGACTTGTATTGTTTTTTGTTCATACACTATTAAAGAAGTAAATGGGAGTTACTGCTAACCACTAAACTTTCTTCAAAGCATCTTATGTGTTTTAGGAAAGAAAATCATAAAGGTTTTGTAATGACATTAGGGGGAGTAAATAATGACACAATTTTCGTGTTTGGATGTACTACCAATTTCATAACTGTCCTCTCGGATTTCATACGGGTTTAATTTCCTTTTGTAAACTCACTGTTTTACACTGTATACATAACGTTTTGGATAAAATACATCCCTCAAGTCAAAAGGAGGGAAATAGGTCTGGTTAACTTTGCTGAAACCAATCAGTTGGCTTTAAGTAGGTCAGAAAGCTGACCTAAATCGAGGAACAGATTCTTATGTTCCTTCAGTTCATAAAGCTTTCCCTGAAGAGCAAAGGCATTGTGCTGAATGTGGAGACTGAAGAGGCCAGTGGAGAATGAATCTGCTTGTAATGTATCAGAGACAAATTAAAAGAGAAAACATAAAACATAAAATTATGATGCTGGCGATGTCTTCGTGGAGCTGTTATGCATTGCTTTCCAGCTAAGACATGCACAGTATGCCATATAGGTAAAAGTCTTGCAATAGGCAAGATTCCTGCAAGATAACTTCAATATAAAAATATATTACATGGTTAATACGAATGACAGCAGGGCATCTGTGAAAGAAAACCAATGTTTTAACATTTTTGGAAAGTCTTGATGCCCATGAATCCGTCGCTGACTGGCAAATCAATCTCAACTGACAAAGTGAAACAACACTTTGTGTTCATTATCCTTGAGTTATCAGCATATAAACTGGCAGAGAATATCATATCAACATACATCCACACCATCTGTCCCCTAGATTATTTGACAAAGTGGGTGAGGAACCTAGTTTTGTCACAGTTATAGCAGATTGTCTATGGTTGTCACAATACTTGTCCCAAGTTAATGTCTAGGATTTTTCTATTGACCATTTTTCTCATTGTCCTTTACAATGTATTTTCTAAAAATGGGTGTGTGTTATTTTTTTGCCTAATGTGACCATTCAGGTCCACTGTCTATTAAATTGTTAAAGAAATGCACTTCAGGAATGATCCAAAAGCAATGTGAAAGACTAATAGAACGCAAAGTCTAAGCTTTTTACATTATAACATTCACAGAATAAAACACATGATAATTTTAGATAAACACACAAGAAATAGTAAAATCAGAATAAAGAAAATATGTAAAGTAGCAGTTTCTGTATCAGTCAGTTTCCGTATTTGTCTCTGAAAATATTATATTATAATATTATATTAACATTTCTTGTTAATAGGGATCAACACAATCTTTCTCCCTTGCATACCAAAGCCCTTGAAATAAAATAATAGATGTATTTTCAGCTTCTTTTATAGTTAATGTCAAATAAAATGAATGCTCCAAGCAATGCAAAAGTGAGAAGTGCTCCTCAGCGTTGATTCATCTGAGGACTGAATGAAGACAGATGGAGGGGTCATCTGGCAAAGATAATGGGGGGTGCTGGAGAGGCCATGTCAAGTTCATCTCATGGTTGTCAGGCATGACCTGTCAAGGCTATGTCAAGGTTTAAAGTACAAGCGTCTCATCTCTAAATGAGAATTACTCTCAGCACAGTTGTTTATGTAGGCTAAATGTTTGAAATTTACACGGATCACCTGTTACCCAGCATGCCATATAAGACAGAATGGGTTGTCCTTGACATGAAAGGCAAGGCAGCTGTCATCATTGCCAAGTTGGTCAATGACTCACCATGCAGGAAGCATCTTAGAAAGTAGGAAAGTGGTTTCAGACTTTAAGGAACTGTCACATCTTGTCTAATGATCCATAATGAATTCAGGTAAGCTTTATAAATTAATCTTTTTAAGCTTTATAAAATCATCCTTAGAAACTGTTCTTTTTTACAAACCATTGAACCGAATGCATAATGAAATAACATATGCAAGTGATAAGTGACATCTTTGCTACTTCTAGAAAACATGCTGTTGATCTTAATGAAATCATTGCCTTCTCAGGACCTTGTCTGAGAACTCAGCATCTTACAGGTTTTTGTTGGGCCACATACGGTACACATAGCTATCAAACATCATAAAAAAATACATCATTCGACACATGCATCAAACAGAAGGAAAAAAGGAAATTCTTGTGAACATTAGCAGAAAACAATGCACACTCAGTGTCCTATTTAACCAGCACAGACAGAATATATGAAGAAAGAACTGCAAGTTTGCCATCTCTGGGTGGTTGCCATGGCAACTCCGCAGCAGGCTCTGGATAGAACGAAAGTGTTTCCAATCAATGCTTTTTTTCCCTAAGATGAGTGTGAGTACGTTATGTAGCCAGTGGCCTTGGCGGTGCTGCTTCTGAATGTTAAAAATCACATGTGCTTCAGACACCGCTCCTGCGATTGTGTTTGATAAGCAAATAATGCAAAAACGTCATTCAGACATCTTGAGGTTACCAGAAGGACAGAACACCCACGCTCATCCTCGGATGAAGACTGTGTGAAAATGTGTGTGTGTGTGTGCATGTTTGTGTTACAAACTCCAGATTGAGGTGCAAGTCAACAACCGAGGCAGGCGCATTAACCTGAACATTTGATGGTGAGCCCTGGGGTTTAACTGCATTGTTTTTCTGTTTCCTGAAGTTTTTTCTAACATCATGATGCTGCCTTGGGAGACACAAAGAGCTCCTTGGGAATATCAAAGCGTAAACAAGATATAAAGATGTATTTGCACAAAGAAGAGTAGGAACACAACCTGGAATGTAAATGAAGTCTTTTGGCTATAACAATATAATTGACTCCCATGTTATTTTAGAAAAGAGACATTAATATAAAATGTTGTGAGAAATAGCACTTAGATTAGATTTTTCCCCTAGGAATGCTGCACTAATTTATCTTTCGTATTTATTTTTCATTTTTATGGTCCCTCACAGCATGAGCAGGATTTTTTGACTGAACTGTTTTGCTAATGATGATTATGTTTCTTGTGTGCAGAATACTGCCGGATGATGGGACCTAGAACTTCGGGTCCTTAAAATTCTGAAATGAATGCTTTTATGCCTTTTCCTCCTTCCATTATCATTTACCTTTAATGTGGTGTTTAATGATGCAGGTTTGAAAATGTTAACAACTTCTTAAGCCAATCTTGAAGTTTGCACTCAAAGATGGAGAGATGTTTGACAAACAGACTGAAAATCTAAAGGCTAAAATGGGTGAGGGGAATTCTGGAAATTGAAGCTCATGTGTGAGAGCTTCTTGCATTCTTTTGAATTCTTCTTGCAAAGATGTAGGTTTCTGAAATGAAAACATTTATACTTTATAGCCTAATTTGGTTCTGCTCTGGCTTTCTGAAAAAGGATAGTCCACCAAAAGAATAGCCATTGAGTGCAATGCATTGCGAAACCACATTAGTAATCAGAACTCAAAAATTGAATCTCATTTAACTTGTAACCATGATTTTTTAAGTTCATGAACTTAAAAATCTTTCAAAAGATAACCTTTGGATTATATGCAACATAAACCTCTTAAGAGTTCAATTAAAACTTACATATTCGAATCAACTTACATTTTTTTCAGTGAAAGTGACTTAAAATTGTCCTTACCTATTCCCATGGCATTAAGTTACAGTAACATCACTAGCGAAAATGAGTACACAAACATCACTTTTAAATTGCATGAACTCAATATTTATTATTATAGTGTCTTTCATTTTTTTACAAGTACAAGTGACTCAAAATTCTTGACCCACAAGACTCAAAATAGACATTTTTGTGGAAACTTATTGCTTCAAATATTTTGAGTACAAACAACTTCAACAGTTTGAGTTACAATATGCTTAACTGAATTATTGCCCTTTCCATTTAACACTGCATCCCTGGGATTGCTTGACTGTACAAAACTACATACAAAGACTTTAAGAAGAAGTAAGAAGTTCAGTGTTCTACAGGAACCAGCTAAGGAACCAGTAAACAAGAGATTGAGAAAATGATTAAATTGTAGTAATAGGTGCCCCCGATTTGATTCTATAAAATATCTTCTTTGGTGCTCAATTGAAAACAACTGGTAGTCAATGGTGCCCCAGAAACCCAATCACTAGCACTCTTCTAACTATCCCCGTTTGTATTCAACAGAACAAAGAGATTTAAAGAGGTTTGGGACAACTTGAGATTACATAATAATATAATGATGACAGATTTAAAAAATTTTAAGCAGACTATTCCTTAAATGTAAATGAAAATGTGTATCATGGATACTAGTGATTTTTAATGGCTTTTTTACTTGCACAGACTCTGCAATAGCTGAAAAATAAAACTTATTCAGCCTTCTGTTGGGAATGCACAAGTGTTTAGAACTATACAGAACTGGCAAAAGCCCAACTGGTATGTAGGAAGTTACACCTTGGTCTTGGCAAAGCAAACATTTAGTGGTAATATAAAATTTTCATATGCCCACAAAAACCCACATGAGCTGCATTTACTTAGAAAGAAAGATGATTCTTTATGGAATCATGTTTGTGTTAAGCCTCTTAGACAAATGTTAATTTAATTAATAATATACATGCAATTATATCAATTATTGATGCCCCACTGTAATGAATGCACCTGGGACAAGCAGTTTTTTTCTTCGTATCCAGTGCAAGTTCAAGATACGGCAATTATATGATGGACAGGACGTAAATGAGGTGACACTGATTCTCTGAGACTGTGGGGGACTGATGAGACAGAATATAGCCTGCTGAGACATTCTGGCTCATCCATGAATGACACTTAATAGACATAACCATGACAGCAACCATAGCTTTAGAAAACTTAGTATGTGCAAATGATGTGAACGTCAAGCATTTATCATGCACAAGATGACCACAAAGGAAAAAATGAACGAATCCACGAATGACTATGATTATCATTAATATGATCTGATGTCTACTTGCTTTGATTTTTAACATGTTAGATTGTATGCATGGCTGCCTAACCGCTTTCTGCTGTGAAATACTGCATATATATATATATATATATATATATATATATATATATATATATATATATATAATATAATATACCATCCATGACATCCATTATGTCACAGAAAGAAATCAATTAGTCTCCCGATGGCATTTCGTTTTCTCTCATCTCTTCTGATTATGAATAATGTCCATATAACCCATGTCGTATGTGATAAATAAAATTCAGAAGAGAGATAGTGAGAAAGCTCTTAATTTATGTTTACAGACTGATGAATGAAAGACCCTCAATTTTTCCATCCCCTCTTTTCCTTGTTAGCTGCATGACACACTGTTGAGGGCACTAGAGAACATGCAATCCATCGTTGCCCATGTGAAAATTCACCATAGCAACCATGCTACTGAAGCAACTGGAGCGTCATTCACTGCAATAGACTACTCAGCTTGACACAGCACACCCCATACACAGTCAAATCCTCAAATTCCTCTTCCAATACTAATGGTGTTCACATTTAAAGAATTAATTACATTTGTTACTATGCATTTAAATGTAGGTCAGTGTGTCTTCATGAATGGGTCTTATTTGCTTATCAGTGTTTGTGGTCTTGGTAAACCCTACAGCGCACACATCAATGTCCCCAAAAATATGGCAATACCAATTTTGTATATTAAAGGGGTAAAATGCAGAAAAGTTAGTGTAATGGTTCGCTTAAGATGTAGGGTAAGGGGATTCAATAGACAGTTTCTACAGCATACATCAATGTTCCCATGGGTTTGCATATAGGTAGGCTTCGGTGTGTTATCACCACAAGCTCTTTCTAACACCACGTGTTGTTTGGCAATGCCACAAACCCTTTGTCAAAGTGAATTGAAAAGTGTGATTACGGCTTCATCAAATACATTATCATATTAAGGCAACCTGTTCAGCAAATGCATTTTTACTAACCATGATGTTAAAGATCAGACAAATCTAGACTAGAGACAAGTTGATGATACTAAGCACTTAAAAGGTCCTTTAAGTTTTTATTGTAAAGATTATATAGGAATTGTAGTTATACAGGGGTTTTATAGACAACACTGTCAATGTCAAGCTACTGTCTGTTTGCAGACAGCTGCTCTTCTGCAATTGAGAGAAACAACGCCATCTATTGGCAAGCTCAATAAATTAAAGTCCTTTTTAGATTTGTTTTAGTAAAACCATAGTAACCTTAAAGGGACAGTTCACTCAAAAACGAAAAATCTGATAAGAATAACTTAGTCAATAGTTTCTAGAACAAATTTTTGATTTGAGAAAAATATTTGGATGAATGCTTGTAACCAACAAGTCTTTGACACCACTGACCACAAGAATAGGACATTCAACAAAGTTGGACAAAAGTGCGACGATACTTTTTGCCGGCCTACATTCTTTAAAATATCTTCTTGTATGTTCAACAGACAAAAGATATGGATTTTATGGTTGTCAATGGTATTTTCTAAAAAGCATTCTTCTTAAATAATAAAACATATTTGGAACATCTCAAACACGAATAAATTCTTTTTATTCTTTAGGTGAAATTATTTGTTCATTGTAATTTCTGCCCAACATGCATTATGGCTTTTTATTAAACACAAATCGACATGTCATTGACTTGAGGCAGTAGACTTCATGGAAGTGTTTTAGAAAGCCTTAAGATTTACATTTGGTTTCCACTAAAGGTAATTAACACCGATCGATCTTTCGGTGAGCAGATCACTGTGAGTCACTACCTATTGACAGTCTGCCAGAATGTGATGTCTAAAGCAACAAAACACTGGATAACCGTGAGGTTAGAAGGGTTAAGGAGATGGCCACGGAAATAGCAAACAAACTCTTTAAAACACATTTTTGATTACCAAAAATTGGTTACAACAACAACTTAAACGAGACAATAATTCATTTGTTGTCAACTCTCTATTTTGCATAGTGTTGCCAGGACCTGTTGTGTAACGTTATGGGCCTGTTGTGTAGTCATTAAAGTTCTTGCTTATGCAAAAATAAATTCATCAAAATGAAATTTTAATATTGACTCACCCTCTTGGCATTTCAAATGTATATGATTTTATTTCTTCTGGAATAAGATTTGATTTAGTTTCTCCTGGTGCACAAATGTTCTGGACTGAGAGGCTCTTGCAGATTTATATGACTTAACAAGAGAGCTTGAACAGTCAGGGTAAATATCAGATGTTACATTTATGGTGGTGAGCAGACATGTTGGTTGTCTCACAAGGAGCTCACAAATGTCCTTCTCACATGTAGCATGTGGCACCCCCAGATTTATGACTTATTAAATACAGTGTGTTAAACAAATATAAAAGAAGGCTAAATTGGGTTTAAAATTTGTAGAATGATACTGATGATGCAAACAAATGGCATGTTAACATGTTCAATACCTATTTACATCTAACATTCAGATACATATATTTTCCAAGCAGTGTGGATTAAGAAAAAGAATTATGTGACCTTAAAGCACACCCTTGAGTTTTTTTCATAATGGCAAGTAATGGAAATGTACTATTGTGACAATCTGAACCAGATTTGCACATTTGCAGTTTGATAACCATTGCTGATTTTTCTAGAAGACTTACTGTATGTGGAAAAGCTTTGGGTGATCTCAGCTGTCACCAGACCCACAGTCTTTGAATGCCCAGCCTCACACATACCCCAAATATCTTAAACCACATGTCATTTGATCAGGAAGCAAAAAGAACAGCAGATGCATCATATAATATCTCTTAAACAAAAGACAAAAATGCTACAATAAAGTCATTGAATCCATATTCAGCTAACTTTTGGGAAGTCTGTGAACCCCATTCTGCATTATTTGCTTCATTAGCGGGGGCAGTAGGAATGTCCCATTGCACTGTGGATCTCCTTTTTGACAGCTCGTGTGAATAAACAGGGTAGGAATGTTTGAAACTTGACTGCAGCTTGTGAGCTTCTCCACGTCAAAATGATTTGTGATACTGTTTTTTGTTCAGAAAGCTTATTTAAAGTGAAATTTGGGGTATATTACTGTAGTTTCCTTAGTATACACTTTAGTGTTCTCAACATGTAAACTCTTTAAAGCTCTATAAAGTTTTTTTTTACAGAAAAGATACTGTACAACAATTTATGTTGTTAGAACGGACACATTAACTTCCCTGATTATAGTTTGTTGAAATTACTTAATGTTATAATGTAAGTTTTCTACACAATTACTCTTGAAATTTGAAGAAAAGTTCATAAATAAGTTTAATCATGTTGAACACAATTAAGTTATTCTAACAACTTTGTTTTAAAGGAGATTTTGTACATATATATTTTATTTGATATAAAAAGAGCCTTTTGTAGGAAACGCACAGTCGTCTTATTGGTTGAGCACTGACCTGTCAATCATGTGTGCAGCACCCCGCCCCCTCACCATAAATTAGTGCTCAGACTGTTTGCGCTTGAACCATCTTGGATATAAGTTCCTGCTCACCAGTCCGGTATGTTTCTTTTCTTTATTTTTAATTCTCTTATATTGAGGATGCACAGACAAGTGTGAAGGTCAATAACTTGATCATGCTGTTTTTATCCTTTAAAAGTAGATGTATTTTTCCTCTCTCATAATCTCATAAAGATTCTGTAAAATAATTACTGTCTCTAATTGTTCATTTGCAACACTACCCTAAAGTACTGCTGGTTTTGATGTTAACAGGTTCTTTTTTAATGTGCTTTTACAGCACTAGATGTTTGTCTTTGTAGAATATGGGAGCAGGTGCCACAAGAGATTTACATCTTAACTCACTGGTGATCAGATTACAGGAGATTAGAAAGAAATTGACAGAGAAATTGACCATGTGCAGATTATTCAGTTAACAGGATGGAAGCACGTATCACATGAGGTTTTCAATTTGTCATTGTATTTATGTATGGGACAACTAGTAAAGTTGATGTATCTTTGCATGCTTTATGTTTTAAGTTTCAAACACCATTGCTATACATATTTTTTAAGAAATGTTTAAATATGTCTATTGTGTTAAATATTTGACAGGTTGGGGTCAGGTTACCTTTGGGTGGTCTTGCTATTTTAAGATTGTGTCTGAGTCTTCCAGTGTTAACCTAAAGAAACTTATCCATGTTTTAAATAAACATATGGTGTTATAGCATTCTGTAAAATGTAAGAGCACTATATATACATGTGTATACAATAAAACAAATAAAATATGTGTAAGAAATTTTAATTACGATTATTAGTATTGAAATCATAATTATTTAACACGATTACTTTTTTGGAAACAGTGTACAAATAATAATAGTCATTTAGTAGTTTATGTATAAATACTTTAAAATAATATCACATTAATAGTATTAATACGTGATAATGAATGAAAAATAAATGTTTATGAAAATTAAATGAGACCCTCCTTGCAAAATAATCACTTCTACTGAAAAATAATATTATGAGTAATTGCACAGCCTATGCCCCTGTATATGTAAAAAGGTGTTAATTGCAAAATATTGAAACTTTCTATTTGAAAATATTTCACTATGAACTTAATTTGCATAACACGTATTTTCCCCTGGTGTCCCTCAATCAAAATCAATCAATTTTCCTTAAGTTGTGCAGAAAGTTTTTGTTTATAAAAAAGTAAATCACAAAAATTAATTTTTTCACAGGCAAGGGCTATAATTGTTTCTTAAAATTACATTTTTTAATTAAATTCTGAGTGGTTTAAAAAGAGTTTTTCTTTAACATGAACAGCATTATATCTACAAGCAGTTGAGCAGAAGGCTGTTGAGTCAGCACCCTATACTATGTAGTGGATGTATGACACATGGACAGAGACAGGAAGTCTGGAGTCAGTGTCATATTTCCTTTGAAAAAGAAAGTGCAGCTTGTGTCTGAGAACCCACAGACTCTAGACATGCTGTCACTATAACACTGCAATGGCCAAACTCAAAGGTCACATACTTTGGTTTTCGTTGGGGGTTGTCAAAAACGTTAAGTTTAATATAAATAAATGAGAGTGGATAAAGTGAATTGACATGAATGATGATATAAATTGTGTGCTATTAGATACTATGATTTAACTTTCCTTTTTAAAGTGGCCTGTTGTAACAAAACTTTAATAAGGTGAATGAAGTTATTACTCCAGACCTTACTGGGATGTCTAAGAAACCCAGAGTTGTTTAATGGAGATTCCCAACCCAACCACGGAAACCTCATGTCAGGAAGTGTATTTTGGTACATCACAGACTATTTTAAACAGTACATAGACTATTTAAAAACTGGGCAATTCCAACCTTGTAAATTACTTGTTTTTTAATTAGAAAACTAGTACATACAAGTACTTGTATTTTTCTTATGTTTAAATGCTGTCAACACAGGTTTGGTTTAATATAAACAATTCATGTTTTTTTCTGATAACAATTATATTCTATGAGCATTTTTATGTCACTTTGATAAAAAAAAGCTGAAATGCCCCATTTTCATGGGGCAGTAGTGATATCAAGAATGCTGGAAACATGGTGATGATTTGATGAACATTATTCATCAATGGTATAGCCCAACATACATTTAAACATGTTGGTGGAATTGATGATCTATGAATAAATGTTTATTTTTCTTCTGTAGAAGCAGGATGGAGGAGGCTGAACTGTTAAAAGAGCGGCTTCAAGCCATTACGGTAAGACACACGACCCACAAAGGCTCTATCTTCTTTTTTTATCAATGATTGCATTGGGCTGTGATTATGATTATGATTAATCACATTAACAAAAAAAGTTTGATTTGTCTTATGTATTATATTACAAATCCACATACACACATATATTTAATAACTATTCATATATAAATTATAATGGTTGTGTAATGAGTATGACAATGTACAGTAAGATAGTTATTGCCAAAAAACATTGCAGGTGAGCATATATTTTGTCTTTAGTGTATTGAAAACAACAAGTTATAGTTATTATTAACTGATCAAAAACATGTGAAAACTATTTTAATTGTTTGTCCACAGAATAAGAAAAAAGTCCAAGAGGAAATTGCCCAGAAACGGCTTGAGATCGACAGAGAGAAACTCAAGCTTCAGCATGTCAAGGTACTTTTATGCTATCTTTTTTATCCCCTAGACAGCAAAATTGTGAGATTAATTTTGGGATGTTAAGCATCTTTCTACATGTTTTTTACAGAAAAGGTCCATGAGAGATCTGTGGCTCTTTGATGGAGTGAATAGTAATAATACGCAGGAATCACAGAAAGCTCTTGAAGATGCACAACAAACAAAACTTCTCAAGAGCAACATACATAAGTAAGATTATTTGGCCTGTTTAAATACCTGAATTTATTTTCCAATAATGCATTTACATTATCATGGCAGATCAAGTTAGTTGAGCAAGGAGTTCAACCTAATGAGACCTTTAATTCATTAATTCAGAGTACTCGATATTTAATATAAGCCTTAGGGCTACCCCTGAAGTTTTCACATGTCATTTGCCCTATGGTGCCCTTATGACATCATTGACTAATAGGAGTGAAGCATGAGGCAAGAAGGGTGCAATGCATTGTAACTGCCTAGCCTTGTGGTTTCAATGAGGTCAGAGAGGAAGTCTAAAAAAAGCGATGTCCTTGTCCTTGAACGGCTGCTATGTGCAGATCACACCCAGGAGAAAATATTTCCACCTTTCATGCACATGGATATGCAAAATTATTCAGACTGATGATAAGATTCATATATCAGTACATGTACACCAGTTATTATATATTTGATAATCTGTTGATTTTAGTAAAAGGTCAGTAGTGAGAGGTCTGCTGGCACATTCAAGGCTGCGTCCTTCAAAATACTTTGAACAGGGCGACAGATACACTATCAGAGATGGCACTATTGTATAAACGGACATCATCACAAAGGCTAGGAAAACTCATGAATCCCCTGGAAATGATAGGATACTCAAAGCCATGGCAGATATAAAGAGTCCGCACTGAAGCCACTTTCGTTATATATCTGCAGGATAGAGAAGGAGATTGAAGCATTGGAAAGAGAAGAAATGAATATATCAATGAATGAGGGACTGATTCTAAAGAGGCTAAAAGCAATTGAAAGGTCTACAGAGGAAATAATTAAGGTACAGTGCTTAAGCAATTAACTATAATGTTTAAATTAAATATTAAACATCATCTCTTACATATCACAGATAAAAATATTGAACACAAACTTTAAGATGTGATATTGTTTGTATTTTCACAGGCAGTGAGTGCAGATTTCATCACAGGTAAAAATGTAAAACATAAGCAATAATATATATATATTGTTATTTTAGACATTGTGTAAATATAAAGGTTTGATAATGTTCTTAAAATTGTAGATTATTTACTCACATTTACTCACCCTCTTGTAAAACCTGTATGGTTCCTTTCTTCTGCAAAAACAAAAGAAGATAAGTTGACAACCGAACAGTAGTGCCACCCGTTTGCCTCTATTGTATAGACACAAAATAAAGCAAGTGAATGGGTGCCAGTTACCCACATGATTCCAAATATCTTTTATCATTATATGTATTCTGTGGAAGAAAAAGTAAATGAAAGTTTTACAAAAAGAGGTGAGTAAATTTGTTTTTATTTTTGGATCACTATGAAATTTCTGGACCACTTTTAGCAATTGTGGTACTTCAAAAAATTCAGAAATTGTAAATTGCAGTGCATTAATAATGTCACTTTACAGAGCCAATCCATATTGATTCGACAATTCCAAAGATGCTGAAGCCAACCACATCATTAAAACACCATAGGAAGAAACTGGACCGGGATACAGAAGCCAAAAAGGACCAAGCCAAACCTGGTAAAAACCATGTTATATTATTACAAAATCTACAGTATCACAGGAGATTGAAACCGTTTTGAACATATAAGATATCACATGTTGTCTGATCCATTTGTCGTATGCAGCTTTGTTAGCAATGGAAATTAATGTTGAGAAGGACCTGCGGACGGGAGAGAGTCAAGTCATTTCCACCTCAACCATTTCCCCCCAAGAGCTCCAGCAGAGGGGCATCAAAGTCTACGACGATGGGCGGAAAACCGTCTACGCCCTGCGCACAGACGGCAGTCAGCCTGGTGCAAAAGGAGTGGATGAACTCAGTCCAGTAGAGGTAGAGCAACTCATCCGACAGGCCTCTGAAAAAAAGAAGAGGTCCAATCAATTACAGGCGGAAGCTTTACATCAGTACAGCCTTTCCCACAAATCTCAAGCCCTTAGTCAGCCACACAGAGAGAGCCACCAATCGAATGGATATCAGGATCCCTACAGTTCAAACCTGTCTGCATGGCCAGAACTTATGTACAGTGACAGTGTACATTATCCAGAGGATCATACAATTCCTCTCCTGCCAATGCCGAATTACAATGACGGATCAGAGGTGTATTTTCACAACAGCTACAATCATGAGTCAAATAAGAAGGAAAGACATGAGTTTGGACAATATGGTGACTCGAGGGAGAACTGCAGAGGAACACTGAATTCAGACATAAAAAACCACAGGCCCAACTCAGCCTGTTCTGAGGATTCCAAGCTCAGCATCCTGAACACCGTGCCATCAGATGAACCCATCACCATGATCTTCATGGGCTACCAGAATGCAGAGGAGGACAGTCAGGACTACGAAGGCTCTGTCCAAGCAGAGCTGGTTGTTATTGGAGATGGTGAAGATGACACAAGCAGGGGTTTTCACACCTATGAGAACACCCAAGTCAACGATGCCCTGGGACAGGAGAGCAGATGGAAGGGAGATGGCACAGAGAACCTGTCAGCTACAGGTACCAGAAAGTTCAGAAGGGTGAAAGGGACACAAAAGCACTGCTGTGTGGTTATGTAGCATGTGGCACATCCTTTCTTTTACTAACATTGGGGCAGCTTCTCATCTGACACGCTTTCTTCACTTTGCATGTTATTCTACACCTCTGTTTCATTTTTTCGGTGTCTTAACAAAACTGCTTTTTACTTAATTCTTCTAATACTGCGCTTCTACTGCCAGCAGTTGTATTCCAAAACCTAACCTTTGTGGTCTTTTTGGCCTGTAATTTACTCACACTCTTGTCATCTCAAACATGTATGGCTTTTTTTCCTCCACAGAACACAAAATAATATATTTTGAAGAATGTTGATAGCGGACACTTTAATTAGTTTTGTATTTATACATTAGGGGGTGCACTACTGTTTTCATCAACATTCTTCAAAACTTCTTAGTTTGAGGAAGGACAAAATTCATACAGGATTGAAATGACAAGCGTGTGAGTAATTGATGACTGAAGTTTCAATTTGAGAGAACTATTACAATGCCTCTTAATGGGGCTCACTATAAAGAATAATACATCATTGGAGTAAAGAAATTATAAAAGTAATACAGAAATACAGAATGCAGATATTAATACTGAAAGCATGCCTGGTTTTGGATCAGTGCTGTTGTCTTGTGTGTATTGCTTTGTACCTTTATTTCCCTCCAGTGGTAGAAGGGTAGAAATTCACTCTAATAAAAGTTGCAATCTTTCTACTTCATATATTAACCTGCCAAATTTGATCATTTCTATTTTATTTCACTTTTTACATATGTTAATTTCCATTCTGTTATTTTGCCATTTGTAGCGATGGGCAGGAAAGCATGCCATCTGCCATGACAAACGGTCATGCTTGCATTCACGGCCAATGCTTCTTTTCTGTCATGCACTTCTTTCTTATGTGACTCTTTGATGCTGCTTTGAGTGTGAGTGTGGTGAAACAAAGACACTATGAGTATTTGTAATAAAACTTATATTGAATGTTTCTTGTTTTTAATATTAAAAATAAATATTGTAGTAATTATGTACTATTATTTATTTTTATTAATAAATCAAACAGATAAGCAGAAAGACAGAAAGAAAACATGCACATGCAAAAACGCACACATAGCTCTCAATGGTGGGCAGATCATTAACAGCACACGTCGTCCAAAGTTAAGAAGCTTTTATGAAGGGGTGTGCGATTCAAACACTCTTACATAATCATATAGATGACATGAATGGGGATAATGTGTTTTTTTTTATTTATATGATATGTATTTATATCTTAAGTTTGTAAAATAACCATTTTTCTTATATTGCCAATGCACAGGTGAGTCAGTGAGAAGAAAAGACAGGTACCACCTTAATTTGCATCAGCATGTCTGTATTGTTGTCCATTGACTTCTGCTTGTTTGGGAGGAAAGAGCTGAACAACTTAATTAATTGGTTTCCTCTCTCATGCTCTCTACAGCACTACACATACAGAAGAAGATTCTGGGCCAAAGCGTTTAACAAGGCCAACATGCGTGACTGATGGAATGCTACGATTAAATCTAAATTAACATCCCAGCAAGGAGATATTGGGATACATGATCATTGTTTATGAATTCATGATATAATGACTAACTATTTTTTATGTTTGACAATATAAGATAAATCACCATCCTAAATAGTCACCAACTCAAAGGAAGAATGACACTGGTTTTGTGTGCAGGTATATGATTCAAACAGTTGTTTTAGATAAATCTATCATCCGCTGTTTGGAATCTTTTCAATATTTCCTTATCAAGGTTATATTTGTAAGTTTTAATTTTCTGTTTTTGTGCTTTTATGTTTATTTGGGTAAAAAAATCTAATTAACAAAAAAAACATAATTGTTGATTGCTTTTCAGACATGTAGTTTTGACAAAGTTTAAATGTAAGAGCAGTATGCAAATAATATTAAACGACTAAATCTGATCCTTCATTGCATTCTGTCTCTATATGTTAACAGAAACCTGTTATATGGGAATGGTACTAGGTTCTTTTCAGATCAGCAAGGCAGTTGTCTGCAAGAGTATTTTTAGGTATATTCCCTTTCTATGTCTATATGAGAGAGTATAAGCTTGTCATGTCAGTCAGTGGAATTACTTTGCTACCATTGGTTGATTCCCACGCATTCAATCAGAACTGTGGCTCCTGGCACACACACGCACACACACTAACACATGCACACACACACATACATGCTCTCAGAAGAAAGAAGGAGACCTCCAGTGCTAAGCCAGCCAAACTCAAAGCCTCCATCACTGAGCGTAAGTACATCAAACTTTTTTTTATCATTGCTTATGGAATAAACACATTGATCAGAGTTTAAACAAATGTAAACCTCAAGAGTTAAAGATAATATAAGTGATGAGTCTGTTGGTGTTTGATCATGCATGTGTGTGGGATGGCAGCTGAAAAAATGCAAATCTTGAGCCAGTATTACAAGCATCTGAGAGATGAGAGTGTGCAAAAATAGTGTGTGTATTCTGCAATGGATGCATTCAAATGAAAACATGCATCTTGTTTAAAAAACACAATAGTTTACAAGAAAGATGCATGTAAACATTTGAACTGTAGATAATAAACTTCTAGTTACTTTTAGGAAAACATCCACTAGGATTTGGCTTTGAGATGCACCAGCTGTATGAATGGAAATGAGTTTTGTTGTTTAAAATGGCATGTTTCAAACTTAATGTTGTCAACTAAATCTGCTTGTTTGATTATGAGCCACCAGAGAGGATCCAGTTTAAATAAATCCCCAGAGGATTTCAATCGAAAGAAGAGGATTTCCTTCAATGTAGTTTTTCTTTGAAAAGAGCATCATAAGCCCTTCACATCATCCCAGTGACCTTGATCATATTATGGGCTGCGTGTTTTAAATTGCGTAGGCATAAGGATGCGCTCAATAGTTTCCTCTGAAAGTGTGGGCGCCAGAGGGAAAGATCTGCGCCTCTCTATTGGCCGGGCTGTTTCTGCCAATATCTTCTCCATCTGCTCTGTTTCACATGACACAATCGGATCGAACCGGGATTTGTCGCTTTCCCCCTCCGAGTTAAACCCTATGAATTACTCTCGACGCGTCGCTGTTTGGTTACTCACGGTATCTGTCCAACTTGTCCGCCTGTTTGTGTATTGCGGTAGATTGGAGATGATATCCGTTTGGCTCCTCTTTGTAAAGCTGCTGGTAGGTATCCGGATATTAAAGTTTGTGTTGCATCCTTTTCTGCATGCATGAAGCACTGAATGCTGCAGAAATGCAATGTGGTCCGGTCGTGTCTATATACAAAGGTTATGATGCAGCATTTCTGTCCATCATCCATCACTCATGCACTCTTCACTCATGCATCCATCACTCATGCATTCATCACTCTTGCATTCATCATTCATGCATCCATCATTCATGCATCCATCAGTCATGCATCCATCACTCATGCATTCATCACTCTTGCACTCTTCACTCATGCATCCATCAATCATGCATTCATCACTCATGCATTCATCACTCATGCATCCATCACTCATGCATTCATCATTCATGCATTCATCACTCTTGCATCCATCACTCATGCATTCATCACTCATGCATTTATCACTCATTCATTCATCACTCTTGCATTCATCACTCATGCATTCATCACTCATGCATTCATCACTCTTGCATTCATCACTCATGCATTCATCACTCTTGCATTCATCATTCATGCATCCATCATTCATGCATCCATCAGTCATGCATCCATCACTCTGGCATCCATCACTCTTGCATCCATCATTCATGCATCCATCGCTCATGCATCCATCGCTCTTGCATCCATCGCTCTTGCATCCATCGCTCATGCATCCATCACTCTTGCATCCATCACTCTTGCATCCATCACTCTTGCATCCATCATTCATGCATCCATCACTCATGCATCCATCACTCATGCATCCATCACTCATGCATCCATCACTCATGCATACATCACTCTTGCATCCATCACTCATGCATCCATCACTCATGCATCCATCACTCATGCATACATCACTCTTGCATCCATCACTCATGCATCCATCACTCATGCATCCATCACTCATGCATCCATCACTCATGCATCCATCACTCATGCATCCATCACTCATGCATCCATCACTCATGCATACATCACTCTTGCATCCATCACTCTGCAGTGTTACAAAATCATTGTAATAAAACTATAGATAATCATTAAAGATAATATAGTTGCAGTTTTGTGTTAGTTCATTTTGATTTGATCACTTGATTACAGTCAAGATGAACACTGCACCATTTCCCAAACTTTGACTTCATACTCATTGGATGATGGTTGATGACATCACTCTCTTTCACCTCTAGCAATGTGGATGATCAGACATCAGATGTTTGTTTTCCAAAACAGAGAGGGCAGCTTTATGGGAACAGACATGCCTAAAAGGACATCTGACCACTCGATGTGAACGATAGATTTGGTTCTAATACTGAATAAACTGGCTGACAGCCATAATAAACCCACTGCATGTTTCAATGATGAAGGAATATTTTGTATGTAGAGTGGCTTCTATATATCTCACATTTTCCAATAAATAATCCTCATGAAAAGCTTGTTACCAGGCAACCATCCTCTGAAATCATATCTTGCCAATAAGTATGACAATTATGTCAGTTTCATAAATTGGTATTCTAGGGAGGAGAATGGAAAGTTCTATCCTTATCTGCACCCTCTCTTTCAGCAGTATGAATTTCTCCCACATAATTCAAAAAGTGTTTTCGAAAGGCTCCACCACTGAGACTTTCTTCAAAATATCTTCTTTTGTTTTCTGTAGAAGAAAGACAGTCATACAGGTTAAATAATGACAGAAATGTATGGGGAACTATTAGGTTTGCTTCTCTGCGTTTATTATATTTTATGAGTCAGAGCTAGAGAGTATGTGGACTAAAGGAGCTTAGATTAAAAGAATGATAATTTCCGATGATATACATTTTTGATAGTCAGTTTTAGATACAGTCAGTTTAAGTGCAGTCATAATGCAAGTCACATAAAAATTCTTTACTCTGCTGTTTTGGTGTTATGACTCTGCATAATCCTTCAGTAGATTTTAATGTTTTTAAACGCTTATATTAAAACAGACCTGCCTGTAATAGGAATAAAAATAAATATTTTTTTCAATCACTAAAAGCCTCATAAGTTGTATGACGCATAGTTTCATAATGCTCTGTTGGAAATCACATATCATGGTGAGTAAGATTCAAAGACATCCACCCACCTCTCACGTCTCACAAAGCAATTGCTTGAATAGCTTGATGAAAGAAAGTGGCACAGTAGAGACTCAAAATCTCCCAAAAACATTAAAAATAAAGTAAATTTAAATGTATGAAATCCATTTGAACCATTAAAAAACACTAGAACAATAGAAATTTGGTTCTGGTACATTTTACTTTTCCAGTTTCTTGGCATTGAGTTTCTTTGTTTCTAAACTGCTCTTTTTCAAACCAACTTTCATAGAGAGCCACAGCTGGTGTAAGACGGCCAACTGGAAATGAACTAAATGAGGGCAGCTCTGTAAATCAGAAACAACAAGAGCAGGAATACCTCGCAGAGGCGGTTACCATGGAGACCAGCAAGGTTTCAGAAATGGCTAATATAACAGACTGTAAAATGGATCCAGGGTGTACCGACGACCCGAAATGCCAGTTTACTGAGGAGGAAGAGGAGGAGGTGGAGAAAGAATGTTTTGACACATATTTCTCAGAGTGCCTGGATACCAAGAGCACCTCGGAAGAAGACGTAGATGGGCAAGAATGCAAAGTCATGAATGATTGTGAGGGCTCAGGTGAATCTGATGAGAGCATTGACTCACAAGAAGGAGTTTTGGTCATGTTCAAAGAAGAACAGCAGTCGGATTGTAAAGAATCTGAATCTCACGATAACTCCCACGTAAATGAACAACCAGAGGAAGAAAATAAACCATTGACCATTTGTAATGCGCATGAGGAAGCACACAGTGAACTTCAGGAAGAGGTGAAAACACAAGAAACCTTTCAGGATACTGAGCAGGATGACCTGAGCGATTGCGTGCATGTTGAGTTGGCTATTGTTTTATCAGATAGTGATGTAGAAGAGCCATGTAGATCAGTGGCGTCACCAACTCTGGACCAAGAAGAGATTCAAGAAAATGTTGACGTTTTGGGTTTAGATGAACTAGAAATAAGCTCAGAAGAGAGACAGGAGGATAATGCTGTGACTGAAAGCACTGCTGAAACTAATGATGGAGTCTTGGACACAGTGGACATGGACGAAAGTATGGTTGAAACTAAAGATAGAGTTGTGGACACAGTGGACACCGACAATGAGCTGACCGAAAATACTACTGAAACTGTAGATGGAGTCTTGGACACAATGGACATGGCGGAGAGTACGGTTGAAACTGAAGAAAACGTTTTGGACATAATAAACATAGACGAAAGTACAGCTGAAAATGAAGATAGAGTTTTGGACATGGACACGAACAATATGGTGTCTGAAGACACTGGTAAACCTGAAGATGGAGTCTCGGACACGGTGGACATGGATAATGCGCTGACTGAAGGTACTGCTGAAAATCAGGTTGTAGTCTTGGACACAATGGACATGGAGGAAAGTACAGCTGAAACTAAAAATAAAATTTTGGACATAATGGACCCTGATAAAACGGTGACTGAAGGCACTGCTGAACCTGAACATGAAGTCTTGGACATAACCCTCAGTGAAAGTGATATTTTAGAGCAACCTGATTTTCCCACTGAATGCGAGCTCCAGGATATTTCGCTGGATTCATCCGCCCATTACTGTAGTCTAACCAAGATTCCAGAAGATGAAGGAGAGCTTGAGAAAAGCTCAATGCACAACCTCCATCGACTATCCTGTTCAACGTCCGAACTTGACAAAAAGTTGCCAGAGGACTTCTGCGTGGTCCAGGATATCAAAAGTGAGAACGTTAGCACGGAGCATTTGGATTTCAGGGTCGCCCGCAGACAATGGCAGAAGATAGAAGAGCAAACTAAGGGTCAGGTGCACCGGCCAGTTGTAAGACATGGATCCTGCCAGAGCAGTCACAGCTTCATGTACACACCCGTGCGCCACATAGACCGCCCAAGAAAAGACAACGACACAGATAATCTCAGTCTGGGTGATAACCAGTACACCCAGTTTAGTCCCTGTTCCGAAGACTCTGGTTTGGACGACACCAGTTACCGGTCCCCTTATGATGAGCCTGAGAATCCTGTGGAAAGGGAGATTCGTGAAGCACTCGAGAGAGAAGAAAATTTCAGACATGAGAGAGCAATGGCCAAGACATCTGCCTGTACCAGGCCCATTGGTCTTCCTCACAGCAGATCAGAACCGGGAGAACGAGGAAGGATGTTCAACACACCAGAGGACCGATGCAGGTCTCAAAGATCTTCAAGAACAAATTCATCTGTAAGAAGTCCTACATACCATGAAATGACTGCAAATAATGTCATAATACTCGAACCGGATCCCTACCCCGCAAGCCCACGGAATAGAGGGAAGGGTGGTCTGCTCTCTCCAGGGACGAGCAGTTTCCAAGAATGGCCATCTGACTCGAACAATGTCATTATTCTGGAGACGTCGAATCTCATCATCCGAAGTGCTTCAGAATTCTGCCTGAGCACTGCATGCCAGGAGACACAAGAGAGCACGTTCCACAATAATCCCTTCTTTAAACTCCGCTCCCATAGCACGCAGTCTCTGGTGGACCAGGAGATCAAGATAGTTAAGCAGAGAGAAGAGGAGCTCAAGAGGCAGAGGGCACAACTATATGCAAAGGAGAGATATGACACAGTCCTTGTGTCCCCCAGCCATCTGCAGAATTTCACTTATGAAAGAACAGGTAATATTTTCAATAAAGAAATAAATTCACATGAAGTTATGTTATTGTTTTTGGGAAGTAATTTTTTGCTGTCAGCATGGTATACATTCTGTACTGAGCATTTTTTCTTGGACACTTTACAGGAGAGCACTTTACGGTGAAATCAAAGTCATCCCCTTCATCCCCATCGAAGACACGCAAAATGGACCGGTCTACTTTGTCCTGTGACAATAAGGTACAGTATATTTAAGCATGTTTGGCTTATTTTTGCTGAAAACAGCATGGGCTTGTGAGAGCTTTCCAGCTTTTTTCAGTACTGTTCTTCTCAAGATTCCTCTATATGTAGGAACCCAGAAAATCTTATGGTCTGAAATTAAAACCTTAAAGGCCCCCCATGGTTGACTGTGTTATAGCTGAAAACTTATATTTGGCTATAATTGTTACATATTTAAACATCTTTCCTACATTTAAATAGCTTAATGGTAACTCCATACCTCAGATTCATTAAGTATATGTAGATAAATAAAAATCCAAACTTAAGTTTTATCGAGAAAATACTGTTTGGATGGTGTCCAACACTTAGAGAAATGTGCTCTGCATTTTACCCATTTAAGTGCGCACACACAGTTAGTGAACACTCACCTCAGTCCTAGTATTGAAGGTGGAGTACATTGCATATTATTCATTTCCCCTACCTACTATCCCTGCTGACACCGAGTATTGAATCAGCAACCTTGGGATCACAAACCCAACACTCGAATCACCAGGCCCACGAAAACATATTAAAATCATCACATAAACATTTGAACAACACTATCCAATTGATTTTCATCAATGGGGTCTTCAAGGGATAATTTGCTCAAGTATTTCATGCAACGTAATACATTATTGCAAAATGTAAGTGTTGCAAAATATATTAGGCTGAACGCCTAATAATGCCTAACTTTTCCCACTGTGGCTAACACAGGTGTTTTATGCTGCACCCTAATACTAAGGTTAAAAATGAATTTGGGTCTCTTGCATGTGCAATATGAAATAGGAATTTCAATTGTGTGCAAATATATCTGTTTGTTGTGCTTTTATGTATATTAATCTTATCATCTTTAACTGTCAAAATTGAATTCCACTGCGTTTTATTGTTGCTCATTCACATCTCTTTCACAACTCATTGTTTTGTACTCATTTCACCTTGAAACTGGAAACTGCATGCAGTTTTACAGGTGAAACTTTCTCCTTCAGCTCCCTGGGTCACCTTTTTCCCGAGTCAGACGGAAAAGTGCCCTGGTCCAGAGGTGGGAAGCAGGTATCTTTGCCAATCATCAGCCACAAGACTGAATGATTTGACTAAATGAAGTACATAAGTACATAAATTTAAGACTCCAATACAGTTTATGCACATACAGATTTACAATAGAAAGTAGAAAGTTTAGGAGTATAATAAAGCTCAAATGAATTAAGCTAGTATAAAAATATTTATCAATTTAGCCACTGCAACCTTTTTAAGATCTTGATGTGAATAGTATTTTCATTCCGAATTTTATCCGCAATAAACTTTTATATTATTGCATACAAAGCACAATTTGTTATAATCCTAATATTGCACTATGTACAAAAAAGCCAAACATTAAAATCATTATTCCAATACATGCATTAAAAAATCAAGACCATTGACCATTCTTGTTCATATAACTATTTTTCTCACTTTAACGAGAAGCATAGACAGAAATAAAATGATTGATTTCAGCCAAATAAAAGTGCAATTTAGGACTGGCAATAGAATTGTACAGTATGGTTAGCACTGTTTGGATGTATACTGTGATTATTTGAGTATATTTTGGATGTAGCTCCCAGACGTGTTACAAAATTAGTAGCTGGTTTCTGTACCATAATTACATTGTGAGCGTTTAATCTTGTTTTTGCTTTGATTGCCTGCTTTTAATGTGAACATTTATATACCTGTGTGAATGCACTTAATTAAAACTGTTTGAATTTCACTTCATAATATTCCCATTGCATCACAGATGTGCTTTTTCTTTCAGTATGCCAATGCAAAATAAAAATAAAACATTTAAATAAAACTTTAAATTGAAATTCAAGACATTTCTCCTGCTGTTTAAGTAACTCCAGACATTCCTCTTTCTGTCCTGAAAAGTGGCCACATGATTAATATGCAGGTTATATCCGAGCAATGGCGTCGAGCAATGAGATACAAAATGCTGAGTTTCCGAGCACAAAAAGAGCAAGGACAGCAACTTTGAACTTGGTATCCTGTCAATGGAAGAAGAAATGATTTCATTGAGATACTTCAGGATCAACACTATTTTCATGGTCTGAAATCAACACTTTCTAAATTCTGAACATGAGTAAGATTTGTCAGTATATAAAACATATGTAAGCTAATAAAATAAAGTCCACCTAATGTTTTTGTACATATACACAGCTAGAATTTTGTCACAGTATGATGTACATATATAAACCAACAGTAACTGTATGGGGATGGTTATTTATGTAAGCTGTAAATATTTAATAGCTTTATATTTGACTATAAAGTTTGGTCTTACCCAGCTCGCACTTCCATGGAAATCTGATAAAACTGGTGTTTCATCTTCATCTTTACTACCTGCAGTGACAAAAGAAATTGATAATCGGAGCATTTTCAATTTTGCCTAATTTTAGTCGCAGCTGGAAGATTCTTGGCCTTCTGGTCTGGGTCATTGGTATGAGGCATTAAATAGCCGGTGATGTGTATCTTCCATTAAAACAGATGTGTAATTGTCATTTATGTATGCAAGCTAAAATCAAACTATGCATTGGAGACAAAGTTGAATAAATGTGCAACAGTTTCCAAAGGCTTCTACAAACCTTTTCTAATAACACCTTGCTTATGAAGTTGTAACACGATCTTCAGGACAATGTGCCAAACAACAAATCCAGACAGAACTCCTGTGGTCCATGGATAAGGGAGCAAGAGAGACTGTTGTTTTGGTCCAGAAAACATAGATACCCCTGTAACAGAGTGCAGAAGATTGACAGTGAAAATAGAGGAATTCATTTAAACAAACCATTCAAAAACAATGACATGTACCTGCAATTATTTCAGCTGCCCATCCTACAACACCATGCATCAAATTAAATATCCACCTCCTAAGAAAGTGCAACTATTTAACTGGGAAACCACCTGTTTTAAATGTTATTATTATTCAGATATGAATCCAGATTGAAAGGATTGTGATTCCTACCTTGGTGAGTCTGGGGCTGGTCTAAAAGCAGCCATTATAGGCTGACAAAAAGCAAGAATCATGACAGTGCAGCCTAGGTATGGATGAGCACCTGCCCTCTGCACAAAAAACAATACATATAAATATTAACAACAATAAAACCAATATTGATTTTTAATCAAATCCTGTCCCCCACTGGCATAAAGTAAAAAGTGTGACTTCAATTGTATATTAAAGATTTTTATAATAGTTGTATTGGTATTCATTTTATTTCTATATCTACTAGTCTTTACTTACTGAGCTCCATTTTTGTCTATAGGCAAAAGGTAAGATAAAGCCCACAGCTGTGAGTAAAACTGTAAGAGACATCAATCCATGGTGCACCTGTCAATACATTTTACAACAAACGACCAAAACTAAATGTACAGTCTGGTCAAAAAATACATATATATTTGCTTAAGCTGTTGTAGTGTTCATTCAAATTGTTTAAAGCCATAGTAACAAAAATAATTTATGTTTGGTAAAATATGAGCATAAAGCAAAATATACAGTACATATACATCACAACCCCCTACCTGAAACCATATCTTCTTCCCAAATAATGTTTGATCTGGCCAATCAGGTTTAAAAAAGCAGGCCATTAATGTACCAGTGCTTCCTGCAATCATCCAGCCAATCAGCATCAGGGCTCCTACATGTCCAGAGACAGTTCATGTTAACATTTATCATGCTCAGAAGTTACATTTTACATGTTTCTGGCTTTATGGGACACACCAGCATGCAAGGACAAAACATGGGATCAAGATCTGCCAAGCTTTTAAGGCCGGAATTCAACGCAGGTAACTATATGTTCATTGGCACCACACTGCCCATTAGATACTTTCTCTTTTTGGGATTCTGAGCATGCTTCAGTGAAGGTAAAATCAACAGGACACTCACCATGAGATTTCATGAGCAGAGGAGATCGAGAGCCTGTCAGCATTTTAGGAGCAGCAGTAATAAGCTGACGATGAGTTGATATCAATGGCTGTCGCTTGTGTCTGTGGATCATACCTGAAGCACAACATGACAACAAAACTGACGAGAATGCATCAATGACACAAAAGAGCTAGCCCCAAGTTTTTGTACAAATTTGTATATACAGTATATGTGTCTGGTAGTCAGTTCTTAGCAACTTAAATTCATTCCAATTTTGTCATAACTTACTCTTCTCCTGTCATTTTTCCCACAGACCACAAAGAATTATTAAGAATTAATGTGGTAATTAAACGGCAGTGAATGCATCAGTTCTACCCAAAACCAATTCAACTTATTCATGTGCCTGTTTTCAATATTCTTTTCTATTCTAGAGAAAGAAAATCATACAGGGACAGGATGTTATGACAGTATTTTTATTTTTGTTTGCACTTTCCCTTTAAAATAATTTGGAACAGTTCTAGTTGTTGCGTTATTTCAGTAAGAATTAATTGATTCTCTGTGGCCAACAAACACTCCACCAGTCGCATCTATCATATACCAGTGGAAACATTAGGATGTATTAAACCAACACAATTGAGTTTGCAACCCTTAAATCCTTTAAAAATCTGGGCAGGGTTCTATATTTTTCAGCAGGAAACAAAAGCTCAAGAAGAAGATTTATATTAAAATACCATTATGAACCATTCACTTTTCTATTCAAACCATTAAAAATGATTTTTCCAGTGTTTCGGAAACTATTTCAATAGGATCCTTCACAAACTACTAGCACCGTTATAGTTTCCATTATAGTATCAATTGTGTTCTAGGCTGGATTTTTTAGTTTTTGTGTTCCCTGAAAAATCAAACTCATGATCTTGGTGTTGAATTAGCTATGTGACAAGTTACATTCTATTACATTTCACAAAACCTGACTACCAAGTACTGGCCAAAGTTTTTTTTACAGAACGCACTTGCGCTTGTTCCCTTGTAAAATGTTTTATCCTCAGACTATTGTCAAACCACAGGAAGCTTGTGCACCCATTGACCCAAAACTGTCATAAAATAAATGACAGGAAAGAAAGACTGCCCAGCTAAGTTCAAAATTCCGGATCTGTAAAATCTCACAAGGCAGCAATGAGGTCATAAACATTCGTTGCATGGTATCATCTGTATAACATTATATTTTTCTAATCTAAAACAAGTTCCAAGAATGAAAGACAGTCATTACAGAAAATGTGACGTTGTATGATTACAACCGGAAAGAAAACTGATAATTCATGTTGTAAATCAGTAACAAAAGATCCTCTAAACATATAAAACACACATGAATACTTAAAGAGAGAGTCTATAAACCACTCAATCCTGGCAATATTTTAGCTCACCATATTCTGCAGTGCCATGGGCAAGAAACAAATAATAACTCTGATTTAGACTGAAGCGATCCAGATCCTGAGGAGTGGAAATGGCTCTGGAGAACCGGCATTGGATCACCCCGTCAGAAACTCTCCAACCTACATCAGTCAACACAGACTACCAGGGGGAAATAAGAACCATAACACGACACAAATTATACCTATAAGATTGGCTTTCTTGGAGCTTATGATGTCATTATGATAATAAACCAAACACTGTGCTTTTATGGTCTTATATTGATGTTATGACATATTGGCATTCTCTTTCAATTCCATATGACTGCCAAAGTATCACTTGTAGTGCCAATACGGATAAAATCACTGTTATGATCCTAAAGAAATATCTTACCTTAGATGATACCTCTGGATGTGTTCTGCCTGCTGTGTATGCTGTCTCCACGCTTACATGCCCTTCATCATTCGTGCACAAGTATACATCATCATCTCCCTAATGCAGATCAAAAACTTGTTGGTTACAGAATCTGATGTTTAGGTCTATTTTGTAATGCATAGACTTTTGAAAGGTATACGCTTCCTTTAAAGTATTACAGCAATTAATTATTCATTTCAATTTATGAAAAATAAAGTAACTAATGCAGTTTTGAATGACAGAATTCCCTTTTTACATAAGCTATACCTCTAAATGTGAAACACGTTCAGCAAAGTAAACCATTTGTAATGCTAACCATCCATTCATCTTTGGAAAGAGCAAAGGACATGTATCCCTCTGCCGGTCCACTGAGCTCAAACAGAACTGTCTGACCCAGAGTAGAATAGGAGAGAAAAAAGCAGCTTGTGTCTACAGATGGGTTACATTCTATAGGATCTACAAGGCAGGATTTCCACTTTCCGCATCCCTCTGAGGTAAACTGTAAGAGGACATTATGATTAATAATTATTTCCCTTACAAAATCTAGTAGATTTCTTCTGAAAGTTTAACATATGATAGGTTGATGAAGCATAAATAGAAGAACATACTGGTTGAGGAAGTATAGAGGTGGTTATTGTTGCAGAGTTTGTGTACATCCCAGTGGTGGTAGATTGAGGTGGGACCGGAGTCACTCCACTTTGAGATATGACTGGACCAGGAAGTTTAGCCCAGAAGGTCTTGTAATGGGCAACCCCCGTGGCACTTTAAATAAAAAGGATCAAATAGATGAACAGTGACTGATAACAGCCAATATAAATCTATTGAGAGCTAAAACACTTACAAAAACTGAACAGTCGGAGGAGCTTTTGGCGGGGCATTCCAGATCACCTGAATTTCTGTCATTTGGGCATCGCTGGTATGACTGACAGCAGAACCCTTTCAAATAGATCATATATCTACATTACACAGCAATGCATTCAAAATGCCCAGATGAGTGAGATCTCTTGTGAGAATTCGGTGATGTTTATGGCAGGGTTTAAAAATATATTACCTGTATGTTGTTGCATGTCAAAAGCTGAGAGATCTTGGAATCAATCAACGTAAATGAGCCGACGGCAGATCCTTCAGGGTTTGAGGCATCTCTGGCCTCTATCAAAAAGCCTTGAAAGTGCTTGTCGCCAAAAAGAGTGACTATGGACAAGAGTTACACATTAAATAATCACATTTAATAAGCCAAGAAGAGAAAAAAACATTGATTTAAATATAATTCGAAATATATACACTAGAAACCTTTACACCTGTTGAGCCGTAGTGGTTTGCCTAACCTGTGATCTGATCTCCTGGACTGAATTTACTGACACTTACAGTCAGTGTATATGGACTGGCAGTGGTGTTAGAATGGCTGTGATGCTCCGGCAACATGCTCTCACAAGCTTTCTCCACTTTTCCGTTTTTATATCCGTTGAGGGCAGTCAAACACAAAGTTAATATTGCAAAAGCAGTTGGTAGATTGACCGTCTTGAGTGCCATTATTCCCTCTTCAAGGATATGAAATGATAGTCGTTAGTCCTGACAGTACATACGTTCACAGTAGAAAACAAAAGTTTCATCTATTCATGTTCATTAGTATTAGATCTGCCAAAAACACTGTATTAATTTACTTACAATTAAATAAAAAATGATCTGAGACTGAAAAATTATAATTCTTTCATGAGTAACTTACTCTCTAGTGGTTCTAAGCCTATATGAATTTCTTTGTTTGGTAAAGATATTTATACAGCCAAACAGTTGTTATTCTCATTTGACAGACGCTTTCATCCAGAGCAACTTACAAGTATTATGCAGTGGACAATTACAAATGCAGAGCAAACAGGGGTAAGATATCTTGCTTAAGGACACTTCATTCATTGTCTGCTAACACTGGGATTCGATCCCACAACCTTCTGCATACCAACAGGCCACAACTGACCCAACGGAAAAGTTCCCACAAAATAAGTAATGCTTCCTACTATGGTAGAAAATAAAAAATTCAAATAGATTTGAAATAACTCAAAGGTAAGTAAACAATGACATCATCTTTGCTTTTTGGTGAACTATCCATTTAAGTGGTGATTCCAATGAATTAAGACTTCATAAAACTTTGTACACAACTTTTTATAGCTTAGAAGATGTGTTTCTTCTATAGATCTTCAGGTTCAATGTTTTTCCCCATCTGAAGCAAGACATTCCTGAATGTGCAGTCTTTCCAAAACTGCTGAGCATGCACACTCAGGTCAAAGATAAGATAAGAGTCATTGACATTCAATCTATTCATTTAGTCAAACTATGTAGTTATATAGATATATCTTAAGTTAGTGCATAAGTTTCTATAGTGAAGGCTCTCCTTACCTTGTCAGACACCTGTCTGCTCAGGTACTGTGGGCTTGTCATGGGCTCATGGCTTCGACATGAATAATCAGAAGAGGCGGGGCTTGAATAATCAGAAGAGGCGGGGCTTGAATAATGAGAAGATGCGGATCATGAATATTCAGAGGGCGGGGCATGTCCCGTTTCCGTTTCAGCCGCATGATGGAGACAAAATGCGCGCAGCCCGTTTTGTGTGTTGTTTTCTTGCCTTGTTACATTCACACGTCCATTCAATTACCGTAAGCAACCCCTAAATATTTCGCAAATGCGTTACTAATTAACTGAATGTGTTATATATACGTTGTGCCCCGCCATTAAACGTTTTGTTCGTGTATCTCAGAAACACTTCCATTTTGCTGATCGTATATTAGCGGCTTTACGGTAACGGGAAGTCGAGCGTGACCGTACACGCCTCCTTCACCAGCAGCAACTGGATCGTCCTAAAGCCCAGCAGAGGAATATAACACTGGTGTGTCTATCCCATCTTTTCTCTAACACTGGATCATATTCGTGCAAAGATGCTTGACATGTTTGTGTCGATTCTGCTCGTGGTGAATGTGTTTAATATAGACATGTTTGGCCTTTATCATGTAGACATTTGACCCCGAGCTGTCACTTTTTGGACGTCCCTTTAAATACCAATGACGTTCAACTAAAGGGGATAGTGATGGTGCACGTAGCCCACTATGAGTCACAAGAGCATTTCCTACAGCCTTCTGGTTCTTGCATTCAGTCTTGTGGTTTATAACATGTTGCAATGTTGCTGAAGCTCTTCTGTGATCATGAAGAAGCTGGACTTGTGATGATTGTACTCATGGCCTGCATGTCTTTTCAGTGAATGGGATCCTGCTGAATTCCTGCTCATCTTCTCCTGTAGGTAAAGGACCAGCTGAGAAGGTCAATCATGACACCCAGCAAACAAACAAGAGTGATGGTCCTCAATGACATGGAGAAACTGGACAGGACCCTCTTCCGTCTGGACCAGGGCAAGTTTCAAGCCGTGTTTGTTGTTGATGACATGTTGTTGACTGTTGTTATGAGAATGCACCGTATGATATTATTGTACGTGTCAGGCTTTAGGGGTATTTATAGATGTTCTTATACCTTGTCATTCATGCACAGGAAAAGGTTGGCTCTTGACTGTTTTATGAGATCACTTGTGTTTTCCTCCATTGCAGAAATGTAATCCTGGTGCCGTGAGTGCACCCGGCCACTAAATAACGGATCTTATCATCTTGTTGAAATGGCAACAAGCCCCACTGGGACAGCTGCAGATTGTGCAGAGCTGAACTTTTGACGCAAATAGAACCGAAAGATTCCGTGTTGGTTTAACTAAAGGAAATAGTTCAAACACATTTGTTATATAAGGATACACTTAGTTAGTGGTAAAGCTGTGGGACATTTAAGTGAATCGTTTCTTGTTATGTTGAAAGCATTTGATCTGTAGGTGCATGCATACATGTTTAAAATTATTTTATTGGACTAAGATATAATGTAACAAACTTGTGTTTTTGGCAAAACTTGCATTTTTTTAGTAACTGAATATTGAAGAAAGAAGGGCCAATAAGAGCACAGAATAGACAAAGTTAGTTAAAAAGCATTTCACGTGAGACCTTAAGTAACTGCTTGATAAATAACAAGAAAACATTTGCGATTTTATTTAGTTAATAATAATTCCCATAGTTGCTGTTTTATTTAATGGTATAAATGTGTTTATTATTTTACTAAAATGGTTTAAAAAATATGGTTGCATACCTGAGTTATTTACCAAAAAGTTTGACCGGTAGTTTACAATAGTTCAGTAGTATAATCTAAAATCTCAGAAATCCCAGAAATACAGACAATCTTCTTAGTTCTATCTTTATTTACTTTCATGTCATTTAAAACTTGTAAATCACTCATTTTTCAGTGGAATGCAATATAAGATATTTTGAGAAATGTCTCATTGGTTCTGTGTTAATACAATAGAAGTCAATGGTGGCCAGTGTTGTGTGGTTGTCAATATCTTCTATTGTTTTCTGCAGAAAAAAACTCACACATGTTTGAATCGACATAAATGATGAGTAAATTATAAAACAATATTTTGGGATAAACTGTCACCATTCCATGTCATTGCTATATGACACCATGAATGTACTATGTTACTGCCACAATGAAGTTATTATATTTGTAGGAGGTACGGGTTCTTGTTTAATATGACAAACAGCAGAATCTGTCTTCTGTAGCTGATCTTGTGTTTCCACTCAGGGTTTGAGCTCCAGTTTCGTCTGGGCCCCACTCTGCAGGGAAAACATGTGCATGTTCACACTAACTACCCTGCGAAGGGAGAGCGCTTTGATCGACACAAATTCCGTGCATTAAAGTGGATCAACCCCACTGAAAGAGAGGATGATTCGGACAAGTTCTGCACACTTGACCTCCAGATTTCAGGCTCATACCAGTATTACTTTGGCCATGGGTGAGTTAGGCTGTATTCCAATGTTGTCACTCTTTGTTATATATTTTTATAAAATTTTACAGTTTTATATTATTTGTTCAACTTATTGTTACCCATCAGAGATGAGGCGAAGTCTGGCAGTGGATATATTGTGGTTGACCCAGTACTCCGGGTTGGACCTGACAACCATGTCTTGCCACTCGACTGCATTAGTATCCAGACCTACTTGTCCAAATGTCTCGGGCCTTTAGATGAATGGCTGGACCGACTCAGAGTTGCCAAAGAGGCGGGTTAGTAAAAAGCTGTTGTGTCTTTTAGGTTAAGGAATGGCTTTCAGGATAATTTAAACAGAACACAGCAAGACTGCACTCAAATTAGTATATAGGGCACTAGAATAAAATAATTTCTCATTGCATAATTTGCCATTTTTGTTCTCTTTCAACTTTATCTGGATTTGAACTTCTCTTATCTTTTTCTGTTTCAGTCTGTTTGGTTTTGGTGCCAAAATCAATAACTATATCAATGTGAACTCACCAAGTCCAAGTAAACAGCCTAAAGAAAAATTTGAGCACTTTTTCAGAGAACAAAATGTGTTTAATCGAATCGTTCAAAGTAAAGACAGCATACATGAAATCTTCATGAATAAAAAACTAAATGTCATTAAAATATTTTAACATATATTTGAGTTCATGTGTGTGTGTGTGTGTGTGTGTGTGTGTGTGTGTGCGTGCGTGCGTGCGTGCGTGCGTGCGTGCGTGCGTGCGTGCGTGCGTGCGCGCATGTGCGTGTGTGTGCGTGTGTGTGTGCGTTAAGCCTGTGGAATTAAGGCTAAAGTCGCAAATACACATGTATGTCTGTGTGATCATGATTTTTTGTTATTTATTGTTTTTTACATAAAGTCACTATACATATTGTCATATATATTATGACAGTGTATATAACAAAATATATATATTGTTATACAGTATACAATTTACATACTTGAAAAATCCTGGAAAATTAACTTTATATTCAAATTTGTATTTTTTAGGGTATAACATGATCCACTTCACGCCCCTGCAGACTTTAGGTGAGTCTCGGTCCTGTTACTCCCTGGCCGATCAACTTGAGCTCAACCCAGACTTCTCTCCTCCCGGACAAAGTTACACCTGGATGGATGTTGGTAACCTTGTGGAGAAGATGAAAAATGAGTGGAATATGCTGTGCATCACTGATGTGGTTTACAATCATACAGGTGTGTGCAGTTCTGTGTGAGAGTTGTACTGTGAATGTGCTGCATTGTGCAAACTTGTTTTGGACACCTGTTGTGTGTAACTATCCTTATACTGTTGCTTTAAGGGAATCCAAAGGAGATGCTTTCTCAGAAGCATCAATTGTAGTGTCACAAGACATTATGGTTTATTTTGCATTATATTTGCATTATTAATTACATTGAGAATTTTTTTGGTCGGTCTGCAGGTAGGTGTGTCTTGAAGCGTCTTGAAGACATTAACGCAGGTCTTTTGGATTAAGTCTGTTTAAGTTGAAGCATTGACTTCATTTTCTAAAAATAGGTTATTTACAGAAGAGAGAACCTATTGCTGAAACTCTCGCCCTGTCTGACATGGTGTTGCCCTGCAGTTCAGCTGTTGTGTGGTGCTGTTTGAGACCCACTATGTGAGCAGAATGCTAAAGAAGAACATTCAAACACACTCACTGTGGGGGTTTTAAAGACTAGTGTGGAGATTTACTACTTCCTAATAGGGATGCATTAACACCAGCATGGGTATCGTTCCTATTGCCAAGCTTTTGTGTTGTACTCGTAAAGACACTTAACACAAAATATCGGTACACAAAGTGAATATCTACTTCCTATATAACATCAGTACATGAGCAATGTGTGAGCAAACACAAAGACGAATGTAAATAAATATTATTTATATAGTAGCTCTAAAAGGCAACAATATCATTCAAGCCACAATACAAAATGGGTAAAATCTTGTCAATGACCAAAAATGGAATATACACAATTTGCATATAAATGAATGCACTTAGTATTCTTCACTATGTATCAGGTACCACAAAATCTAAGACACTTGAAATATTGCACTATACTTGAGAGGATGGAAACCGTTTTGGACACAAATAATGTTTCTTATGTCTGTCTCTCTCTTTGCGTGAAATTGGTATAGTGAAGGTTCATAGAGAACAAAGTTCATAGTTCATCATTCCTGCCAGAGCTCTGAACAGCTAAAGGTCAGGGAGTGTGTGTGATACCTTATTTAGAGTTGTGTGTCAATGCCTCACACACACAAGCAGTGCTATGTAGTGTACTTTATGTGTACACACCGTATGTAGGTTACATAGTCTGATTACTGCTTTAAAGTATAAGAGAATACTTTATCTTCTAAATGGAATGTAAAAAACAGAAATGAAGTCCTTTAAAACTAATCTTTTAATGTCAAAATTACAAACATAACCTGTACTTTTAAAAAATAATCCTGGTCCTAAAATAGACTGAATGTAACTCTACACCTCAGCTTTATTAAAGTTCATCTTAGATTCTTAACCTCATTTCCTTTTTGTATTTGTGTTCGTGTGTTAGAACCTTTTAACGATCTGTGAAGTTACAAATCTTAACGTCCACGATAGCGAGTAAGAGTCTTTAAAGGAGAAGTATCATGCTGTTTGATGCATTGTTAGGCCTTTAGACTGTTACACATGTTGAGTTCTCATGTTCAACGTGATCCATTTGTTAAAAGACTGAATTTGACGCATGGCATAGTTTATCTACGCTCAATACACTTTTTAAAATATTCAACCTGTAGACGTCATGAAATCCCAAGGGATTTATTAGCCAATGGCCCATAAAATCCTGCCCAAGCAACCTGGATATACATGATGTCCGCCTGGTCACTGGTGGTGATGCAATAACTAAAAGCCAAGTTAACCAATAACACTAGACTGTTTGACCATTCAGAAGGACACTGGAACGGGGCTCTTAAAGAATCAGGAACTTAATGCGGGTGTTTTTCAACAATGAGAATAATAATATAAATAATAAAACAAATAATATATTCCTAAAAGATTTAATGGAATTTGTGTATAGTTGAGGAACCAAAAAACACAATTGATAATAGTTTTATCGCCAAACAAGGGTCTCTTTAAGTTACAGGGAACATGGATATGTGTATTAGCCCTGCCTCACTCAATCACACTCAGCAGTTCCAGTATCTGCTGAAACTGAAAGTGTAACAGAAAGTTGGCACAGTGGTGCAGTGATCGTTTTTGCCGAAATCTTTGCTCCATTCTTGCTTATCGATGCTAGTCCACATTGTCAAATAGGTTGATGTGATTGGTTACAGGTTTACAATGTCACATTTTTTAAAACTGTCTTTGGTAAACTTCAGTTAATGTAAAAATACTCAGTCATTTGTGTATATGAAGTTTCATAATTAAATCAATTCTGAATTAAAATGAACAACCCAAGTTGTGATACTAATATATCCTCATATCTTAAAAATCTATGTAAGAATCTGTGACTCTGTTACAATTATCATTGTGTATTCCTGTCTTTCTCAGCTGCTAACAGCAAATGGATAAAGAAACATCCAGAATGTGGTTACAACCTGGTTAACTCTCCTCACCTGAGGCCGGCCTGGGTGCTGGACAGAGCACTGTGGCACTTCACCTGTGATATATCTGATGGCAAGTACACAAGCAAGGGTCTCCCTGCACTTATCCAGAGTCACGAACACCTCCATGTAAGTGGATACATATGTCTGTTGATACATTCTTATTGAATCACCTGGGGTGTATAACATTATTTATGTGTTATTTTTATTAGGCTATTCGAGGTATCCTCTGGCAGGATGTATATCCCAAGATCAAACTGTGGGAGTTCTTCCAGGTCAAGGTGGAAACTGTGGTGGACCAGTTTAGATCTTTACTTCAAAATGGTAGGTTCCTATGATACATTTTGGTATTTAGCAGACACGTTTACCAAACTAACCTAAGGAACAGTAGTTCAGTATTTCTTGAACTGTAAAATTGTTGCTCCAAATTTGTTGTGGATGAATGCAAGAGTGGGTTCAACCAAAAGATTACCTAGGTGACTTTGGGTGGAAATGTCTGCCAAAAGTATAAAAGGAAATGCAAATGTTACAGCAGCATGTACTGAAGAGGTTTAAATCAAAATGTAGCTTCAAATGTTATTTTGTGTACAGGAGCCAAACCAGACAGAAGCAAAACTAATGGAAAACAGCAACTCAAGATAGTTCAGGACCCTCAATACAGGCGCTTTGGTAACACGGTGGACATGAACTCCGCTTTGGAGACCTTTGTTCCCCATAGGTCAGTACATTTGCTTTGAAATTTAAGCAGGTATTAATCATGGACTGTCCCATATGTGTTATGTATGATTTAACATATAAAAGTAAATAGGATTTGTTTTTGTTTTTTAAAATGACCACCAAATTAATATGAATATGAATATTTTATGAATATTTTAAAATGCAAAACAGACTATATTGAACATTCATTCGTTGACCTTGTTCCTATGATCACGTTCGCCATATGTACAATTTCATGATCTCTACCGTTAATATTGACTACGCGTATCTGCACTTAGATGTTTTACAGTAATTCAGGTAAAAGAATTGTCTTGTTTCTGTTGTAGTTCTAGTCCCAGTGCTATTGAAGACTGCTGTAACTGGCTGAGAAGGAGACTGGAGGAGTTAAATGATGAGCAGTTCAGGGAAGTCCAGCACCATCAGGAGCAGGTAAATCTCTCTCCGTACTTTTAAATTTAATGTCATGTGATTTAGTGAAGTGATGTCATTTCTCTATCTTTAGGCTCTTAACTGCATTGATGGAACTGTGACTTATGAAAGAATTGCTGACCATGGACCCAGGCTAGGCCCAGTCACCAGAAAACACCCTCTGGTCACAAGGTATTGCAATTCACATAAAAATAGTTTTACTTTTGAAAAGAAATATCACTTTACCAGCTTCTTGGCAATACTTTGCAACACTTTTGTTTACAGTAATGTTTGTGTTTCTGAATACAATATCTTTCTGCAGATATTTTACTTTTCCCTTTGAGGAGTCCACCCTTGAGCAGGATCTGGAGCTGATGAACCAACCAGACAAGGCCTGTCACTTCCTGGCCCACAATGGCTGGGTCATGGGAGATGACCCATTGAGAAACTTTGCAGAACCAGGTCCAATTTTTTGGAAGTTTTTATCCTAATAACGAATTAAAAGTTAATCGTAAATGTAATGTGTATGCTTTTATAAAACCAACTGTAGATTTTAATTTGATGGTCTACCCAAAACATTCTGTCATCATTTACTCACTCTCATGTCATTTCAATTATTTCAATTATCACTTCACCCAAAAATGACAGTACAGTTTATACAGCATCATATACTGTTAATATGATCTTTATATAACTATATATTAGTTAATATGTATGTATAACACATTTCAAAACACTCTAGTATTGCTGGTCCACATGCAAATACTGAAGTTATGTTATTTTAAATGGTGAGTCACTTTTTGGAATGGTTCATGATTCATCCTGTAACCACAAGGTGGAGATACTTACACAGATTATACAAGGCATAAAGAACTCCACTTGCCAAATCTTTTTGGCAACAAGGTGAATTAAAGTTCCTTTTCTTTATATTCTGGTCAGGCTCCAACGTCTACATCAGGAGAGAGCTGATTTGCTGGGGTGACAGTGTTAAACTGCGCTATGGCAACGGGCCCGAAGACTGCCCGTACTTGTGGGCCCACATGCAGAAATACACAGAAATCACAGCCAAGCACTTTGTGGGAGTGCGTCTGGACAATTGCCACTCCACCCCACTGCATGTGGCTGAGGTACAGCAACATTGTCTAAAAATACATGATTACTATGGGCTAGTTGAAAAATGTTAAGATGAACAATGTGGTAAAGATGAATGTTAGACATGGGGGCCAGATTTTTATTTCTACGCAGTTTTTTTAATGATGAGCTCATTAGTTAGTGTCTTTGACAGTCTGTTTTGGTTAATAGTTATTTCCTGGCTGCACGTTTTTCAATAATTTGTTGCTAAGAAACATTAAATTGATAGTGTCATCATTTACACACACTCTTGTCAATTCCAAACTGTATTCAATGTTTTTCTTCCACCGAACACATAAGAAGATATTATGAAGAAAGTTGGTAACCAAACAGCAGTGGCATCCATTTACTTCTAACGTTTGGACACAAACCAATGCAAGTTAATGGGTGCTAGTTTTTAAGGTTCTTCAACATATCTTCTTTTGTGTTTTGTAAACCTTATACAAAAACATTTTGTAAACGAGTCTCTTCTTCTATTCCTTAATTAATTAATTACACTACTGGTGAAAAGTTCAGGACACTTCTTTTTATGACAAACTTTGATTTTGACTGAATATTGAAGAACAAATAAGAGCAGAGAATAGACGGTGACTCTTCTTTAGTAAGCTTCTAAGAATAATACCATAAAAAGCTGCCTGATAAAATTACAAGAAAAATAAAAAGGTGACCACACCTAAGATAATCAAATATAGCATTTTTTAAAGATTTTTCATTATTTTAGTTGTAACATATTTTACAGAGTTCCCTTTGTTTTATTAAATAGATTTGAAACAATTGTTTTCTTCAAAATCTTAAAAAATATGAATGTATAAGTGCGTGTCCCGAAACTTTTGATTGACAGTGTATATCCTAACCTATCAGGCCCTATATCTATATACGTGATGCCTGTCTTTATTGTTAAGCCCTGGCCAATTCTAGTCGGCAAACTCTCTCACTGTAAACTGATATTGTGCCCTGCAGGCCATGCTAGCAGCAGCCAGAGCAGTCAGACCCAATCTCTATGTGATAGCCGAGCTCTTTACAGGCAGCGAGCTGATTGACAATGTGTTTGTAAACCGGCTGGGAATAACCAGTCTCATCAGAGGTCTGTAGGCATGGCACTAATGAAGTCTTGTTTGTCTCCTCCTCACCCTGCATCTTTTTCTGTTCTTATCTCACAATCAAATATTTATTTGCTCTCTTCACCATCTCTCCCATGGTCTTGCTTTCAACTTGCTGGTTTAATTTGAGACATGACTTGTTCCTCTTCTGAACCCATTTCTTGCACCCCATCTAACCCACTAACGTTTGGCACCCTGTTGGCTGGGCATGTGAATCTAACCTCGATGGGTGCAGTTCATGCTGGATGCTGCCCGCGCTCTCAGGCCTGACCTGTACGTGGTGGCTGAGCTCTTCACCGGCAGCGAGGAACTGGATAATGTCTTTGTGACTAGATTAGGAATCTCATCACTCATCAGAGGTATGACATTGTAACATAACATATGCCCAATAACCTTCAGTGTTGTATTTATTCTGGTTTGTGTAAATGCAGTGTTGTGTGTTTTTTTAATTTATGGTGTGATGTTAAATCTACTAACATTGTCCTGAATGTTACATGCACACACAGTATGTAGCTCCCACATAAGGGTCAGGGAAGTCTGGGACCACATCATAAGTCAAATGGCATTCTTCATATTAAAAAATAAAAGTATTTTAATGATTCATTTAATATAATATATAACAATAGTATTGAACAGTTGAATTAGTAAAATAAACAAATGTTATTGTTTTTATTCCTGTAGCTCAATTGATACAGCATTGTGTAGCAGTACGAGCATAGACGTGATGTCAAGTAAAAACACAACCTCGCAAAAATGTATAGCTTAAAATGCACTCTAGGTTGCTTTAAGTCAAAGCATATGCCAGAAAATTGTAAGAACCCGAAAAACAAAAGGGACACATTTTTTAAATGTATTGCCTTAAAGGGACAGTAAGCCTCAAAAGTAAAATTCTTATTTAAATAAATTAAATTCAAAATTTTTGTCTACTATGGTAGTCAAGGAAGTTGAAGATGATAACATTCTTCCAAATATCTTTTTGTGTGTTCCAAAGAAATGTACACAGTTTGGAACAAGTTAAAATCGTTACTTATGTTACATTTTAATTTTTGGGTGGACTATGACTTTCTTGTCAGGGGATCTGAAACATTTTGGTTTGCCAAGTCTGTGTTCTGTTTTTAATTTTTAATTTACTAGATTTTTCTTTAAGAAGTATGAGCTATGGGTCTAAGTAAAAAATTATTTCTACAAATCATTCAACTGGAAATCTACAAAACATTTATACAACTTCCATAATCTTAAAAGAATAACCAAGAATTAAGTACAGTATAGATCTTCAAAAGAATCGCAAGCATGTTTGTATTTGATATGAATTAATATGAATTTGTATAGTATTTTCTCTTAGGGAATATTCAAAACTAGCATTTTTTTACTGTAGCAAAAGAAATAATTCTTACAAGTGTAGGGGTTTGTGACAGTATACAGTTTTGGCAGATTAACCGTAAATTCACACTTTCAAATGTTGTGTTTACACTTTGTCATGTTAATTGTGATTGTTTGCGCTGTGACAGAGGCAATGAGTGCCGGAGACAGTCATGAGGAGGGCAGGCTGGTCTATCGGTACGGAGGAGAGCCTGTAGGGGCCTTTCTTCAGCCCAATCTTAGACCTCTGGTGCCCAGCATCGCCCATGCTATGTTCCTGGACGTCACACATGATAATGAATGTCCCATTCAGGTGTGCCATTTCAAGCACTGCATAATAAGATACAGAACATAGTTTTTTTGTTTTCTTGGGAACTAGTAAAAATCAATTTGGATGTTGTGTGTCATAGGTCCGCTCTGAGTATGACTCGTTGCCAAGCTCAGCTATTGTTTCTATGGCCTGCTGTGCCACTGGAAGCACCCGAGGATATGATGAGTTAGTCCCACACCAGGCAAGAGATTAACTTTATAAAGCTTTTTCCTGTGTTATGATGCATTTGTGGCCGATTAAGTTTCCCTAAAAACTTGTTCTGTTGTGTGCTGTCAGATCTCTGTTGTGACAGAGGAACGGTTTTATACCAAATGGAACCCTGAGGCTAAACCTTCTTCCTCTGGCGAGGTCAACCTGCAGTCAGGCATCATCGCTGGAAAGCTGGCTCTCAATCGACTACACCAGGAACTGGCAGCTAAAGACTTTAACCAGGTTTTAATTTTAGTCTAGATTCCTGAGCCAGTCTCATGACTAGATGTCATATGCGTGTTTAGTCTTTTTTTTATACGTTTAATGTGATGTGTTAAGTGCTGTGGTTTCATTGGGTTTCCTCAAAGCTAAATAAACGCTTACCAGTTAAGATTTCATGCTGATAAAACATTACCCATCTGTGTTTTCATGTTTTTGAAGGTGTTTGTTGATCAAGTGGATGAGGACATTGTTGCCGTCACTCGGCATTGTCCCAGCTCGCACCAGTCTGTGGTTGCGGTGTGTCGGACGGCTTTTAAGAACCCCAAACACCACCACTACACGGATGAGGTCCCACCAATGTGCATCCCTGGTTGGTCCTTATAACAGATTATCAACCTGCTTTGTGTTTAAAAGAAATTTACCTTTCTTGTTTATTCTTTTTGAAAGAATCCATTCTTTAAGAATTATTTCTAAGAAAATGCAGACAGATTATGAATGATGACATAATTTTAGTGAATTGTCCCACCAAAAATGGATCAAATATTCTTTCATTAGCCTCTGAATTAGATTTTACGATTACTTGTTTGGGAAACTCTGTAGCGTGTTTTTGGTCTTAATGCCAGATTTCTTAAAAACAAATCCTCTCCCATAGGTAAAATAGAGGAGGTGGTTCTGGAGGCACGGATGGTGGAGAGGCAGGGGGGTTCCTACAAAAAAGATGAGAAGAGCATAAATGGCATGCCTGGGTATACAGTGGAGATTAAAGAGCATATCCAGGTAACCGGTAACCTGAGTGGAGCGAGACCGCTGTAATTATAACTGTCCTATCTGACACAATAGACTTTACTGGGAAGGGTTCAACCCCTACCCTGCGGTTTTAACACCGCAACAGTTGAATAGCTATGGTTTCACCTCAATGACTTGTTTTGGTATACCTCCTTTTTCCTGCCTGGCTGTAAATGTCCGCCCGGACTTGCATTGCCGTTTGATTGACTGTGGTGTCAGCATGAGTCAATGTTATCTCTGAGCCTCAGAGGGTTCTTTGTTTGTTCCCAGCTGAAGGACAGTAAGGTAGTGAGACAGGCTGGCGTGACGTCCCGAGGGCCCAGTGAATTTGTGCAGGAGATTGTATTCGAGCAGCTCACGCCTGGAAGCATCATCGCATTCAGGTTAGACTTCACAGGCTTAACTGAATAGAAACTGACTTGTCATTTACACATGTCAGAGGTTCATATCTGGTTCGCATCAGCTGGGGTTTCACATTGATTATAAAGGGTGACACAACACAGTCTCAGAAGTCAAGCGCTAAAAATGATTTGTGTTGTGAATAATTTATTCTTAAGGGTGCAATAACTACAACTACAAACCACTTACCAGTCCTTTTAACTAGTCCTTTGTAAAATGTCCAAGCCAGCCGTAATGCATTTTTGAAACATGACCCACCAGTTAAGAACTACTGGCCTATTTAAATTTAGAATTTTACCATTAAATTCAATTCAATATTTTTCATTTCTTTAGAGTAAGTCTGGACCCCAAATCCCAGGAGCTGGTGGGTGTGTTAAGGCATCACCTGATACAGTTGAACCCTCATTACCAAGCGGGCAGTCTGCCTGATCAAAACACACCTGATGCACTGAAGACCCCTCTTGCACAGTGAGTTCAAACTCGTGTCAGTTTTGAGATTCCACATAATTCTGTTTTTGAATGAAACGGAGGATACTTAGGTTAACAATTACAAAGTCACATGTTCAATTACAAGAAAATGCTTGCTCATGCTTGCTTTTGTTTTAAATAAGCTTTACTGTAATAATTTAATCAATAGAATTACACGTTAGACCACTTTGCATGACATAAAAGACATAGCTAGACTAAAAAAGTTAAAAATTTGATGCAGGGTTTCTTTTAGATGTTTACATTCTTTAAAAAATAAAGGTTCAAAATTTTTTTACAATAATGCCAAATATGAACCATATATGAATATTTTGTGAACCTGTCCTTTTAAGAAACATTCTGTGAGAATATAAAGAAAGGCCATATCAAAGATTGAAATTATAGTGAAAAGTAAAGATTCTTTTAGTTGTCGAATTAGATTTTCCGACTTTAATTTTCAGAGGCAGGGTTACATTTATTCTTAAAAAACATTTTTTATCTTTCTATAGAATAAACAACCCCCCCCCCCCCCATACAGGACCTTGATTTATTTGCTTCTTCTTTAGGATTATGTCTAAAATGACTCTGGCTGAGATGAATATTCTGCTGTTTCGCTGTGATGCTGAGGAGAAGGAGGACGGAGGAGGCTGTTACAACATCCCTGGCTGGACCACACTCAAATATGGTGGCCTGCAAGGTATGATTTCAGTCTTCAGTAAATTATATTTCAAAAGACTACTTGGCCATTCCAGTGTTATGGACGTGAAATAAACACACTTAAAATGGTTATGTATGTGTCCAAAAGAAGAGAGACAACAAACTTCTTGAGATTTCTGCTACTTACAATGTAATGCTATAATTTTTCAAAAAATTGGACAAGGTATAGACATTACTTAATTATGAAAACTCAATAATGCTCTTAAAACTTCACATGACTCTACATGAGTTTCTGTACCAACAAATGTAGACATACTGTATGTATTATAAGTAGACTAAAATATTTGGTAAAAGCTCTATATTTTCATGCTAAGATTGACATTTTCATGGAATTACCCTTCTCATGAAAAAGTTAATTAGTCAAACTGGCAGCTAAAGCATTTATAAAACTATTTTGGGATACAATTACAGTGAATAACTATATACAGTATATGATATTATATCTTTCACTCACTTGTGCCTTTATGATGTCATTCACACAGGGCTAGTATCAGTGATGGCAGATATACGACCCAAAAATGATCTGGGCCATCCGTTCTGTGATAACCTGAGGCAGGGGGATTGGATGATTGACTATGTGAGCAACAGGCTGATGTCCCTAGGCGGCACGCTGGCAGAGGTGAAAAAGTCAACTACTCAAAACTCAAAATATGTTTTCTATATGTAGGAAATAGTCTTAGGGGTTTAGCCAGGGTTAGGAGTTTAAGGTATATGACATATGCCATAAAAACAGAATAAACCTGGTTGAGGTTTTGATTTCTTTTGTCTGAAGGTGGGTCAGTGGTTCCATGCTATGTTTGCGTACCTGAAGCACATCCCTCGCTACCTCATCCCATGTTACTTTGATGCCATCCTGGTAGGGGCCTACAGCACTGCCCTTGATGTGACCTTTAAGCAAATGTCAAGGTTAGTGTCGTATAGTATTATTTTGAATTACTGATTGATTCTAAAAGTATGCATTGCGATTGTGAATGTTATTCTATGTATGTGTTAGTTTTGTACAGAACGGCTCAACGTTTGTTAAGCTGCTGTCTCTGGCATCGGTCCAGATGTGTGGCGTGGGTCGATATCCAGCTCTTCCACCTCTCTCACCAGCCCTGACCGACGTGCCTTATCGTTTCAATGACATCACTAAGCACAAGGAGCAGTGCTGTGTCTCTCTGGCTGCAGGTTATATGAGTCTTCAATCAGTCAGTGCTGTCACTTTGAATCTATTATTTGCTCAATTTTTGGTGTTTTATAGGATTGCCTCATTTCTCTGCTGGAATATTTCGTTGCTGGGGCAGAGACACGTTTATCGCCCTGAGGGGACTCATGCTGGTCACCGGTCGACACTTGGAGGCCAGGTACACTTTGGAATTTCGTTCCTTTATGTAAAACACAAAAGAAGATATTTGAAAAATGTCTCAGTGGTTTTGTCAAAACAATGGAAGTCAGTGGGGACCAGTGTTTTCCAACAGTTTTGAAAAATCTTCTTTTGTGTTTTGCAATAAAGAAGAAGTCTGAACGACGACAGCATTTATTATTAGTTATGATTAGTTATTTCTCCACCTTGATCATGCAGGAATATCATCTTGGCCTTTGCTGGTACTCTAAGGCACGGCCTGATCCCCAATCTGTTAGGAGAGGGTGTAGGGGCACGCTTTAATTGCCGTGATGCGGTGTGGTGGTGGCTGCAGTGCATTCAGGACTACTGTACTATAGTACCCAATGGCACTGACATCCTCAAGTGCCCCGTGTCGAGGATGTACCCAACAGATGACTCTAAAGCCCTGTCTCCAGGCACAGTGGTAAACTATTAATTTGCTTTTTATTATAACCCATAATGTTCCCAAAAGTTCCTGAGCTTTTCCCAATTGATCCATTCAGTATTTGAAAGCTGTTCTGCCAATGTCACAGGAGCAGCCACTGTACGAGGTGATTCACGAGGCGATGGAGCGTCACATGCAGGGGGTGGAGTTCAGAGAGAGAAACGCTGGACCACAGATTGACCGCAACATGAGAGATGAAGGTACCTACATCTTTGTTTTAAACCACATATTATTTTCTTTAAGAATACTGTATCCGTTAAGCGTATTGTATTCTGAACCTTTCCAGGTTTCAATATAGTGGCCAAGGTGAACCCGGACACTGGCTTTGTTTATGGTGGAAATAGATTTAACTGCGGGACCTGGATGGACAAAATGGGAGAAAGCGAGAGAGCCCGCAACAAAGGGATCCCTGCTACACCCAGGCAAATCTCTTCAAAACCAATTTTATCCTATTCATAAGACAATATTTGGATCTCTTGGTCAATTTAAACATTTTCTTTGTGATGCAGAGATGGCTCAGCCGTGGAAATAGTTGGTCTATGCAAGTCTACCCTACGTTGGCTGGTGGAGTTAAACAAACAAGGGCTGTTTCCTTACAATACCCTGAACATAAGTAAAGATGGTGAGCTGGGATTTTGTTAAGCTGTTTTAGAATTAACCCTAAATTCATGCACTAGGGTTTATCATGCACTGTTTTATCATACATGCAGGCACACAGCTCTCTGTGTCTTATGAAGACTGGGATAGAAATATCCAGCAGAACTTTGAGAAGTTTTTCCATGTGTCCAAGGACCCCAATGATCCCAACGAGAAGCACCCTGAGTTGATTCATAAACGGGGCATTTACAAAGACAGCTACGGAGCCTCCAGCCCCTGGTGCGACTACCAGCTGAGACCCAACTTCACCATTGCCATGGTGGTGGTAAGAAGTCACCTTGTAAATGATAAACAACAATATATTTTGTGAATATGGGTTGTATAATGGGGTGTTTTGCTTTCTAGGCTCCAGAGCTATTTACTGTGGAGAAAGCTTGGGAAGCTTTAAACGTTGTAGAAGAGAAACTGCTTGGACCACTTGGGATGAAGACCTTAGATCCAGAGTGAGAGTCCACATTGTCCTGTCACGTGAAGTATATTATAATGTCTTGCATATCTGTGACTCATTTTCTTTTTTAACAGTGACATGGTTTACTGTGGGGTTTATGATAATTCTCTTGACAATGACAACTACAACATCGCCAGAGGATTTAACTATCACCAAGGACCTGTAAGATCATATCCACATGAGCAGATTTTCTTCAAGGTTTAAGTGATTTCTCTTATTCATCACATTTCTGTTTTACTCTTATTAGGAGTGGCTCTGGCCAATAGGATACTTCCTCCGTGCCAAGATCTATTTTGCTAAAAAGCTTGGCAAGGACATTTATGAAAGAACGGTGTACTTGGTAAAGAATGTCCTCTCTCGCCATTACATCCACTTGGAAAGGTAAATCCTCAGAAACATTCTAAGATTTCCTCTGTTATGTTTTATTAGTGATTACTACTTTAAATGTTCACTACATGTAATTTTTAATAACATTTGTAATAACATTTAAAATCATGATTGATTGCCTAATACATCAAAATCTCATTTTTGTAAGGAATATAGAATTAGTCATTGATCCCACTATAGGTTATCTTTTAGCCATGATTTAATTCATATAATGTGTTCAAAACATTAATGGTAGCAAATGCCTAATATCTTAAAATAAATTAAAATATAAGAAATATAAGAATTTCTTTTGTGTTTGCTGTCTCAGGTCATCCTGGAAGGGGCTGCCAGAGCTGACTAATGAGAATGGCCAGTATTGCTCCTTTAGCTGTGAAACACAGGCCTGGTCTGTTGCCACTGTGCTTGAGGTTCTTTATGATCTGTGAGCTTGGAGTCTTCTACTGATCTCATCTGTGTGCCTGAGAGCTAAAGCAGACAGGTTACCTCACTCTTCAGTGTGCAGTGTACGCTGTCAATAGAATATTTTCTTGATCCTTCCCCGATGTACCCCTCAATTTGTATTATTCATCTTATGCGAGATCACTATAGCAGCTTGTGATTTCTGTAGACTTTGAGGATGCTGAATCTAGGTGCATAGTAAAATTTTTGTGTTATTGCCTTGTCGGTAAGACACATTTTTCATGTTTAATTGTTTATGTAACTCTCTGTTAGTATGTTAGTGTTAAGTCTTTGTCCTAATGCTTTGTGCTCAGTCACAACATACACACTGTGGTACAATTAGAAGCACCTTCTGATTTTGGTATCTCACAAAGTGATTTTTTTGTGCATGTTGAAGATAAGGAAACAAATAATGTATAAAATATAGTAGACATAAATGTGAAATAAACAACAATAAAAGTGATTTTGCATTTTTATTGGTCTAGTTACAGATACCAAGATATTACCAGAGATATGACATTAAATTGACAACATATTTTAAAGAATTAATAAGTGGTAACTATAGATACCTAAATTATTCCATGATAAAAAAGTATTACTGATTAAAAGCAAAAATGTAAGTTTTGTACATTTTCTACCACTGTAAGAGTTTATTTAAGAGTTTGTGTAAAGAGAAACAGCCCAAGGTGCAGCAGACCTATCATTCTGCAATTGTGGTATGATTTCTGTGGGAAAATAAGACATTTAAGTAATTGGTGACAGGTACAATGTGCGAGGCATGTCAAGAAAATGCAAACCTACAGATGCAGAACAGCCTTGTTGAGGTCCAGCAGATGGTTTTGTGGGACCTACAGGTGGTTTTGAGACACCCGAAGATGGTTTTGTTGGACCAGCAGGTAGTTTTGTAGGTGTATTAATAACAGAAGATAGAACCGTAGGGCTGGTCACCATAGTCCAAAAAGTCTTATAGTCTTTAACAAATGTAACGCTGCAACCAAATAATGAATGACATATCAAAGTGGTTTCAAATGTATATATTCACTGAAATGTTAAAGAAATATACCAGAAGTGAATTTCACTCAAGGATGTGTTCAATGGTGCTTCCCATGTGGCTTTAAACTCAGATTTCTTTTCCGCAGATGCTTGACTGAGACTGGAACTCTGAGGGACACAATCACAGTCTCTCATTTAAAGCTCTAAAGCAAAAATTATAGCTCATATTTAAGTCATCCTTTTGGACTTAAAGGTCTATCTACGTTCTGGGTAGTTTTTAGTTATTAACCTTTTAACATTTAGTATATAAAAAATTATATAACGGACAAATCCATTTGACAAGCAAAGACAAAGACCATAACTGTATTCCTAATGTACAATATAAACATTTTCTGAATTTTGTTTATGGTCAATTTTGGAACAAATCAAATGCAGATAGAACCTTTTAAATATTAAATATCTCGTTCTGCTTAGAATAATAAGGTTATATCTGCAAAACCTTCCCTAAAGCAAGATATTTTCAAGCAACACAAACCTTTTTTACACTGATTCATGTTAAGATATAAAATAGGTGTTGTCATATTGTGTAAAAAGGATACATTTACATATTTTAGTATGCTTTTGTCTCGTTCAAGTTAAGCCTTGCAAATTGTCATATCTGTGTGTTTTATGAACAGATGATGACACAGGTCAAATAACATTATACAATATTATTGAAAAAGTAAAGGCATTATTCACATCATGAGGGTGAATGTGAACTCGGGAATTAGGAAGCTAGTGTTGCTGAAAAATCCTTGCAAAAAAAAACAAATCCCTAAAATTACATGACAAAATTCGTCCTCTTGTGTGCATTTAAAATGCTGATTGGTTTGCTGACAAAACTCACAGAACCAAATTATAATTTCATTTTGTAAATAGAACCTTTTTATAGAGTCCCAAAATGTACACTTTTAAAAATCAAAGATAGCATACTGTAAATAACTGTCACAGTACAGGAATATGTAAATAACTTAATTTGGATGAAAACTTCAGATAGAACCTTATATTTCTATGGTGATGACATGTCTGCAGTTAATAAAAAAAAAGAAATTGAATGTTTTACAAATGAAGTACCTCCATGTCAAAGCAGTTTAGTGCACGAGATAGGGTAGTATTTATTGATGTAAAGCGTCCTACTGGAGTTTTTCGGCCCACCTCTCGGGCCTGTAACATGAAGCCTTGGAATTCAGAGGCATTATCCAGCGCCTGCAGGGTTACTGAAAGATAAATACAGAGATGTGTGTTGACCTATCCAGGCCTTTCAATGTAACTCGATTTGACCCTTTCTTCATACACAACCATGAGCTTTAGAGGTAAACACAATGGCAATTACACGAGTAATGTGAGACCACGATTTGGTAATACGAGGCATTTCAGCATAAGGGTAGGATGACATTTAAATATCAAATATCATTCATGTTCTTACGAAAAAATCTGTTTTAAAAATATCATCACGTGTAGGAAAAATATATGAGAATTAAAGTAACAGGAGCTTAACAATGTTTCTCACCAATGATACTTTGTCCTGGTCTGAATGTAGTGCTGTTTACAGAGACATCGTATGGAGCGCTGCTGTTTTTGGTCTTAAAATCTGTATGATTAGGGAACATGTTCTCACAAGACATCTCCACTCTCCCATCAGGGAAAGCCACGGCCCTCATTGAACAGTACATGCACAAAAGCAGAATGGAAACATGCATCTAAAAACATAAAAGCTGTTTTATGTTCATCTATTATATTGAATAGTTTAGCATAGATTTAATTTAGATTAAGTGATTTAAAGTTTACTACAAGACAGATTCTCTATAAAATACACAGTATGGTAGTATACTGATCATGGGTAAAAACAAGACTTACTGTTGTGATACGTTCGCTCCTCTGGGAACAGCAAAAGTGAAGTTGTTTGAAGGCTATTAGGTTGTATTTGTTTCCCACTAATAATGAATAAGTTTCAGGTGGGTGTAGAAGGTCTTTTGTGCTCATCCATTCCAAGTTAAGTATTTCCTCCCAAGCCTACAGTATATTGTGTTTCCAGTGTTAAGCTTTTTTTTTGCTTATATGTTTAGTCTGTGATTGGTGCACTGATCAAAGGTCTTTCATATACATCCGAACAGGAAAACTTAAAGACAAATATATATACATTTTTTGATTATTAAAATACTTATGTAAACTAGGTTCATCACCAACTTATTAACTTATTAAAATATACTATGTATCTGGATTTGTTATTATAAATCCTGTTTAATTTTGTATACACTTACTTGTTTACCGCCTTATCTTAACTGCTTTAATAAAAAATGCTTACAAAATAACACACAATACTCGATGAACTTTTTGGTAGTCTTTGAGAATGTTGGTTGTTTAAGTAGCTTTAGCAGTACAGAATTTGCACAGAATCCTTTAACGATGTTTAAAGTGACCTTTAATGATGCCTTAAAGATTCACGGTCACAAATCCTCAACTGCACAATTGAATGTAACAACTTCAAAATGTCTTTCATTTATAATGATAAGAAATCATATATAGACTTGAGATGTGATCTAAATAGTAGTGTTTTTAGAATTGTTATGGTAATATATGGTAGTATATATTGTTGTGAAACTTCAACCGTCCTCTATCCAACAGATTTTATTTGCACCTGTTCAAAGTGACTCACATGTGGGTAAAGCTTTTTTGTCTTCTTTTAATGTTATGTTTTTATTAGCCTGTTGGCTGAATGTACGATTCATAAGGCACACTTTTCTGGTTTGAAAAGTTTGAAGTTGGCATCTGATGTTAAAGATTTTAGACAAGATGTGTGTCTTCTAAACCAAGAAAGCAAGCTGTCTTGTTTTAATAGATTGCAACATGCATTCATCACTGTTTAGTAAATTCCTCAAAGTATGCCAATATCATGTAATAAATGTTGTTAATGCACACTTGGTTTCTATGGAGAATAGAATTTTTTTATTTTTAAATGAACACCAGTCTCCAAACACATAACACCACAAATCTTAAAACAAATGATTTATTTCCTCTAGACATAAGTGTACACAAACACAAACAGAACAAAACAACTTTGTACATATATCATAGGATTTGTGTGTATTTATTTATAAGTGTATGTGTGAGGAGCAGAACTGAGCCTGTACAGTCTCACAGTAGACTTGGTTATAGGAGCTGCCTTTAGCCGGTCCCTGCAGAGGAGTGTCCTGCATCAGAGCCGATGACCGTTATTATAGCACCTTTATGTAGAAGAGATTGAGAGCTGTGGGTTTGGAGGGCTTTAGCATCAGTCAGAGTAAACTCTTTCGGGATAAAGTTTGAGATCAGTGCGTCCAGTCTGTAAAGGTGGGCTCCAGTGAGAGGTCAGAAAGCCTTTACTGGCTCTTGTTTTTGCAGGACAGACAGCAGGCCTTCCTGTAGTACCAGTGAGTGCACAGCTTCACCCGCAGGACAAGGGCACAGTTCGCCGTCGCTTTATCCTGACATGCCTCCTCAGCTGGAGGATAAGAAAAACTTATGCTTAAAACAGACACAAAAATGTGAAGTACTTACATCATGAATTAAAATGTGCATTGAAGTTTGTTCTAATCCTGATCCAAACCCAGTATGATAATGCACAAAAATGCACTCAGGCTTTAATATAGTTCTTAGTATAGATGTGATGTAAACATAAATACTATGTGCCTATGAACATGAACTTCTCATTAAATTTCTAATGGAAAACAAAACACACAATTGGCTGCATGCTTACTCTCCAACAATAAAGCATTTATCTGTTCTACATTTCACAGGGATTAGTTTGTGTTGTGCCAAGAACGCATGTGCTTTTAATTGAGTTGTTCATTTCGACACGCACTTGTTGCTGTGTATAATTAAATCCTAAAGAGCAAACTGCTTAAAACTGGCATGGTGAAATAACAGCCTTGCCCGAGTGCAGAAACTACAAACCAAAGATCACTTTCCTTTATATTTACTTAAAAGTGCCTCACGGATTCTTAAGTAATAAATCTAAAAGTTCACGATTAAGCTAGTTATCTTGAACAGAAATTAGATGTTTTGGAATACAATGACTGCTAGGATTGTAGAGCTGACCAATAACAGTAGACTAGACTGTTTGACCAATCAGAGCACAATGGGAGGCGAGTCTTAAAGAGTCAGGAACTAGATGCGAGTGTTTTTCAGACATGAGAAACGATGTGAAGCAACAAGATAAATAGTTTTAATAGTTTTAATAATAATTTTTGGCTAAATTTTAATTCAAACAGTTGGATTTATATTTGACACATGATTGACCCAACTTTGAGTTGAAAACTACATTTTATGCATCTGTTAATACTTGTTTGCTGTTGTGTACCTGGTGCTTCACTAGAGCATGGCTGCACCTCACAGCTCTGTCTGGCTTCAGGTTTAAGTGTGGAGTCACAGCTATGGCCCAACTCATCTCCTTGATAACACTTGACCTCTCGCACTCGTACTCCAATGCCACATGTTTTACTGCACTGCAGGAAACAGAGCATCATGTGTTAGAGATCAACTTTCCGTCCCACTAAACCAAAAAAATATATGCAAACAATCTAAAGCACACTGTACAATCGTCACAGTCCTATTAAATAGCTTCTTGACAGACTGTCCAATATAATCCCAGTGTGATCTTTAAAGCATTAAAGTATGAAACTTTAATATCCCCTCCTAACCTGGGACCAGGACGTGGTGAACCATTTAGAGCAGGGTCTCTCAAAACAGGCTTCACTGTCTGATGGTCTGATGGATCTGTCACACGTCCGCTCAGGGAACTCTTTAAAAACACCGGCTTCTAGCCCGGCACACACCACCTGCCGCCTCTTCGACCCACGTCCGCATGTGGCATTACACTTTTAAAAAACAAAAAAGAAAGTAGACAATAAAGAATCTTAAAACAAATAGGGGGTAGACTGTTTCATTAAATTTATTCATAAATCCAACCAAAGAGGGCAGCTCACCTGTTCCCACTCTTGCTCCACCCAGTGGGCGGGGCAGTTTTTGTCTCCACATGGATGTACAGCCAGTGGCTTGAGCTCTAGATCACACTGACCATCAGTGATCACCTTCCCATTGCTGTTCTTACACACCACATAGCGCCTCATCCTGCCTTCTCCACACAGCCCTGAGCACTTAGAGAGGAAAATGAAAGAGAAACAATTTCAATAATCATAGACGGATTCAAGATCTTATTTGTCACTTAGATTATGTAGTATGTGCAACTTGTGGTGAAATGTTAAATCTGGTACACTCCAAAGACAATTGTTAAATTTAGAGCAATCAAATAATATGTAATAACAAGTCTACAATATATATATATATATATATATATATATATATATATATATATATATATGCATACTCAGGAGATAGACTAAAATGTTTTGTTTCGCATAAAATGACTACACTTCAAACTTATTTTATTTGGTATAGTTAAGCGTAGAACTTTAAGTGTAAGTATAAATTATGTAAGTATACTAAATTTAAATTAGTTATCAAAACTTGTTGTGTACTAAATAAAAGTTCAGCATTTTTTGTCTGTACTGCATCAAGTAAACTGAGTTATGCTCATAGTAGATTCATCATTATATTTAGGTATTTTTTTGAATGGACATGGCATACTTGCCGGTTTTAAATTAACTTAATTTTCATATATTACTCATTTTATATTATTTTAGAGTGTATTACGTTGTTGTTTTATAAAATTTTATGTAAAAAAAAAAAAAGAAAAATAATAAAAAATCCAAGAATGCTTTTCACTTATTTAAGTATACTTTAGAGTTGTTTTAAGTGTATTTCTAAGATGTAATAAAAGAAGATTGTAACAATTTAGGTATAGACAATGATAAACATTTTGTAGAGATATGTTAATAGCACACTTGGATAAATTCTTTGTAGGGAATAAAGAAAAAGAAGTACAGCACATAACTAAACTAAAAAACTAAAACTAAACTAAAAAAGATAAAGGAAGTGATAACAATGAATATACAAGACATTATTATAAATAGAGCAATTGAAATTGTTTAAAATTCAACTGCCTCAGGCTTTAGCAGGACAAAATACATTATACATTTCAATGTATTGAATCAAATAGGTTCTCACATGGTATATGCAAAATGCTAATAGTAATACTATATAGAATAATCATTTAAATTCAGTTAAAACCCACAGGTCCCCAGTCTGAGACGGTCCACCGGCGATCACAGGGTGGCCCCTCACATTCTCTCTGGCTAACTGGTTTGGTAGAGTTATTACAAAGCCGGACATCCATCGAGCAGCGAACCTCACGACTCTTCACCCCACGACCGCCGCACATGGCTGAACACTTTCAAAACAAAACCCGGCCCATTGGTCAACTCACTTATTAAAAAAATTACTAATTTGATAATTTGAATACATATAACCAAGAAAGAATACAAGCTGACCTCAGACCAGTCTGATATCTCCCACTGAGGGCCACAGCTTTTGCTTTTGCAGGCTTTTCGTGTCATGGGCTTTTGTAGCTCTGCTGCCTGACAAAGTTCATCATACACCGAGCTGTCAAATCCCGGCGCCATCATTTTCCAACAGCGTACCGTCCGGAACTGAAAGCCCTCCCCACACGTCCTAGAACACTCGCTCCAGCGACTTGTTTCCCACCTGCCTCAGATTTCACAATACAGACAATAAACAGAATATTTTGCATAACAGACTACAAGGTGAAATCTGCTTGCTTTGACTTTAATTGAAATACATTACTATTATTTCTTCTGGATGAATCATTATTACTCTTTGTGGTACATAAGATTATAGTTTAATCAAAATGTAATTTGAGTAAAGAACACATAAGTAGATCTTTTGATAAAAATTTGGATTTTACACTCATTATCTAGATTTTTTTTGCCCAATGTTTATTTCCCAACTTTCTTAGATATAACTTTGTTTATGTAATAAAGACAAAAGTAATTTAGATGTTTAATAAATAATGACAGGGTGAACTATCACTTTAACAGTTAAAACGTTCAAAGTAATTTCCTAAGAACAGAATGTATTAGTATCAGACCTGGGTGGACACTCTTTCCCAGTGCAGAACTCGTGTGTGGGCTCTGGCCTGGTCAAAGAGTCACAGTAGCTCTCATCCACCTCTGACCCATCATACTTCACACATAAAGCGTAAGATGAACTTATACCTGCAGACACAAAATTGCATAACGTAAAACCCTTGTTTACGTGTAATAGGTGTAATTCTGCAATTTTGTGAATATAATGTGGCACCTGTGGTACATGTGGAGCTGCAGGGGGCATACGCAGATACCTTCCATCTGTACTTGTCAGCCATGCTGATGTCATGATCTAAAGATTCCACCTCAAACTCATTACTATCAAAACAGAATAAAACAGAGGGAAGGAAAAGAGAAAAATTAGATTTGAAATGTTATGTTAATCTATTAAAATACTAATAGTACTAGAGTATTGTACCTCTCACTGTGGGGGGCTTGCACTGGCTCCACCTGGTGGAGCTGAAGTAGGTTTGAGCGGTTTATTGAATCATTAGTCCTAGGTTCAGAATGAGACTCTCCATCCGAAGCGTGCATGTCCAAACTGCCAGGGAAGATCTCCAGAGTCAGGCTGTTATCCAAAGAGGTGGAGTTCAACTTGAGCATGGAACAGTCTGATAGTGTTAAATCTTCTTTACAGGGCTGTCTGGAGCCTGAGGGCCAAGCCATCCCTTCATAAAAACGACTCTTAAGAAGTGATGTGGTGGTGTAATTGGAGTCACTGGAACTAGACGAATCACCATCAATAAAGTTGGAATCAGAACCTGAAAAGTAGACCACATTCAAACTAATGAATCAATAGGTCCATGATTTTTGGGCCAAGATAATTTTTCCTTGCCAAAACTTTTGTATATTGACTAAAATGTTTGTTAAAAAACAATGAATTACACTTTTTATAAATTTTTGCATGCATACAAGACATGTCCAGTATTCAATAGTTATTATGTTATAGGAAATAAATTAACATCAATTTAACATGGTGCCTCACCAAAGCCTCAGTGACATCAAATTAAGACTTCTTATCAAAATTACCTTGTGTCTCAAGATGGTGTATTTTATCATCTAGCTCATTCTGGAGGACTTCACCGGCCGGTCTAAATAATATCAGACCAGGCAGCTCACTGAGGTTAACAGAGGCCTGAAGTTCCCACAAAAGCTCTTCTGGTCCCACAAGCAACTCCACGTTTTCTTGTGGAGCCAACAAAGCGCTCTGATTTGCCTTCTTTCCATACTCCTCACGACCTTCTATTTCATTATTAGTGAAGGACAGCTCAGTAGAGGAGGTGTTAGCTTTCTTTTCCACAAGTGAAGTGTCTTTGGAATTCATGGACATCAGGTTGCTTATCTGAGGTTGCTCAGGGGTTGAGGCCATGGGGGGTGCTGTTCTTGGCTCAGGGGGGTAAGGAACCGTGTACTCATACGTGATGTGGGGCATCTTTCCATTGAGGTTGAAATACTTCAAATAAAGATAAAATAAGATATTTTAAAATATGGGCATTCCCGGTTTTATGCCCATATAATAGTAGTACATTGGAACCAACAATTCGATAACATTCTTCAAAATATTTCCTTTTGTGTTCTGCCATACAGTTTTAAAATTTCAAGAGGGTAAGTACATAACAATTCATTAGGAACTTCATGTTGTCGCACATGTACATTCAGCAGATTTGATGCAGCACATCCTGTAATCACATGGAAGATCAAATAAAAATGCATTTACGGTGCTTTTAGTACATACCTATATACCTACCATGACATTCAGGGCCTGCTGGGTGGGACCCTGAGCCATGATGTACTCAAAGCCATCAGAGAAGAGGTTGGCTGGCCTTCTGTACTTAAAAACTGTGCCAGCAACATGGAAGTTCTGTGGATTGTCGATCACACTGTTTCCGTTGAAGAAGAAGTGACCCGCTTCATCAGAGAGTGCTAGCCGGAAAGAAAAACATAACTGTAAGATCTGTCTTGACAACAGAATTATGACAGACCCACCAATTAAACTCACCTAAGATATTTTCAGTCTTGCGTCGCTCTATGATTTGAATATCAGTAGCACCAACAGGTATGTTGGTTATAAACACATAACCTAAAATTAAAGACAGATTCATTTCAAAATAGTAGGAGAAATTATTTTTTTAATGACAAGGATGAATTACAAAAAAATTTATGAGTATAAAAATCTGCTGGAAAATTTTTCTTTATTCCTTAATACAAACATAAGGTATACCTAACTGTGTGATCCCTTTCCGGTAGGATCCTGAAACTCGATAACAAGAACCTCCATTTCCACCACAGACTCCACATTTGTCTATGGTTTTACTCGAGTACAATTTCCCATCACAACCCACAACCTTCATTCAAGATAAAAGGAGACAGTCAGCACATTTTTGCTACACAAAAGAGACATTTCACACAATAATCTGAAAAGGGTATTCATCCTTTTTTTGGTCTTGTTTCATTCAATATCTTTGACACTTTGTATTGTGGAACGCAAATTAAGATATTTTAAGAAAGTGTCTGAACAATGGCGTTAAAAGGAGTCAGTGTTCTTTGGTTACCAACATTCTTCAAAATATATATTTTAGGTGCTGCAGAAGAAAGAAAGTCGTGAAGGTTTGGAATGATATGAGGCAAAGCAAATGATGAAAGAATTTTAATTTTTGGGGCGAACAATCCCTGTAAGTCTGATTTTACATTTTAAAGCCTGATTCTAAATATAGCATTGGACCAAGATCATTATTCTTCCTGAATGTATTAAACTTTCATAACAGGAATAACTTTGACCCTTACCAACCCATTTGTAACAAAAAGTTTTTCTGGAATACCTGACAATGGCCCTCGATACAGACACCCTGGTAGATGCCGTCCCTGCAGAACGTCCCGTCGTGGGCAGGCACCAACAGTTGTCTTTCTCCTGTGGTTGTGGTGCACTGGAGATCACATGGCTTGTTGGATATGCTAATGTAATCATCTGAACAGGAGGTGACATCATCAAAATATCATCATGATGGTTGAGAGAGGTCCTCTATAGATACAAAGGTCTTTATGGCATCGAGGGGCCTCTATTTTACATTGGAGGGCTAAGGACTGTGGAAATAATCTTCAAGGGGCACATGTAAGCTATAATAGAGTTGGCCAGGGGCCAAGAAATGAAATTCTGTAAGTCTAGAACATTGAAAGATAGGAGCATAAAGACTAGGAAAGAAAGCAATTAACTAAGAACACTATAGCAGTAAGAAAAAAACACACACAGGCCAGCAGAGAGAGGTGGAAAATGAGAACACTATGGGAATTTTTTTTACCCGGATAAAGCGGAACCCACTCATAGTGCTTCCTGCCGAAGGCTTTGGCATTGAATTGAGAGCACTGGTGTTGTTTGAAGCTGATTCTGCTGTTTGGGCATGGCTAGGCAAACATCCAGACAACAATAAAGACACAGCACGTGAGCCAGGCGGCAGGTCAAACAGCCTGTAGATATTAGAGCTTAAAGCCAACATGTGTAAGAATGCACAGCTATGCCAGCTGGCCTGGATGGTATAATCCACCCAGTAACATACATGTGATTATAGTAGCATTATTATGAGTAATCCATTCATTTTATGCAATATTTTTTGAAAACTCTACATCAGCTGTACCTGGTTTGTACACAGCTGATACTTCTTGGATGACCCAGTGCAGAATGAGCTATTGATGTTTTGTGTTGATGTCAGTCTAAAAACAGATCATATTTGCATTTAGATATGGTAACTTTTATTCCTAAAATAAAAAAATAAAATTTCTGAAACTGAACTCATTGCTTTGACACTAATGCCCTGCATGAAAATTAAAGTGATAGTTCAGCCAAATATGAAATGTTGGTCATAATTTACTGTATGATTTACAAAACACAAAAAAAGATGTTTAGAAGAGCATCTGTAACCGAAAAGCAAACGCACCGATTCACTTCAATTGTATGGACATAAAACCAATGCAAGTGAATGTATGCCAGTTACTATCACTTGAAAATCTCTTCTTCTGTGTTCGACATCAAACAGAAAGTCATACAGGTTTGAAATGAAATGAGGGTGAATAAATGATGACAGAATATTCATTTTGGGTGAACTTTCTCTATTACCGCCCTAACTAAATTATTCAACATTCACTTATGAAGGAATCAATCGTTTTTAATGACACATCACTGCAACAACAACTACATGTAATAATAAAAAACGGCATCACTGATATCAAAAAGTGTACTTGTTTTATACAGTTTCCGTCTCTTTAAACCCTTCTGTGATTCCCCTCATCTTTCTAGTTTTCTCTGAACCCTCCCCCATACACACACCTTTCACTGCCTGAGAAGTGCTAATGGGAGCCAGCTGGACTGGCTCAGCTCGGGCCCTTATCTCCAGAGGAATCACCCCAAAACGTCTGACCATTTGCTCTTAAAGCAATTTTATAATTATGTCATTTTGAGCCAAATGCCCTCTGTCATGTGTGACTGTAGTATGATATGATGAAGGCATTCCTGATGGGGACAGAATCATTTCGGTTTCAGTTTTTGTCACTGCACAAGAAAGTTGAAATGACATTAACAAATAACATTTTTAAGTCACCCTTTTACTGTCCTTTTATTTTTACAATAAAAGTTTAAATGTCTGGGGATTCTTTTTTTACATTCATTGACATAAATAGAATAGAAATAAATGATAGTATAACATAAATAACTATGAGGTGTATTAAAATACTCAGAGTTGTATGAAGACATTCGATAAGTTTTTATCCCCTTCAAAGTATTCACATACATGCATAGAATTTAATGCCCTGTTCGTTAATGTTATGCACTTCAACAAAGACATTTTGTCCTGTGCCAACCACCTTGACCTTTAAAAGGGATGTCAGCAGGTGAAAAACGGTCCCAGCACTAAAAGCAGATGTCCCATGTTATAGAACAAACCTATCACATCTATGACTACACTTACAGTTAAAAAGTTTTGTCCTGTGGTTTACTTGTATCTATAACATATGTGTCAGAAGCATCTGCTGTGTCATGTATGATGGTGGTTTACCTCTGCTGCAGACAGTGACGCTCCTGAGAGCGCACTCCTCCTCCACAGGTACGAGAACAGGTGGACCAGCTGCTCCATTCACCCCACCATTGAGCTACCTCTTCTGGCTGCCTCTGGACATCCTCCCTCCCTTCACTGCTGTCCTAGCAAAGACAAAGACACAGTGATTACTGCTGCACACTTTATTAGCTATTCAATTATTAAACTATTAGTAAGAGAGATTGCTGTGACTTTCTGTGTTAATACTGCCATTACTTGAAATGCTGTATTCTTAGTGAAATGTTGTCATTGCTGGATTTGTTATTGCATTTTACGTCTGCAGAGCACAAAAGATGATATTTTGAAAAATGTGGGTAAACGGACAAACGCGGCACTTATTAATTTCTATTGTATGGAAACAAAACCAATTGGTACCACCATTGTTCGGTTCCCAAAATTCCTCAAAAGTATTATTGTGTGTTCTGTCAAAGAGGGTGAGAAAAAGATGTCAATATTTTCATTTTTGGTTAAACTATCTAAGTGTTGCCATTTAAAACACATGAGCCTTAAAATGTATTTTTGGCATTGACCTATGGCTTCAAAAAGGTCACTGTGTTATTTTATTTCCAAACTTTGAACACAGAATAACAGCATAAAAAGGATTTACAGTTGTGTCATTTGAAAGGAACTCAGCATGATAAATACCTTCCGGACTGTAAAGAAGACAGACAAAGAAAGAAAGAAGAAAACAGAAGAGGAAAGTAAAGATGAATTAAAACAGGAGCACAAGACAGCAAAGAAGACAGGGGCTAAAATTCCAACACAGCACATTCATGTCCTCAATGACAAACTCAAGACTTTAAAACAGTACTCGTTTTGAGTCAAGACGAGGGGGAGGAAGATTGCGGGGTAGTTGAGAAAAAAGACAGAGGTAGATGGAGCCCCCCTAACGCCGGGCCAGATGAAAGGGCCAGCGACTGTAGGCATATTAAGCAGACTCCTGTTGTCTAGACAGCAGGTTAATCGCTCCTCTTCAAGCTTTGCATCAGTGAACTTTAACACAACACAGGCGGAAAGTCTGAGGTCCTCGAAAGAGAAAAGCTGCCCAGCATGGTCCATCTCAAACCGGCTTTAATGGTCGACGTTTGGAGTTAGGTACGAGGAGGTGGATTTACACAAAGGCCATTTTCTTCCTGGAGCTCTGTGCACCCGTTGACCCATTCTGAATAGAGGACTGTTAGGTTTCACATTGACATTTGGAAAGTTATGGTCAATTTAAGCATAAAATCCAGTTGTCTGCATGTGACATAATTACACGAATGCTTCTTTTTCGCCATGTGGTCTCCTTGGAAACCCAAGTACAGTACAATGTGTTATACTAGTATGGGGGCTCGGCAGCCCCTCCTCGACAGACCCGAACATATTTCCGTAAGCCACTCCAGTGTCCCCCGCCCCAAACGGAGAAGATCTTAAGCTTGTCCAAACAAGAGTCTGCACGCCCATATGTTTTTTATCCCAATTCTCTCTGGATGTTTAGATTCTAAGGCTTTTCCCCACTTTTGAATGTTGTCCTAAAACAGAGACCCCCTAAAGAGAACACATGTGCCCCTTCAAGAGTTTCCAAACGTCTTGGAGCACACATACATCTGGCAGACATCTACATGACGTCTGCATATTCATCTGCAGACATTGTTTGCTCATCTGAGATCTCTAGGAAGTCAGCTGTCAGATGGACATCTAGAAGATGTTCCTTACGGATGACAGCTCTTCCAAAGACCTTTAGAAGATCTCCAGATCTTCGGCACTCATTTTAAAGACGCACCTGTGCCATCTGGGGTTGGTGATGCTTCAAAAGCACATGTATGACTATACAGATAAACTGATTCACCTTGACTCGTCTTCATTCAGCAGAAAGAAAGGTTGCCACTCAGTCTATGTATTATTACTATGGTATTACTATGTAGTATCACTATAAAGTACTACACAGTCTCAGTGTGGAAACCCCACGGAAACATGAAGACTCCAGCCTTGCTTTGATCTCAGAGCACAAACTATACAACAGGGTTGCAACATTGTGTCCGTAAACCGCCTACAAAAGTACCGGAGATCCGGCGCGCTCGCACCCGGCATCCGTGCGTCCCGGAGCAGCGAGCGACCCCGCAACTTCCACGCCGAGAGATCGCGGCGATCTATACAACAATGAACGCGATTTACCTTAACGTGCGCACCTGCTGCCGCTTTAATCGTCCACAAAAGAAGGACAACGTAGTGAAGTGAAATATGTCCGAATCTCGCAGTCCACGCACAGTACATGGTTCATTTGAGAACAAGGAGACCTCGCCCCCCTGATCTTCACCAGAGACTAAAGAGAGAGAGGGGCTCGCACTTTGAGGTCTATGGTGAACGGAACCCTTGATGCATTAATGGCTTTACAACCTGCTGGAGGAAAGGAAAGGGGGCTGGTCGGAGGGGTCGGGAATGACCTTGTGGATTGAAAAGAGATACAGAGCATCCACCTCTGCTGGGGTGAATGAATGGGACGTCCAGAAATGATAAGAGCATATGTATAATAACAGGGACAGATTTACTGCATGTGCTTTAATGTAGTTGGGATTTGCATTAGGATCATTGTTGGATGTTGCATAAACTTGACTGCAAAAAAGTGCTTTTACAGTTTTGCATTGCAGTATTCATGGGTTAATATGGCACAATGTCAAATTGCATGGTAAATCCTTGCAATGTGATTTTGGATCTATAGTGAATAGAAATAGAGAGGATGAAATGTGCATATAAGGAGCATATTTGTAAAATACACAACAGGAATAACTTGTATAGGAGAAACATGTTAGAATATCCTAATGATAACAAAGAAACACAACTTTAATGTTTGGCCCACGGCCTTAGTTATTTTACATTTGAAACAAACCCCATATGTTTTAGCATTTCTTTACCAAATATTTTATCAAAAGCATCTAACAAATGAGATATTATTCAATGTATGCAGTCCAAAAGCCGTACAAGTAGGATGTCTGTTGTTGCTTCTTTAAAATAAGATAATGTAGAAGATAGGGGCTATGTGTGAACAGCAGCACAGCAGGACCTTAGTATTTAACTTAAATATTAAACGTGTGTGAAATGCGTAGTTTCAACTCAAAGCTGTCCGTCAGTGTGTAACAGGTTTGTTTTTAGTTATTCTTTTGATAGTTGTGATACACTCAGCTCAGGTTGATATTTGCAGCTCATCCATAGAACTGATGGTGCAAGACATTGCTCATTTACAGAGAATCAATGGTGAGTCTGGCCCTTTAAGAGTGAGTTCAAGTGAAGGGTGACAATATAAGGTGTCTATATATTTTCATTGCAGATAACTCAGAATGACACACAAAACTGCAGTTTCTTTGCTATAATTTACTTTTGAGTGGATTATCTAGTCATAATACAATGGTATTAATACTGATATTTGTTTTTCTAATTTGATGAAACACAAGAGCATCATTACACACAATGCAAAAGTTATTTAATATATCATGCCTTAATACCTTTCAGCAAAGGTATGTTTAGACACACCACCAAGCATTTCAATGTCCTTCCATTGATATGCATTTACCCTTGAAAAACACAACTTAAAAGAGTCACCTTTAAATACTTTTGCCACTTATGCCTCTAACAAAGTCTAATATTGTCATGGTCGTTTGACCTTAAACAACTACTTGCTGTTCTCTTTAGTTAATACTATAAAAAGAATTAAAAACAACACTGGAACGTTAACAGGGATGTTGCGGATACATGACATATGAAACAATGGACACCTGTAATGAAATACATTGTAAATGAAAGAGCTATACAGCATTCTTGAAGGTGTGAGTCAAAGTCAAAAGGTACTGTGCTTGTTAACACTGCTGAAGGGCATTTTACCCACAATGGACTTCTGGTTACATACTGTGAAAGCACTATACAATTATCTTTTTCCTGACATATGGATATTCTTACACACAAACTGAAACATGTATTGATCCAACACCAGATAAAATGAGTTGTCTGTCAAGATACATTTTCAAAAACAATAAAAAAAATCTATGTAGTATCTATGTTTTAAATGGCAGTCAAATCTTTAAAAAAAATGGAGAATTTCCTTTTTTTATCTTTAAACGTGTGTGTTTATGTCTTCTATTTTTCATCATAACACGTGTTACATTCAAAAAAGGAAATTTACAATTAAATTTTCAGTTGTAAAAAAATAAGTATAGATACCAAGGGGTGTTTGACGAATTGGTTGACAACAAAAAATAAAGTTGAAAGGTTTGCATAGGAACCTTGTAAATGTGTGCGTGTATGTAGCGTCTTTATGACAGTAGATGGCGGTAATGTTACACAACAGATTGGTTTCATTCATAAAACCATGCAAAAATATCTTGCAATAAATGTTTTATTGTCATCTTATGACTTTAAAAATTAGGACATATTGATGTATTTCCTCTAAGAGAATGAATTGGACTTTTTAATAGTTGTATGTATATATGCTTAATGTATTTTTTTTCAAGACTGCATGGTTCTTTAAGGTTTACTTATTTTTATTCTTGTATGTGTATTTTTTTTTTTATTTTTTTTTTATTCTATTTAATTGTATAGTTATTTATTTTGAGAGAGGTTTGTTGTGGTAAATTATCTAATTGCAGAACTCCTCCCTGTCTCCAAACACTGGTTTGGGTTCCTCCCCACTGACTTCTTCTCATACAGTAAAGCCCTTCACATATTCACTTATCACCAGCTATCCACTAAACTGCACATCCTCTTTCTGTCTAAAGATTTAAAAACAGTATTTATCAGACCCAGGACTTTATACGTCACCAAGGACACTACCTATCCAAGAATAACTGGACATGGAACTGGATCCAATTGAAGAATAACTAAATCTTCTTGCATTTATTAAAGACTTCTTTGCTTTGGCATACTTCTGCATCAGTTTTTTCAGAAGAATTTGCATAATGGATTTACTGAAGCTGTTATTCATAGTTTGCTATGGCTCGTTGTATTCCTCAGGGGCAAATGTAACTGATGACGACAACTATCCAACTCTCGAAGATGAAATGGATAATCAAGAAAACATTTTAACACAGGTAAAATATATGTGTAAAATATATATATATATATATATATATATATATATATATATATATATATATATACATAAAATCAACAAGCCATAATCCTTTGTTTTAAATGACAATGCATCCAAACATGATTGTCCTGTTAGCTTTTAGGAGATTATGACAAAGTGAAGACTCTCTCTGAGGGCTCAGACTGTCGCTGTAAGTGTGTGGTGAGGCCTCTGAGCCGAAGTGCATGCAAGCGCATTGAAGAGGGCAATGCCAAGACGGAGGACTTCTACACAGTGGAGACAGTCACAGGTGCCAACTGCAAAAAGTGTTCCTGCATCGCCCCTCCCTCTGCCCTGAACCCATGTGAGGGAGATTTTAGGTTTAAGACACTGCAAGAGGCAGGAAAGGATGACATCAAGGTAAAGAAGGTTATGAGAACAATGGACAAGTGTTATCCTATTCATGAAATGGACAGTATGGTTGATCTCGGTGGGATTGGGTTAAATTGAAAACTATGCCTGTAACTAGTGCAGAATATGCAGAACTGTACTTTATCTATATGCTTGTAGGAACAAAGTTCGATTTTTTTTACAAAGAAGTTCTTAAAGATTAATTATACTAGAGTCTATATAGATATTGGATATGTGAACTATATGAGACCACTTTTTTTGTGTGTAGTCTTAAGTTCTTTCAATAATAATATTTTTTTAGCTCTCAACCATAATGGATCTTTTGGAGGGATCATTCTATGGAATGGATTTGTTGAAGCTTCACTCTGTCACAACAAAACTTTTGGAACAGGTGAAAAATATAGAAAGGGTGAGTCTTTTCTCTCATTGTAATTTTAGAAGAATTTAAACATTTTAAAAGTGGAAAGCTAGCTTTTAATAACAGGATTTAACATTGGCATAGAATCTGAGTAACACTCTGCAGACAATTAAAATAATATTGGCCGCTGGTTAAAAAAGTGGTTTTTCTATTTACCTTATGGATAGATCTTTAAAATAACCACAGTTGCATTTCATATTATAACTTTTCACAGTGTGCCCTCAAAGGTTTCCATCCGACTAAAAGGAATTCAGTTCAATTAAATGTGGAAAACAGCTATTGTTTTAATTCTCCCTACAGTCATCTTCTGGAAACCCAACAAAAGAGAAAGTGAGTGTGAAAGGTGAAAAGGCACAGGGGAAGAGTCCACGCTCCAGCCAGCGTCAGGAGAAGAAGAAACGTCTGAATGCAAATGAGCCCTCAATGCAGAAGAATGCAGCAGCTGCTCATACTGAGGTACAAAACAACACAGTTTTAAACAAAGAACCTTTTAAACATCTATAGTTTTACTCAAATCCAAGCCAACTTACAAAACAACACATCCAGCAAAAGCCGGTGTCTGACCAATTGCTAGACTGTGGAAAACATTGCTTTAATTTACCATTCCAGTCAGACAGGAAGACATCTCAAACCATCAAAGGCCAGAGCTTTTCCACAGTGTGTTTAAGTGATTAATACACCACAAATATTCATGCATCAGGAAACATTGCAAATGTGACAATTCATTCCGTTTATTTGATGCAGTAATTCAATGCAGTGATCAGGTTTATCATATACATTCATAAAAGTAATAAATATTTACAATTCTGATTCCTAACCAGAGGAAATATGAGGAAAAGTATGTTGGGAGTCAGAGTCCCAGCAAGCCTGCACTAAAGAAGAGCAAGTCTGAGGTCCAGGAGGAGCCACGTAAACCTATAGTGGGTTCCAACGGCATGACCATCAAAAGCATGACCTTCTACAAAGCCAACACTATGGAGGATGCTGAAGGGGAACAGCAGAGTGAGTGTCCACAAAACAAATGTTGTAAAACAACCACCAGCTTACTTTATTTTGATCACAGCATTCACTCTCGAAATATGTTAGTATTGCATTTAAACAATCCCTATCTCTAAAATCGCAAATGTCCATACTGTTATGTATGGAACATCAGTATGCTAAATTAGTCATTAGTAGTAAACGTATTAAGCAGATTGCTTTCACAATATTAAGTTAAATAAAAAAATACATTTTTAAAAGATAAAGGTGCTTAAAAGTTCTTCACACTTATGCATTTAAAAAGGTATATAATACAAATATCACAAAATAAATAGTTATATAAAAAAATCTTTTTATTAATTGATTAAAAATACAAAAGTTAATTTCTCTAAAATCTAAAAATATATTTTGAAGTTTATGCAATGAATAAAAAGTATTTATTTAACAAATGTAGAAAATTGTATGAATGTTACGAATTCAAATATTTGAGTTAATCAGTTTTACCTATTTTTTACTTACATAATGTATAAACAAAATTTGAAGCAGTACATTTACTGAATTTCAGAGATTTAAAATTTACTTACTTGTCCCATAAAATTTTATTTCCCATAAAATCACAGTTTAATATTTTTGAGAATGGAAGAACCATTTTGGTTCCAAAAAGAACCAGTATGATTAAGGATACTTGAAGAACCTGGATGATCTACGTTTTCAAAAAACTTGATCCTTGAACACTAATAGGTTGTTAGGTTGTTAATAACAGAAAAAAATGGTTGGAGGTTCATATTCTTGTCATCTAGGCAACATTGACCATTTCTGATATCGGTTTACTAGTTTTCCTCACAATTCTCAAGTGACTGAGTGAACCCAAGTTCACTTCCTCTTTAACTTTCCTTCACTCAACAGTAGCCCCAAAAGCCCATGAGGTTCTGACTGGTGATAGCTCAGTAGACTTAGTAATTGAAGACTATCTTCATAAGCAAAAGTCTGGAACACCTGATTCACGGCCTGGGACTACGGCAGCCGTGATACAACAGTCCTATAAAACTTATACCAACAATCAGGAGCTCCACCAACAGGCTGTTTCTTCAAATGGAAACGTGACCACTGCAAACATGTCAAGTGTTACAGAGCAACCTGAAGGAAAGACTGAGAAAGCCATGAAAGAACACATAAATACAACAACCCTGCCAACAACAAAGCCTTTAACTATCACAATCTCACCAAGCAACAGCACAAGAACCATTGCAACTCCTCTTGCACTGCCCAAACAGCTGGTCACAATGCCTACAAAAAAGTCCAAACCTCTGACTTGGGATGAAGCCACTACTAAAATGAGCACATCGTCACCAAAAACCTCAAAAGAGCAAGGTAAGCTTGATTCAAGGTATAACAAGTACATGTACAGAAGAAGCAGAATTGTTTTGATTAAATATTAATTCCTTTTTAAGGGGTCTGCAAGGACACACTAGCAAGCATTACTGATCCTGTTACACATAACACTTACGGAAAAAATGAAGGTGCCTGGATGAAGGACCCAAAAGGCAATGGAAAAGTCATTTATGTAACAGACTACTATTACGGGAACATGCTCTTGGAATTCCGTGACATGGACACCTTTAAGCAAGGTACATTTAAATATTTACTTGACATAATGTAACGACAATATATATCATGTGTCATGTAAACAAGATGGTTGTCTTTATTTTACAGGTCAGTTTAGCAACTCTCACAAACTCCCCTACAACTGGATTGGCACAGGCCACGTCATCTACGGTGGTTCTTTTTACTACAACAGAGCTTTTTCTCGTGACATCATCAGATTTGATCTCCGTCTCCGGTACGTGGCAGCGTGGGCCACCCTTCATGATGCGGTGTTACATGAGGAGGACTCTCTCGGGGGTTGGGAAGGACATTCAGACTTTGACTTTGGTGTGGATGAGAGCGGCTTATGGTTAGTGTATCCGGCTCTGGACGAAGAAGGATTTCATCAGGAAGTGATCATCCTTAGTAAGCTACACCCCTCGGATCTGCAGAAAGAGAAGACATGGAGAACCGGCCTGAGGAGGAATTACTATGGAAACTGTTTCGTCATCTGTGGCGTTTTGTATGCGGTCGACAGCTTCGAGCACACACATGGCAACATCTCCTATGCGTTTGATACACACACACATACCCAAATGATCCCCCGCCTTCCTTTTACAAACAATTACAGCTACACCACACAAATTGACTACAATCCAAAAGACCGTATGCTTTATGCATGGGACAATGGTCATCAGGTGACCTACGATGTAATATTTGCTTATTAATAATAATGTGTGGATTTTGTAGGGACTGCTTGCAGAACCTTTATGTATAAAATAGGATAATGATTGTGTGGGTTGTAGATCAGTCTACATGACAGTTTTTTCTAGATAACATCTCTATTTTTGTTAGTCATAGTTTTGCTATTTGGTCAGTTGCATGTATTTTTTTAGGGGATGTTTAAAAGGGGTTGGGTCTTTAAAATATTCTAAGATGACAAAGTTTCTTACCGCTTACTTAAAGTGTATATGTATATAATGTAATTTAAAATAAACCTGATAGCAAGATTTTACATTTTCCGGTGATACTTCGCCCATAGTTTACCCATAAATGAAAATTTTGTCATAATAACCCTCAAGTTGTTCCAAACCTGTATGAACTGTATAAACATGTATAAACTATTGTTTTGTTGAACACAAAGAAAGATATTTAAGAGGTTTTTGGAAGCTAAGATTAAATAGTAGCTAAAATTTACAAAAAAAATTGCTATAACTATATAGAACAAAATGATTTATGCAGGTTTGGTAAAAATTCATGACAGAACTTTCATTGTTTTGTGAACAGTACCCTTAAGGTGTGATTTTATGTTGGCAAAGTTACCAAACTCTCACTATCTGAAAAACAGAAAAGAATAAAGAATAAAGAATAAAAGAATAAAAGAATAAAAGAATAAAAGAATAAAAGAATAAAAGAATAAAGAATAAAGAATTGTTCTATCTTTTGAATCATTCTTTGAAGTAATTCATAGTTTTAATGTTTTAACTTCACTTGGATAAAGTATACTTGATAGGCTGTAGTTACATTAAAAAGTCAAAATAAAAACAGGATGCTTAATATTGTTCCCAATCAAACATACAAAAACCACATTGGTTTCCTCAGAGGAAATATAACATTTAAAAAAAACATGTAAAGAGGAAAAAAAAAGTAAACGAACTTCATTTCATAATATGTTGAAAAGCTCCACAGAGAGCCGACCCTTAACATGTGAGATGATGGTGAGGGGATGTTCTTGCTATGCAATGAGGCATATCTAAGCGTGACATGCTGGGTTTCTCTTGAGAAGCAGTTGCCAGAGCAAAAGTAATCAAAACAACCCATCCCTCCCCTGCCACCATTGGAGTGAAAAACAGAAATCCTCTGCAATAAATAATACCAAGGTAGTGACCCACGGGCCAAATTCAAGCATATTCCTCATACATTTCAGAAAAGGTAAGTTTCAGAATGGCATGCAGAAAAACAAGGTGAGATGAAAGAGGGAGGTCATGAATCAAGGCATATTGTCAAAGACTCCTGGAACTAAGGTGGTATTAAGACTGTGGGTCTCCTAAAGATCAAGGTTAACATGTGTTTTTTATGGACTTCTAACTTACGGAAAACATTTTTGAAGAGTCTATTTTAAGCCCCAATGAAATTTATTCCTGTTATGATGTAATTCTTATTGGAACAGGAAGTTAAGATGAAACATACACTACATTTTATTTCTTCCCTGATGGCATTGGCATATTATAAGAGTATCGTTATGTTAGTATTCATTAGATCTAAATATAACGTATATGACTTCAAATAGTTACAAAGACAAAACACCAATACAAAGCTATGGTACTTACAGTAAATTAAGTCCACCAAAAATTTCTGTAAATTACTTACCATCAGTTGTTTCAAACCTATATAAACACAAAGAAAGATGTTTTGAAGAATGCTTGAAACTAATATTTCTACCATAATATTACCATAATAGAAGAATTGTTATATACATATTTTATTGACCTCAGAATAAGATAATTCGAAGAATTAAGGACAGCAGAATGGAGAACCGCTCTGATGGTACCCTGTCTTACATGAGCATTGTGTATCCTAAAATAAATACAGAGAACCCTTCCGGAAAATGTATTTTTTGAGCTTACATCTTCACATATTCTCCAACAAAGCCTTTAGGTCCAGCTTTCCTTTTTCACTGGGTTATTCCCAAACCAACGTGGCCCAAGTCTGTGCTTTCTATCATTGTGTCAGATATACAGTATGTGAATGTGCTCTGGCCTTTCGATCAGCCGACAAAAGTTTCTTGACTAAATCAAGGCGTCAGCAAGATTTAAAAAAGTACGAACTGTATCTTGTCCTTATGCACTCCTGCTAAAGGCTAAAACAACTGGTAGTGGTCAGACCTAGGACTGTTTATTTGCTTAAAAGTTCAGTTTATTGAAAGCTTGAAAATGTAACAACCTTAAGGAAACTGAGATATAATACTACACTTCGGGTAATTTAGAAAAAGGAACATATGGACGTAATAAATACACTGTACACCTCATTGACTAACAACCTCAATTTGAGACTTTCAAAAGTAAAGAGATTGAAATCAGGCATGGCACTTTTACTCTCGAGTTCCTGCGAGCCCCGCTCTGGCGTATCATCAGACAGAAACACATTGGTCTGTTCAACAAGTCGTCATCAGGTTGAAATAACGCTGAAAATCAGGTCTGAAACTTCAGAAGAGCTGTCTGAATAGGTCTAATTGTGAGTGTTATCCCTGCGTCGCATTAGGCTTCTCTTCTCAGAGAAAGAGAACAGACTGAAGGCTAAATGATCAGATTAACATCATAAGAATGCTTTTAGCAAACTTCATCAGACTGTTTATGTAGTCCTCAAACACAGAGCATTCCTGGAGACCTTTCAGAGGGAAACTCAACACGCTGTATCTGTATTAGATCAGGCATTACACATCATTCTTTGAAGAAAAGGCAATTACGTTCATTTAGGCTGAAAGGCGAGCATGATTTTACACTCAGTACTGAAATCAAACCAAAGAGGGTTTTTTTTTTTCTCGTTTTCTTAATCAATGACTTTCTAATGCATTTTATCTGTATCAATATTATATTTGAACTCTAAAAATAAGCTTATATCTACTCAATATTACAATTGTCTTAAAATTAAATTTTACCTAAGAATGTGGAAGGCATCATTTACTCACCCCCTTACCATTTTAAACCTGTGTGATGTTCTTTCCTCTGCAGAACACAAAAGGAGATATTTTTATAACTTTTGACGTTTTGTGTCCATATAGTAGGTGACCAATTTTCTTAAAAATATCTTCTTTTGTGTTATGGCATTTTGAGGTGAACTTATACTTGAGGAATATGCTGTGTCCTTTAGTAAGTCTGTTAGTAGAAAAGATTAAAATAGTGAAAAAGAAATTGTTCTATATGTTTTGTATTTATAGGATCAATGCACAATGCTTCAAAATGTCTTAAGACAGTTTTAATGATATTGGTTGCTTACACTGTGTGTGTCAGTGCATGTGTTTGGGGAGCTAAATCAACACAAACACTGATTTGCAGGATTTCCACCGACATTCCAGGAGCCCCTTAGGATTCTCCCATTGCACAGAAGAGAGAGATTCACCGTCCATTTAAAATGGCGTAGGTTGAGTCCTAGAGTATGTCTGGGGTGACATGAGACAGATTAATGAGGTAACAGCAGGTTTATGTAGAAGTCTGGAGCTCTCACATAGATCACTGTGTCGAAAGAGAGATATGTCTTTAGGAAGTGGATGCTGATAAAGACCTATAGTACAGAAAACAAAACAATGGAAGTGAATAGGGACCAGTGTTATTTGGTTGCCGACATTATTCGAAATATCTTATTGTTGTTTCTGAAGAAGAAAGAAGAAACAGCTTTAGAATGAAATGAGGGTAAGTAAATGACAATTTCTTGGGTGAACTATCCCTTTTAGAAACAGGGTATGCAAAATTAGGATCTTTCTCGCAGTAGGAAAACTATTGAAGATTGACTTATAGTGACAGGATGCAATATATTGTGCAACTGGACAGCTGCATGACACGTCGCCGGTATCTGTAGCCTGAATGTATGATTTTGATATATATTAGAGATGGATGCCTGCAGGGGCCCGTGGGAATGTTTAGCACAGATGGGAGTGTTTTTCAGGACCTGTCTGTGACTTGCGAACCACATGTTTATAGAAACTGACTTTCTGTTTCCCTCTTATCCTGCATTGGGTAGATTAATAAAGTTCTTGAAGGCTCTTCGGGCCTATGTTTTATAGTGCATTTAATTGAGCTCAGTGCTGAAAACCTATAAAACTCACAGTGCAGCTCATAATCTTTGTATGGAGTAAACTTTAAACTTATAAACTGCAGTTTTTCACATATTGGCTCCCATTAAAATAGTGTTTAAATAAATTGATGGAATAAAGCACAGTCACTGTTTAAACTACTCATTAATACTGTTGATATTTCTTCCTGTAAGCCTTACAAAACAACAACTGACCACACATAGACCATAATTTGTTTGCATATCTTGCTGCACATATGTCGAAGCACAAAAAGGTTCCAGCTGTGTAAATAAACTAAAGATATTGTTTGACCTTATAGTGGTAGGTTACCCAAAAATTTTAATTCTGTCATAATTTCTTTCAAATTTCAAATCCGTATACATTTCATTGTTGTGATAAACATTGAAGAAGATTTTTGGAAGAAAGCTTTGATTTGAATACGTTTTGAATGTCCTTTGCTCAGGCCATTGATTTTAACAAAATCCTCACTGTTCCCAAGAACAATACAGACATGATGATTTTTCTACATTACTCCATCATTACGTTAGTTTGCTGGCTGGAAGCCAGTTTGACCTCGAGCAATCATTTCGATTCCTGGACAGAGTCTGTGTCAGGATATTTTTTTACAGTCAGGGAGCAGCTCTACTGCAGAAGAACTGCCACAACTAGAAAGTTGTTCCATAACTAAGTATGAGACTCACATCTGTTACATAAGCAGATTGTTCTTAATGGATTTAGCACACTCAGCTCCTCTATCACCCACGCTCACAAAGACAAACTACATTACCATTTTCATACAACGTCACCAAGACACATTCAAACTGCTCCTTCAAATTAATATAGATGACATATTTAAAAAAACTGAAATGAATATTATACACATAAAGAAGTACATAGGAACATACAACACCACACAGAATGTCAAAGTGATAGTTCACCTAAATGAGTCATCATTTACTTGTTATTTCGTTTGAACCAGTGTGACTTTCTTTCTTCTGCTAAACACAAAAGAAGATAGTTTGAAGAATTTTTGGATGCAAACAACAGAGGTGCCCTTTAACTTTTCTGTGTGCAGAAGTCTCTGGGTATCTCCATTGTTTGTTGAAATGATGGTTGAACTTCAGATATGTTCAAAGTCACACCTAAGAATGTATATGTATAGTCTGACAAACAGGAGTCCCGTTTAAGGTTGTTGCATCATTTCAGAATTACACACAGACACATTCTGTATAGCATGTGAAACGTTCTGGTAAATAAATCTAACATCTTTAAACGTTTCTCATCTCAAATGTTAACATGTTGTAGACACACCTCTTTTAGGGTACTTAAAAAACTGTGTACGTAATAGTAAACTCTGCTGGGTTTTGTTAATAAGCAAACACTTAACAGCCATTAATAAGAACCAAAAACAGACAGCCAGGAAACTCTTACAGCATATTCATACCATGGCAACTTCTGATCAAGAGCTTTAGATCTAAATATAAATGCATTTGTCCCATCAATCCACTTCCCCACTGACGTCTCAGCATTCGAGGTTCCGAGAAGCCTGAGCGCATGGAAAGTCCAAGCCGGCCAGAGCACCAATAATCCAACTTTCCAGGGCATCCATCAAACCCTCTGGTGTTTCAAACACTGCTTTTCTGCACATTTGTGAGGAGAAAGAAATGAAAATACAGGCTTAAGTCAAGCATCTCTGATGACTTTGTTTATGGAACAGTGGACTGTATGCAACACTGAGCAATCTCTCATTCAGTCATTCATTTAGTCCCATCCTGTCTTGAGCAGTGCTGGAATTCCTTCAAACAGCAGTCAGACTGCTCTGCTCATAGGCAGTCAATATCAAGGTTCTGTACAGTATATTATATGGTTATTAAGCCTTGTTACAGTCAATCCGATTGCATTGAGATAATAATTTAAATATTGCATTGGTGTTTTTTCATTATAAATTATGTTTCTTATTTAAATGGTTAGCTTCTTTTGAATTGTTATGCAAAGAAGCTTGTTCACAACACATAGGCTAAAAATGCTGAAAATGAAAATTAGAGCTTGCTAAATGGAAAAAAGGCTATAAATGAATTTACTGGAAGTGACATTTAAATGAAAATTTCAATGATTACTGAACTTACAGAACTACGGTCTCATGAATGATATGCACATGCGTACACACGAACACACTTTGTGTCTTCATCTATGTAATGGTTCTTATCTTCTACCCCAAATCATTAAAGAAAACTTTCTGCAAACTTTCTACAAAAGAGATGATTTAAAAGCTTGCTTTGAGGACTAAAATTTTGACCTATGTTTGTATATTTTATCCTCATACCTTAGGATTTACCAGGGCTACACAGACACACAAACTGTACATCTTTAAATAAACACAAAACAGCAGATTTTAAGCTGTTGTGGACCAGTAATGTCCACAAAAAGCAATGACTTGGTTTTTCTGGTGAATTTGGTTCCCAAATTATTGGTTTAACAGGACCACACACACACACACACACACACACACACACACACACACACACACACACACACACACACACACACACACACACACACACACACACACACACACACACACACACACACACACACACACACACACACACACACACACACACACACACACACACACACACACACACACAAATTTTAAATCATATTTAAAGCAAAAAATAATTGGGGCACATGTTTTAAATATAAACAGAATAGGTGTTCTGTCAGTTTGAAGTTAAAATAATTTGTAAGGATGGATATTTTAATAGTGGCAGAATAACTTTTTTTCTCATTTTCCAAGCAGTCAGAGTCACATCTTCAACCTTAAAACTGCTGCCAGACGTCTGATTCTTATTCAACTGCTTATTCATTTGAAACCTCATTTGGAAGTGCCTTAGGTGAAGGTAGGGCACTAACTAGTTTGATTTTCCGGGAACTATTTGGAGAGGTGCCAATATGTATGAATTTATATGATGTGAATATTTAAAAGATGAATAGCAAAACTTTAATCATTTATTCAGACCCTAAGCTAAACTATCACTGACAGTTTAGTGAAATGTACAAATTCATACAAATTATCCAATAAATTAAACAGAAATTGAAATCAACACTAAAATAACACTCATTAACATCAAAATCTGAACATTAACTTCAGACCAACCATCGATCTAAAAAGGATAATCCTCTATTCATTACTCATAACTTCAATGTATATTTTGTGCATCACTGAGCATCATAAAGCCACAAGTGAATCTTCTCAATATCCTCCTGTTGCAAAAAGTCCTCGCTCAGCTCATCTTCAGTTCTGCTCTAAGATCAGCTTTTGTAGACCCTCTAATGCTTCTGGCCTTAAAACAATTTCGCTTCCAACCACAATGTTGTATTTGGTTTCCAAAGTAACCTTTGCGAATCTGGGAGCACGGCCATCTGTGAGGTCTTAGGAAAAAAATACAATGTTGGCATTGGAATAAAGGACTGACATGTATGAGCGCAAGTCTGAGAAGCTACAGTCAGCAAAAATCAAACCCACTGTAAATATTGCAAAGATAAAATAGGAAACTTATCCAATGATGTTGTTGTAAACGTAAATAACTAAACATTTGCAAATGATATTATGATAAAAACGATCTAAGCTTTATTTGCTTACTGGGCTAAACTTTGTAAAACTCTAAGCTTTAATTGAACACACATTGCAAAAAGTCACACATATAGTCTATTATTCGTGGCTAAATAGTTGGCTTCAGCATTGATCTGTTGACCTGAATTGACTTATGGGAGAGTAGAGTCTTTACAAGATTCAGCACTTAAGCAAAGATGTGAAAAAATAAGACAGAATAATTGTACTTGGAAAGGTTCAATTATTTATGAATCTTCCCTGATGTACATTTTCTACAAAAAGCTTTCAAAATGATTTTATAGCAGGAACAATTGAAAAATTATTTCTGAGAATTGATGCAGGTCGTTTCAATACATTTGATACAAACTTGAACCCCATTTGTACACATGTTAAAGAAGTATAACTCCTTATGAAAACAATAGGGTTCCACATCTACGGTGCAAGGCCTCCAGCCTGCACGTCAGTGCATGGGCCATAAATACGTATATACAACATGACTGCAGAGACACCCAGAGACCCAGAAAGAGGAAAATTCTTTCTCCAGAAGACACATTAAATTCAAAGCTTTCACTTCAATCTCCACAACAAACAAATCTGGTTTTCAGAGAGACAGGTGCTTTGGGAGAATTTATGACATCATTGATGACTGTCAATGATGAACTGTTTCACTGAAGATCAAAAAGTTAATTGGACACAAAGATGATACCAACAGCTGTATTTTTGAGTTATTATCATTTTAAAGGGATAAGCAAAGAATTATGTTAAGAATTCCTTGCCCTAAAGTTTTTCCAAAACTAAGAAATATTTTTGAAAATTATATAATGTTATATTTTTGGGGCACTACTGACTAGAACATATTGTTCAGAAAAGAAGAGTTTTTATTTTATATTATTATATTTTTTATTTAATTTTGTTTTATTATTATTAAAGTATCCCTTTAAACAAAAACCTCCAAATGCTAGTATGATTGATTTTAATTGGAATGTACAATTGAAATGTAAAACAGAACAACAGGCAAAAATATATGTGCAGGCTTTTTTCATGTATAAGCTTTTTTGCCATTAAGAGTGGTTTAGCATTAAATAATAATACAAAAACATGCAATTCACAATGTGATAAGCACATGTTAACCCGGGTTTCCTGTAAAGATAAGAACCACATTTAATATTTCTACGTCACCACATAATCCTAAATAGAACATCTGGAATCTGTCAATGACATCACTTAATCCTATGTCAAACATTTTAAATGTATCCATGACATCACATAATCCATAATAGAAGATTTTAAATGTGTCTACTTCATCACAAACAAATCATGAACACACACAACCAGAGCAGTGGGCAGCAATCACTGCTGTCCCGGGGAGCAAACAGGGATTAGGTGCCTTGCTCAAGGGCACGACAGTCTTTACCTGTCGGCCCTGGGAATGGAACAGGCAACCTTGTAACCACCAGTTGGACTCTCAAACCACTAGGCCATGACTGCCCCAAAAATGTAGCTATAACACGATATTATCCTTAATAGATCATTTTTAATGTATCTACATCATCACATTATCCCCATTATAATATTTTAAATGTATTTATGATATTACATAATCATCAATAGAACATATTAAATGTATCTAAAAAATCCCATTAACCTAAACAGAACATTTAAAATGTGTCTATGACATCACATAATCCTCAATAGAACATATTGAATGTGTGTTTGACATACTGTGTCTATGACTTATTCCTAAAGAGAACATTTAATGAACCACAAGATCAACTCATCAGTTAGAAATGGAACAGACATCCTGATCCATTCTCACAATAAAAGACATTTAAATAGCGTCTCATGAAAGACAATGCTAAACATTAGTAGATCTACACATAAAATATGGTCTTATATTATAAAGCTGTTTTGTAGACATCTATAGTTTATGACTCTTTCAGATGAATGCAACTGCTGTGACCCTTAAGAAAGGGAACATTTGAAATGTTCAGCATATAAATGAGGTCCATCCCATTGAAATGACTTAAATAGCCTAAGGTTGTGTCACTGATGGCCTGTTTTTGAATCAGACTCCAAAGAAGAACCAGCTGCTGCTGACGGATGGGTGATATTAAATGTGCATATTTGGGAACAATCTCTTTAAACTAATACAGCTGGATAAACTGATGGGAAACCACTGGTGACAATGCTGTTTATTTAAAATAAAGATTTGCTGCGTTTTTATCAGTGAAAAACGTGTGGTAGCCAGAGCTATAAAGTCAAATGAGGTGAACGCGAACTTTGCAGTGTAGGTCAACATTATCTGTAGCATTTAGGAGAACAGCATCTTTTTATCCGTTCAGATATATGGCATGTCTGAAACACTAAAAGTGTTGTTTACTCTACACTTAAAAGGAATGAACAAACTAAATGTGTATTGTAGCCAGAACAGACCCACAGAAGTTGTTGGTTCCGCCTTTCAACATTTTCCCCCTCCTTCAACTAAAACCATGACCCCAACCTCAAGACATGAGATGACCTGACCCAGACCATTTTTATTACCATTACACTGAAAACGAAATGTCACCTCGCTTCAGTGTTGGGCTGTGCGTTGAACATGGGTTCTGAAATGTTACTCTTCCCTCAACAGAGGACAACCCACACACTGAGGCAGAGCTCTTTAATCTACACTTCACAGCAAAAGTCCAGGTCATTACGTAGGGGATATGACCCCCATAAACAAAATAAACAGGATCTTACAACTCCACGTCAACACCACCCATTGTCTCGGGTCTCAACACATTAGTATAAAGGTCTAACAGCACATACAAGCACAACTCAATGACAAAACATGCATTTTGTCAAGGTGTTAAAGGTGTGTGTTAGTTAATATTGATTATTATATAGTTCTATTAATGAATGAACAGCATATACATCATGCCTTTAGTAATATTAAGTAATTCAACTGCAGATTTAGTACAGACTCTTACAAGACATTACACCACTGGTCAAATGTTTTGGGCCATTTCTGACTTAGTTTTCTTATATTAATAATATGAAATTCATCAAAATTATCAAATAAAATAAAGGGAACTAGGGGATTTTGTTATAACCAAAATGAAATAGAAAAATTTATTTATTCCTTTTCATTGCAGTTTTTAGGTGTGATTTTATCCAACCGCTTGCTGAGATGCTTTACCAAGGGATGCTTTTTTAGAATTTTTAAAAAAGTCCCTGTCTATTCTGCACTCTTATTGGCTGTCCTTTCTTCAATATGCAGTCCAAGTTATACATTTTGAAAACATTCTTTATGAAATATAATTGTAGTTTTGTCATGAACACAAACGTTTGCTAAATTATTTTGTTTATTGATTAAACTAATTTCAGATATTTAGGCTTACACCTTCAGATCAAAAATCCTTCAGATTTAAAAGTTTTTAAAACTATGAGAAAGAGTGTCCCAAAATTTTTGACCGACAGTATACACAAATATTCGTAGGTAGAATTAAACCAATTCACTTGTTACAATCTAAACCCCTTTTTTAAATATTTGGAATTGTTAGACTGAATGGAGGATCAGTTAAAATAAAGACCAGTTTCATTCAACAGTTCTGGTTATATAACGCCACCCAGTGGAAAGAGATCATGCTGTTGAGATGAATGGTGCACAGCAGTGTTAATAAAAAAGTTTTTTTATGATTTAGAGACAGAAGTGTTGACTGTTTAAAATGGTTAAGCAATCATACAGGAAATATAATCATTACGTTTGTTGGTTTTAACAATGAACAAACATAAATATACTTTTAATCATAAGCAGATATATAAATGAAATGTAACAAGTGCTTTCAATAGATAAAACATACATTAAGTACAAAGTTACAAAGGGGTAGTTCACGCAGAAAATTATAATTCTTCATAATTAATTAACCCTTATTTCATTACAAACCTGAAAATTGAAATAGAAAAGGCCAGGATTGTTTGTTCTTTAAAATAGCTTGTCTTCCTTAAAGGCAGGATGTCATACAAGTTTGAAATGACAAAAGGCAAAAGACATTTGGGTGATCTTTTAAACATGAAAATTGTAATGTACCAATTAGATTTATATCAAAACAATGTCCTTTTAAATGCCATTTCTTATTATACTACCAATGATAACAGGAAACCCTAGTATGTGAGACAAGTGTTTATTATTGGGTTATTTGAGTGCAGATATACTGATGTGTTTAATTTCATCCACTCTGTTCTTGTGCATCTGAAAGGCCGGTGTCACCCAGCGGCCACATGAACACTGTTCGCCATACCAGTTAAAGGAGCCCAGTTTTGAGTTGCATTTGGGACACAAAAGCTACAAGAAAGAGAACAAAAAACTTTTAAATTACACAATAATACAGAAATAATAAGCTATATATTTTAAAAGGAATTATTAACAATCAGTACTACTTTCAAGACTATAATGGAACTGTGTTGTATATTTTAAAAATTATATATCTAGATCCCCTGTTTCTTTTGATTTTATAATAAAAATGAAAGGATAGCAAGTGTTATTTAACATGCGTTGGATGTGTGGAGCAGTCATGTATTACTTGTCCATCCATAACATCGAGCAAGGCTTGCTCCATCCACTGCACTGGCTCTGTAAAGTAAGATGTGCAATGTCTGTGATCTTCAGTGGTGGGGGCAACAATCTGTGTCTTCTTATGAGCGAAAGCAGATGCTCCAACTCCCACACAATGATTCAAAATGCTGGAGTGACGAAACAGTGTCCTTCTGTTCAACGATCGAAGAAAGCATCAGGCGATAACAATGTCGGTGTCCAATGTACAGATTCATGCCATTTAACTTCAAAAACGTTTACCTGCACTTTCTGCATCTGTAAACAGCCTCGGAGTTCTGGGTTTGGTCAGGGTCAACAGCAAACATATCTTTGGGGACATTCTTGAGCTCTGTTAATTAAATAATTGAATGTTGCTCTATTTAATACTTGAAAATATTTGATCCCTATTTCAAGTAAGTTTGGAATGGCAAAGAACTGTAAGTCAGTACATACAGTACCTGGATATTTCTCTGTAATTTTCTTTAATCTAAATTGTTTATATAAGGGATTTGTGATGTCCACTTTGCAATCCATTAATTCAAAAAGAGCCAGCTGGTCCAGAAAGTCTTCATTCATTCTGAGGAAATAAAGAGAATGTTTGGCAAACCTTTCAAATTCCCACTCCAAGATAAACAATGTAAAACACTCACTTTACATCCGGTTTTAGGCTTTGGAGTTTAGTATACGCATCATGTAAACTCAGGCTTCGTGTTTTCATTAGATAAGCGGTCACAACAGCAGCGCTTCTACTTTGCCCAGCATGGCTAGAGATGGAGAAGAAACTTAACTGTCAGTGCACAAACAATAAAAAAATTAAAGGAATTGAAAAACAAAACTAGGACTATTTAAATCGATTCATTGAATAATCGATTGCAGAATACAGGTTGTGTTTGCATAATATGTCTGGTAACTGTGCATAATAGTTATGTATTAATAAACATACACACAACAGTGAGGTCAATAAGTATTGGATCACCCTATGATTTTGCAAGTTCTTCTACTTCTACATATGTGGGCCGATTCTTCACAATTCTTAGCATCATTGATGTCCCACGAGGGGAGACCTTCTGTGGAGCTCCGGCCCAAGGGACATTGACAGTCATCATTAGCCTCTTCCATTTTCTGACCATTGCTCCAACAATTGTTCTTTTTCACCATGCTGTTTGGCGATTTCCCCGTAGCCCTTTCAAGCTTTGTGAAGGTCTGCAATTTTGTCTCTTGAGTCTTTTGACAGCTCTTCGGTTTTGCCCATGTAGGCACTTAAGACTTTTGACTGATTGTGGGTTGTACAGGTGGCTTTATGACAGCTAATGACAGCTCAAACAAGTGCTACTTATATAGAATTATGAGCAGAGTGTAGCTGGACTATTTGAAAGCAAAAAAAGAGATCTGTGGGGCTCAGAAATCAATCTGTTAAGCAAGTGATCAAATTCACACAGTAATTTACAAATAAATTGTTTAAAAAAATCATACAATGTGATTTCCAGAGTTTACTTTTTAGATTCTGTATCTCACAGTGGATTGCACCTATACTGAACATTCTAGACCGCTTCATGATTTCTAAGTCGGAGAACTTGTAAAATCACAAAATAATCATTGACATCACTGTACATGTGTAGATTTAGATTTATCAATCACTTATGTAATATACCAAAATATAAAACTTACATTTTCTTAAATGCATATTTTTATTTAATGCAAATAGTTCTTTAGCACATTACACAGACATATATTATAAAAACACCAATCTTACTTATTATGAAGATAACTGTATATAAAAATATAAATACACAAAACCTCTACCTGTATCATCTTAAGCATTACATAGTTTAATAGTTTATTTTAAATGAATAAATTAAATTATAAGCAACAACCCTTGACTTTACCAGTGCACGAGAACAGCAGAACGTTTAGATTGAGCTTCAGTTATAAAGCTCATACAGTCATTGAGTTTACTGAGGAGATCTGTGGAGCCATCATCCAGTGCAGGGACAAAGTTCTGCTGAAAGCCCTGAAGAACTGCTTCTTCTGAGTCCACTGTCACTATGTGAGATATACCAGCATCTGTCAGCCTCTGAGCATCCTTCAGATCCAAAGCACATCCAATATAAAGCCCGGCCTCCACAGCTATCATGGTTTACTGGCTGAAGTTAAGACACATTTGTATTAATAAACAAGTGTATGCATGATTAAAAGTCTGTTTATAGGCTGTATTTATCTACTGTATTACTGTATAACATCACAGCCGAATACTTTCTAAACAGCTTTAAACATTTGTTTACTTTCTAAACGTTGCACGTTTTTACTGTGGTCGCCACAGAGGTCCGGGAATAAACCGGGTCGGCGGAAACAAAGAGTGAAAATATTGGTTCCGGGTGAAGCCCTTTACCATATGACCACCAGAGGTCGATAAGTGTAAGCAAAGTCTTAACAAGACAGTGTCAAACATCTTGAGAGGCTCCTGTTCTTGCTATAAAGTGTAACTTGTGTACTTTTGTACAAACAAAAGTGAACATTTAAAAAATAATTGCATTTTTACATCTTATTATTATAATAAAATATTCTTTATATTTAGGAGTTGTCCCCCGGATTAGACAAAAATATTGAAATATTTCATTGTGATTTCATTGTGATTGCAAAAGAAATGGCAGCTTTATCAAACATCTTCTTTCGACTATAGAAGTGGTGCCCCAGGAATCTCATTTGCTGACATTCTTCTAAATATCTTTCTTTGTGTTCGACTGAAGGAAGAAATGTGAGGTCGAGTGATACATGACCAGATCATGTTCTATTTTTGGTGATCTCCCCCTTGAACACAGATAGTTAAGTTCAGGTGTCCCGATCTACCTGATTCAGTTCATCTGTGTTCATGCGATAGTTTACCAAACATTTAAATTCTTGTCGTTGTATTCGTAACTTCAAAAGAGATCTGGAAAAAAGTTGGCCTATTGACAGGAATGAACCATCGTCTTATAAGATGCACAAGTGAGGATTTTTAGACTCAAATTGACTAAATTAATATTATTAAAATTGACATTACAGCTTTTCTTTTCAAAAGCATAGGTCAGATTCACAGCAGACTATACACTAACTGTGCATAAAAATGTGAGTGCATGCCCAAGTGAACACGCTGGCCCCCATTCTCACTTCTCTAGTGAATAAATGTGATTTTTGTTTTTCCAGAACAGGGATGTGATCCATTTATTGTGAAACCATTGCTGCAGAAGCAACGTCGCAAAGTCAAAGGACATTCGTGTAGCAGTTTTGATTAAAGCTTTTACATCCTATCAAGTTTCTGTGGTGTTTCTTATCCTTTAGTTCTGCCCTTCAGAGCTTTTGGCTGTACAGCATGTGCATATGACTGCCAACACTATGACATTTAAACCAGTGAAGGAGTCCCAGTCTTCTTCCACCTCACCACTTCTTGGTAAAACACAATTTACATTGAAATCCTTGACATCATATTGACATTGTCTTTCTTACGTGTTCTGACGGTTGTGCTTTTCCTTGGAAAATAGAGAACTGCAACACTTGTTCAAGAAACTGCAAGAGCTTATGACATATTATGGATGGTTAGATAACACAAATAGAAGTCACTGTAACATTACAGAGCAGATGCCTGGGCCTTAATCTTACTGGTCCTCCGAGGACAATTCCAACTTAACCTTACACGTTCCCTCAGAATCCGCCCAATCCTGTTCCTGTACGCCTTACTTGAGATGAGATGCACAGCATTTACGTAGCGGTCTACCCATAATGCATTGATTCCAGTTCAGAAGAACCCACATTTTGCCATCTTTTCTTTTGTCTACGCACAGTCATTTGCCCTATAGCTGTCATATGATGATAAGAGCTATTGATTTTTTAAGAGCATCAGAAATTTGCCTCGGCATCTTAGATTTGTCTAGACCCACAAAAGCAGAGATTTGGGATAAGAAGCTTAAAGAAATATAAGGACTGATGCTTCTTAGAAATGAACATCTGTGCAGACCCCATTGGGATTTGGTTGTTCTTACAAAGTGTCGTGCTTTTGCAACAGCGAAGGGTTAGTTAGGAAATGAAACATTTTATCATTAAAGGTTCCTCCTTGCATCAGTGTTTTGTCAAATGTCAAATGTGATAGAGGAAATTAAACTGTCTTGTGGATATCTTTTATTCATCGGCACAAGTTCACAAACATGACGAGTATAAAAGGCCTTTGTAGAGATTCCATTATTATTCCGGATTTTCACAGACAGGGTCACGAACATTGGTTACAAACATTCTTCAAACTATCTTGCTTACGTATAACGTTAATGTGTTCACGTGGCTCTTTGACAATCCTATTAGGCTGTCTTTACCCAGTGATTTCCTGTCCTATGTGCACCATACCATACCATACATCCCAATAAAAGCACATAAATATAACTTAAAATGTAAGTGACATATGTAAATTAAAAAATTTAAATATAACCATAAAATGTATATATGTAATCTTCTGGATTTTGCAGAAGACAAAAAATACAAATATGTTGAGAAGAGGGTACGTATATAACAGACTTTTCATTTTTGTGAACTATCCTGTTCATTTTGTTTCTTAACAAGCTCTAGGTTTCTTGAAAAGTTTTTTTTCAAGATATTTCCAGTTTGTTAATGTCATTTAGTCTGTTTGTAGCATCTTTCTCTTTTCTCTCGTCCATTACCAGCACTTGGCCTTGTCAAACCTCCCTGCAGTGTGCACAGTTGTTTTTGTGCAAATGATTTTACCAGAGCTATAGCGTAAGGTAGAGTGCATCAAAATAGTTCTTCTCAGCTGGCCATCCTAGATGTGTAACTCCTATGTTCTTAAAGCACAATTGATTTTGTCCTGTTGCTTCCTCCCAGAGTTCACTCAGGGTTGCCCGCTTCAGCTGCTTCTATTTTAGTGCTTCAAGAAATGAGCACTTCATTGCCAAGTGTGTTCCTGCATTCGCAGTGTTTGACTAATTAACTGTTGTGTAGTGCAGTTTTGTTATTCGTTGTGTCCTTTCCCCTTTTTTCTATTTATACACATATTTGAACTGAAAACACGTGGTGGTGGCACTCTTTTACACTGTGGATAGTGTCTCATGATCAAGTTGGCAAAAGTAGTTATTAAGTTCCACTTCTTGGTTTCTATAGCAGATCTTTAAGTAATTACTCTCCCTGATAATGGATTAATTTAATATTTTCTGTATTTTGAGACACATTGTGATTTTGTCACAATGTGTTGACAACTAAAAATGATTTAAACTATCCATCAAAATTAAATAGTTTAAATATCAATTGTAACATAAACTACTTTTCCCACTTAATCTAATTTGTTCATATTTTCATTAAAAACCAAGACGCTCTCATGTTTAAATCAACCCCAACAGACTGAAGAAATTCCTCAAAGGTTGTTTACAGATCTCTATTTTCATATCGATGTATTAATCTTAATATAGTTCTTTCTAGAGAAACCACACCTCATGTTTTTAGTTCCTGCACATTATTTTATTTTCAGTACTCATGTGTTGGTCACTGTGTCATGGGTCGGGTCCCATGAGCTTCTCTGTCAGTCGTCTTGAGTAAGATTTATTACACACATCCTGTGGCGAAAGAGCTGGAGGACACCACTCGTGTGGTAACACTGGCAGTCCTTCCACTGAGACCAGATTCTTAAGTCTTCATCCCACTTCCAGATGCCGGGAAAGGATTTGAGTAGAAGTTTATATTATGAAATGATGTCTGAGGTAGTTTAACCAAGTTTTAGGGCATCACATGAACCTGTATATTCGTCTCCTTTAAACTTCTCAGTTTGGGAGTCTTTTGCTGTTTTGAGATTTAATTGTTTTATTGTCATTGTTAATTAGATTTTTATAATAGCCTACTGTATACAAAAACAATGCATTTAGGCATCTGATGGCCTTGGCTGGTAAACAAAAGGACAAAATACTGTGATTAATGAAATTGCTTCTAATGATTTTCTATAGCCAAAAACAAGATCAATAAGGATAATGCTCAAACAATTTGCAGTGATGCTCCCATGCCATACCGCACGTCATGATTGAATGCAATTGGCACGCTTCTTTGGTAAGATTTGATCAAAATGGTGTGCATTTTCACACCGAAAATGTGCAGCATGTTCCGCTTTTGTGCTCAGAGATTGATTACCGGTGAGATTGATGATTCTTGGCTTGGCTTTGGTGGCCATGCCCAAGCCTTGTGGCCATAAGGCTGCACTCGTGTGTGTGTGTGTGTGTGTGTGTGTGTGTGTGTGTGTGTGTCCGTTGGTGAAAAGAGGTGTGGTTTTCAATTGGACACTGATTTAAACATGAGAGCTCTTTTAATGAATGTATAACAGATGGAGAGGCACTCACACACACACGCACACACATGCACACATAAAATCCTGTGATTTGATCACTAAAGCGTAGACGCATCTCAAACAGATTTACTTCAACTGATCAAATAAAATATAATTACACTTGTAAAAATTTGATCAAGAAATCATGTCCTTTTCCACTACAATTACATTTTAACCAACTTTGTAATTTATTCTACATATTTCAACCAAAAATGAAAATTCTGTCATAAGTTTATATTTATAAGAATGTTAGCAACTAGATTTCTGGGGCACTGTTGACTACCATAGTATAAAAATGTAGATTATTTTGTTTTGCTCTGTTAAAGAAGATATTTTGAAGAATTTAGGAAAGCAATCTTTTTGGGGCAACTTTGACAACCATTTTAATATTTTCTATAAAGGATAATAAAAAATTTAAGTTATAGAGTTAAAACTGTTAAATATAAAGCAGCTTTTGAACTGAACTTTATATGTATAAAGTGCATCAGTCTTATTTTTAAAACACAGAAATGACAGCAACTGATCAGAAAATTGTAATAATTTAGACTATTTCAGGCTTTTCACTTTGGTCTACTGATCTGTGAAACCATTGTCACTTAGAAAATTTGCTTCGACACACATTTGAAAAATGTACGGTATCAAATCAAACTGTGAATGTAGAACAGTAGCACATTTATCTGCGATCGGAACCTCATAGTGTATTTGCCACATGTCTCCCCCAGACGCGATCTGTTGTCTGAGGGTAAGATGACCAGACTATGCTCATTTCTCCTGGCTGGCCTCAGCACTGTGACTGGTAGGTTAAGGGGTGGGCCATTCTGCTTTTAACTGGTGATAAATGATGTCAAGGGTGAGGTCCCCAACACTCTGCAACTGAATGGTCCATTGCCAGCCATTGTTGAGGACAAACAACAAGATAATCCTCCAATCCTTCTCTATATCTGCTGTGATTTAGAGCTTCTCCAAATCACTGACCACTCGATCTCCTGTACACTTTATACTTTCAATGATCCGTACGAAAAAGGCACATCTTCACATTTTCTGAAACAGCACATGGCACTTTGAGGTGCTCGGCGTTGTTCTTGTTAATGAAAGCGATGCGATTAAAGACATCACCGGGAATCATTATGTTGTTCGTGTTGAAATATAATCTTCATTGTCGTTACCCCCCTTTTTTTCGGCGCTAATATACTTTGCCGCTCAGGGCGATTCAAATGCTCTGGAACATGTGGCTCCATTAGAGGGATAAAAGGGAGGTTGATAAATTGTCCTTTTAGTCCCTTTCTTTGACTCCACAAATTTACATTATCTAACAGGGAACAAATGAAAAGGCCCTGATTAGTGTGGAATGAGTTGGAAGAGAAGCCATTCATCTTTGTTAGCATCCCCCTGTGTTCTTTTATGTTGTGTTTTTACAGGGATGGGAGCCAGTGTGTTTTTCCCATTGGACAGGGCAGCTCGCGGACTGACAGAGTGGTCATCACTAACACTCTCTGTGTCCCCCTTAAACAGGAGTTCAAGACTCTGAATGCTGGTGACTTCTGAATAACCTCCTGAGGTAGTGGGAGCTCACCCTTAAATGACCCCTCACTCTGAAGAGTTCTTGGGGGGCATGAAAGGGGTCTTCAGACCCACTGTTAGCCTTGTGGGCAATGAGAGATTGGAATTCGGAGAATGTTACCCCTTCTACAAAATTTCAAAGGCCATGGTCAGCAGATCTTTCACTAAGGAGTTTGTGCACAAAGAATATTATTGTAATCCTCTGTATGTAACACTGGCCAACAAGAATGCTGATCTAAATTGGTGGCACTGAGAGGAGAACTTGTAAGCTGGCGCAAATATGAAACACTTTGTAAATGATTAATATTTCATTTTAATTTGATTTTTTTGGTTAATAGCTCAATGATGAGTTTCTCACTGCTGTAAACAAAACCATTGAATTAACACTTCACAATAAGATGCTGTTTGTTATTATTTGTAAAGACATTAACAAACATAAGCAAACGGCAACACTATTATATTTTAAGCATCTATTAATCCTTTTTAATGTTAGTTAACATCAATACAGTTTAGTTATGGTGCATAAACTAATGTTAACAGGGGACAATGCATTATTAAAGGCAGGTTAAACTAGCATTAATAAATTCTGCTTTACTATTATATATTGCTAGATCATTTAAGCAAACGCATCAAGTAAATTATTAACCAATAGCACATTATTGTAAAGTAAACACATGTTTTTTACCATCAACATGCTTGATTCTATTCCGTCCAATTCTTTTCGATAAAAAACAGCTAGCGCATTATTATTCCCACCACTATTCTTATATATCACATAAGTAGCAATAATGTTGTTTTAAAAAGTTTTCCTAAAGTGTTGTACATAATTACGTGTGATCCGTTGTTATTATTAAGTAAACACAACGTTGTGTTCTTTCCTAGTTTGTGCAGGCTGTCATTGGGAGAGGTCTGGCCCTCGCCACCCCCTCGGCGGGGCCCCTCAAGTGGCAGCAGCGAATCCTGAGTCAGATCGCGGACAGCAACGGGGAGATGCTGCCGTCCAGAACGGAAAAACAAGACACTTTATATAAAAACTGCACAGTTTTTTTCATATTCCTCAAAGCATGGATAATAACGACACATATCTGCATCTAAGTAAGTGTTGCTTGCGTTTTCTTTCTCAACAGGGCTGTGAGATTTGACCGCTTCTGGTTTGGAGTGCTCCCCAATATTCTGCGTTATCTGCACTGTGAATTCTTTCTGCGGACTTTGGCCATAAATAACACGTGTCACGTGTATTGACTTGTAACCACTGCCAATGTTAAAATCAGGTGATAAAGATTGTGTCTCTCGGTTAGGGTCAGGGGTTGGCACTTTAATTGCGCTTATGTAATTTATAGCTTTCCAGAGCTCCTCTTGTTAAACTGTTTGCTGTCGGGTTGTTATGAATAGGTCTCAGTTGGTATCTGGACAGCAGGATGTCCAGGGTTATTTATTTAGCAACACTTTTGACTTTGGGAAGTTCTTGGAGAGGTGTGTGAGACAACCCAAGATTTCAGAAAACTGACATAAACATATCTTGACATAGTTTTGATGACGTCTCATGATCTGTGTTTGACATAGCAGCCTTAAATAATATATAGGATTCCCAACTTTGGCCCAAATGCTGCACACATCTTCATAGATCCACCATCTTTACATGGCATTGAAAGGTGTACATAATGCCATGCTATGACGAAACCCCTTGTCAAAGATCCTATGGATTCTTATTGGAAATGTGTTTAAGAAGATTTTTATGAGAAATTTGTCCTGGATTCTAATAAGAATTTTTATCATATTTTGGAACCATACCTTTGGATTTTAATGAAATATTTCTATTGGATTCTAATAAGAATTTCTATCATATTCTGGAACCATTCCTTTGGATTTTTATGAAATATTTGTAATGTATTCTAATAAGAATTTCTATCTTTTTTATTTTAAGAGTATTCCTATAAGAAACATTATAAATTCTATTAAGAATGCAGTACAACTTTCTATAGGATTCCAATAAGAAATTAAACATGCACATTATATAAATAAATATATATTTACCACAGAATTTTAAGCACTATCCAATTGGATTTTAAGAATCAAATAGGATCATTTAGGATAAACTGAATTTCTAAAAGGATTTTTTTGACAAGGGATCGGGTTATGTCAGTAGAGCAGTTGTGAAATATTTGCTGATGGTTGTATGACATATTAGACAGCATATGTACGTTTATGTCTGCTGAAGATCTGGAAACCGTCTGCTGTGTTTAATCATCTGCTTAACATCTAAGAAAGAGTTTCTCCATACTGACATGTTATAGAGGTCTGAGTTATATGACATGTGATAGCAGACGTCTCAGAGATGTCTTGCAGATGACAATGCAGACGTCAAATAGATACCTGTTAGCTGTATATGTGCTATGATGTTTATTAAAGGAATATGGCTTATATTAATGTAATTGAACGGACAGATTTTATTAATGCGTTATGTCCAGTGCATGACATCACACATAATGATGTTTTCAACACATCTGGACTCTGAGGTGGAGGTGTTTTTCGCATTTCTCCCTAAAATAGCTAAAAGGGCCAAAGGTTTGTCATAACGTATGACATCATTCATGGAGTCATGTTTACCTCATTTACACCTGCCAAACTCTGTATCTGAATGTCTATTTTAGGTATTTCATCAGGCTTGCTGTTAGTTGTGTAGACCTAATGTCCGGCAGTACCTCGAGCTTCGTCGCAGTGTAAGCACGTCATTTCACACGCAGAGCATTTCTGTGTGCATGGATGCAATGGGCCCATTCCTATACTTGTGCCTTTTGTTATTGTAACAAATTCCTGTGATGCAAGTATCATTGTCCTTGCAGGCTAAACAAATAAACACTGTTGGCATATGGTTTCAGAAAGGTAACAGGGTTGACAGTTTATTACGTCATCACAAGCTTTTTAAGGGTGTGAAACTTAAAAAATGCTTGAGAATAACACTTATCAATAATCAATCATTATTATAATTCTGAGAGCAGAGCAACAAAACTGATAAGAGAAGACATTGATCCTTGAAGGTTTGACTTCTTAAAAGGTTAATGATGTCATTAGTTGGCTATTTATGATCATGGCATAGTTTATGGTTTAATGTTGCTTAAAGAAATGAGGGGGCTTCATTATCTTAACCATTTATTAGTTCAGTAAAACATTATATGCAAAAGTTTGCCATGTTGAAGATATTTATTAATCCACCAAAGAACAGTATTCCTTTTGACAGTATTCCTTTTAGATATTGTTGTGTCTTGGGACTTAGATTTATGATATATCTACTTGTTTTAGGTATCCTATTCTTTCATTACAAATGGTACACTGCCATGATTTGGTGTCATCTTACCTCTGTGTGTTGACTTTTGTGAAATCTTAATTTAGTGGTGATTTTAATCTAGTACTAAAACAAGTTGGGACACATAGAGCTTGATCCATTAGATTACATTTAGTCAAAACTGCCTGGCTTTTAATGGGGACCACCTACAACATATGCTGTTATTCAGCTTGCTAATGTAATTGACCATTTTTCTACCCAAGTTATGACTGGCTCTCTCAAGGCCAGTTATTGAAGAACCATGTTCAAGATCACTCAACCTTAATGCGTTAAGCTGTTGGTTGTTGTGAACTCCTTTAAAGGGTTATTCCTAGAGACCTATTAACACGAAAACATTTTTTACACTTGACTACCGGGCAAAAGTTTTGGGACACTTACATATACATTTATAATTTTTTCACAGTTTACAAAGTAATTAATTAATTTCAAAATAAGATTATCACAGTTAATAACCTTTGTATATACACCTCTTGAGTAGAATTTGCAGAAATGTTTTCTCATCATTTTATCAAGCAGCTTCTTAAAGTGTCATTGTGAGATGTTTGTAGGAAAAAGTCCCGGTCTATTCTGCGTTCTTATTGGCTGTTCTTTGTTTAATAATTTGTCAAAGTTTTCAATTTAAATTTTTTTTTAAATAAAATTCACTGAAAAACATGAAAAACATGTGTTTGCTAAATGATATATATCTGTAACATTTTTATATTTTAATGTTATGAACACAGTTTTGATTAAGAAAGTATTTGACAGTGAATGGTAAAGCTAATCAGCATACACATTTCCACTGTGATGTAGAACTAAACCTTATTATCAGATTCTGGACTTGCATTAATAAACCAGCCCTCTTGTGATCCATACAGGGTAAGCTCTTAAATCTGAGTAGGTAATCCCTCCTCCTCATATCCCCTGGGGAATTGTTTTAAGAACTCCCAACTCACACAGTCAGACTATAAGATATCATTTGAATATTTTTAGTAAGATGACATTTGCCAGTATTATTTAATGGTGGTACCAAAATGTGAAGGTTATTTATATATTCTGTAAAATGGAATCTCAGTTTGCACAACAGTGGTTAATATAACAACACAGAAAAAAAGCTTTCTGTTGCTATGACAGCATTTAAGCAAGATTATCACTGCTAATGATTTGAAAGACTGTTAGTTTTTTAGATGGATTCAATTTATGTTTTCTTGTATACTCTAGTTTATGTAATTTTTTAGAATATCTGGGACTGGTCATAAATTCTATATTAAAGCTATTCCTAACCTTTTTAACGATTGAGTGAATTTATTGATTTCTTACCTGTCTCGTTTAGACAGTTTGTGATCACTTCTTATAAAACTTTTTCAACTTGTACAGGTTAAATCATTTTTCAGTGCAAAAAAAATCTGTGTTTATTGGGACACATGGATAAACAGTGATTGTTGTTTTTGGACAGGTTTTTAACCAGGGGTTTGTTTGCAAGATAACGTTGCTGCACCATCAATGTTGTCATGTCAGACTGTCCTGGATGCTTAAACACACACACAATACTCAAAGATATAAATCTTACCCAGTCTGTGAAAATTTGGCTAAACTTTTAAAGTGTTACTTTTAAGGTTTAAAGTGTTTTGGAAAAAAACTGCATCTTGAATCATATTTGAAACAAGAAGATATAGTAAATTGGTAAGAAACATTTATGGAGCAGAGAATAGGTTCACTACAGAACAATATGGCATGGCAAACTTTTTTTTTAAACTTTTATTTTAAATTTGACACTAATCTCGTTCATGGAAACAGGGAGACTTTAAGCAGCTAGTCAGGTCTTTTTCTGTCCGTTTCTGTAAGCAAATCTGATATCCGTATGTTGTTCCAGAGACTGAATGTTCATGTGCAGGAACTGTGGCTGTGAACATGAACACCCTGTCACTCCAAAGATGGATGTTCCTTCTGATCGGAATGTGACATTTAAATGCCATTAATACGAGAATCTCAGCAGGAAAGGAAAGCACTTTCTTGTGTGTACAGGGCATGTCTTTGAATCTGATCTATCCGCTTAATACAAATTGTGACACATGAAAGGTACAGAGCCATTTGAATGCAAGGACCAGGAGATATCACAGAAAACTGGCCACTCTATCATATCTTTTATATGCAGTGAAAGTGAGTGACCATGACTGATTGCATGTGGCAGGGTAAAGAAATTAATGCTAATGCGTGTGCATTGTGAAGGTCGGTGTTAGATATTTTCCTCTTTTTATACTGTCAGGCGGATTTTTACTGAAGGGTTTGTTTTGGTCTATTAAGGACATTCTGGTTGAATCCTGCTATAAACCCGCAGATACCTAAGTTTGGCTCGCATGTGAGACTAGAAAAGTTAAAGATAAGATTGCTTAATAGTGTGTGTTAATATCACATTATCATATGAACATTCTACATAATCAAGGTTTTCATCTAAGTTGTGAAAGAGCTAGTTAAGTTTAAGTGGGTAATATATGAAAATATAAATCATTTGACTTCCAAATAGGATGGATCCTTGGACAGATCATAACATTTAAGATTAAAGCTGTGTTACAGGGTAGTTTACAACTTTGTGTCATGTTAAAACTATATGACTTTCTTCTGTAGAATACAAAAGATGATATTTGGAAAAATGTTGGCAACAATTGGTGCAACCAAACAACAGTGGTACCCATCAACCCATTAAGCATCGGTTTTGTTACAATAAAAGTAAATGCTGCTGTTGTTCAGTGTAAAACAGTCTTCAAAATATTTTCTTCTAAATAAGTCATACAGCTTTGAAAGAACAAGAGGGAGCGTAAATCATTTGACAGATGATTTTATCCAAAGCAACTTGCATTCCATTATACTGTACATTCATTCTAAAAAGTGTAATCTGTGGAATCAAACCCATGACATTGGGTATGCTAGCGTAATGCACTAATCAATGAGGAAATAGGAAGGCTTTACATACACATTAATGTATGATAAGATTCATATTATTTTATCCAACCAGATCTTTCACTTTGATGAATTTGATGTATCTATAATGCGACGTGTGATGAGTGCGAAAGTCAGTCACACGTTTGACCCCAGAGCTGTGAAAATGCAATCAATCATTACCCTCATAGCTGAGATGTCTCACAACATTTCTGTCATTTAAATGTCAAACAGTCACCCTGTGTTTTCTATATTCTATAAATTTGTGGAAAAGCATGACCAGGTCAAAAATCTAGATGCATTACAGAACTGTATGATGCTATTCTACATACAATATATTTTCCCTCCTTCTGTGTACAGGTTCTTCTTTGCACGTAACCCACGGCCACCTAAGCTCTCCTCCGTCCCAGCCTCCTCTCAGCTCTATGGTGTCTCACCACCACTCGTCCATCATCAATGGCATAGGATCCCCCTTCTCAGTCATCACCTCATCTTCACCTGCAGCATCCATGCCCACCACCTCTGGCATGGGCTATGGAGCACTCCACAGTCCACAGGTACACTACAGAAAATAATCATATCAGAAGGATTATGTTTCAAATGTATTGTACTATCAAACCAGCATAAAACTTACATCTTATATATAGAATACCAAAATGTAATAGGATTAAACCTTTAGTTTTGCATGTGTTATTTGCAATTTGATAATTCACCCCAAATAAAAACTGTGTCATCATTTACTCACCCTTTTGTCATTTCAGACCTGTAATCTTCTGCATAACATAAAATATATTTAAAATTTTTTTGTATCTGGCACCCATTCACTTCTATAATATGGACACAAGACCATTGTCAGTAAATAGAAAGCGCCAGTTTTTGTAACAATAGTCATTTCAGGTTTAAAATTACCAAAAAGATGAATAAATGGTGAATAAATTTTAATTTAAGGATGATTTTACGTCTGCAGAACACAAAATAAGATTTAAAAAAAAACGATCTGACACCCACCCACTAATATACGTCTTATTCAACCCATCGCCATTTTTAATAAAAAAAAAGAAGGCTGTAAGAGATAGCAGCCGAGCAGCAAACAAAATATCCCATTATTGCGTTCTGATGATGATTGCTTAAAAATAAGTTATCAGTATATACATTTTTATTGGACCTGTTTGCGAATTTCAAGTTTGAACTTTGAGTTCAAGGTTCGGTTCTTAGGTCGATTTGGACCTGTTTGTTTGTTTGTTTGTTTGTTTGTTTGTTTGTTTGTTTGTTTGTTTGTTTATTCGCTCAACAATAATATGTGTAAAATGTGTTTTGAGTAATGGATAATTGGTGACAGAAATATGAGTAAAGTAGTTTTTCAGATCTATAATAGTTAGTTATTCACTATTCTATGGAAATACTTTAAAACAAAGGTACAAATGTTTTGATTACCAGTTTTAAAAAACCTTGAAATGGTCTGTAAGTGGATTTTATTTTAATAGAAAATGTTGGGAGAAATCATGTTTGGGTGACTATCCCTTTAACATTCACAGATTCTGAGGACAAACTGTGACTGCTCACACAACAGCCAATGAGGAAATACAGAATGGCCTTTAAATGCATCTCTCTCCCTTCCTCTGCAGGGCCTCCCTTCAGCCTGAGGGAGAGCAGCCCATTCAGTTTAGTCTAGCCTAAAAAGACCTAATGTACCGTGACGGACAGCCCTAGTGTAACCTTGGCTCACATGGAGAGAGATATCATTGCATTGAGGCTGCGGTACAGCAGGCGCAATATGCCACTCATCTAGAAAGCTGCGGAAACCTACCATAAAATTAGCAATAAATAGGGTTATATGTGAATGTCCTGCATGGGTGGAGAGACTCCTATATATGGGGAACGGTTCTTGTGAGTGAGGCGTAAAAGCTTTTTAATAATAAATAGACTATATGAGGCAGTTAAATGGAAGTGAAGGACTGGTGTGTATCACCTTCAAGGCATCTGTCTACTTTGGCACTCAAACATGCTTACCGTTTTAGGATAAATACGCATGATGGTGCGCATGTGAGTGTGAAGGTGTGGGGTTATTTGGGGTTTGGGGTGTAAAAGTGAATACTTCACAACTGTTAACATGAGTGGTTGGTTGCGTTTGAAGGCGTGAAGGGAAGATGTGTTAGTGCTCTATTTAGATGAAGGCTTAAGGCTGGTTTCCTGCGGTTTGAAAGAGGGGGCTGTTGTATGAAATATGCATGAACTATTCCTGAGTTTCATGAAAAATGAAGATTGTGATATTGTGTGAAGGATAAACACATATTGAGCTTGCAGAAAGACCGCTGAAGTATCAGGGGTTTTGTTTGGTTGTATTTATTTTCAACTCTGTACCCTTTGTCTCTCTTGGCATGTGTGTCTAGTTATATTGTATTCATAACTGTAAGTTCTGATGTTTGACCATGATCTTCCTTCACACAACTTTTAATATGGCTACCTGCTTCCCCCTACTGGTGAAGGTCAATTTAGAATGACAATTGTAATCATTTACTCAGCCTCTTTTCATTTCATTTTTTCAGCACAACACAAAATAATATATTTAGAAAAATGTTGAACATAGCAACTCACATTCATTCACTTGAATTGATTGCTGTTTTTTATTCAAAATAGGATCCTTTGTGTTCTGCGGAGAGAGAAATTCACACAGGTTTAAAAAAGGAGAAGATGGAGACTAAATGATGACACGGTTTAATTTTTGAGTTACTTTTCACTTTAAAGTCAATAATTGTCAAACAGATTGTTATGACCTGTTGCTGTGTCAGTTTGTCCAGTTGGAAAACCAAAGGAATATGACAGCATTCACAGTATTTCAAATCATCAACCGAAAGTCTTAAAATGTTCTCTTCCCGGCACATTAAACCCCACATTCAACCCCTTCCTCTCTAATGCCGACTATATACACACCAAAGTTTACATTCCTTTGTTGCAATATTTCCCATCACTGCGACATAAACTGTTTACTGTTCATGTCTGTTAAGGCATATAGCCAAAACGAGAGAAGGAAAGCCATATATAAACATTCTCAGGTCAAGTGACCAAGAAGGAAGTGCTCAGGTAACAAATTTGGTTGTTTAGGTGGCAGGAATATACCCTAAGCACACACACGCCTCTTGTCACATGATAATTTTCTCAAGATTTTTTCTGACCTCTTTTACAGATGAACTCTTTAAACAGTATTAGCAGTTCAGAAGACATTAAACCTCCTCCAGGATTGGCCGGACTGGGTGGAAGTTACTCATGCGGCAGTCCAGGGTCTCTCTCTAAACACATCTGTGCCATCTGTGGCGACCGATCCTCAGGTAACTGCGATTGCACATGGGCATGTATCATCATGCCGATGCTCTTGTAGTACAATGACTGCTGATACGTTATAGTGAGGATTCTGTCATCACTGGCTCACCCCTATGTTATTACTTTCATGGAAGAATGAACACAAATAATGATGTTAGAACTAATGTTTGGAACAGACAGTTTCAGTCACCATTCACTTTCAGGGAGTAAACTCTTTTAGATGGAATTTAAACAATATGGGTTTTTTCTAATGGCTGACCTTAAAGTTTACATAAAAAGGAAAAGTGTGTCATTATTTACTCACCCTCTTATCTATTTTATCCTGTATGACTTTCTTTTATCTGCAATATACAAAAGAAGAGAATTTTTAAGACTGTTGGTAATCAAAAACCTAGTAACCAATGCGAGTCAATGGAGACCAATTGCTTTTTTTTAAATGCTTCTATGTTGTGTTCTGCAGTAGAGCCAAGTAAAACATTTTAAGAGGGTAAATCAATTATTTTCATTTTTCATAGAGCTTTTTCCTTTCAACCTACATATTAAACAAAACTTTGACACAACCTCTAAAATATTCTTCTTCTGCCTATAGGGAAACATTATGGTGTTTACAGCTGTGAGGGCTGCAAGGGATTTTTCAAGAGAACCATCCGGAAAGACCTCACATACACATGTCGAGACACTAAAGATTGTCAGATAGACAAGCGCCAGCGTAATCGTTGCCAGTATTGCCGCTATCAGAAATGTCTGGCCATGGGAATGAAAAGAGAAGGTTAGTATACTTGTATACTTGAATCAATGTCTGCTCTAAAATGTAGTCATTGAGAATTTAATAATATGGATTATCCAGGTCTGAACTAAATAGGTTTTCAAACAGTTCAACAAATTGCTTGCTAAAATTGTTTTGGTTTCTGGTAATGGATGAGTCTATCTAAAGAAACTGGTTGTCTTTTAATGTCCTGGTAGTTAAAATAGACAATAATTTTTATGATTGAGACGTTTCCGACCCAAGTCATGTGTGTGCAGCGGTGCAGGAGGAAAGGCAGCGTGGTCGAGAAAAGAGTGACAATGAGTTGGAATCCAGCTGCAGCTTTAATGAAGAGATGCCAGTGGAGAAAATCCTGGATGCTGAGCTCACTGTAGAACCCAAAACTGAAGCTTACCTGACTGAGAACAGCACTGGCAATTCGGTGAGAAGATGCCTCTAAGATTTTTGTTTGCATTTTAACTCATTTAGACCTTGAGATGTTAGGGATCTAAGGAGAACATTTTATATTAAATAAAAAGCACTATTAAATTGTAAATCCTTTTATAGTTTTATGTTATTTAATAATATTAATGAAAACATATTTCCACAATTTTTAGAATACCCTAGATTAGCACCATTTTCGATCATCTTGTTGACTTAAATTTGACTTAAATTTGATTGAACAGAAAATAAACATACTGAAGCTTTGGTGTACCAGATTACAACATATCATAAATTTCCTAAATTCCCCCTATTTAAGAAATTAAGAGGTCTGATTCTTTTACACAAGCCCCACTATTGTTACACAACATGAACATATTTCTGTCTCTTTTTTGCAGACAAATGACCCTGTAACCAACATCTGTCAGGCGGCAGACAAACAGCTCTTTACTCTAGTTGAATGGGCAAAGAGAATCCCTCATTTCTCTGAACTACCTCTGGATGATCAGGTTATACTGCTGCGGGCAGGTTAGTTGCTCTTTATGCTGATGCCGAATATGTGTGAAAAATGCAATTTATAAAGCCAATCTCACGGTGTGCGTGTGTGTTTGTTTAGGTTGGAATGAGCTGCTCATAGCTTCATTTTCACATCGATCTGTTACTGTTAAAGATGGAATCCTGTTGGCCACTGGCCTGCATGTCCATCGCAGCAGTGCTCACAGTGCAGGAGTGGGCTCCATATTTGACAGGTCAGATTCATATATTTCATTTGCATGTATTGTATAAAATAGTGAAACAGTGTTTAACAACATGAATCAGATTTGCAACAGTTTGCTTAAAGTTGTGGTTTACTGTAAGAAATTGTCTGATTTTAACTTTAGCTTTCATAAATTTAGTTTCTGTAGATCCAAAGCGCAATGCTAAGTAATAAAAGTTTTTACTGTGTGTTTTTTTCTAGTCTAAGGTCTGACTTTTTTCTTGTCTGAGTCTTATTGTCTATATACTGTGTGCAGGGTATTAACAGAGCTGGTGTCTAAGATGAAGGACATGCAAATGGACAAGACAGAGCTTGGCTGTCTCAGGGCTATCGTCCTCTTCAACCCAGGTGAGGGTCTGTCCAGACACATAAGATCTATTTTCGATAGTCTACAATACACACAATTAGGCACAATTAGGTTTAATGTGCTATGTTTAAATTTACGTCTGTATGTAACACATTTCAATGAAAGAAAAATTTATACAAACATTTTTTGTTTTCATTTTTTTATTTATTATAATTTGTTCATTTTAATGTCAATACAGTTGTTTGTGTTTGATCGTATCACAAAAAAAATAAATTTACATGAACTAAAATTAGTAAATGCAGCAGAGGTATTGATAATCCTGGATATTCCGTTTAAAATTGTTGAAAATCTTTTTTTTCAAAATGTAAGACTTTCAGTTTTACAAGATGACTAATCTAATGTGTTTTTATGTTTTATTTAACTGTCCACTTTGTAGATGCAAAGGGATTGTCAAACTCCTCAGAGGTGGAGGGATTAAGGGAAAAGGTGTACGCATCGCTGGAGGCCTACACCAAACACAAATACCCCGACCAGCCCGGCAGGTACTTGACTCACCTTGATATTGTATTTATATCAAAACACTTCTTTTTCTCTTTATTGTATGAAACAATTTTGCTTGTTTATTTGCATGAACAAATATATAAGTCACATATTGTACTGGTAGTTTTTAAGCAATTTTGATGCCATTTTTAAGGTTTGCCAAGCTACTCCTGCGTCTGCCCGCTCTGCGTTCCATAGGGCTGAAGTGCCTGGAGCACCTGTTCTTCTTCAAACTAATTGGAGACACGCCCATAGACACTTTCCTAATGGAGATGCTGGAAGCGCCACACCAGATCACATGACACAAGGCTTTCTACCTGTAAATATCCCCCTGCGCACACTTACCCCAAGTTAACAAAAGAAAAGTTCTTATTTTGTACCAAGCACAATGTGAGAAACAGATTTGTATTGGTATTTTCAAGGAAAGAGACACTGTTAACATAAAATGTAAGATTACTGTAAACTTTTATTTGTACATAGATTTTACCCACTGTGATAGATACAGCGACTAAATGTGAATTTATTTAATTGAAAACAGAATTGTATAAAGAGTCACCAGCATTGAGTTTTAAAATTCTGTGGAAATAAAAATGATTTAAAAATGTCTTGTTGATGATGCTGTTATTACAAAAAGTTGTTTTGACATTGTGGAAAGTGTATGACTTCCTGTTCTTTTATGTTCTATTGAGGACAATTACACAACAAACCACCCAGACACAGAACATTGATGGGAAATAGTGACAGTGTGGGATTTTGTGGTCACATAAAACCGATTTTGCCTTCATTATATCAATGGGTGTTTTATTGACATTTTATAAAGTAATAAGGTAAATTGTGGGAATTCTAAATTGTGGGAATTCTTATTCTTAAGGTCAAAAATTTTGGATTAAAAGAAGACAAAAATAGCATTGTTCCAAAACAAACAGCAGTATGGCCTTTGTCAGATTTGGGTCCATTTTTAATTTTCCCTTTTCCTGTCCGATGAAAAAAAAACCTTTAGCAAACTGCAAAGTTAGCACTTGTTTAAGTTAAGGCCTAAACAAAGATGATTAAAAATTGATTTCTTAAGATTTTTTGACACTCTTATGTAAAATGGAGCTTTCAAAGGTCACCTGATGAATTTAAAGCCGACAGAAATTTGACCTGAAATAGCTAGCTAAATTATACTTGAACACTAAAAAGATTTCACAGATCATTGTGACAGTCATAAAATCAAAAGCTGACATTCAAAATCAACATTTAAATGACCATTGAATACCTTTAAATTGCATTTCAAACACCAGCAGACTTCATATTCTCAATCTCAAATCAACAGACAAAATGCATATTAGCTCAGGCTGAAATCTATAGTATTTAGTAGAAAAGTTAATTAAATGTAAATGATTTCATTCAGCTGATGTGACTCAGTGGTTTGGGATTACTCTTTCTTCTTAAATTTATAAACACTTGTAAAGTGTCTGGACTAACAGGAAAGAAAGAAAAATAATGCTTTTTTCAGAAGACATTAATGAAATGTGCTGCTTTCATTTGCCTCTGTTGTGTGTCTAGACTGAAGGTATTTATATTGGTTCAAAACTCATTTATGGGTTTATACATCATAGGCCATGACAACTCAAATATCATTCTTTTGGCCAAAATCTCACCAGTGGAAATACTATATCATTCCATTTATTTTCAAATGTTTATTGTATATTTATTTCAAGTTGCAGCAGATTTGTAATTAACAAATAATAAAATTAATATTACAGTCTGTTAAAAATTAACATTAAGATTGATAGATTTTCTAGATATTGTGTATTTTTACTAACAATAAAACCTTATTTTAAAGCATTACCAATAATTATCAACAAAAAATATGCAAAAAGTAATAAAATACTGACAGAACAAGTACATTTCAACTGTCAATGCTCAAATGTAATTGAAAATGTGAAAGGAAAAGTTAAAATATGAAAATACCTTCATATTAATGCAAACTGAGCTAATGGGTTATTGTAATTTTTTGATTAAATTGTAATTATTTAATATTTTAAGAGAATTTATCTTCATATATTTAACCGATGTCCATAAAAAATGAATACATTTCAACAACCCATTTTTCCAGTGCAGTAAATTGTGCTCTATTTTTATGAATGTACTGAAGCTAAATTACCATTTTGAAATAATCGGACTATTAGTGGGGTGGCATTTTTCTTTCCTAAAAAGGTATTATAGTTAGTATTGAAGTTGCTCTTCCAGAAATGAGATGTCTAAACAAAACATCTATTGTGTTTGACTGTTTTGACAAAGGTGTCTGAATGGTGGGTGTCCCTGAGGCAATGTGAAGTCTATAACCAGAGTCTGGGTTTGAAATAATGGCTGCAGTATGTTTGAAGGTGTGGTACGCTGCTCATTCAAAAACATTACTTCAAAACAAAAACCACTGCCCACAAATAGGATGTTTTTCCTCTCGCTTACGTTTGTTCACAGCACATGGTAATTTTATTGCAACAGAAAGAAAATATTACAACTGACAACTGAAACATTACATAGCACAATATATTTTTAATGACCAGTTTGTTGGATTTGAGTGTTAAGTGGTCATTACTCCGCCATTTTGTCTCATGAAAGCTTTGGCAGCCCAGCGGTCTTCCAGATTGTGTAGGAAGTTGACTTTAATTTGTGTATATATAAAACATGCAAATATTTATGAAATCTCCCACTTAAAGTCCATTAAAAAAAAATAGAAATATGTCTTAAGGTTAATAAGTGGGCAATTTTTAAATTCTAAATACATAAATAACCGAGAACAACATGTGAATATAGGAATATAATTGAATTGAGAATTACGGACAAAGAAATTCGTGTCAATTTTGAAGCTTTGAAATTTTTGAATTTTTATGTTAGGGAAAAAATCTGATTTACTCAATATTTCTATTAACATCCATAAGGCTACATTTTGAATATTAAAATATATTAATTATTTTAAAGAGCTTCCCTTGGCTGTTTATTGGATATTTTTTATTCTGGTTTGTAGTTTTAAATGAACATAAATCTTGAAAAGTTTTTGTCTCCCAAAGTTGGTGTCCATTTTTTCACCTCCATAACACAGGTTTATCTATCTTTTTATAATAGAAAACTTGTTCATAGACTGACACTATCAACAAGGGTTTTTTATAAGATAAACAGTTCAGTTCACCATTCTAATAACTTTCTAAGAGCATTTTTATGTGACGTTTACAATGCAAAATGTCACGTCCATAACGCTGAAATTGCCCATTTGTAGCTCTCTTATTGCTCTGACACTTCATGTCAACAATTTTGTCTATTTGTGTTTTCCTACAAGAAAATCTTAGCGTTATTTATTAAATAATGACTGAAATCCATTAAGTCTTTTGAACTGTGAGGGAGCAATCACAAAGCAATAAAACATGATCCAATGCAGACCAAAAAAGGTCAAATAGCATCTGTAACCAAATAAAGTCTGAAAAAAAGCAAGCCCTCAGGATTTGATTAAAAAAGGTTACTTTTTGGACAAAGAATTGACCGCATATGACACACTGAAATCAGATCCAATGGACAACCGAACTTTAATAACCATTACTTTTCTGATATATGAGGAACATTATAGTTATATGAGAACATTAGTGACTCTTCTGTCTTGTGTTGCTTGTGTAGTCTGGAATATGAATGTGTATTTGTGTGTGTAGGAGGTTAGATCCTCCAGTCTTTACATCATCATGCTTTAATTGGGCTGCAGTGGTTAATTAAACAAGTTTCTGGACAACAGAAGAAATCCAGCTGTTAGATGATATAAAAGAAGCGAAGTAGCCATCGACTGAAGGTGAGTAAAGGAAGGAGCTTCTATTCGGTAGGTACTTCTTCTAAAATACAAATATGCTGATAAAAATCTTAAGTCATGTCTTTCTTTTTAACAGGATTTTCATCCATTGTAACATTGGAGATATTATCATGACTGGATCAACTCTGGTTTCATCTCTCATGGCACTTTTCTGTGTTCTCTTGCCTCTGTGTGCTGCTCAAGGTAAATCAGATATAGGTGATGTCTCAGGCTTTGTTCAGGTTACATGCTTAAAGTAATATTATTGAATTAAGGCAGTTGCAAGGGAAGATGCGGCGAGCCGTTTGCTCGCGGGCAGATCTGTAACTGTGACTACAACTGTTTTGTTCATGGGGAGTGCTGCAAGGACTTTGAGGAAGTCTGCACTACCGGTAAGATGATCCATACAAATCTTAAGTGTTGTCAACATTCATTTGCATTTCCAATCAGCAGTTTGGGTACATTTATTTTTTTCCATTTTCTAAGTTATTTAAAAAAGCAAGTCATTGTCAAATAACAAGCAATATTAAAAAGATTCAAAAGAATATTTTTAAAATCTTAAACCATTTTCTTCCACTACAAAGAGCCTTTCCCAAAAAAAGATTTTTGGATGTTTAAAGGAACAAATATTAATATTTTTTCATGATGATGTTTTTGTGAAGATAGAATTGATAGAAGAACAGCAAAGTGTGTCCAAATTTGTTTAAAGCTGGTTAGAGCTGTTTTATTTCTTCCTATATTAAATCAGTTAAATCTGTTTTCCTTTATTAAATCAGTTTGATGAGATTTCCTTTATTAAATCAGTTTTCCTGTATCAAGTCAGTTTGATCAGTTTTCCTGTATCGAATCAGTTAAATCAGTTTTCCTGTATTAAATCAGTTATATCAAGTTTCCTGTATTAAATCAGTTACATCAGTTTTCCTGAATTAAATCAATTTAATCCATTTTCCTTATTAAATCAGTTCATTTTGTTTTCTTGTGTTAAATCAGTTAAATCAGTTTGCTTTGTTAAATCAGTTCAATCAGTTTTCCTGTATTAAATCAGTCTGTTTGGTGTTGTGTTTGACAGGTGACTCATGCAGGGGTCGGTGTGGAGAGACATTTCTTCGTGGGAAAGATTGTAATTGTGATCCAGACTGTGTCTCTTACAACACCTGCTGCTCTGACTATCGCAAACAGTGTGGTAAGAAACTAAATCTGCTTTATTTTAGGAAAGTAATTGATGAGATGCGGCTTTTAAATGCTTCACATTTTGATTGATTTCTTTACAGATGCTGTCTCCAACTTACAAGCTGCAAGAAGTTCAAAGTTAAACAAACCAACAGGTTTTAATATAATGTCTATTTCTTGTTATTGCATGACTTGCTGAAATGCTTAGTTCTGATTGGTCAATTGCAAATTTAAATGTTTGTTTATTGCCAATAATAATCACTTAAAACTAATAATGCAGTTAATGTTATTTTACTCACACAAAAATTACCATCTGTCATCTTGTAGATAAACTACTTCATGACCTTATGAATACATTTCTCTTCGCAGACAAGTTAATATTTCAAATAAAACATTACATAGGTTAATAAAATTGTTCTAAATCATATTTTAAATCAAGTTATTTTGCAATAATAGTTGTGTAATAATCTGGATAATGTTCAGATGGGCAGTTGTCATTACAGAATAAACTCCATCAGACAAGACTGCTGTCTGTACATTATCCCATACTTATCATGGATCTTTGTGTAATGAACATCAGTTTTTGTCAAACCTGGTTTTGTTTTGTCTTCAGATTACACCGAACAGTGTATGGCAGCATGTCTTGCAAATCATAACCCAGAGCTCCTGAGAGATGGTAAATTTAGACAGAAGACACAAATGTTTTATGTTTTGGGACACTAAAGGGAAATGTTTCTCATTATTTAAAAGATAACTTTTGATCTGATCATGTATTCATGAATTTCTGAAATTTGTTTAATAGAAAAATATATAGTTTAGCAAATGTAGTTTTGTTTTGCCAAACTTACATTTTATTTAATAAATGTTTTTGAAATGGATGACTTTGATTGAATATTAAAGAAATAACAGCCAGCAAATGCATAGAATAGATTTAATAATTCTTTTAAAAGCATTTCAGGGTGAGACCTAAAGACTGCTGGATAAAATGATCGTTCCCTTTGTTTTATTTCATAATATTGATTTGTTTATTATTACTCTTAAATGTAGAAAAATATGATAAATGAGCAATTGTCCCAAATCTTTTGACCTGAAGTGTATTATATATTCTTTCCTAGGAGTAAGTGCTCTTGACGTTATGGCTCCATCAGATGCCCCAGCACTTATCGCTGGAGTTCCAGTCGCCCAGGCCCCCAACATTTTTGGCCCTATGACGCCCTCTGACATCCCAGGTGACACGATTAAACATTAAAAAGACTGCAGATTTAAATACTGACTAGCATATCCTTACAGGCATTGCCTCAAACCCTTCTGGATTCCCGTTACCAAATCCAGCACCTGGACAAGGACATGTGGGAGGCTCTTCTTCCGGAAATCCTCTTACCATTCCCTTACAGGTCTCTTTCTCAGTAAGTGGGCAAGGTGATGGGCCATCCAGTGGTCCTGCCCCTGGTCGAGGTCGACCCAGAACTCTTGAAGACATAGCACAGTCCACGGGACCAAGCCCCCCTGCAGAATTAGGTATGATAACTATTCTGTATATGTTCACATGTAAGACCTGCGTTGCATTAAACTTTCCTATGCTTTCTTAAGATGCAAATATAAGCCCCGATATATGCAGCAGTGTTCCTATTGATGGAATTACAACTCTCTTCAATGGCACCATTATTGTTTTTAAAGGTAAATTTACCTTCATATATTTTCTGTTTCCCTCCACGACTGAGATTAAACAAAGTGATCTTCCCAGGTCACCATTTTTGGCTGTTGAATCCCAAGACAAGAAGAGCGGGTCCTGCTCGTAGCATCACAGAAGAGCTTGGCATCCCATCACCTATCGACACTGCCTTCACACGCTGCAACTGCCAGGGCAAGACTTACATCATCAAGGTATGAAAGAAAAACAAATGACAACATATTATACAGCATGGAACAAAAATACAATATTGAAAAGAAATTACTTGACTCTAAAATATTATGCATGTAAAATACATGTATCAGTCTTGTGTCAATGCAATAGAAATCAATAGTAGTTAATGTTGTTTTATCACCTACATTCTTCAAAATATCTCCTTTTTTGTTCTACATTTATAATGACATAAAATGTATAATTCTTTTGACGGAATTCTATCTCTTATAGGGGGATAACTATTGGGTTTTTGATAATGGTGTGATTGAGCCTGAATCTCCTAGATCAGTATCTAAGGACTTTGGTGGGCTCACTGGAGACATCACTGCTGCTCTATCCATCCCAGCCACTCGTAAGAGGCCTGAGACGGTGTTCTTCTTTAAGAAAGGTGTTAACCTCCCTTTATCCTATATGTAACGGTACATTTACTTACCAAAAGGAAGGGAATGTTAAAATCCTGTTTTGTTATCAGGGGGAACGGTTCAGAAATTCACTTATCCTCCTGGAAGTGGACCTAGCTGCTCTACAAGAAGAAGCAAAAACTCAGTCTACAGCAAGCTCAGACGTGCCAGACAAGCAGGTAGTGTGAATTTGTGTTTGGTTGGTGGAAGAACTAATAAAAAACTCAATATCCTATTGTAGTTATGCTCTCATGTTTTCAAGAATTGGTGTTGATCAAACTAAAAATGGTTCTTTTGACAGAGAACCAATTGTCAGGAGAGATCAATATCAGCCTCAGCTGGAAGGGTTTCCCCACCCCTGTGACTTCAGCCATGTCTGTACCAAACTCCAGAAAGCCAGATGGTTTTGATTACCTCGTTTTCTCTGGACGTAAGTAACAATTGATGGAAATAAACATTCAGGAACTGTATAGTTAATTCTTAAGTTAGTTCAAGCAGTTATTTAATGTATTTATATACATTGTTTAAAATTGTACTTAAGTGAATTTTTGTTCGTTTTTATATTTAGCACATTTTTGAGTTCTGTTTAAGTAAGTGTAATTTGTGAGTTAAGGGATTAAAAGAACGAAAAACTTTTAGTTTTAGTAATGCTTCATATATCTGTGTTCTCCAGCTAAAGTCCTCAACATCAAGATCAGTGGTGATCTGCCAACTTTGGCTGCTCCTGCCAGCAGTTCATCACAGCAGAATGAGATCAGAAGCTGGCTCAAATGTCCATAAAACATCTGCACTTACCAGACAACAGCAAAATATATTTCTCCATTTATTTGCAAAACTATTGAACACAGCGTCAGGACATTACTCACAAAATACAAAAAAATAATCAACAGCAATAAAGGTTCTTAAATGAAATAAAAACAATTAAAAGAACATTAGGCTGATTTTGGATGAATCATCTGTAGAGCTCTTCATGGATGTGTAATGAGTGTTGTTGCTGGGCAGACACTGTTAAGTCATGCGATTTAGATGGGGGTGCCCCTGTTGAAACCTCGACCCCGACCTCCACGGGGGAATCCAACACCTGCAGGATAATATTGACAACCTTGAGTCAGAGACATCAGTAAGACATCCAACCGAATTTACTTACAAAATAACCCATTCTTAGCCAAGACATTGAGTAATGTCCTGACACAAATAACAGCTTTTGTATATGTACTTCAAATATTCTTGCTTCATTAAAATCAGAAAAGCTTCAAATATAGTTTGTTTTTGTTAATGTGTGTGAGATAAATGGGTGAGGCAATTATGAGGATGGAGTGATTTATGGGGTCTGAATTTCTGACCTCTCCTTATGAGCTGATTCCTTCGGGGCAGCTGGTTCTGGGGAATGAGCCGACTTGCAGGTTTGACCTGTCCTGTACTGTTGCTACTAGTGTCTAAAACAAAAGAATTGATGCAGGAGATCAACAGGGATATAAAATCAACATGATTGTGAATTCTGTGCATACCTGCAGAGCTGGATGTGGGCTCTTGGCTCGTAGAGGGCAGGCTGGCATCATCAGCTGGCTGTGCAGATTCCATTTCTGTCTGGCTCTCAAGACACGCCTCACTACTCACCCTACCCACAATTATAAACATCCAATTATATAAGCATTATATAAGTTATTTAACTTTAATATTTCGTTGAACCACTCCCTTGATACTGAAGCTTTTAGGTCTGTTAAAATTCATGTTTGGAACAGTAACACCTGTCTTTGCATATGACTGTGATCAAAACTATTCAGAAATGCATTGCGAAATACTGCCCACCCATCACTCTCCGCCTCGGCTACAAAGACGTCATCCCCATCATCTCCCGGTACAGCTTCCCCTGGGGCCATCATATTGCCAGTGGATGTGCTCACCATGGGAACGGACTGAGAGGCCGTCTCTGACACATCAGACGGGTGGCTCTCCGTAAACACAGTCACTGTGTAAGAATGAATAGGGGAGTGGAGGAGTCATGTTTTTCATCAGCAGTTATGATTTCAAACAAACAGAAATCGAACATCTGCTCACCTGGAGCTGCCACTTGTAGAGGGGTGGTGGGTACACTCCTTCCTCCAGATTCCTCATCATGGGTAGGCAGGAAAAGAGGGCTCTCGTACATGCCCAAACCTACAGATCAGAAGAGATCAACCGTCATTTCCATGTCGCCATAAATGTTTTGTTAAACCTAGTGTCTTCACTCACCGCCATGTGTTGCCAAATGGCTTAAGTCAGAGTGAGATGAGCTAGCCTGGGGTATCATGTCTTCAGGAGGGCCGAAACGAAAGCGTGGTACCCCGGCAACCTGAGGTGAACTGATATGAGATCCATTAATAAAACTAGTTAATGATGCTACCCCTACCATCCCCTGAAAATGAAATAAAAGCATCTGGGACTCACTGAATGGCCTCAGCGAAGCCGTCCGTGCGGTGTGGTACCACAAGGGTGGGAGTGCTTGGAACCATCCTATCATCATCATCAAAGAAATGTTGCTATAGGAACAGAAAGATTGTAAGCAAGTGAAGTGCTAATATCGAAGTCAGTTTTGCTAGATGTTACAGAATTCACCAAGCTTCCGATTCCAGGCGTCAGCTGGGGTGCCCGACCCATGGAGGGCCGTCTGCTCTGTCCTGACTGTCTCTGTATGACACATATGGATTAAGGTTCTTTTTTATCAACATGATGCAAGCATAGGTAAGCCTTGGTATGTTTTGTTTTCTATACCTGGATGATGGGGGGGCCAAGTTCAGGAACTGGGTGAATGTTGAGGCGTGGGGGTGGGGTGTGATGCGGCCTGCGGGGAGATTGGGGTAGCCGTAGGCCTAGGGAAGTGGTGGTGGTGCTGGGAAGTGACTGTTGCTCCCTCATAGGCTCAGCAGAAGGAAAAGACTCAAGAGTGCTGACACTAGTTTCACCTACAAGCAAAAATATTCTTAAGATATTTTTATGACTGACATAACATTTGTATTTGCGCGTTTACATACCACTTTGAGAATCTGCCTGTTTCTGGATACAATCAGATGCTTCTTGACTTTCTTCATTGTCGACACCTGGATCTGCTGACCCTCCACCCTATAATCAAACCATGACACATGAGCAATTCATCTGAAATACAAACCAACACAAACTTAATATCAAATATTATAGATTCCAAGATCACCTCTGCCTCATCCCCCTCATAGGCCTCATTGCCATCACCGCTCCCACTGCCTTCATTACTCTCCTCTGCACCTTCTGCCATCCCTCCATCACCATCGTCATCATCCTCTTCATTTTCAGCATTATCATCTTCATACTGTACAAAAGAAAAATGGTGACCTGTCTTTAATAAAAGCTTGCCTGTAAAAGTAATGGTTAACATTTGTATTTACATTTATTAATTTGTCAGACGCTTTTATCCAAAGCAAGTATCAAGTATCCCGCAGTTGCCAATTATCACTGTAGAGCAAATGTGAGTTAGGTGCCTTACTCAAGGACAGTTCAGTCCTTGTCTGCTGGAAATGGATTTGAACTCGCCACCTTCTGCATACAAGTCCAATTCTCTAACCACCAGACCACAACTGACCCCCAGTCAGACCCCCAGGTTAATACAAGCTAACCTGTGCGGTTTCCTCTTGTTCCTCCTCTTCCTCATCAGTGGCACTGTCTGTCTCTATAATGATGACGTCCTGTCTGTACTCCTCCGATGAGTCTTGCCCACTGATCTGAGACTCTGATGGCTGAGACTCGCTCACCTGATCCATTGGGACAGACTGGGACAAAGACTCATCATCTCCCTCTGCCAACACAGGATATGGTCCCTGCAAGAGAAACAAGATCACAATTACAGCTTAATTTTTTTTTAAGTGTAAGAGAGAGAAAAAGCAGATACCTCAGTGATATCTGGAGGATGCTGACTGTCTGAAGCTTCACCCATAGCATCGTTGCTCTCCTCTGTCCCTGAAACATCCTGCAAAAAAGCATTGCCAGATGATACATCAATGAAAATGTAAATTCAAGTGGCCCAAAATTACAAAAGAATTATGCATATACTACACTGCTTACCTCCAGACACACGCGCCTTATGATGCGGAGCTTCTTGGAGATGGGAGGATGGGCTGGGTCATCCTGTGTGGTGTCAGTGACCTCATTGGAGCTTTCCATCTCCTCCTCTCGTACACGCTTGGGTACAGATGAGCCTGCCGTTGCCGAAACTGACATAATATGTACCAACATGATGAATCTTTAATTTGTCAAGTTGCTTGCATTTGGAGCTCTTTTGAGCATTATTATGTGTTCATTGCACCTGTGCCATAGACAGAAGTGGAGGTGGATGGTCTTTCCATCTGTGAACTATGTACCGCCTCCATAATAGTTGTTGTTGCCTCTTGGTTGGCTTGCTGTTGAGTGGGCTGGACAAAGGCAGTGGTTTGACTCTGCTGCAGGCTGAGGATTGGCTGCATGGTCTGTATGTTTGGACTCGTCGAGCGCACTGTGCCACTGGTGCTGCCGAAGACAGTAACATGCTCCACTGGACCCTCAGTGGACTGAAGGGCTGAAATGACAAACCAATAAATCAATTCAATATATGACAGACCAACATGAAGAACCAAAAAAGTTCTAATGATTGGGAACCTCGAGTCATACCTTCCTGTGTTTCGACTTGTGTGGTAGGCATAACTGTGGCAGTTGGTGTGGTTACTGGAGCAGGCGTTATCATTGGACGGATGCTTGCCCTTGGGGTGGATTTGCTTCCTGCAATTGGTGAGGGCTTACTGGGGGCACTGGCGACAGGTGTGGGCTTAATATTAGCTGTGGGGGGCTCTGATGTGCTGGCACTGTTTATATAAATAAATAGTAAACATTTCTGGAAAAACATCTTGAATAATAAGTTATATTTAAGGACTTTCCATTACCTTCCTCTGTCAGTAGCAGGTGTGGGTTTGAGAGTGATCTGTCGGGCTTCTGATGACCTCTGAACCTCCTGAACCTGCATGAAATGTAATTTAGTTATTGATTTAATGTTAAAATTGAGTTAAAATTTTAATTTAAAATTTAGTTAAAATTTAGTTAATGAACAGCTATTGTTCTTTCTGTTGTATGTGCCTTCTTGTACCTTGCTTTGACCAGGCTCCTGAGTTTCATCTCTCTGCTCCCCATGTCTCTCCTGTTGCTCACGGAGGTCTCTCAGCTCCCTCTCCTGTCTGCTCAGTCTTCCTTCATACTGCGATTTGAGTGCACTCATCCTCACCTCCAGTTCTTCTTTCTGCAGCTTCAGCTCCTCATTCTCCTTAGAAAGCTGCTCTTTAGCATCTAACACACATACGTATACATTTACCGGCCTCACCAAGACCATCCAAACAACTACAGTTCTAAGAGCCATTGAGCTTTGCATCTGTCAGTTTGGAATTCAATGGGGACCCTCAATATGTTTAGGAGATTTACTTGGACCATTTACAAGTGTTCTTGGTTACTCACTGTTGAGCTGGTTGATCTTCTGCTTGGCACCCATAAAGGCTTTCTTAGTCTTTTCTTCTTTATCTGCAATCTGCTGTCGGAGCTGCTCCTCCAGGTTACTCTTCTCCTGTAGCTCCGCCCTCATGCGGTTAAGTTCTGGCTGCACCTGGGCCAGCTGTTCCTGCAGGGTCTTTACTTCTGCTTCTCGCTCCTGGGCTGTCTGATCATTCACAAACAAACAAACATTCATATACAAGCATTTTATTTATAGTGCCGATCTGCTTATTTCATCACTTAAAGTGATGAAAGTATATCTAAGTGATATCTGAAAGTATATCACTTAAAGTGTGTCTGTATATCACCGTATATAAAATGCTTCTAATATATACTGTCAATCTGCTTATTTTATGATTTAGTACATAACACAAAAACATACTTTAAACCTTACTGTCTCAAACGTTAATAGCAAAATAACGTTATTCTCATATACTGCATTGGCAGCAAAATGTGTTTTATATGACGTCTCAGTTAAGTTTTGATCAGTGAGCCAAACCAACAAAGCCCTTAATTGAGCTGTTTACAGTTACAGAGGGAATGTTAAACATTTAACCAGAGACCCTCTGTCAAAATAATCAGCTAACCAGATATTAAACACTGGCATAAGACAGTTTAATGAATTCGCATTCACCATCCAGTCAAACCTGCATAATTTGATGCATGAGATATTTTGAAGAATGCTGTTGACCAATATTTGGCCCCACTTTAAGCATCTGGCCCAATTGATGTCTTTTGTATGGACACTATACCACTGAAACATTCCTTAAAATATCGTTTTGTGTAACATAGTCATATTCAATCACAGAATTAAAAAGACATTATACTTGACCAGCTTCCCGTAAATTCCAAAATCCAATACCTTCTGCTTGCTTTCCAGCTGTGTTTCCAGCTCTGAAGTTCTGCTCTGTGCCTGAGTAAGCGAGTTCTTCAGGTTATGAATCTCCTGCACGGATGCCTGGCTGTCTTCCTGCTCCTTTGTTGGTTTAGCAGCAGCCTCTGCCACCAACTTTTAAAGAAAGAGAAAAAAAATCCATAAGATTGCTGTAGATATGACACTTGATAGTCTGACTAGGATTTGTCTTGGCATACCTTCTCATGCTGTTCTTTGAGTTCTTCATATTGGGTTTTGTAGCGACGACCAATTTTTTTCACCTGTGTTATAGTTTTAAGTTTCTCCTGAATGTCTAAAGTTTTAGTCTCCAGTTCCTTCTTTAGATTGTCTCTTTCGGTGGTCATCTTCCCTATGTTCTCCTGCAGGTTCTGAACCTGGCTATGAGCTGTACTGATTGAAGCTTGGGTCCTGTTTTGCAGAATATAGAGAATCACCTTGATCAGAACTAAAAACCATAAAGGTTTTTCATTTTTTATGAGTAAGAAGATGAACTGACCTGGCCACTTCACTCTTGAGTTTGCTGGTCTCCTCAGTGAGTTGCTGGATACGTTTAAGATGGGTTTCTCTCTCAGAATGTAGCTTCTTACTTTCTTCCTGATCGGTGTCTTTCTGTTGGTTCAGTAGTTGCTGCAGGACCAATCAATCACAGTGTGAGAAACACCTTTACCAATGGTCATATAAGCAAATGATTTATAATCTACAGGAGCTCAAAATCATACGATTTCGACATAATGAAATTAAGACCTGTATGCGAATCTTCAATCGCCTAACATCCTCATCCAGGAGTCTCTTCTCAACCTGCAACATGCTGTTCTTCTCACTCAGCTCATTGTTCGATTCCTGCAGGGGTTGAATGTCCGCTTCCAGTTTGCGCATCTACAGATACAACACAACAATCAAGGTCAAACATTCACATACTGATTTAATCCTTATTCATGCTCCTGAGGTCTTGCCTTGGCATGAAACTGCTGAAGTTCATGCTCCAGTCTGTTCTTCTCATTCTTCAGCATTTTGTTGGTCTCCGTCAAAGCATTCATGCTCTCCATTCGCTTGATCATGTCTTCCTGCTGAGCCAAAGTCTTTGCCGTAACCTGTAGATCAGAATCTAATAAGTCTCGCTTTTAAAATCTTCAAAGTAACAGAGCACTAAAAGGTGATGTCTCTTTTTCAATACGTTCTCCCCAAGGTGTTATGCAATCAAATGATTGCTCCGTTTTATCATTAGCATTTAAATTAACTAAAACTGCCTCTGTCTAGATGAATGAGAGTAATGACCTGTAGTTTTTCTCTTTCTGCAGACAGGCTCTCCTGTAGTTCCTTCAGCTCTCTCTCTAGGTACTCCATGCGTTGTTTATAGCGCAGGGCCTCCACCTGCGCCACCTCCATCCGTGTCTCAGCTATCTCTTTTTCTCGCCGAACAAACCTGTGGGGAACGAGACGCTATGTAAACTGCCTTTAAATAAACAAGATACGCATCCAACCTCAAAATTTAAGGTGTACAAGGTTATTTTAAGCAGCAGAACATGGTGGATTTTTACCTGAGGATCTCTAGGATTTGTTCGTGAGATTTCCCTTCTTCATTCAGAGATACGTTCAGACTGCACTCTTTTGCTGTCTCCTGCTGGATGGAGGCAGCCATCTTATTGCTTAGGTTCTCCATCTGTTCATGGAGCATTGTGTTCTGTTTTTGCAGATCCTCGGCTCTTTTCTTTTCCTTAGAATACTCTTCCTGAGGAGCAAAAAAATTGTAACAATCCTCTAATTATTAGACAATAAGACTTCAGCCCCTCAACCCTTTATCCTAGAAGGTCTCCCACCCTTAGTCTCTTCTCCTGCTGCTCCCAGTCAGTACGACCCTGCTTCAGCTCAGTCATGGCCTTCTGAGCCTTCTCCTCCTGCTGCTTTAGATTATGCCCAGCCATCTGTGCCTGTTTCTTAGCAGCCTGTAGGGCTTCCACATCGGCAGCGTGCAGCATGAGCTCTCGCTCGTACTTATTCTGAGCCTCTGCAGCCAGCTTGCCCTGAAACCCGAATTAAAATGAATAATATAGAACAGTTAAATCATCTACTCTGTGGAGTGTTTAGACTGATCTTGTCACCTGTAGTTTGCTGTCCTGCGTGGCTTTCTGCTCTTGGGTCACCGCTGCTGCAGCTCTCTGTAAGGCATCCTGCAACTCTGTCTGCATTTCAGTCACGTTTCTCTTCAGCTCCTTCACCTGTTAGAGACAAAGAGAAACACTTTTACTCATCAGAACTCTGCCCTGAAAAGCCAACAAGGACAGGACTGGTGATGTGTGTTTCCTACGTGTTCTTCAATGCCCTCCACAGCCTTCATCTTCTCCTCCTGAAGCTCCACTTTTTCTTTCTCCACTTCTACCAGTCGGGTCTCAAGTTGCTGACCTAACTCCTGCGCTGCCTTTAGTTGGCTTTCAGTAGAGGAACGTGCCTGCTCAGCCAGCTACATAAACAATGTAATGTATAGACAACTTTTTTATTAAACAACAGAAGGACTCATGAGGACAGTCTCTATGTTTTGACATCAAGGACATAGTTACCTGTTTTTCTTTGTTTAAAGACTCCTCCAAGCTGAGCACCATTGACCTGTACTGCTCAACACTGGTTGTGGTGCTCTTTAGACGTTCCTTCAGGTCAGAGTTCTGGTCCTCGGCCTGTTGCAAACGTGCCCGAAGCCCATCCACTTCCTGCTGAGGAACTCCAGGAGTTGCTACTGGTAACAACATGGAATAAGGGTATATTATTCATTACAAAAATCAAGAAAGAAAATGCTCCTCACCAAACCTTTTGAAATTAATATATGTACCTCTAGGTAATGCTCTAACAGGTGGTTTAGGTGTTGTGCTCTGGTTTTCATTGTTGTTTAGTTGCTGTCTGAGGGAGGTGACCTGCTGTTCAGCAGTTCTTAGCAGCTCCTTAGTCTTCTGATGTAGTGCTGTTTGTGTCTCCAACTGCTTCTTTGCTTCCAATAGTTTAACCTAACGAAACATAACAGATATCTATAGTGTCAATATTATTTTAGGTTTAAAAAACATAACAGCAACATTTCAATTCCCTTCCTACATCTTGGCTGCGTTCCAGTGTGTGTCTATGTTCCACCTCCTTCTCCAGTTTTTTCTTTAACTGGATGATCTCCTTTTCCACTTGCTGGATTTGATTATTGTAGCGTTGCTTGGTTTCAGTCTCACAGCGTTCCATAGTTAACTGTAACAATGAAAAAGTTAACAAAAAAAAAGATATGAAGAGCTTCAAGAAATTCCTTATAGGCAAATACAGTAAGCTGCACCTGAATGGATTTGAGGTTGGTCAAAAGAAGATTCTGGTTGCGCTGCTCAGTCAGGATGGACTCTTTCTCTAGGGTCAATCCGTTTTCCACCTGCTTCAGAATGTCTCGCTCCTTGCGAGTGTTTTCAAGACGTAACTGGCAGAGACAAATATTTAGTTTCACAATTAATTAAAATGGGATACATTATTCTTGTTCCTCACATCCTGAGTTTACCTCAGCCATGGTTAACTTCTCACTGGCCTCTCTCAGGTCCTGGGTCATTGTGTGAATAATCTCCTCCTGTTTCTGATGAGTGGCCGTCATCTTCTGATTCTTCTCCCTCAGAGCATCAACCTCTCGCCTGAAGCCATTTACATTCTGCTGAAGTATCTCATACCTGCAAAAAGGTGAAGAGTAAAGGTGCGCACAAAGGATTGTACAGGTGAAGTGCAATGATGTGTGATGACAGAAAACATGTGTTTAACAATTTGATATTAAATGTTTAAAAGATAGCGCACCGTTTAAAAGCAAACTCAAGCTGAGAGGAAAGTTTGGCCTTCTGTGAGAGAAGGTCAGACACTTGACCCTGAAGCCTCTCGATCTGTTCATTCAGAAGCTTGTCATTTCCTGCCTTTTCTTTTTTGTATGTAGTGAACGCATCATTAATCTATAGGAGGAAGAACAGATTATGTTGTCTGAACTAACTTTGTAACGCTAAAAGGAACACAGATGGTTAAAGTATATGTCCGACCTGTTTGAGTGCTGCTTTGGCTTGTGTTGCCTGGGCAGATTCTGCAGCCGCAGACCTCATAGGTGTAGATCTGGTGGCCATGACTCCTGGTCTGCTGGGAGTAGAGGCTTGAGATCCAACTTCAGAACCTGTGTTTCAAAATCAGCAACTGAATAACATGCTTGTTTGCCGCAATCAAAAGCCAATGAAAGGTCAAGAAAATGTTTTTAATGGGTACATTGTTACCCTGCATTGGAAGCTCCACTCCTGCTGTCTGCAGCAAGATGCGGTACATGTCTCTTTGCCGAGCAGCAGAGTCAGCTAGCTGCTTTTGATGGTTATTCTGTTCCTTGATTTGCTCTAGTTCCTTCTGAACCTTCTCTAGACTTTGTTCCAACTCAGTTTGCCTTAAAGAGTAATTCTTGCTTTTAGTTTTCAAATACTGAGACAATGTAGACAAATTCCCAACGAAGATCAAAATTTGCAGCTACTGACATGTAACCTGAGAGATGTTGAAAGAGTACCTGGCCGCTTTAACCTGGGTTTTCTCCTTTTCTTTCTGATCCTCTAGATCTCTGACCTGGGCTAGCAGGTTCTGATTTTGCTGCTGAAGCTCCTGAACACTGCGGAAGGCCACTTGCCGGGAGCCATGCACCTCGGAGCTGCTGCTTACAGCGGAGTTCACGTCCTCCCGCACAACCTGATTACCACGAGCTTCCTCAAGTTCCACCAGCAAAACACGCACCTGAACCATTCAAATACAGCGAATGACAAATTTAACAACTGTCAGATACAGTTTTGATCAATTACGTGTAAAATATTCATCAAAAGTGGCCTCTGAGCACAGTGTTATATGTGAAGCACCTGCTCGGACATGTCTGCTAACTGTCTCTCCGATCTCTGATTTTCTCTCTCAACCACCAGCGCTCTCTTATTGGCTTCATCTGTTTCTTTCTGAAGCCGATGAACTTCCTGATAAACAAGTTAGAAAAGATAAACAGGATGATGTTAGCAAGATATCTTGTAACGCATCACTCATCTCTCATGTATGCACATACCTTCATGGCTTGTTCTAGTTTGGAACAGAGACTGGTCATGGACTTGTGCATGTTCTCATACTCCTCTCGTTGGCGTTTCAGGATGGGAGCCTTGGTCTCCACCTCCAGCACTATCTCATCTAGAACTTTATTCACACGTTTGTTCTCCAGCTTTTCCAGGTGCAGCTTATCCTGTGCCTCCACAAAGGCGTTATACAGCTGGACAAACAAGAGCCACTAAGTAATCTAATTTTCTTAATTTTTGACCAATGTGGATATTGTTTCAGACCATCACCCAAGAAAAATGTATTCAAAATTAATAAACATCTTTCATACCTCCATGAGCTTCATACCAGGCTTAACAATCTTGGCTACAGCAGCAGCAGTTGGGGACAGGTTTGTCAGTTCCTCTTCTGTGAAGGCTGGAACACCTTATCAATTGCATATACATGAAATGAAGTTAAAGAACTGTATGAGTTACTTTAACAATTTGATGCATTTCAAAAAATTATTTTGCTCTGAATATTCTTACACAAATTCAGAAAAAGATTTTCAACTTGAAACACGAAAAAACAATTTTTACACATTACCTCTTCTCTTAAAATCTGCCAGGCGTGTATTAGAGTTCTCAAGTTCTTTCTCCAGATTCCTGACCTTCTCCTGTAGTTCAGACTCCCCTTTCTCCCTCAAACCCTGCAGCTCTGAAAGCTTCTTTTCTGTTACTTTATTGGCTGTTGATGGAAAAAACAAAGGGTAATCAAACATCACATAACATCTTAACTATCACAAAGTACTTTGTTTAATAAAAATTAATTAGAAGATAGATTTGATTTGTCTAGACATTTTTGAATCATTCTGTTACTCGGTTTACTGCATGAAAGTGAAAACTTTTCAGACCGTTGACTGATTCTTTTAACAGTTTGTTGAGCTCTTCTACAGCTCTGTTAAGCTCAGTGTTCTTAGCTTCAGAGTCTCTGGCAGCATCCTGTTGACACAAGATATTTATTAAAATCCTTTCCCACACACTAGCTCTAAAGACTGCCCAAAACATGCTAGATTTATTGACCTTGTACAGGTTACAGAGCTTGAGGTTGGCATTCAGCTCATTGCGGTATTTTTCCTCCATTGAGGTTTGCTGGTCTTTAGCCTGAAATGGTAAGATATATAACAAAAGTCTATTTCAAACCTGTATATGCACGTGCTAGACTACACATGACCATAAATACCTCCTTAAGCTTGATCATCAGATCTTCTGTACTTTTTAGCAGGTTGTCATTGGTTTTCTTAAATGTGATGACTTGATCCTGAAGCCTAGTAACCTGATGAGCATAATCCACATGATGGATTTACATCTTATCATAAACAGCTATTGAAAAAGTTGCACATCTCTACAAGTGTCAAACCTCTTCCTTTTTGGTCTCTAAAGAGCACCTGAGCTCCAGGATCTCTTTCCCCTTCTCCCTGGATAGTGTGTAAACCTCATCCGACTTGCTCTTTAACTCTGCATTCAACCATGTGTTCTGATTTTGAAGAAGCTCCTTTTCTTGTTCCATCCTTTTCTCACGATGCTAAAGAGAAGTAAGGCTTCAGAACAAACCCAATACTATTTGTACGTTAAGTTCAGTTCTGTTAATCTATTTTCGAAGCATCAAGCACAAATATTTTACTTTAAACATTTACATTTACTCATTAATTTTTCCAAAAGAGACTTACAGGTATTTTGCAGTGGCCAATTATCACTGCAGACTAGTAAATGGGGATTGTCTGGCGACACTGGGATTTGAACCCAAAACCTTCCACTTACAAGTTCAACTCTCTAACCGCCAGACCACAACTGACTTAAACATTGACTAAACTTTCACTACACAGATTCTGTCCAATGACATGCTCTGTAAATAAAAGTGTCCCTCGAACTTGTCAATTAGAAATTATAGTTGAAGGCTTTGATGTAAAATAAAGGCCTTTAGAACAAAACAAAACAATATGCAATTTAAACAGGATGCACATCAAGGCAAGGATTAGAAGTTTCAGAGGTCCCTAAAGAAGAGTCACTACCTACCTGAATGGAAACCTCTGATGACTGAAGTTCATCCAGTTTAAGCTGGAGCTCCATCTTGACTGTGTTGGTCTCAACAAGCTTGTCATTAAGTCGTTTAAGATCCTCTGTATAATAAATATATTTACATTAGCAAATTGAAACTTGTGTGAATGACATCTTTGAAAAGAGCCATAAATAATTCCTACCACTGAGATTTCCCACTTCTTGAGATCTCTTTTCAAGCAATCGTGAGAGCTCTCTATTTTCTGCCTCGATTTCATACTTGGCCCTGGGTGGCTTACTCTAAAAATGTAAAACATTGAATTATTAACAATTTCTTGATTTGCTCAAATCTATAAATGTGAAAGAAATGTACTTACCTCTTGTGTTGTCCCTTGCTCTTCCTCAATATCTTTTAACTTTTTAAGTTCCTCACCTTTAAGAAAGCACTACGTTATTTCAACCTGCAGTATAATAATCTACAAACTTAGAAATCAAGTGAAACAATGAACTTACTTAGTCTGGCATTCTCCTCCTTAATACTGTGATAGTCTTTACTTTGGCATAAGAACTGCTCCTGACTTTCGGCAAGCTTCTTCTCGAGATTAAAAAACTGTTGCTCTACAAGCACAAACACACACATTACAATTCAATTGTGAGATTTAAAACAGACTAGGGTTATACATATAACCTGCGTTGGGCCATTTCCTTTAAAAATTTAATTAGTCAAATCAAAAGTTACTAAGGAAAGTAACAATTGCACCAGCTAAATAATCATAATTTGTCTATTTTATAAATATAAAACATCTTAGCTGATCATCATATTCTTAGATATACCACGTTCACAGACACACATATCATCATCACTGGTTGTATACCCCGTCTCACACACACACACACACACACACACACACACACACACACACACACACACACACACACACACACACACACACACACACACACACACACACACACACACACACACACACACACACACACACACACACACACACACACACACAAAATGCTTTTAGAAATTTACCCTAAGTGATCCTATTTGATTCTTAAAATCCTATTAGATAGTACTTAAAATTCAGCTAGAAATGTGTTTATTAAAGATATTAGTAAACAAGAAAAAACAACAACACACATCTTAAGACAGAAAGATGTTAATAACTGAATCTGGCCTGTCTCTTGTTACCTACCACAGTCTGCCTTGTATTTCTCGTGCTGTGATTTCAGAGAGTCTATTTCAGTCAGCTGCTCACTGAGGGCCTTCTCAAGTTTGTTCTGGACAGCTTTGGGCAGTTTGCTTACTTCGTTTCTCTCCAAAGCTAGAAGCAAAAGTGCCGCCATCTCTCCGGCACACTGCAGCAGCTAGCATTAGCAGATAGCTTCCGTTACATCACTTTGGTGCGCCTGTAAACTCAGTCAAGACCGCAGACGGCGGGGCCAATCAAAGCACGAACTGTTCTAGCTCACGCGTCGCTGCGCGCACTAGTCGGTGTGGAGCATTGAAATACCGCGAGAGCGAGGCAATAGCCGGGCATTTACATCAGTCTCGCGATACTATGATACTATAGTGCGATAGGTTTGCGCAGCGCTGCGTGATGTTAAACCCGCCTCCGTTCATTCGGGTTGTCGTGTATTTGATGCGACGGCATGTTTTGCTCAGGGTTTGTCACACGTAATCAGCTGCCTGAAGTGTGAAGTATCTTAAGGTAAAATAGTTTTTTAGTGCCTACAAAGTAGCTCTTTATATTTTAATAAAATGTCTATGCTTATATCTCTGTTTTATATTATTTTTTATATTATATATAAGTACATAGTTCACCATATTGCACAATTCTTATACTTTTAACTGGCATGGGAGTTCAAATGCAATATTTGTTCATCTCAATTTTATTTTGATTATTGAACATGTTTATGTTGTTGTTTTGCAGATGTTGACCAGTTTAACTGTATAGTTAGTTTGTAGGCAGAATGGGTAGAAGCTACATTGTAGAAGATAGGGTGGAGAAATATCTTGGTGGACTTCAGATGCCAGCTGGATCATGTGTTACAGGACTTCTAATTGGCCAGGTAAACAACAGATTATGACTCACTTTGTTTATAACTGTTGTTGTTTTGACAGATAACCTGTTGTCTTCCGACAGACATCCCCTCAGCGAGATTTTGTAGTGTTGTCAATACAGACTCCTCAACGGGAGAGTGAAGGTCCCCCAAAACCTTCGACTGGGGGGACTCCACTGGATGACATTGATGTGGAATGGGTAGCAGAACATGCCAGACAGGTATGTCTGCCCTCTTGCCCTTTGGAACATAACTGTCTATTGGTGCAGTTAAGGATTATTAATGGTGTGGTTGTAGGTGTACCGCATGTTACCAGGCGGTCTCAGCATTCTTGGCCTCTTCTTGGTAACCCCACCTGAAGTCTCAAAAGATGCCCAGAACACTCTTAAAAGGGTACGTCTCATAAGCATGAGCATTAACACCACCAGTTAACATTTTGGGACATTACTTACTAGCATAACCATATTTTTCCACATTTTTGAATAAAACTAAACTCATCAAAATTGTGAAATAAAACAAAGGCAACTATTGTAATTCTGTTATACCAACATATATGAAGACATAAATTAAAACGTGTTATATTTGATCGTCTTCATTGTAGTTACTTTATCAAGTAGCTTCTTAAGTAGCTTCCTGGGAGGCTTTTTAAAGAACTTTATTATTAGAGTCCCCATCTATTCTGTGCACATATTTGCTTTCTTAAATATTTATACATATATGTTTGCTAAATTATATTTATCTGTTAAACTTATTTTATTCATTTAGGCATACATCTTCCGATCAAAAATTTTTCAAAATAATGAGGAACTTAAATTTCCCCAAACTATCAAACTTCTGATCTGTAAAATGTTCTCAATTTTTGACAGGTTGAAGTGCTTTAAAACATAACGGACTTGTGAAAATGTATCAGTAAAATTTATATGTATTTCTGTGTTTAATTATAGCTTATATTTGCTGTGGATAAATATATAACTAAAGGAAGACTGTGGGAGCTCACAGAGGAAGATGTATCGGATCGCGTTACACTACATATTTGCTCCAAAACAAAGAAGTATCCTCCACATTTTATCCATTTTAGATGCATTTTTACTATTGTTGTAAAACAAATTATCCTTGCATATAATCTCTCTGATACCATCATAATTAAGGTTGTCTGATCCTTGACTTTAATGTACAGAGCTGTCTGCAGAACATTTGATGTGAAGGATCCAAAGGTGGGAGATGCTTTTATTTCTAGCTAAAAAACAAAAAATGTTGAGGTTTTTGTTATTTTTGCATTACTTTTTGTTTTATTCCTCAATACTGGTTTGCAGAGTTCAGCCAAGCCAGCAGACTGGAAGTATCAGGCGGGCATCTCGTCATCCTGGCCTATGTTGACTTGCTCTGTTCAGCTTGATGTGCTGATACCTGTGACTGAATCTGCCTCTAATAACAAAGACAAGTGCATACAGGTGACAACTGAGACATTTTTTTGTGCCGTGTGAACGCATTTTTGTGTCTTGACACATTTTGAAATGAATGATTGTTTGGTACTCTGTCTCCAGGATGGTCTCAGAAAATGGGCTAAGCAGATTGAGGCTGGTCACTGTCTCATAAATGGTAAACAGGCAGTAGACGACTCTGAACTAATTTCCGGACCGGTAAATAAATTCTGTTTTTTATTGTTATAAAATTTATATTTATTTTAACACTTGATTTGAGCTGAGATGGACATCATTTACTTTTCAGAAAAAGAATCCAAAGATTACCCAGCATCAAATACTCCCAGCAAGGATCCTTGTCTCTGATGTGAGGACTACAGCTTTTGAACAAAACTAATGGTTATATATCTTTGTATTGTAAAAATACAATAATATTAATATCACAGGAGCAGCCAGAGGTGGATGAAAGGTCCAGTGCACATGTTCAAGTGTGCATTGGTTCTGCAAGGGTTCGAGGGGTTGTGCACTGCAGAGCCTACATCCACAACAATAAACCTAAAGCCAGGCATGCAGCACAGGTCAATACAATCTGTTAGCTTTTTAATTGCTAAATATAACACTTTTGAATTTATCTGCAGGGCATGTTTTCACATGATCACTATGTTGACATGCATTATTTGTCATTGCTTGATATTAATGTGTTGTTTTATGTTTAAAGGCTATTAAGAGGGACATCATAAATACGGTTTCAAGCAGAGTAGATATGTTTTTAGAGGATCTTTTAATAGGCGATGGAAGCAACAAAGGTACAACAGCACATTTTGGTGAAAGTTTCAAGAGATACTTTTCATGTTTTTTGCAAACATAACACTAACCACTAGGTGACACTCAAACTATTTGCATTCCTACATTGTCAGCTTGAACACAGAAAAAAAATGTTATTAATTGGTGCAAAGATAGCATGATTCCGGACGTTAATGTATTTTTTATATTTTCTTCAGCCCCATGCAATGGATGGCAAGCTCTTCCTCGCCGTGTGTTTGTCCCAGCACCGTGCTCTCTATCCTTATGTGACTACATGTTTCCAGATGAAAGCACTGCAGATGTGGCCGAGCGTCTGAAAGAGATGCTGGACTGGGACATCCAAGAGGGGGACATAGATATTAGTTTGGAGACCAATCAATGTAAGTCATTTTCAATTGTATAGTTAAAAGTGCAATGCAATTTTAGAATGACACAAAATTGTGTTTTGGGTGTATATTGTGTGTGTTAATAGGATATTGTGTAATGTAGAGCAAGCTTAAGCAAAGGCCTAATTTGGGAATGAGTGGACACAAGTGGGGTTTTATTGTTGAACAGTCTGGAACGTGTATAGGTGGGGGAGATTGCGTCTGCCAAAGGATAACCTTTTGTTAAAATGATCCCAAACTGTTTAAAAACCTTTGACACACCCTGGCTTATTTCCTTCTGTAAAAAAAGGCCAGTTACGCCTCTACTCATGTTCAAACCTGTTTCAGAAAACTAAACAGACAAATGATTTCCCATGTAGGATAAAAATAAGAAAAAAACATGGAAAAGGTAATATTGCTAGCCGTAGGCAACAGAAAATCTGATCCCATTAAATTTCCTTTGGGAAGTTTAAGTTTTTTTCTGTGCGGCAACATGATCTCAACACTTTATAGAAAATAACTAGGAACTTTTTCTTCCTACTTGGTGCTATAAAATTACATTGACTAGTAATTAGAATGGGCAGATTTTACAGGTTTCTTCTTGTTTTTTAGTATTTTGCTCTGAGGTAACTGATAATCACGGTGGTGATTCCAGTAAACATGTCACTTCAGAAGTCGAAACACCCAAAATCCAGAAAACTTCCCAATACTATGCTGGTAAGTATCTTGTTATAGTAATATTCAATCTCTTACTCTAAAATTAAGGTAAATATTAAGTCTCTTTTTCCTTGCGGTTGTTCACCTAAAAATGAAAATTCTGTTATCAATTACTCGCCCTCTTTACATTTCAAAATCCGTTTGTCTTCTGCAGAGCACAAAATAAGGTATTTAGAAGAAAGTTGGTAACCGAATAGCAGTGGCACCCATTTACTTTTATTATTTTATTGTATGACACAAAACTAATGCAAGTGAATGAGTGCAAGTTACTAACACTCTTCAAAACATCTTGCAGAAAGGATGCATTAATAATGACAGAATTGTTGGGTGAACTATTACTTTTAGGAAATAATTTGTTATTTAGTAAATTTTTCATAAAATTTAATCCTGAATGACCAGTATTTAGAGTATTATGGTCCCTATATATATCACAAGGCTTGACAACACAATCTATTGAAGATGGAACATATACCATTTTTCCGCTTCTTGTGATTCTTCGTGAGACTCCTGCTGGAATTCTCACACTCCTTTTTTTCACATGTCCTTCATTTGATATATTTCCCTTTCTCTCTCCCACAGGTGTGGCAGTAGCAGCAGCTGTTGCCCTTCTTGCCACGGCAACATCCCTGTTTTATCTGAATGAGTAATGTGCTAAAAACTACATATATGGGTATATGATCTTGTATGTTTGAGTAATACGGAATGAAAGGACCTTCATTGATTTCAAATCTAATTTCATTTACATTTTTACAATTTTCTCACTACGATTTTGGTTTCAATGTATTTTACATCTTGGAAGCAACCTCACTTGTGGCATGTCTGTTAGTAAAACATGCAAAGAAACATTTATCATCACCTTATGATATCTGTGGTTTTCCCTTTTACAGTATTTTGTCTGCAGTTATTTTAAACCAATATTTCTGCTCAGCGCTGAAGAAAAACAGGAACTGATCCATCAAATGAAAAAGAAAGTCCCTCTGGGGAAGATATGTAATTAGTTTTAAGTGTTATGATGCAATAAGTGATTTAATAATGCTCTTAACATTTATTTAAACTAAGACCCATGGTCGGCATCCCTAACAGAGGCAATTCAATACATTCAACTATGCCACATTCCCCAGACCGCCAGGCAAGCTCACGTGAGCACTTACACAATGCATAATCGTGTAATCTTGGTGATCTAAGTTGGCTGCATGTCAGGACGTGTCGTACTTGGAAGGGCCTTGATAGCACAAATCTAACCGCACAGTCATCAAGAAAAAGGTGCCACTTGAGTGTCCGTGTCATAAAAGAATAGCATTTGGATGTAATGTGGTGGTGAAATGTCACATAGATAGTCACACATTCTTTTCATGTATAATATTTACACAAATTTTAATGTTCAGGAAGCATTAAGCAGCTTAATACAGAAGAGAAGTGAATAGAATAGAAATACAGTACAGTGTCATGCTTTATAGTCAGTTGTGTCTTGTTGTATAAAAGTCACTTTGTATTAAAGCGTCAGCAACATGCATAAATGTTAAAAAGTGCCAAAAAAATAGACTGCAAGCATGTTAAAATGGGAATGTATTGACATCAAGGCCTTAAAGTTTTTAAAGCATCGCTACTGCATCAGTTTGACAGATGGAGTCTGGTAATTGATTGCCCCCTTTTTAAAATTTCTGGGTCATTCCACATCAGCATTCGCCTCTTCATCAGGACAGGCTGCAAACTCTTTTTCTGGTAATAGACCATACTCATTTAAGAAATTCTCCACGTCTGGGGCAAAGAACTCCTCGTTCATGTGCTTCGTAACACAGAGGAAGTTACCGAGCAGCTCTCCAGCCTTATACACGAGCAGAGCTGGCAGTACATCATCTGAAAAGCGCTCACTTGCCCCTGTAGTGGAAGCACGAATGCGACAGAATTTGACGCTGGAATACTCTGCTGCCAGACAAGTCAGGCAACTGTTGAGTGCATCACAGCCTTTTATCCCATCATCATAGATGTGCACCACTACTAAAGTCAGGATATGCTCTTTCTCAATGACATCCAGGAAGGCCTCTCCACTTTCCAACTCAAAAACGGAATCAAACGTGGGGCCGAAGCTCAGGCGCTCGTGCATCTCCTGCATACACTGTTTGCGATACTTACGCAGGCAGTTTTCATCCTCTTCTTGGATCATCTCATATTCCTGCATGCTCATCTACAGATGTGGATAGACATAATCTTTAGACATAAGTATTAAACATGGACATAACCTTTTAATCTTAAAACCATTTAATCGATTATATTGGTTTTGATACAAAGCATCTCTGGTCAGATAGAACAGGTACATCTGCAAAAGACCTGGAGACCTTGACAACACCTGGTGTGTAAAATCATCCGATAAACATCTTAGAAAGAGCTATTGTACATCAAGTTCCTAATCACATCTCACAGATGACATCAGATGTCTCTGGGATGTATACCAGATTAGAAAACAGTGTCTGCCAGATGTCTTCCAGACATTAAAATAAATATATGCTTGCCAGATGTATAACTGTTTGTTTACATTTCTTTACATTGTGTTTCTTGATGTTGTGTGGGTAGGTCAATATTTGAATAAGGTAAATATTTTTTCACGTTTTTTTAAAGAGTTTAGTTCAATATTTTTATGGGCTGTTTCTTAAAGGATGGGTATTATGCTTTTTCCTGAATAATAAGTGCTTTAGACTGTTAAACATGTTGAGTTGTCACGTCAACGTGGTCCATTTGTTAAAAACCAAGTAAGACACTTAACGTAGTTTTTGGGGGCTCAATATTCTCCCCCCATACAGCCAAAGGTTTTAGAAAGATTTTTTTACATAATTTACATACAAGGAGAAGCCCTGCCGAGGAGATTGGTCACAAGGACAACTCACGGCCAGTCATAGCTGTATCTGTCTTCTGTAAATGTGAGTAAACCAAATACTTTTCGATTTGGGATCAACACAATTTAAGACTACATGTTCTACATGTAAGATTAACGTATTGATAGAAACTGCCTGTGATACCCCTCCTTCAATGTCTGTGAGAATAATTGACTGAAACAGTAATAATGGATGCATAGGTGTGTCTAGAATTTTGACTGGTTGTAAGCTCAGGCATGTTTGAATCTCTTGATGTGTCAAAGGTAATAATTAATCTCTGAGCTATGGTATTAAAACACAAGCCGATGCTTAATGAATCTGAAACCGAGTTACATCCGCTGAATCATTGTTGTCTTTTTATTGTGTTGCAATGTGTCTCACGTTTACCTTGCGGTTGATCTTCTCTTGCGAGTCGCCATTGCTGGATTTGGGGTTGGACATCTGTCTGAGAAGCTCTCTCTTGTTAGGAGGGATACTGTCATGATCCTCACTCTCCAGTTTGAATCGTCTCCAGTCATGAATGACACCTTTTGGCCCTGGCATGCAGAAAAATTTTGATACTTATATTTAGTATAGTTCATACACCATATATAAATGAGCTGGTTCTATGGTTGCTTAATCTCATTGGTGTATGAGAACAGTGTTGGATATTCCAGTATTGTCTCATCATAAATGAACAAATAACTATATTAAATACATTTGCTCCGCAGTCAAGGGGATTCTGGGAGGTATTTTAAAACTGTTAGACATGTTCAAACCTGTTTGTGTTGCTGGCAGTTCTTCATTTTCTGTTGACCCTGACATGGTTTGACTGGAATCTTCTTAAGACCTGATGACAGAAATGAATGAATGATACAAAACTAAAAGGAAGTCGTTGAACATCCGTGTATTCCTGTTTTGTGCAACTTACTCGTAAGATCTAAGCAATTTATCGAAATTTAATTAAAATAAGAACAATTACTAAACATTTGACGGGAATATTAGTGCTGATCTAATCTGGTTCAGTAAATTCATTTTATTTTTCCAGGACGTTAGGGAAATAAAAGATAAATCTGGTGTTTTCTGATGATAAATTGTACAGAATAGTTTTTTTTTTATGAGGTGCTGTCAAAACCTGTTATAGTTATCTGGGTTGAGATGGAATTAGCATAATACTGTGATTAGTGATTAGGTCAGATTATATTGTTGTGCCTAGTGGAAATAGAATGCAAATGGCTGTTCTCTTGCATTATCTTGTTTTGTTTATTTATTTTTTGCATAGTGCATAGGGATATATTAATATTGTTAATTAGGGCTGCATAGTTAAATATAATTGCTTTTCAAGTTTAAGTTTGGCTTCAAGCAATTATAAAAACGACATCGAGTTTAAACAACCATTGTGCCCCATGCAGTTTCGCATGACTTGACAAATTGTTCCATTCATACAAAAAATTGTATCTGTGTATTCTTGCATACATTTTCTTACATTTCTTTGTTGTTAATTACTTAATTAATTATTTATCTACTTAATAATTGTTTTTTCTAAGTTAATGTGTAATAATGTTAAATTATCGTGATCTTATCATTGTGCAAAATTATCGTCACTATCATTTTTGTCATGGTTTTGCAGCTCTATGATTGATATTGTCCTATGGCAATAAAAACATTCTTTTAAGGTCACATGATTGTATGAAACAATAATTCTGGGTGTGAAATAGAGAAAAAATAGATTTTACCAAACAGATGTTGTGAATGGTTATCTTGTGCCAAACTAAGTTCAATAATGAGTGTAATAAACACTTTTATTAAAAACACGTTTCAAAGTCATTATTTGTCTTTAACAAAATCACAATATATTTTGTACTGCTGAATTTATTGTAGTACAGTAAGATATTTTTATGTCCCTTATAGTGCATTATCATTGACCCCAATGACAAAAAAAAATTAATAGTTAAGACCAACTGCCTAAGCAATGAATTTGGTGGTGGCTTACCAATAAAATATGCAGATTGTGTTATATCATACCTGGATGCTATGTGTTCAACATATAAATTTTTTCTCTAAAGTTTCGCTCTTATTCTTGCAACCATTACACATATAATAATTTTCCCCCATTTTTCTATAATTACAAAGTAAAATCAGTCCCAATTAAAGAACCAGATAGTCAAAGTGTGGTTCTTACCTGACTGTAAGCTGTCACTTCTGCCTGTGCTCTTATACAAGTATACTCAGATGCAATGGTGCTTTGTTTTCATGGGCATCATTGATATATCATAATTTGGTGTCATGTAATAGGATTACTTCAGAGGAATTAAGCCTGTTCTGATAAGCTATTGCACATGGAGATCTAGGCAGACACGTTTCAGGTCATTTGATGGGGTTATTAACAAAGACCTCGTTGTTTTTAGCTCATTTTGATGAATTTGACAAACAAATGTAAAACATGTTAAAGGTGTTTAACAAACTACAAGGAACATAGACAGCATGGTGTACAACAGTTAATTTTACTCCCTGTTGGTATATTGCAACTTTCACATGTTGTTTCATGTCATTTGCTCTCATCTGTATTCCATTTCACTTACATCACATGTACTTTTGGCAAAAGTCAGAAAATTGTTGGTCAACAGAAAGAATAATATTTGCCATCATTAAAGTTTGTCTGGTTTGTCTGTATATTGTCATCACTAGATGGTAGTAAAACCCACTTGAAGCTTTTGAAATAAGACAGAGATCCCAAAGCTCCCACAGTCCTGATGTAACATCATCAACCTTTACTGGGGAACAGGACTGGTCATTATGTCTCCTAATCCATAACTTGCTCACTCACTCAATTTCTCTTTAATTATCATTTATCATAGTGAAGACATTAAAGACTTAAATGACACTCTTGTGTATTGGAACAAGAATAATTTAAGTCAGGAATGTGTTTAGGAATTACGCTCATTTGCCTAAACAGTTCTGTTTTCCCTCATACCTTTCTTGCCTTACCAATTCGGAACATAATTCACACTATGTCTCTATTTTCAAAAATAATTTTAGACATATTAACTTAAGCTTTGACTGTTTATCAGAGGCAATATATTAATATAGCTGAAACTAACTTCAGAGATTTTTGATTATCCAGTTGAATAAATGTTGATTTGTCTGCTTTGCACGTAGTTTCAATCAAAAGATTTCTGAGACCATTAGATCTCTAGATGAAAAGTAGTTTTGGTGTATGCCCATGGGAGAATGGCAGAACCTGGCACAGTTCAGTTTGTTGTGTAATACATAAACGTTTGAGGAAGTATAAATCTCCGCACTTACCAAAGACTTAATAGGAAAATTTCCTTGAGTTCGAGAACCTGTGTGTGGTCCGGTGCTGACCTCATAGGGTTTAAACTTAAGGGGAAATGACGCTATAAACAGCTCACTACTTGAGCTCAGTGCTTGATTGTCTAAACAGTCTTCACTGGTCAGGAATGCTTAAGTTTGTGGAGTTTGTAACAAGAGAGGTTAAAGAGTTAAACATAGTGACCACGTCTCAAAAACTCCCATGTTACACTTCCCCAAATATTTTTGGGACTGGAAAGGATACAAATGCTTTTAAATTAATTTGTTGAGTTTATCTGGACACTACGTTGTAAAATAAATGTGAGCAAGTAATTCTATACATCATCGCATTGTCATAGAATAAGTAACTTCTGTCATTATTTACTCACCCTCTGTTCATTTGAAACCTGTAGGATTTTTTTCTTCTGCAGAACACAAAAGAATAAATATTAAAGAATGTTCCTAACTGGCAACCATTGAGTTTTGGGTCCATACAAAATACATAAATAAATGCCAAGTGCAATTCAGTTACCATCTTTCTTCCAAATATCTCTGTTGTGTTTTACAGTAGAAAGAAAGTCTAAAAGGTTTGAAATGTCAAGAGGGTTAATAAAATTTTCAAATTTAGGTGAACTGTCTCTTTTAAGTTTCATTCACAAAGTCTACATATCTGTAAAAAAAGATTGAAAAAATGTGACATATTACCATCGTCAAGTCAAGTCAACTTAATTTAGTGCTTTTCACAATTTTCTTTGTTTCAAAGCAGCAGTACATGAAACAGGTTACATTAAATCTATAAAACAAGCTATCAAAGCAAAGTACAAAGCACAAAAAGAACGACACAAAAAATCAAAAGCTGAGAAACACAAGTGATATATTATGCAGGCTATATGTTCATATATTGGGTGCTAATAAATAATATCAAATATGTTTGCACTACAGCAGGAAAGCCTGCAATCAAAGACAAGCTTGTCTTGTGTTCATTTTATAAAATTCTTGCTACTGATCAGGTTTCATGGATTGCCTGTTTGGATTTGTTATGGAACATCATTGACTCAGATGTGAACACATTTTTTTTCGCTGTAAACAATTATCTCCTGTTTGGCTCTATCTTTCCATAGAAACATAGTTACATTATGCAAATTATTACTGAGACATGCGGTGAGAAAAATACATTCTTTTACTTTGAAAAACCTTTGTTGCAACTTGACATGGGCTGGGAAACTCATGCATAATTGTTATAATTGTCTGATTGTTTAAGGAGAAGATTGGTATGACCACAAAGGTATGGAAATGTTTGAAAGTCCCTGAAAAAGATTTAGAAGCCAAACTTAATTTTAAACACTGTATGAGTTTTCAATCAAAAGTTTAGTCAACATATTAAAAAAACTTAAAAGTTGTAACCACAATTTAACTTTGAAGATAGCTAAATGACATTTAAAATAATTTTTCGGGTTATACAATGCAGCATATGCTGTGCTCCGACATCCGGCCTCACCAGTGGGACCTTGCCAAGTTTTTTGTGAACAGCAGAGCCAAAACCAACACCAAACCTGGATTGACTAATAACAGTCAGCCAAGAATGAGATGGAAATTCACAACCATTTCTTTCAGCCTGACTAACAGCCACAGAAAAGATAATGACTATGGCTGTGTTTTTCAGAGGGACATGGTAACGTAATTATTATTCATTTCTAAGCTGTTGGATGATGATCTTTTTTACGGGAAATGCTGTGAGCAGCTCAGCATGAGATACTCGCTTACATAATTTATCCAGTTACAGCCAGTGATGAAAAGAAAATTGCTCTGAATTAGATTAGTGTACAGTAGATTGGTTTGACCTGGAGAACACTTGCTTGTAACAAAAAGCAAGTTTTGAAAAAAAGTGGGTTTTGTTGTTCAGATTCTGTGCAGGTGGTCACAGACTATGACCAAGCAAACTAACTCTGGAATTTTCCATCTTTAGCCCTTTTCTACTTTGAACTTGAACTTTTGACTCATTGACAATATGCAAACAACACTTATAAAAATGGTTGATAACATAAAGTAGACAGTTTTCAATTTTGTCCATTTCCCATATTTTAAACTGCTTCATCATCCTCCCACAGAGACGTCTGAAACTCTTTTTTCCCCAGGCACAGTGCCATCAACGCAAACCTCAAATGATCTTTTTCCAAGCTTTGTATGAAATGCCTGCTGTGCGTCCGGGCATAGAATGTGTAGACAGTGACAAAACTCTTTTCCAGAAGTTCCACACGTAAAATAAGCAACAGTATTTGCTAAAGACATGTTTTACTATTCCAAAACCAATGAGTAAAATTATTCAACAGTATTTCATGAGTTAGTTGGAGAAACATGCTCATTTGTAATTGATGTCTACAGTGAGGTAGAGAAACCAGTTGGTGGACAAGAGAAAGCTAACATGACATTCCCAGACAACGTATTCACTTATTTCAAAACTTAGAACAAAGGTGAGCAAATGTGTTTTACTGCAATTTCATCAATGGCACTTTATTATAGCTTTGACATCCTTTGTAGTTGGGTAGTGGACTGAGGCAGGTCATAAGGTAACACAAACCGACAGGATCTTACACCCGCACAAAACAAACAAATGGATCTGTGTCCCTGGCAACAGGTCCTGCCCTAAAGATTCCAAAGGTGCTGGTTGTGAGCCAAAGGAATGTCACAGAATCCTTAAAAGTGTATTACATCCGGTCTGAAATCCAGCCTCTCCTCCACCGTCAGTGTGTTATATTTTTTGTGTTATAGGCTTTTGATTTGGATGTCCTTTGCCTGAACTTATAAAGAGGGTGTCGCTCTACCTTATCAGATGTAACACTCTGTTAATCTAATGTAGATCAAGGACCATAAACAATAAGTTAAAATGCAGGACGATATATTTTATTTACTGTAAACATTAACAAAAATTATATAATATATCAAAAATTGTAAACCAGAATCTGATTTAAAATGAAAGTGTTCAGCAACATGCCAGTATAAAACTTATCATAATGAAATCTTTGTTGAGGGTCTTCACCTTGTGATTGCGCAATGAGAAGTTGTGATGCAGAAAGTGTTGAAATGTAAGTGATCCATATCTGTCAGTGTGTATCTATGACAGGTCTGCCATTGCTTGTTTTGTGGTTTTAGTTGCATTTTTGTATCATTATTCATACTTATAAAATCTGAATGACATTTAGGGCATTTTTAACAGAGGTTCTCACCTGCAAACTTTAAACAAAAAGAGAAGCTTTGCGAGTGAATTGTGTTATGTTTAAGATGGTTAGATTAGGTTGTGTATCTGTTGCCATAGAGCTGTGCCCACATCTTTTTGCAACAAATGTAAGAAAAATCATGATGTCATTTAAATCACAATGTAAGATATAATACACAAGCATGTGCTGTTGAATCGAAGTCTTTCCATTTAATACAGATTATTAGAAATTCCATTGTATTTATTTTATTTTACTACTTTTATGACATTTGTCAGCATTTCAGATTTTGGACTTTTTGGCCAAAAAGTAATACATATTATTTTATTCTCAGTCAAAGTCCTGAGCCAAAATTATGATTCAAATTTAAATTTCCTAATTTTATTTTTTTCCCTGTTCCTTACGCAATACACGTGCAAGGGTAATGTGACTTTTGTTATCATAACCACACAAGGGATTTGTAACCTCTTGTTACCTTTATGAGTTGTGAGCTGAATGCACCTTTTGTTACTTTCCCTATCTGAAGAAAGCTCTTCCCACTGTCAGTTAGGCCAAGGAAAAATAAGATTCTTCAAAAGCTTTTGTTTGGCATGCTGGTGCTTGCAAAGAGCCTTGAGCATGTGGCTCCAATTTTTTCAGTAACACCCAAAGAATCTGTACAATGGTAGGCAGTTTAACTGATACATTTCTTTCATTAACAATTCTCATTTTGTCTTTATTGTTTGTGTATTCAGACACACCTTTAGTGCAGTGGGACAAAGAAACTATTTTTTTTAAATGTTCAGCAGAAGCCGTTGAATTTTTTTTAATGTTACATTTTTGTGAAAAAAATTCTCAAAGAGAAGAAAAATTACATTCACAAATTTTTACTAGGGGTTTTCTATGCACAAGCTGTGTTTTATCAATCTTATACAAACACATGGTTTGTAAACTATTGTATTGACAGAGAACTAAAGACTTTTTGCGTTAAAAAATTAAAATCATTCATTCAGTCATTTACTAACTTTTGTAAAAGCTACTGCAATGTGTATATTCTATAACTTTCATTGTACTCAGCATGGGCAAGGTTTAAGGATAGCAATTACCACCTCAAAAGTCACATGTAGGGTATTTGTTCATTTATTAAGAAATGTAGCAGCAAGCAAAAATTTTGCTGCAGATAAATTATAACTGAACAATGTTCCACTGTAATTACATAACACCATAACATTGAAAAATGTAGATAATGTTAAACTACTATAAATATTATAATAATTTTACTTATTTTAACTTACTTAAACAGTATTTTCTAGCTTTGGGTGTAGTTATCAAGAACCAAACTTTTATAAATTTTAACTTGTTTTATTAACAACTTTTTTTTACAAAATATCACAATTTCATTTGTACTTAAAATGCATTTTCAAATTGTTTACAACCACAGATAGGTTTGTTAAAAATGCTTTGTAAGAACAGCTGGTTTTGCAAGTATGTGTTCAAGATATTTCCTTTACAAATTATATATGCAGAACAATGAATTATCAATTAACAATCGGTCAGTTTTAAATATTCCAGCAATAAATAAATAATTCAAATAACTTAAATAAACAAATAAATTAACAAGTAAATAGAAATGCAAATAGTCAATCAAGTATCACAGTACATACATTGAAAGCTGATGTATGTTTAGAGCTCTGAACTTCTCTCTCTCAAGACAACAGTTGGGTTAACATTATTTTGTGTGGAGAGCACTGAGCTTGAATTGAGGTTTTCTGAACTTTGATATTCTACATCCGGCACCTGAAAGGACACCATCGGACAGGTGCCTTTAATGTTCAAGCACACCAGCCTCTTCAGTGATGCAGTGTTGACAATGTCAAAGCCCACTTTCCCACCAAATGTGCTGGGCATCCAGTATTCAGGGGAACAAATAGCATTTCCCATGAGGCCTTTGAGAGAGTAGGGGGCACCCATCTCCACTATAGTCTCCCCAAAGATGGCGTTGGGTCTACCTTTCTCCACGAGGAGACCAGTATACAGCTCGACCGCATTCACATCACCATAGAGCTTCTCCAGTTCATCAGCTAGCTCTCTGTCTCCTGTTTTATCACACAAGACAATTGAGATTAAATTTCAGGTCATCATTTTCAAAATATACAATCACTTTTAATTATCATCTCTATATAAACAGATGTTTGTCAATGCTAAATAACTCTTTATGTCAATGTTGTGTCTTTAAACACTGTTTATCTTACCTGTCATCTCCTGAAAGGATGAATAGGGCTTCATGTTGAAACGTTTCCGGTATGCATTAAAAGACTGATAGCGCATATCTCTGGAATGTTCTAAAGATTTCACTGCCACTCCCTGCATTGCAGGAGGCAAGTTCCGGCCACCAGCCACCTGTTCAAATAAAATAGAGAAAAAGTGGGTAAAGACAAAAAAATAACATTTAAATAGTCCATCACTATTTTCTTCCCTAACACTTACCCTTCCAGCTCTCTGTTTAGTAAAGGACTCCACCATACTGCGGATGCCATGTTCGGTCACTATGGAGTTGTTAAACATAAACTGGTGGTAGCCGTAGACCTGATCCTGAATATGAAAGTTGTCGGGCATCAGTGGATGCCAGTGATACAGAGTGTTGAACTCGGATGCAATGCGATTCTGGTACTGGAAGCGTTGATGGAAGAGAAGCTCCGGGTCAAACTTGAGCTTGAAGTGATAACCACTCAGATGCTGAACATAGTCCTCGATTATAATTTTGATGGTTTCACCTAAAAGAACGATAAAAAACATCATTTCATTTCAAGTCACAAAATGTGTTTGGTTAGGATTGTTTTAAACATTATACAACCAAGACTCACCAATAAGGATGAGACGGGTGGTCTGAAAGATTCTTTCATCGTCCCAGTCAGGATGCTCCTGCTTCATGATTTCACAGACACGATTGTGCTCACGCAACCAAATGGTAGCATACATCATCAAACCTGGAACCAGACCAAAGGCTTCATGGCCAACAGCAAGTTTCTGCTCTTCTGGGACTTGTGGAGGGTAGTGCATCTCCACCTGGACATCTTTCACAAGAGGAGGGTATACCTCACCACCCACAACCTAAAAACCAAATACATATTTTATTAACTGTGTTATGTCTTATATATAGACTGCTATATATATAAATGTAAGTATTGTTTCGCAAAATACCTGATACTTTAGTTTGCCATCCTTAAATAGACGAAGTTTGTGTTGTCTTTCGAGTGTCTCTCCATAAATATGGCTTAAATCCACCTAAAACATACCAGAATTGTTAGCAAATGCAGTTTCATCAGAATCTTTATTAAAAAATGTCCCATGGCCTACAAAGGTTTACAGAGCTTTGAAAGACACTTACTCCATGGCCCAAGGCTTTTGTGAACTCTGGTCCTTTTTTAAAGTCACTCTTGAAGAACTGGTGAGTAAAATGCTGAGCAAAGAACGCAAACATGAGATTGGTCCTCTGTGGATCAGGGATGAACTTTTTTCTTAACAGCACCTTCTCCACCACCTCCTTTGGATTTGGAAAATCGGGTGTAGGACAGTTCTTTGGCAACGGTGCAAGAGTGCGAGTGTAGTAGGACAAGTTTGAATATGCTTCCCAGCTTTTGTAGTTGTAGTCTGCATTGTATGTTGGCGGACTATCAATCAAGTGTGACCTTGCTGTAAAACAAACGGTGAGGATATAGTTTATTTTTTGCAAAAAACGTTAAACGTGTGAAACTGATGAAGTGTTCATTTTGCTTACATGTCAGGATATAGCTCATTATGGAATTTCTCAAGTAAGAGATGTTGTTGATGAGGTCCCAGATCCATTTATAATGGGTTAAAATGTGATGCACAACGTTTGGAGATGGTTTCAATGTGGATTTGATCCAAGTGAGGAGTTCAGCTGAAAGAGAACAAACACAAGGCTATCTAAATACATTTTCTATGAATAAATAAACAATGTTCCTAATATTCAAAAAATACTTACGAGAAGTACAGTTAACACCGTAGTATCCTGTCCTGGTACAGTCACATTCATAAGCATCAGCGCCTTTGGATAAACACACTCCTAGGTTTTCACAGGGCTGTGCACAGCAAGGGTCGTCTGGAGGGACAGTCAAAAATATAAAGACATTTTTATTTAGATTATGATCAAATTCCGGTACAGTAGAACAATCTTAACACACTTTTAATTCATCTTCAGTCTGTAAAGATTTAACTTACATCCTTTACAGGGCAAGATCCAAAAGCTTGAATGAAGGACCAGGAGTACCAGAATCACTCTATGCATTCCAAAAGATTTATCTGCAGTGTCTCTTATTCTGAAGCAGAGCTGTGAGTGTTCTTAGAGCTCTCTGAAAATCTGAGCGTCTATGTGCTCCTGTGCCTTTTAAAGGGGGGAACTCTTGCGCAATTTGTTACACACATCAAGGAAAGTTTGCAACGTCACAGGGAGGCCGCATTTTTCCAGACATTACACATTTTTAAAGACGTGTGCTGACACATCCAATTAGGATATAGATTCAAGGTGTAAGCTTAGCCTAATAATGATTAAAATGACTTGTGTAGACATTTTCAAAATTGAGCCTCCTCTAAGTAGAAAATAAATAAAATACATAAAAAAAAAAAAATTATTATTAAATATTATTTACATTTAGTCATTTAGCAGACGCTTTTATCCAAAGCGACTTACAATAGTCGATTTTAACTATTTAGACGAAAATTATAAAATGACCTGCTTTAACAGTCTTTAAAAACCTTTCCTATGCGAGACTTTAAGAATAAAGTTACTAGTTTATAAAATGCCAAGATAATAAAGAGTTTACTATAAATCTAATTAGTAAAGGGAATCTAAACAAAGAATAAGTGTTTCTAATTTTGACCTGATTCCATATGTTGTAAGCTATTTAAAATCAGCTTTAGACTGCCATTCATGAATTTGTAATTTACTTGAATGAACAACATTAATTAAGTTTGTGGGACTGTGTGTAATTAAGTGGAAGTTGTAAATGAGCTATTAAAATGAAAGTTGTACTGTGTCTACGGAGCATCTAAAGATGACTTATAAAATTGATGTCTAATTGCTAAAACCAGGAAAAATGTATAGACAGTCATTTGGTTATTAAGGATTAACTATTTTAGATTTTTCCAACCAAGCAGTGGGACATCTTTTGGACCTCTAAACCAGGGGCAGATTGATCCTGAGACGCCTTCCTTCACTGCTTCTAGTGGGACTATAGGGGGGAAAATGTGAAAAACAACATAAGTATTTTAAAATCATGAAAGATATAAAACAATCTTATTTCTAAATTCAAGCAGTAAAGACTCTTGAAGATGAAGTGAGATTGACATGCATGCAGGATGGAAGAGGGCCATTTAACAAGATTCCCAGCCCCCACTCCTGGATTTCAAAGGGATAGTTAACCAAAATATTAAATATATATAAAACTCTGTCATCTCTTCCTCACCTTTGAGTGGTTTCAAATATCTAAACATTTCTTTGGTCTGATAACACGGAAAAAGATATTTGGAAGAATGTCGGACGGCAAACATTTCTGCGGTACATTTTAGAACCTTTGTCAAATTTCCTACTATAATATTCAACGAGGTCCCAGAAGTGTTTGATTGCAAGCCTTCTTCCAAACATCTTTACGTGTTTAACCAAAGAAATACACCTCTAGATTTGTAAAAACTTGAGATTGTGTAATTCATGACATCGTTTTATCATTTTCTTCTTTTAAGGACTGTACCATTGTGCATTAGCGCCACCCTGTGTCCGACAGTTCTCCCTATTCGATAACTAATCGCTTAAAGTTGACTTACTTTATATTCCGGTGTCGGTTGATGGTGTATCGCCTAGAACCCTTTTTTAAATTAATCTATAAAGAACATGACCTAATAGTGTATAATGTTGCGGATTTGGGTCGCACATCACACACTTTAAACGTTGCTCGGTGTCGAAACTCTTGCGAATCGATTCGATCGAATCATAAAATGACTCAAAAGATTCACGAGTCAGATTCACTTTGGACCGCCCAGAAATGCGCATTCCTCCGTTCTTCCTGAAATGCCTTTAGTCGCAGAGGGGCCAACATCACTTTAACACCAGTGGTAAGATCATGAGCATTTAGTGTTTCTTTTAGACTATAACTACTCATCTATAAGACTTATGCCATAAATATGATCTGCTTTTATAACTCCTTAACGTGTTTTCGACACAAAGGGCAAAAGCTTTGGGGTTCGTCTTGAAACATCTCTCTATTGAACTTTTTTACAACAAGCCTGCGTATCATATTTCAACGTCTTCAAGACTGTTTTTTCGTCCTCTTTCTCTTTATTGATTACTTTACAGATGTTTGCCGGACTGTCCTGATAAAAGTGCCATCCTGACCAGCACATTTCTGCCAGAATGTCGTCCATAGACCCCTACCAATATATCATTGTAAGTTAACTATGTTCAAGTAAGAGTTTTTAAAAGAATGAGAGTAACTTTGTAATATCTATCTGTTGTCTCTTGGGACATTGTTTAAATAAGATGTCCTTTAATCTTTTGTTTTATACTGAATGAAACTGTATTCCACTAGTTTCGATTTTCCAAAAAAAGGAAAAACCTGAGATCAAATCATTTGCATGAAGGAAATGACATTATAAAATTGCACATTAATACATTGAACTTTCATAATGAATGGTTATTTTCTTTTGAAAGCTTGTTTGAAATTATTTCATAGGACGCTTGGGATTCATTGTATATTTCCTAGATAGAAAGATAAATAAGGATCCTTTTGGCATGAATATATTCTAATATCCATCCTCTTGGCTCATTTTAATTTTCAGGTCGAGCATCAGTATTCGCATCGATTAAAAGTGACTGTGGTGGGAGCTGAAAATGTGACCAAAGGTCCATTTGGGGATTTACGTGAGTATATATAAAACTAATAATATTATTTGTGGATATTTCAATCGGATTTTAGAGACACATCCTGTTCTTATGTTTCTTTACAGTGGACACCCCTGACCCATATGTGGAATTATCCATTTCAACAACCCCGGATTCAAGAAAACGAACGCGGCACATAAATAATAACATTAACCCTAAGTGGAATGAAACTTTTGAGTTTATATTGGACCCCAATCAACCCAATGTTTTAGAGGTGAGGAAAAACATTTAGAGAGATTCAGAACATGCTTATAAAATAAGCTTAATTGAAACAACAGACATTCAATAGCCTTCCATTTGAAAACAGGTTTTGCTCAGCTTGTTATAGTTTGGAAATATTGGTATATGAACATTTATGATATCATTTGCCTGCTTTTTTAAAGATGACATTAATGGATGCAAATTATGTCATGGATGAAACTCTGGGCACCACTAAATATACCCTCTCTAATCTCAAAGTGGGCCAGACAGAAAAAGTGACACTTAGTATTGGCAAGGTAAATCACAAACATTGGTTATCACTTTGCAAATAACAAGACATTCATGTTAGACTCTGTGTCGTGATGCAAACATCTTTCTTGATTCCTTCTAGACGACCAAAGTGTTTCTTGACATGTCCTTAGAAGTGTGGTATGTATATGAAGCAATTTATAGGTGACACATTGTGGGATTGACTATTTAGATAAAATTGTTATCTTGTTGTTTTCAAGTGGGTCCACAGATCTGCGTTTCAGCATGGCTCTGTGTGATCAGGAGAAGCTTTTCATGCAGACACGCAGGGACAGAGTCATGCTCGCCATCAAGAAGCTTCTTAAAATGGAAAACCCACGCTTCCTTCCAGCCTCACCAAGAGAGGTAAACAATAAGTCATCTAAACCACATTGTGCATGTGCTAAACTTAAAGGTAGAGTATAAAATAAGATGTCTTATGAGTTTTGTTTTGTACTCAGGTTCCAACCATTGCTATACTCGGCTCTGGAGGAGGTTTTCGGGCCATGGTTGGCTTCTCTGGAGTGATGAAGGCCCTCTATGAGTCTGGGGTGCTTGACTGCGCAACATATGTTGCTGGACTTTCCGGATCAACGTGGTCAGTGTTTATTTTGTTTGTTAGTCTTTAAGTGTTAAGCCAAAGATGAGTAATAGAATGAGCTTCTATAGTAACAAAGGAGTTTCCATAGGTATATGTCTACACTGTATTCGCACCCTGAATTTCCCGCAAAAGGACCAGGGGAAATAAATAAGGAGCTGATGAATCGGGTCAGCAATAACCCACTGAGACTCCTCTTGCCGCAAAACATCAACCGCTACGTGAAGGCTCTCTGGAAGAAAAAATCTGCCGGGCAGCCCGTCACCTTCACTGACATCTTTGGCATGTTGATAGGAGAGACTCTCATTCCAGGGGTAATATATGCAGGACATCTGGTTGTCTGGTCAAAACAAAGACTACTTTGTATGTTACATATTTGGTACGCATTCGAATGCAAATAGTCTCTATATTGGTAATGATCGTCCACATAAAAATAGCATTCATGTCTACTGTATTAAGTCGTCACTACTGTGTTTTTAGATTAAATCTGTTTTGGCTTATGATATAAGTCAGTGTTGTTTCTTTGAATAACAGATAAATATTATTTAACAAATATTTCTAGTGTCGTCTTTTGTAAAGCGGCACAGAGTGTGCTAGATGAATATGGAGCAGAAACAGAATACTGATAACACATTAACTGACACATTGCACTGATTACGTTGGCCATTTATTCATATATTTAGCACCAATCTTTAAGTGTGATACTCAAAATTCATTGAATATTTAATGCATTTTTTATATTTGTTTTTTTACTGAATGTAACAGCAAGTTATATCGTATTCTTTGTGTGTGTGTTGTTCAGAGGATGGACACTACTCTCAGCTCCCTGAAAGAGAAGATAAAAGATGGTCAGAGTCCTATGCCTCTCTTCACCTGTCTTCATGTCAAACCTGACGTCTCTGAGCTCATGTTTGCAGGTATAAAGAAGGTTTACATATACATTGGATTGAACAGATTTTAGATTGGATTTCAGATAGATTTACTTAATAGAATGGGGTGCATTAATACGTGATGAATGATTTAACAAGATCATCTGTTTAGAAAACAGGTATTTGAATTAAGAATATAGCAGAAATGTGTTTGACCTCTTCTAGGCCACCAGGGCACTGTCACCATCAATTTGTTTATATTTGCTTAATTCAGTGGAAAACATGCAAATATTTCTTACGGTGCCTGAGCTAATGATTGACACCCTGGGAAGCTTGTTTGCATTTCTAAAGCACCGCCCACAGGTGTAGCCCAGCTATTTTTAGAAACTATTGTGTGTGGGTTTGTTGCTGTCTGTTGAATGGGATCAGAGTGAGTGACCAAACAGGGAATTGTTAAGACTAACAACTTTGCTAATGAAAGCATATCACATTATCAAGTTAAATAGTTTCTAGTTTCTGTGATGCAGGGCGTTATTTTTGAGAAGTGCTTTTGGCGACAAGCACAATGCTACCCAAAAGAAACCTCTTCCGTCATTGCTCTACCCTCAAAGTAAACAAACAACCTATACACCCTTATTGCTGTTTGCCCGTGGGAGAGCTATGATGTTGTTTGTGACGGTACACTCCACTAATATTTCCCAAATATTGTGCACACATTGTTTATTAAATTGTTTGACGTTAAAATAAACACAGAACAGACATATAGTAAATATATTTTTGTTTTGGTTTGTTTTGTTTTAGGCGTTCATTGAACGTTTTAATAGAATTCCTCAGAAATGACTTACTCCCTTAATCCTTTCATATTTGAAATGATAGTTATCATTTACTTACCCTCATATCATTTCAAACCTGAATGACTTTCTTTACTTCTCAGAACACACACTGAGATATGTTGAAGAAAATGACAAGTATATACACAGCAGTTGCACCTATTCACTTCTAAAGCGTGAACACTAAACCAATTTAAGTGACAAGTTGACAGCTACCAACACTTTTCAAAATATTTTCCTTTGTGTTATGCAGAAGAAAAAAAGTCACACAGGTTTCAAATGTCAAGAGGGTGAGAAAATGAATTTTCATTTTTCGGTGAACTGTCAGTTTTATATTGAACAATGTATTCATTATTAATCATAATGAGCACTTTTAGAATATGTGTCTCTCTTCATCAGACTGGGTGGAGTTCAGCCCATATGAAATTGGCATGGCCAAATATGGCACCTTCATGTCTCCTGGGCTCTTTGGAAGCAAGTTCTTCATGGGCTGTGTTGTGAAGCAATATGAGGAAAATCCCTTACATTTCCTTATGGGTAAGATTCGAATCTGGGAGCGAATGTACATATTCACACCCATGTAAATTCATTTAGTGATGATAGACAATGACACTATAATTTAAACATACTAAGTATTGTAATGTATTTATTATCTTGTTTACCAGAACACCAGGGTTATTCATACTTCCCATTTGAGTTGCTGACAACCGAAAATATTTTTAATGCACCTTATCTTGAATCAAGAAAGCTAATCTTGCATAGATCTCACACTCATTTCTTGTTTGTGCAAGACACCTCATTTGAAAAGAGGATGGATATGGGCTCAAAGTGACAAGCGATTATGAGGTTCTCTGTAGAACAGTAGAAAAACAGTTTTCAGATATTATCCATTGTACAATAAGATTGTTTTAACTGTGTGTACTGCAGGTGTATGGGGGAGTGCATTCTCCATCTTAATCAACCGGGTACTGGGTGTAAAGGAGACAGCCAGCAGCAGCACAATGGAGGAGGAGCTGGGTAAGAATGATTGTATCCATTCAATGTTATCTAACTGAAAATTCAATCCAGGCCAAGTACGCAGTGAACCTAAACTATTTTTAATGATAACAAGACAAAATAGTTTGTTGCCTTGGTGGCGACCTTGGGATAAGGGCCATTAGTGGTTCTGCTAGTGTGAAACTGTGAAAATAATGTTGAGTTTTAAAGATGTAGACATGAAAAGATGAACAAACAGTCACACTGATCTGTTTCTGTGGCCTTCATAACACCAGAAGTCAACTTGTCATTTCCACCGTTTACAGTTGAAATAAAGGAACAAAAAATTGTATGACAGAAGTATCATACATATTTAAACTATAATAGAATATACCAAAAGGTATAGTTTTCAGTGTACCAACAGAAAGTAGCATAGTTGGCCTAAAATTGAATTTTATTATGTAAGTATTATATTATTATACTATTATTATTATATTTTTATTATATAAGTATTCTAAACATTCTTGGTCTGTTGTGTTTACTTATTTGATGGCCTATTAAATTCTTTTCCCGGCTTTCAGTTCACTGAATGTATACTTTTTCTTACTTAGTTAAACCAAAAACCAAAAACACCTAAAAACTAATTTTTACCGGCTACACCTAACTCACTAGGAGTACCTTCTTTTCTAACCTACTCACTCTATCTAAAAAAACGAACAAAAAAACGTTTTCTACCTACAGGTTTTTATCTTGCTCTGTGTAACTTGGTAACATTGTTGTAGCACTTGTACCCCTATTGCTGTATCGGCTATTTAATAGTCTCCTCGACTATTTGTAAGTCGCTTTGCAAAAAAGCGTCTGCTAAATGCCTAAATATAATGTAAATGTAAAAAAGGTAATGCTTACTGAACTGATAAAATGTCAGTATACCTTTAAGTTCAATTACAGTAGGTAGCACAAACAAAAACATGAGACTAGTTGAGAACTCAACGGTCCCAACTATTACACCTAAATTATATCTAAATATATATTTCAATAAAATGTTTATAACATTTATTTTCACATTGTATTAAAACAGTACACTTAAAACTATACTATTGTGTAGTGTTCATCCCACATGTGAATTAAGCTGTCTGCACAAGTTAATAACATACAAAGTCAATGCAAAGGCACAAATAGATGCAAACGCAAGCTGAAATACAAACATGAATCTCTTGTATGGTGAATGAAAACTTGACCATTTGACTAACAGGTCTAGCAACATTCTTACTGAGAGATACACTGACTGTTTTTTAAGTGTAACGGTGTTTGTTAACCTCTTGCATGTTTGGTTAGGAAGTGCTGTACTTTAGTTGGCATTCATGTATATGTGTCTCCTGTTTTCAGAGCAAATTAAACCAGAGCACATTGTGGGAGATGACTCAGCTGATAATGACGAGGAAACACAAAGAGGTGTAAAAATATGCTACCAGGCACACACGCACATGTGCGCGAAAGCACGCACGCACGCACACACACACACACATACACACACACATATATTCATGACTCTTTTCACGATTAATTCCAAAAATGACATGGAGGGGAAACTCATTTTCTCTTTCTTTCCAGGAGGCACAGAGTCCGCAGAGGCGGAAGATGAGCGCCAGCGTCATGCCCAGGCTAGTTGGGTTCAGCGCATGTTGACCTCCATAATGGGTGACACCACCCTATTCACTACACGTGAGGGCCGTGCAGGCAAAGTGCACAACTTCATGCTGGGACTTAACCTGAATTCAACACTGCCCTTCTCTCCGTTCAGCAGCCTCACACACCAGAACTCAGTGGATGAGGAGGTGGATGCTGTCACAGGTATTACCAGAGTTTAGAAAGCTATAATTCTATTAAATACTATGTAGTAAAGGTACAAGCTACATGTCATCTCAGGTTGTATAGCTGTGGCCATTTTAAATTGCAAGATGAGTATATTAAACAATTAAAAAATATTTAAATAAAATGAAATGGTAAATTATATAGATGAATGAAATATTAAAAACTTAAATAAAAAGGTGCAAATACACTTATTACATTAGATTAGATTCAACTTTATTGTCATTGCACATATAAGATACAAGGCAACGAAGTGCAGTTAGCATCTAACCAGAAGTGCAATAAGCAGTAAGTACAGAATATATATGTAGTATATACAATAATGATACAGAATATATGAATATAGATAAGCATTATGGACAGATTTACAGGTTAAATATACAAATATACAGGCAGGTGTGCTATGAACATGCTATACATTATGTAAAGCGTATGTACAGTATAGACAGAACTATGAACATAATTTACCATATTGTAGTGGATGGTAAAGTGCATTTGGAATTTTACAGTGTGCAAATGGATTGTCCAGTGTTACTGAGTGAACAGTAGTGCATGTAACAACTGGTTATTGTGAAGAATATTTAAAATAAATAAGTAATAAACAGGTGTAGTGTTGAAGAGGGGGGAGGAATCTCTTATATACTGAATAAAATATTTGCATGATGAAATTATGAGATTACATATATATTTATTTTTAATCTGACATTCCCTTTAGGTAAGGGTGTATTGATGTGTGCTATTCTTATACTTATTTTTAACTTAAAATAGAAAAGTATACTTTTATATACTGGAAAGTGGGCCAATTTAGTCCCAAGTGCTATAAATGCACTTACACGTAAACTACTAGTATGTTGATATTAGTATACTTACTAAAATTTTACTTTTACATATCCTTGAGTTTTACTTAAGTATACTTGTAAAATGAACTTCAAGTATACTTCTCCATCTGAAAGCATTGAGATTTATATTAAAATATTAGTAATTTGTAGTATTTAAAAGCGTAATCTTTTATATAGCATTAAAAAAAGTGAAATGGAGCATACTGAATCTGAGGAATTCCAAAACTGATCGCTCAAGATAATACATTTCACTATACTGTTTTATAATACATTACACTTTCATCCTGTTTTCCCCATAAAAAAGAATTTTATTTAATTATTTATTTAATTTAAACTTAAAAAAGGAAAGTATACTTTAATTAGATAGAAAGTGGGCCAATTTAGCCCCAAGCTATTATTAGTACATAAACAAGAACACTACTTGTACATTGATATTAGTGTACTTTCAAAATACTTCAGTGTTCTCGTAAAAATAAATTTAAACTACATTTCTTTTTCACAAGGGTTTCTGTTAATGTGTATTTTTCTTGTGTCACCTTATCTTGGTCTTGTGGAGTGTGTGGGAAAATTGTGAGGTGGAACAATAGCATGAAATCTGGTTGGGTTCCACAGAACTTGATAAAGTGATTTCAAACATATGCCGCCAGTATGATGGAAGAGGGGAAGTCAGTTATTCAACTCTAAAATGTCTTATTTTTACCAACACACCCAACTGCAGATTAACTTATTTCCTAGAGGTTAAATACACAGCTGAGTAGACAACACATGAACCAACTTTATAATCAGTAAACACGTTAAGTTCAGAATGGAATTTTAAGTTTTCTGTTATTCTGCTAAGCTTTATAATTATTGATAATAATAGTATTGTATGCCTCTGTGACTAAGCAGTAGTGAACTTCCTGTTCACAGCTGGGTGTGGGAAAACAGATAAGTTCTTTAAAATGAATCCAATAAACGGAGATAACAGTTATGTCCAATAGTTGGTTTATGTTGTTGCGACACAAAAAATGTCAGGAAGCAGCATAAAAATGATGTGAATTTGTTTTCATGTATAGCAGCTGGCTGTTTTTTGTAGCAGCTATTTATATTTTTACATCATTTTATTTTAACACAAATGTGACTTGATGGTAATATGTGTTCAAAATAAAAGATGAGTTTTTAACTGTCCGACATAGTGGTAACACAGACTGTGTTCATTTTTTGTAGATCCTGATGAGTTCGAGCGAATCTACGAGCCACTAGACGTGAAAAGTAAAAAAATCCATGTAGTTGACAGTGGCCTCACCTTTAACCTGCCCTACCCTCTCATTCTGCGGCCTCAGAGAGGAGTGGACCTCATTATCTCATTTGACTTCTCAGCCAGGCCCAGTGACTCCAGCCCACCATTCAAAGTGAGTCCTCAATCATTCTCGGATTTTAGTCATTAGTGTTGAGAATGCCATATAACTTTTATATAAGTTTTTATGAATTTATGCAAAAGTAAATTTCATTACAATGACTCACATTTCAAAAGCAGTTCATGTCATCATTAAACAGGAAGTGAGCATACATTACCTTGACTTTGGTCCTTGGTTTCATAACTTTGTAAGCTCATTAGAGCAGAATGGATTTTTTCGCATAAATTATGTTTTTATTTTTTTATTTATATTTAAGGAGTTACTGCTGGCTGAAAAATGGGCCCGCATGAATAAGCTTCCGTTTCCCAAAATCGATTCCAAAGTATTTGATCGAGAGGGTTTGAAAGAGTGCTACGTGTTCAGACCTAACAAGGGAGATAAGAATTGCCCCACTGTGATTCATTTTGTCTTGGCCAACATTAACTTTAGGGATTTTAAAGCACCAGGTGAGATAATTTCATTATATCACATGTCTATGTATTTGTGACCTTGCCTGTGGAAAGCCAGCTTGAGGCATATTTTGGTATTTACATTTTTAACACAAAATCATTCTACACAATGTGAAGAACATTCTTAAAGAATATAAGTGACATTGATATCTTTAATATTGACTGAGTAAGACCAGGTTGAAGATCAAAATCATAGTGATATTAATAGGTCAAATCAAACGTTAATGCTTGTTTTCTCAGAATTGATTATCCGACTTAAGCCTGGTTTTCACAGGCGGGGTCACGTTCGGTTTTTAATATTGGTTTAACTGATGATTGGGTGTGAGTCATCTGAGCTGATTTAGTGAGCAAATGGTGGATTGATTCACTCCAATGACTACTGTATTTGATTCAGTCCGATTCACCTTTCGGATAAAATGATTTATTATAAAAACACATACCAGCTGAGTGATTCATTCAACACATTCATGTTGTATCATTGTATGTTTGTTAGATCTTTAGTCAATAAGGATAATGCAATAGAAAGATCTCTCAAGTATCTATTGTAAATATGTTATTAGGCAGACCTCAGAAGGAAATGAGACATGTAAAAGATATTGTCATCTATTTGTACGATTGTACAACAAATATTTTTCTTTACCATTGCCTTCCAGGAGTTCCCAGAGAAACAGACAAGGATATTGAGTTTGCCGATTTCGACATATTTGATGATGCAGCTTCTCCTTACTCTACCTTCAACTTCAAATATTCCAACCAGGCCTTCAAGAGGCTGCATGATCTCATGGAGTTCAACACGCTTAACAACATTGAGGTCAGTTTTATTCCCTTTTACTCTATGTTTGGCCTTTTCTCTACTTAATTATTATTATTTCTGTTTTAGGTAATAAAAGAAGCTATTAAAGAAAGCATTATGCAGAGACGAGAGAATCCTTCACGTTGTTCAGTTTCCCTTTCACTCAGTGAGATCGAAAACAAGAAGTTCCTTAAACGGGATACCAGCAATGCAAAAAGACCCACTTAACAGAAAACTTTGGCTTTGAGACTGCATTGGTTTTGTTAAGTTGCTGATCTGAATCAGTGTGCAGCTTAAGAAGACAAAACTGGATCAACCTTTTTACGAAGTTGGAATATGTATTGCTTTACAGAATGAGTGCTGAATGGTCTTTGGATCTCTTGAGCAGATTCCCTTTCACCTTTAATTTGAATTCTTACAAATCTGATTTACTTCTCTGAAAGAAGCCAAGTACTAGTGGATTAGTTGTTTGATGAGCAGTAAACACTGATGTGATGGTAATTAATGGGCTTTTTCATATATAAACTGCAGGACAGGGTGTTCCATTTGGTGATGTTTTTGGTGTTGTGATAAGAAAAATAATATGTTCTTTATTAATTCTGTGAAGCACCAGTGAATAACCCGGTTTGCATTGACTTCAAGACAGGATTCATCTCATATTTTAGTGAAACACTTGTTTTAGAAACTGGATTTAGCTGCCTTATTTTAATTTTTTTTACAAATATATGAATTCTGTAGTTCATGGGGTTAGAATAACAAGTAGGTGATGTATCACCTTGCACTTCCAAGGCATGACTCCACCTTTTAAGGAAAATTAAGTGAAACTTATGACATTAATGACACGTGTTTTGTTATGCGAGGTCTTTTTAAATCGGATATACATTAAACAGATCACACCTTACATTTGTGGCACATTAAGAAATATCTAAATCCATCTTTACCTCCCCATATTCATTCATCTGGTTTACATACTGTATGGTTATGTACCTTGTGGGTGCGTGACATTTTTTAAATGATTATTTATTTGTATGCTTCTTTTGTAGTTATGTAATGTTACATTTAACATTGTAATTAATGTAGTCAGTTTTAAAATGAAATGTATGTACAAGTGCAAAAGACTTTCCTTAAAGGACATTTCAGCAAGACAAGCTAGAAATGTGAAATATAAACTGGAAAAAAATATGAAAGAGAAGGTAAAAATTTGGATATACAACTTAACTGGGGTCAGTGGGAGGATACAGACAGGAAAAACAGGTTATACAATTAAATAGAAGCTTTCCAATGCACTTTAAGTCAAAAGAAATATAACCCAAGTTTTATTAAATAAGATAACATATCTATTTAAGGGCCTAATGGTTGACTCCTAACTTGAGGGTTGTGGGTTCTAGTCATGGGCTGGCAATATCATGACTTAGTTGCCCGTGAGCAAGACACTGAACCCCAGACTTCTCCCACTGGTTGCCCCCTTCTCCTGGTGTGTGTTCACGGTTGTTTTGTGTTCATTACTGTGTGTGTGCACCTTGGATAGGTTGAAGGCAGACCACGAATTCTCAGTATGGGCCACCACACTTGGCTGTATATCACGTCACCACAATATGTTTTGTATACTTAATAAAAGACATTCATAAACTGTCTGAACACGTCATTTCTTAGAAAGTGTATCACCCTAGATAGCACATATACATCTGTAAGATGTCTGCTGGACATCAGGACAGTATATGCTGTGTAGAATCATGTGCTTAACATCTTAGAAAGAGAAGTTAAACATTTAAATTTACATTTAGGCATTTAGCAGACGCTTTTATCCAAAGCGACTTACAAATAGTCGAGGAGACAATGAAGCAGTTAATAGCCGATACAGCAATAGGGGCACGAGTGCTACAACAATGTTACCAAGAACAGAAAGCGAGATAAAATCCTGTAGGTAGAAAAAGTTTTAAAGTATTTTTTTTTCAGATAGAGTGAGTAGGTTAGAAAAGAAGGTACTCCTAGTGAGTTAGGTGTAGCTGGAAAAGATGAGTTTTAAGGTGTTTTTTAAAGATAGAGACAGAGTCCGCCAAGCGTGAAGCAGGAGGCAGATAGTTCCACCATCAAGGAACTGATGCAGAGAACGTATAAGACAGAGATTTCTTACCCTTTTGAGATGGCATCCCAAGTCGTAGCTTGTTTGCGGAGCGCAGAGCTCTGAAGGGGCTATACCTTTGAATTAAGGAGTTAAGGTATCTGGGTGCTGAACGGTGGTGGTCTTGTAGGCAATGAGAAGACATTTGAATTCAATGCGAGCTGCTACAGGAAGCCAATGTAGTTTAATGAAGAGAGGTTTTACATGGGTCCTTTTTGGTTCCTTGAACACCACTCTTGCCGCTGCATTCTGTATCATCTGCAGAGGTTTAGTTGTGCACATTGGGAGTCCAGCAAGCAGCGCAAACAGTGTTTGCCAGATGTCTTTATCTTTTTGGCTTTATTTAATTTCTTTTTCAACTGATGCCAAAGGCCTACAGGCTCAGTGTTAATTTTCGAGCCTTGAAAAACCAGTGACTTTTGCTAAACAAGGTGAGGTTTTTGAAAAAAAATGAAAGAAAGAAAGCCAGAATTCTGACTTGAAAAAATATACAAGATATGAAAATTCACTTCATTTAATGGATGGGAGACTGCCTCTGAATACCTATGAGAGCCTTAGTCTTTTTTGGCTTTCTTAAATTTCTATTTTAACTGACACCAATCTCCTACAGGCTCAGTGTTCATTTTCATGCCCTGACAGCCCAGTGACTTAGGCTCAGCGAAAGTGAGGCTTTTGAAAAAAATACAAAATAAAAGAAAGGCAGAATTCTGACTTAAAAAAACGTACGAGGTATGAAAATACAAAACCTTTTTATTGATTTAAACACAGATGTTCTTGAATGGGTTATTCTGAATAGGACAAGAAAACGGAACATCTGATGAATAACAACCGTAAATAAGTCCCAGGAAGATAAAACTTTTTCTTGCAAATATTAAACCTGGTCTTAAGACCCAACTACAAGGAACCTAAACAGTGGCTTGAAGAAGAAGAGTCAAGCAGTATCAGGCTAGGGCTTGGCTAGCTATGCAAGTTTTTAAAAGGTTTGCCAGTCACCGGTTATTTCGCTTACAGCCAAACCACCCTGGTATATGAAATTTATAAAAATATATTCAAAACATTTAATTGATTAAAACTTCTTGAATGGGTTATTCTGAACAGGGCAAGGAAACGGGACATATGATGTGATGAATAACAACCGTAAAAAGAGAGAAGCATTTAACCAGCTCGAGTACACTTGTAGGAGAATCTGCATTTTCAACATTGTTTGAATTACCCGCTACGTGAGTACAACCTGTTGCTAATGAAGGTGTAAGCTATTAGTTAGAAATACCATTGTAGTTTTATTTAGCTGGTGGTAATTTGTTTTTATTTAGTTAATTCATTGCTTTGCCATAAAGAGCAATCAAGTTATTGATTATATCCATAGCACTCGTAATCGCAGAGCTATTTGTGGTTTCAGTTAGAGCCATTAGTTTATGATTGCCAGCCCATCGAGGCTATTGTTGTGATAATTTACAAGACACATTCGGCGACCGGTAGAGCATTTAAGCCTGGTCACTTCTCAGTAAAGTCAGGAGATGCATGTAGACCAGCTCAAGTACACTTATAGGAGAATCTGCGTTTTCAACATTGTTTACTGATTTACCCGCTGCGTGAGTACAAGCTGTTGCCAATGAAAGTGTAAGCTATTAGTTAGAAATACTGTCGTAGTTTCATTTAGCTAGTGTTAATTTGTTTTTATTTAGTTAATTCATTGCTCTGCCATAAAGAGCAATCAAGTTATAGTTTACATCCGTAGCACTTGTAATCGCAGAGCTATTTGTGGTGTCAGTTAGAGCCATTAGTTTATGATTGCCAGCCCATCGAAGCTATTGTTGTGATGATTAAGTGAGCATTAAAGTGCAACACTGATAACCTTCGTGCCTCTTCTTCACTCACTATTCCTATAGGCTTGTGGAACTGCCAATCTGCTGTCAACAAAGCTGACTTTTTTCCTGCCATGGCTAAACATTCTGGTCTCTCTGTTTTAGTACTCACTGAAACCTGGATTAAGCCTGAGGACAGTGCCACACCGACTGCCCTCTCTACTAAGCACGCATTCTCCCACACCCCACGCTCCTCTGGTAGAGGGGGAAACCGGTCTACTTATTCCCACTGGATGGAGGTTTCAAACACTTGCCCCTTCGGGTTTCAACACCTCTTTTGAGTCACACACAGTTTCTATTACTCATCCACTCAATATATACTCTGTCCACCCACCCCTCCTCCCTTGTCGGACCAAACAGCTGATGACTTTGCATCCTTCTTTGTGAAGAAGACCACCACTATCAGCAGTCAGTTCTCCACTCCACCAGCGCTGGACCGCTGGCTCCTCGGACCACCTCTCTCTGCTCCTTCTCTCCTTTGACTGAAAACAACGCTGTGAGAATCATCAACGTGAACCACCGATTACCTGCCTGCTAGACCCCATCCCCACCCATCTCCTGCAAGACATCTCACCATCAGTCATCCCTGCAGTTGCCCACATCATCAACTCATCCCTCAACTCTGCCACATTTCCTACTGCTTTCAAAGAAGCCTGGATCACCCCGCGGTTGAAGAAACCCTTGCTGAATTCTGCACTTCTTGAGAACTACAGACCAGTTTCTCTCTTGCCCTTCATCGGAAAAGCCCTGGAACATGTCGTCTTCGACCAACTCTCTGCCTACCTTACTCTACACAACCTCTTGGATAGCAACCAGTCTGGCTTCAAGAAGGGACACTCAACGGAGACGGCGCTTCTCTCAGTTGTTGAAGATCTACGACTGGCAAGGGCTAACCCCAAGTCATCCGTTTTCATCCTGCTGGATTTATGTGCTGCTTTTGACACTGTTAATCACAGCATTCTCTTTTCAACTCTCAAGGAAATGGGCGTCTCTGACAGCTCTCCAATGGTTCGAATCCTACCTCTCGGGTAGATCCTTCAGGGTTTCGTGGGGAGGTGAGGTTTCAGAACCGCAACGTCTTGACACCGGTGTACCTCAGGGCTCAGTTCTTCGACCGTTGCTTTTCTTGATCTACATGACATCACTGGGATAAGTCATTCGTAAACATGGCTTCTCCTACCACTGTTATACGGACGACACGCAACTCCACCTTGCGTTTCATTCTGAATATCAGACGGTTTCGACCCGAGTCTCAGCATGCCTGAGTGACATCTCGCTCTGGATGAAGCGCCACCACCTGCAACTAAACCTGGTGAAAACAGAACTTCTTGTCATCCCTGCCAACTCAAAGACCCTTCACAACCTCTCTATCCAACAAGGAGCATCAACCATTGTGCCTTCCAGGTCTGCGCGGAACTTGGGAGTAATCAACGATGATCAGCTCAACTTCACAGATCATGTTGCCGCGACTGCCAGATCCTGCTGATTTATGCTGTAAAACATCAGGAAGATCAAGCTTTCTCTCAGAACATTCCACACAAATCCTGGTTCAGGCTCTGGTCCTCTCCAGGCTGGACTACTGCAATGCGCTGCTTGCTGGACTCCAGATGTGTCAATTTCATGTAATTTGTAAATATGCATCCTTTCCTGTCATTCAGACCTGCAACACATTTCAAAAAAAGTTGGGACAGGAGCAATATAGGGCTAGTAATGAGGTAAAATGGTTTAATAATGATGTGATTTGAATGTCAACAGGTGATTGTCATTATGATTTGGTACAAAAGGAGCATCCAAGAAAGGTCTAATCCTTTAGGAGCAAAGATGGGCAGAGGATCGCCAGTTTGCCAACAAATACGTGAGAAAATTATTGAAATGTTTAAAAACAATGTTCCTCAAAGAAAGATAGGAAGAGATTTGGATATTTCACATTCAACAGTGCATTACATAATTAAAAGATTCAAGGAATCTGGAGGAATTTCAGTGTATAAAGGACAAGGGCGCAAGCCTTAGCTGAACAACCATGATCTCCGATCCCTCAGGCGGCACTACATCCAGAATTGTCATTCATCTATGAGCGATATCCCCACATGGGCTCAGGACTACTTTGGCAAACCTTTATCAAGTACCACAATATGTAGTAACATACACAAATGCCAGTTAAAACTGTATTGTGCCAAAAGGAAGCCCATGTTAACACTGTCCAGAAGCGCCGTTGACTTCTCTGGGCTCGGAGGCATCAGGGATGGACCATTACACAGTGGGAACGTGTACTGTGGTCCGATGAATCATTTTTTCGGGAGGAATGGACGGCGTGTGCTCCGGACCAGAGAAGAAAAGGATCATCCAGACTGTTACCAGCAACAAGTCCAAAAGCCAGGGTCTGTCATGGTATGGGGTTGTGTAACTTGCACTTCTGTGACCATTAATGCTGAAAAGTATTAATTAATAATTGCTCAGTTACACGTAAACATACAGATGTCACAACACTGTTAGATTAATGGCATTCTTTGTGGCTATTTGTCTTTCATTACAACTATATCAGGGGAGAGCGCGAACGCAGTCCCCCACTACCAGAAATTATGCAATCGAGATTCCCACATTTGGGAAATTCACAGGTCAGCACAGCCTGAGGGCAATGGTTGATCCTCACTCTGGGTGAACCACCTTTGTGATCATGATATCTCCCCTGCCAGGTACTTTGTGAGTTTTCCATGTTTGGGCTAGATTACCTGTCGCTGACGTTGCTATGTTCATCGACTTTTGCCCCTGAAAACCGTACCGTACTGTACCGTACCGCACTGCAGCAGCGCATATCATTTCTTTAAAAGAAGTTTCAAAACCGTATGCAAGCGCTTGAAGTCTTACTTCTTGGGCTTAATCCGTTTCCATTTGCTTCTTTGCAATCTCATGACCCAAGCGTTGAAAGTGTAAAGGTGATTTTTGATGACCTACCAACGTTGGGATAGGTGTGGGGGTGGCGTTACGATTGGGCAACCTTGCAGGAATGTCATTGACGGAAGCGGAATCTGACAGACAGCAACAAATAGACACAACAACGAACCCTAGAAGTCCATTAACATCACGCACTTGAAAAATACGTAGAAAAAATTTTTTAGCGTGTGTACAGCTTATTATTTTCTTTTGGAACGAAACAATCTGTTTACGTTTTATTTAAACTAGTGCCTTAGATGTTTCAAAACATTTCAAAACTTGGCTTTTGTACAGAGAAACATAAATGAAACACTGGATTTGCTGCAGTACATGGTAACACAAACAGGTGAACAAAAAAAACTGTTTGGTGCAGACAAACCAGGATTTTGCCATTTGTAATAAAAGCAAGCGCACACACATTTTCAGCCAGCCCCTTTGTTATTTCATGCTATCACTTAAGGAAACAAGCACAGATGTTTTAAGAAGGAATGAATGTGAACAGCTTATTATTTTTCTTTTGGAACGAAACAATCTGTTTACCGTCTTTTTAAACTCATGCCTTAGATGTTTAAAGACGTTTCAAAGCAATGTTTTCGTACAGAGAAAAAGGACATGAAACTCTGAAGTACACGGTAACACAAACAGAGGATACAAAACCTTGTTTGGTGCAGTCAGCCCAGGGTTTTGCCATGTGTAATAAAAGCAAGCGCACATACACTTTCAGGAAGCCCCTTTCATGCTGTTGATCACTTAATGAAACAAGCACAGATATTTTAACAACAAATGCGTGTGAAGTGCTTTTTTTTCTTTTGAAACGAAACAATCGGTTTACTGTTTGTTGCAACTCATGCCTTAGATGTTTCAAAACGTTTCAAAACACGGCTTTCGTACAGAGAAAAAAATACGATACATTGGGTTCTACCTGAAGTACATGGTAACACAAACAGAGGAACAAAAACCTTGTTTGGTGCAGTCAACCAAGGATTTGGCATTGTGTATTTAAAGCAAGCGCACACACGTTTTCAGCAAGCCTCTTTGGTGTTTTATGCTGTTGACCACTTAACAAACCGAGCACAGATATTTTAAGAACGAATGCGTGTAAAAAAAAAAATTCTTTTGGAACTAAACAATCTGTTTACTGTTTGTTTCAACTCATGCCTTAAAAGAGTCAAAACGTTTCAAAACACAGCTTTTTTACAGAGAAAAAGACATGAAACACTGCTTTGGCTGCAGTACAAGGTAACACAAACAGAGGAACAAAAAAACTGCTAAACTTCCCTGCCTTAACAGAGGATAACTTCCATTATTATTAAGCCTCTCATTAAAAAAACACAACTTGACCCCAAAATCCTTGTAAATTATAGACCAATCTCAAATCTCCCATTCCTGTCAAAGATACTAGAAAAGGTAGTATCCTCTCAATTATACTCATTTCTTGAGAAAAATTATATCTGTGAGAAATTCCAGTCAGGTTTTAGACCACATCATAGCACTGAGACTGCTCTCCTTAGAGTCACAAATGCTGTGGCTGTATTTCCTTATTAGTGTTACTGGATCTTAGCGCTGCCTTTGATACTATAGACCACAACATTCTTCTACATAGACTTGAACACGTTGTGGGCATAAATAGAAGTGCATTAGCATGGTTTAAGTCATACTTAACTGACCGCTATCAACTCGTAGCATTAAATGAAGAACTATCATATCGATCACAAGTTCAGTATGGAGTACCTAAAGGCTCAGTTCTTGGCCCGCTACTCTTCACGCTATATGTGTTACCTTTGGGAGCTATCATCAGGCAGCATGGTGTCATCTTCCACTGTTATGCTGATGATACTCAGCTCTATATTTCCTCACTACCCGGTGAGACACACAAATTCGAAAAACTTATGGAATGCATAGTCGATATAAAAAACTGGATGACGGGTTATTTTCTGCTGATTAACTCTGGAAAAACAGAGGTGTTAATTATAGGGCCTAAAAACTCTGCCTGCAAAAACCTAGAAAAATTTGTATAATTTGATGGCTGCGCTGTAAGCTCTTCTTCATCGGTTAGGAACTTGGGTGTGCTATTTGATAAAAATCTCTCCTTAGAAAGCCACGTATCGAGCATTTGTAAAAGCGCATTTTTCCACCTCAAAAATATATCTAAATTACGGCCCATGCTCTCAATATCAAATGCAGAAATGTTAATCCATGCATTTATGACCTCAAGGTTGGATTACTGCAATGCTTTATAAGGTGGTTGTTCTGCACGCTTAGTAAACAAATTACAGTTAGTTCAAAATGTTGCAGCAAGAGTTCTTACAAGAACCAGGAAGTATGACCACATTACTCCGGTCCTGTCAACATTGCACTGGCTCCCGATCAAACATCGTATAGATTTTAAAATCTTGCTTATTACTTACAAAGCCTTGAATGGTTTAGCACCTCAATATTTGAAAGAGCTCCTGTTACATTATAATCCTATGCTTTCGCTACGTTCTCAAAACTCAGGAAATTTGATAATACCTAGAATTTCAAAATCAACTGCCGGCGGCAGATCCTTTTCCCACTTAGTGCCTAAACTATGGAATAACTTACCTAATAGTGTTCGGGAGGCAGATACACCCTTGCAGTTTAAATCTAGATCAAAAACCCATCTCTTTAACCTGGCTTACACATAAATACTAATATGCTTCTAATATTCAAATCCGTTAAAGGATTCTTAGGCTGCATTTATGTAAGAAATCCGGAACCGAGAACACTCTCCACACTACACCATATATCTGCTATAACTTTAGTAGAATGGCATCTACGCTAATATTGGTCTATTTCTCCTTCCGAGCTCTTCGGAGCCACCAGATCCAGCCCGTATCCAGATCAGATGGCATTGCAGTCAACAGGATCCAGTGCGTGTCCAGACCAGATTTTGGAGAAAGGACCCCTAGGACCTGGAAGGACAGCGGAGACCAGGACGACTAGAACACCAGATGCAGATCCCTCGCAAGACCTTGCCTCAGATGACCATCAGGATGTGACCACAGGAGACAGATGATTCTTCTCTGGACCAGATGGTGGGTCTGGAACTAGAAAATCCCTCTACAGCCCTTGAACAAAGCGAAGTCCAGTACAAGAACACCACGGATACCAATCCCCTGCGAAGACCTTGTCTTTGACGATCATCAGGATACGACCACAGCACACAGATGTGTCTTCTTCATTCTGCTGCAGCCTGGAATTTAACTGATGGATTCGTCTGGTCAGAGGAGAACTGGCCCCCCAACTGAGCCTGGTTTTTCCCAAGGTTTTTTTCTCCATTTCTGTCACCGTTGGAGTTATGGTTTCCTTGCCACTGTCGCCTCTGGCTTGCTTAGTTGGGGTCCCCTTATTTACAACGATATCGTTGATTTGAACGCACAGACATTTTTTAAAGTGAACAAAGACACCAACGAATTGAAAATGAATGCACAGACACCATTAAACTGAACAGAGATAACATCCCCCGAATAAAACATTATGACACACTGTTTACTAATAATTATACATTTAGGGGGCAGTCCCCTAAAATGGAGATGGGGTACCTGGGTGATGGTCCCAAACAAAGCATGTAAATGTAGTATCCACGATAGCCAAATGTCCCACTTACACCAGTCCTAATCAAATTTTCATAATTACTCAAAGACTAGGTAGCAGGCACCAAAAGCCAGTACAAACACAAGGTGACAGTCTCCGTAATCAGGCTCATTTGACTTACAATAAGACAATAGGAACTGGTAGGAACCTTTTGCTACAAACTCTGTTTGAGATCACCATTTGTCTTATGTCATCATGTTTACCTTAAATGCTAAATACAATACACACTACCTTAGTATTTCATATTATGCTATGTCTTAGTATGGGATCTGCATATATTAAGAAGATTCTTAAATTTGTAATCCCACACTTTCCATCATAAAAATATAAGATATATTAGCATCTAACAGTTAGGTCTTCAATGACAGATTTTCTGACCTTTACTTTTAATGGTAAATATGAGCGTTGGAGATTATAAGGTAAGGTATCCTACATGTGCAATGACAATAAAGTTGAATCTAATCTAATCTAATCTATTGTCTGCTCCCATACAATTGGCCATATGGATGACATTTTACTTGGTTTTGAAACAGAATCGTGGTAAGTAAAGGTCTACTTTGTAGTCATTGTATTTAAAATGGAATGGTGGTGAGTAAAGGTCTAGTTTTCAGTGGCTTGGGTCTTAAATGAGAAGGTATTGAGTTAATTAGAATTAAACAAGTTTAAACGTTACATCCCAAAAATATAAGGTACAACAGCATCTTACAATTAAGTCTTCAGTGCAAGATTTTCTGACCGTTTCTTTAAATGGCAAATTTGAGCAGTGGACATTTTAAGGTTATTATCTACTACCATACAGGAATGGAAAACTTTTTAATGCTTGGGTCTTGAAATGGGATGGTGATGAGTAAGCTTGTACTTTATAGTGCTGTTGTAATAACACGGTATGTCTTGAGTTAATATTGAAATGGATAATTTTAAACTTTCCATACCGCAAAGATGAAATACATCAGCATCTAACACTTGGGTGTTCAATGCAAGTTTTTCTTACTTTTAATGGGAGATATGAGCTCTGGAGTTTAAAAGGTATTAACTGGTTCCAAACAATTGGTTATATGGATGAGATTTTACTGCTTTGAGGTTTGAAACAGGATCGTGGTGGGTAAAGGTCTACTTTATAGTGATGAGATATACAATTGGATGGTGGTGAGTAAAGGTCTAGTTTTCAGTGGCTTGGGTCTTAAATGAGAAGGTTTTGAGTTAATTAGAGTTCAAAAAAGTTTAAACTTTACATGCCAAAAATATAGGGTACAACAGCATCTAACAGTTAAGTCTTCAGTGCAAGATTTTCTTACCTTTACACCTAAAGGGCAAATTTGAGTTTTGGACATTTTAAGGTATAAACGGCTCCCATAGAGTTGGCGATATGGATGACTTTCTAACGCCTTGGGCTTGAAACGGGATTGTGATTAGTAAGTTTTTACTTTATAGAGCCCATCTAATAACACGGTATGACTTGAGTTAGTATTAAATGGATAATTTTAAACTTCTCACCCTAAAAATATACGATACTTCAGCGTCTAATACTTAGGTGTTCAATGCATGATTTTCTGACTTTTAATGGCAAATATGAGCTTTGGAGTTTATAAGGTATTAACTGGTCCCATAATATTGGTTATATGGAAAACATTTCAATGTTTTGGGATTTGAAACAGGGTTGTTGTTTAAAGTCTACTTTAAAGTCATGGGATTTAAAATGGGATGGTGGTGAGTAAAGGTCTATTTTTCAGTGATATGGGTCTTAAATGAGAAGGTCTTGAATTAATTACAATTAGACAAGTATTAACTTTACATATCACAAATATAAGGTACAACAGCATCTAACAGTTCTTCAGTCCAAGATTTTCTTGCCTTTAGTTTTAAATGGCAAATTTGATCTTTGGACATTTAAAGGAACTAACTGCTCCCAAACAGTTGACGATATGAATGACTTTTTAATGCTTGGGGTGTTTGGTGAGTACCGTCTCGATTTTAGCACTTTGGTTGCTAAATGGGAAGGTCTTGAGTTAATATTGAAATGGATATTTTTACATTTTACATCCTACAAATACAAGTTTGCATCAGCATCTAATCTAATACTTAGGTCTTCTATGAAAGATTTACTGAACTTTACTTTGAATGGTGAAATTCAGCTTTACTGTAGAGTTTATGATATCAACTGATCCCATACAATTGGCCACATCAATGACTTTTTAATGCTTGGGGTTTGAAGCAGGATGGCGGTGTGAAGATCTAGTTTTTAGAGCTTTTGTTCTTAAATGGGAAAAGACTTGAGTTAATTTTAAATTTGACATGTTTAAACTTTACATCCCACAAATAGAAGGTATAACAGCATCTAACAGTTAATTCCTAAACAGAGGATTTTCTGACCTTTACTTTAATTGGCAAATATGAGCTTTGCAGATTATAAGGTATTAACTGCTCTAATACTGTTAGCAATAAGGAAGAATTTCTAATGCTTGTGGTTTGAAGCAAGATGGCGGTGACCAAATGTCTAGTTTTTAGAGCTTTGGGTCTTTCTTAAATGAGAAAGTCTTGAGTTAATATAAAATTGGATAATTTTAACGTTTCCATCCTACAAATATAAGATACATCAGCATCTAACAGTTAGGTCTTCAATGCAAGATCTTCTGAACTTCACCTTGTATAGCAAATTTGAGCTTTTTAGATATTGTGGCATAAACTGCTCCCCAAACTTAACCATATCAATGACTTTTTAATGCTTGGGGTTTGAAACAGGACAGTGGTGGTGAGTGAAGTACTACTTTATAGTGAATGGTGTTTTAAATGGGATTTTTGTGAGTAAGGATCTACTTTATAGTGAATGGGGTTTTAAAACATGATTGTGGTGAGTAAAAGTCTACTTTATAGTGCTTGGAGTTTGAAGCAGGATGGCGGTGATTAAAATCTAGTTTTTAGAGCTTTGGGTCTTAAATGGGAAAGACTTTAGAGTTACAACAGCATCTAACAGTTAATTCCTAAACACAAGATTTTCTGACCTTTACTTTAATTGGCAAATACGAGCTCTGCAGATTATAAGGTATTAATTGCTCTAATACAGTTGGCCATAAGGACGAATTTCTAATGCTTGGGGTATAAAGCAGGATGGTGGTGAGTGAATAACTAGTTTTTAGTGCTTTGGATTTAAAACGGGAACGTCTTGATTATGTTTTGAATTAGACAAGCTTAAACTTTCCATCTTACAAACAAAACTTATAACATCATCTAACAGATGAATCTTAAAAGTAAGATTTTCAGTCCTTTACTTTGAAAAATTGAGCTATGGAGATTTTATTAGATTAATTATATTAGCTCTCACATATTTGGACACAGAGATAAGCTTTTAATACTTGGGGATTAATTTGAGATGGTGTTGAGTAAGGTTAGACTTTATAGTGCTTTGGGTTTGAAACATCACCTATTGTCACATCACCACGGCACATGTGCCCTGGTGAGTGAAATTCTTGGGAGCTTGCTCTAGAAAAATTGCAGTACAGTTAACATATAACATGTTACATATAGTACAGACTTCAACATAAGACAGTGTGCAATATGCACTAACATATAATCAGTACACACAGTGTACTATTGGACAAACACAGTCGACACACTCAACGCTGTGTGTACATACATACATTAAGCACTAAACATTAAACACTAAACACAGAGTGTACCCGTTCTGCATTATGTAAACAAAGATGTGCATAGAAAAATGCTAAGGTGCAGCAGAGTGAACGTGATCTGAATACAGTAAGAAGTTGTGCATAGGATGATGTACAGTTGTAATTGGTAGACTATTGTATAAAGTGCAGTGTGTATATATTGTCCAGAGTTAATCATAAGTCGGATAGCCTAAGGGAAAAAGCTATCCCTCAGTCCCAATAGTGCGGGAGCAGATGATGCAGAGACGTCTTCCTGTGGGCAGCATAGAGAGCAGTCTGTGAGATGGGTGGCTGGAGTCCCTGATGATCTTCCGGGATTTCCTGATGCACCACCTGGTGTAGATGTCCTGGAGGGAGGGAAGCTACAACAATGTAGCTGGCAGTACCCACGACCCTTTTCAGAGCATTTCGGTTGCCAGCAGAGCTGTTTCCAAACCAGGCAGTGATGCAGCTCATCAGGATGCTCTCTATGGTGAAGGTGAAGAAGGTTCTGAGGATGCTTGGGCTCATTCCAAACATCCTCAGCCTTCTTAGGAAGAAGCACTGTGTGTTTGGACCAGGTGAAATCCTCACTGATGTGGATGCCGAGGAAAATGAAGCTGCTTACCCGCTCCACAGGTGTCCTGCCGATGGTGATGGGTGTGTGTTCTCTGCCCCGTCTCTCGAAAGCTACCACCAGCTCCTTGGTCTTATCAGTGTTGAGTGAGAGGTGGTTTTCCTGACACCATATAGTCAGGGTGCTCACCTCCTCTCTGTAGGCCGTCTCATCATTGTCGGTGACCAGGCCTATCACAGTTGTGTCATCAGCAAACTTGACAATGACATTGGAGCTGTGTGTGGCTGTACAGTTGTGTGTGTACAGGGAGTACAGGAGTGGGCTGAGACAACAGCCCTGAGGAGCACCAGTGTTGAGGGTCAGCGGGGATGAGGTGTTGTTGCCCATTCTGACCACCTGACTTCTGCCTCTCAGGAAGTCCAGGATCCAGCTGCACAGAGATCTGTTTAGTCCAAGAAAGTGTGGAAGGTTGTTGGTATGTGCAAACTCTGAGGACAGGGCCTGGGATGCCATCAGGACTCCCAGCTTTACGGATATTTACCCTTCTGAAGGATCGAGTTACATCTGCAACAGAGATGGAGAGTGAGGTCACATCTTCTACATCAGCTGCAGAAACTTTCCTATGTGGGTGGGATTGTGAGCCTCGAAACGAGCATAAAAGTTATTGAGCTCATCCGGCAGAGAGAGGCGATGTTCACAGTAGATGGTTTATTCCCTTTAAAGTCTGTAATGTTAATGATGCCCTATCACATACTTTGTGCATGGTTGGTGCTGAATTGATCTTCCATCTTGTTTCTGTATTGTCTTTTAGTGGTTCTGATGGATTTCCTATTGTCAGCGTCTCCAGATTTAAAAGCGGATGTCTGCACTGATAAGGTTGCTCGAACATCGCTGTTAATCCATGGTTTTTGATTGGGGATAGATGTGGATTGTTTTTGTCAGCACCACATCTTCTACACTCTTCCTGATGAAACACGTTAGAGCAGAAGGATTTAATAGAGTATAGGTTCCTCTCATCGCACCATGAGGTTTGATGAAGAAACAAACCCCTCCACCTCTGCTCTTCCTTGTGAGCTCTTTTGTTCTGTTCCGAGCGGTGCACCCTGTGAGCTCGATAGCTAAGTCTGGAACCTCTGCAGACATCCAGGTTTCTTTGAGGCAAATAATGCAGCAGTCCATTGTTTCTGGCTGGTATGAGTTCCTTGCCCTCAGTTCACAGAGTTTGTTGTCCAGAGACTGAAAATTAGCCCATAGAATGGAAAGGAGAGGAGGTCGGAGGGAACGGCGCCTGAGTCTGACAAGGACGCCAGCTCTCTTACCTTTTTACTGGCGGCGTTTCCTCTGTCGAGTCACTGAAGCCCAGACAAAGGGTTCTGATGCGGTGTCTGTAAATAAGCCGCTACCGCTCAGAAACTCAAAGTCCTGTTTTCCGTTTGCGACGAAGATACCTAAGTTCAGAAGTGTTTGCCTGTTGTAAATATTTAAACAAACAATCTCCAAAACATAGGACGACAACTGATGGACTTGATGAAAAATAGTCCTTACGTGTTCAAAAATCGGAGATCAGACTTGTCGAATAAATTGAAACTTTTATTGATCAGAAATGTGCACAACGGCCGGGTTGTTCTTTATGCCTCTCGCAGGAGCAAAACACCAAACAACAACCCCCATGAATGATTTTTCTACATATATATATGTGTATGTGTAAGGTGTGTCTTCTTTCTTCCGGTCAGCCTCCCAATTCCATAGATGTCCATTCCTGGCCTTCTATCTCTAGCCAGCTGCTGTTTTGGTTCCCTGAAAAATAATATTTCACACACATTCTACCCCACAATAGATATTTTCCGACACTCTCACATGTCTAGGACACATGGGCACACACTATGGCCTTGGTTATCAGTAATTTGGTACATCTGCTAGACTTATAGGATTCACTTTGACCCTGCTCCTTATTGAAGTCAACACATTTATCATTTTTTATGCACGTACACAGCATATCATCCTGTTTCTAGTACATTCCGTTCTTACTCTCAAAAGTTCACACACAAGGTTATATTCCACACACTTAAAACTAAATCATGATTTTACTACTAATCCTAATAAGTAATTCAATGTTCATATATAAATCAATAGGAGTAATCAACAAACATGGGGTTATCACTTAAATCATAAACCATCATTGAATATAGAAGATATTATACTTAAATCATAAACCATGATTGAATATAGAAGATATTATACTTAAATCATAAACCATCATTGAATATCATTATAGAAAAGAAATAGAAAACCCTTTACAACAACAGACCAAGTAAAACAAAGGAAAGACTGCAATATTTGTACAGAGCTCGCTACACGGCTGCCATGCTCGGCGCCATCTTGGATCAATAGTGCTTGTACTTGTGCTATAGTGCTTGTGGTTTGAAACAGGATGTCTGTGAGTAAAGTTCTGCTTTTTATCACTTTAGGTGTAACATAGTATGTCTTGAGGCCATTTTGAATTAGACAATTTTAAACTTTTCATCCAAGAAATATAATGTACAACAGCATCTAAAAGTTAAATCTTCATAGCGAGATTTTCTGTCCTTCACTTTAACTTTCAAATTTGAGCTTTGAAGATTTGAAGATAATAACTGCTCGTTTACATTTCGACTTATGGATAGATATTTAATGCTTTATAGTGGTGTGGTTATAACACGGTATGTCTTGAGTTAATATATAATTTTAAACTTTCCATCCTACAAATATGAGATACATCAGCATCTTACAGTAAGGTCTTCAATTTAAGATTTTCTGATCCTTATTTTGAATGGCGAATCTGAGCTTTGGAGAGTTTATGATATCAATTGCTCCCATACAATTGGCCATATAGATAACTTTTTAATGCCCTGGGGTTGGAAACAGGATGGTCTAGTTCACTGATTATCAACTGGTGGCCCGCGGGCAGAATCCGGCCGGCTGAGCCGTTCAATCCAGATTCCAAAATTGTGAGGATCAAAAAAGAAAGAAATTGTGAACACTATTAAGGCAACTAAAAAGAACAATAACTTATTCTCTTGTCAGAAAAAACACCATTTATAGTCTGTCTGAGTCTGTCCATATTATACACCCCTAAATGCGGACAGACTCAGACAGGCTATGTGGGTTTTAAGCATATATTGTTTTAAATATATAAAAAAACAAAAAACGGACGTATGACTCTCTTGTGAGCTTACTTAACATTTTTGTTTCTAAGTCTTTACAACATGCTTCAAACTTCTCAGGACTTAAAAAACAATCTAGCACAACTTAAAATAGAATGGTAAATAAATAACCTGGTATACCAGAACAAAACAGGTCACAAATAATGTTTACCCATCAAATTAAACGTTAAGTGGGCTTGAAATCACAATGCTGAAACAGGCTACTCCCAGTGCTTAATTAATGGCTAAAGTTACATTTATCCTCTGACACCAACTTTTTCACATCAGCCTTGGCTGCTATCAGACTTAACAGTCCTCCAAAGACTGGGTTGACATTCGGTTCCTCTCGTGTGTTTTTATCGAGTTCATCTTGGAGAATGCAGCCTCACAGGTGTAGCCAGCGTTTTCAATGTGTCATAGGTCTCGGGACAAAAGCACCACGGAGAGCCTTCTTCATGTCGCCTTCATGTCGCTTGCGGCCGTAATTTCAGCCAGCTGGCTCTGACTTGCCGCCTCGTCTAATAGCAGCATTTTGACCGCGTTTGTGGAGAATTCTCCACTTCGGCTGATGCTGAATGGGTCACCCTTAAATCCAATGACATCCCAAGAAATGAAATTTTTTTTAATCTAGCAGAAAAGTTGTCTTTCAATTGTGTGATGAGTGTCTTCATCTTGTCTGTTAGGTTGCCTTTTCCCACCGTCTTCAGTGTGTTGAAGTGCAGCAGTCTCCCTGACAACAAATCTGCGTCAAACAGATCGAGTTTGTTCCCAATGGCATCAAGTTTTTCCACCAAGTCCACCATGGATTTTCCTTTTCCTTGCACCTAGAGATAAAGTGTATTCAAATGGGAGAAGATGTCTGTTCAAAACACAATATTGCACAAACGTATAATGAGTCTTGCATGACGCGGAGATGGTCAGCTGCCGCTTTGGATTTACTTTGTTTTAAAAAATCCACTACTTGCGCACGGAGTTGAACAAAGCACTCCAGTGCTTTGCCCTTACTAAACCAGCGCAAGTCATTGTGGAGTAACAGGTCATCATGAGAAGCCTGTGAATCAAGCACAAATTTGCAGAACAGGCAGTGCTGCATGCTTGAAGTTCCTCAGATATGGTGGATAATTTTCATTGTTTTCTCCATCACCTCTTTGAACTCCCCACTTAGCTTTGCACACAGCACGCTCTGATGGATGATACAGTGGAGTGTGTTAGTTTTTGGAGCAACAGTCTTTTTTTCTGCTGTCCAGACCAGTTTTTTTCCAATCAAGGCAAGTGCACCATCTGTCACTGTCAGATTGATTTTATCCTGGGACAATCCATTGCTTTTAAAAAAATCTTCCAGTTTTCCAAAGATGATGTCAGCAGTGGTGTTGTCCTCCAGCAGAAGCAATGTACGCAGCCCTTCTCAGAAATCTTTGCCATCAAAGTATCTGACAAAAACACACAACTGTGAGATACTGAAGGACCTTACTAAACCAATGTCCTTAACGTGTTCAAAAATCGGAGATCAGACTTGTCGAATAAGTTGAAACTTTATTGATCAGAATACAGCGCTGGGTTGTCAGTCCACGACTTCCACACTGACCAACAACTCAGTAACAAAATCACACAATATTTATAGTATGTATCGTCGGTCTATCTTCGGAGTGGTTGGAGGTTTTCCCTGGTTTCTACCAATGGCTGATCAGTCCTTTGTCTCCTTTGGTCAATGGCAGACTTCCCCTTTAGTTTCTGCAAAACAACTAATTTTCTCTGTTTTCCCAGAAACAATATATCATCATCTTTTTTGTCTTATATGGTATGGAATGTGTGTGTATGTCTCCGATCAGTACATCCTCAGTATAGGTGCACCTTAAATCTCGTTGTTTTGTTCTTAAGGTCAACTTATGGTCAGCTTGAGACATTACAGGACGTACATCCTCAGTATAAGTGCATCTTAAATCTTGTTGTTTAGTTCTTAAGGTCAGCTTAAGGTCAGCTCCATGCATTACAGGCCTTAGCTTTCCTCCCGTTTACACTCACACACACATTCCTGTTGTAGCACATCCTTATTTGCACACAGTTTTGTGAAATTCCTAGCAGGAGACATATGGTTATATTTTAATGCACCTATTGCTAGTGAATGGTTAATAAAACATCAATCAATAAAACATAAGAGTATAATATTGTATAAGAAAGATGATTAATACAGCATTGGTTAATAAAACATAAAATCATAAAAGCTGTTTAATGCAACATAAGATTGTATCATTTTCCACAATACCTGTGTTGTCAGTGGACTCATAAATAGTTAGAGAAAAGTATTTGGCTTCCTTAACCCTGCCAAAACATGCACACAACATGAATTAGTTAAGGCAGATAGAGATACTTGTTAAACAAATGCAATAAATCTGTCCATTGATTTGTCAGGGTCAAGTTCCTCCAGAACGGTGATCATGCACTCCTTTAGAACCTCACTTTCTGTGAAAGGTCGATTATGTATGCAAAGCACCCAAGCAGCCTGCAGGGATGCACAGGTTACTCTCTCTTGATCAATTAAAGTTTGAGTAAAATGCCACTTGCACGGGAGTACCCAGATTTCAATTGTGCTGACTTTTCGTCAGAGAAAATCGGCACAATTGAAATCTGGCTACTTTTTTATTTTTTTTATTTGACTGCTCAGGATAGGAAACCTTAAAATTTAAATGTTTTGTGTTGTGGTGACAGTGCAGATTGTACTCTTTTAAAACAGCAACAGTTGAATTGCAAATTAAGCATACTGGTGATGCATTTCGGAATATTGGAATGATAAATACGTACTTTTCAGTCCAGTCATCATTGAAGGATCTGTTTTCTACATCAACTTTTCATGGTCTTTGAGAGTGCCATTTTACCTCTGTTAAGAGACCCTTCCCTGTCACTTCCTGTGCTTGTTTTTCAAGTGCTCCATTGAATAAAGTTGACTCGGAATAATTGTGTTGAGGCAAAATATCTGTCACTACTAGTGGTTAGCTGTGGTATATTTGGAGCCTCAATCAAATGCCTTCATTTTGTAATGAAATGTAAAAAGAATAAACAATGTTAAGCCAAAATTATATTTTTATTTGATTTTCTTCTTGGGGATTCGGCCCCCAAAGAAACTGTTTGGTAAAACTCTGGCCCTCTGACAAATATAGTTGATGACCCCTAGTCTAGTCTTGAATGGGAAAGTCTTGAGTTAATTTTGAATTAGACCGGTTCAAATTATACATCCCCAAATATAAGGTACAACAACATTTAACAGTTAAGTCTCCAATGCAAGATTTTCTGACCTTTACTTTGAATAGTAAATTTGAGCATTGGAGAGTTTATGATATTAACTGCTAACTAACTAATATCCATTACTTTTTAATTGGATGGTGGTGAGTAAAGGTCTCTTTTTAAGTGTTTTGGTTCTTAAATGGGAAGGTCTTGAGATAATTCTGAATTAGACAAGTTTAAACTTTACATCCCAAAAATATAAGGTGCAACAGCATCAAACAAAGTCTTTAATGCAAGATTTTCTGAAAACTTTGAATGGCAAATTTGAGCTTTGGAGAGTTTTTGACATAAAATTGCTGCCAATTTTACAATGCTTGACAATTTGCCAAATCAAGTACTTTTTAGTGCTTTGGGTATAACATGGTATATCTTGAGTTAACTCCGAACTAGACAAGTTGAAGCCTTCCACACAACAAATATAAAATACATCAGCTTCTAACTTTAAATACTTAATACAACATTTTTTGTCCCACACTTATAATATCAAATATGAGTTTTGGAGATTATAAGGTATTAACTGCTTCCATAAAGTTGGCCATAAGGAAGACTTTATAATGCTTGGAGTTTGAAACAAAATGGTGGTGAATAATGCTTCTAGTTTAAAGTACATGGGGTTTGAAACAGAATGGTGGTGAGTAAAGGTCTAGTTTTTAGTTCTTTGGGTCTTAGATGAGAAGGTCTTGTGTTAATTTTGAATTAGACTTTTTTAAAGTTTAAACTTTACAGTTGTGGGATTACAAATTTATGAAAATTCTTAAGATATTCAGATCCTATGTTTAGACATAGCAGGTAATACTAATGTAATGTGTATTGTATTTAGCATTTAAGGTAAAGAAGAGGACATCATGCTGTTTGCTACAGACGCGCGTGGTTACACCGGAGCTCCGCCAAAATGCCAAAACTCTGCCAAAACTTACACTCCATATATATATATAGATATTTTTTTTTCTTCCTCTTCTATCGTTATAAGATTCGATCGCTTTCTTTATATTTAAATTTTTCTCTCATTCGCTCCAGTTTTTTCACAAGTTCATCAAACACCTGGGGATATATTACTTCATCAAACACGGTGAGTAATGTCTTCTCCTGCTCTTGTTATTGCTCTTGTTGTCACATGTATAGTTTATATATCTCTGTCACTGATGAGAGATTCATATGTGATAAATGCAGGGGAATAGTAAGACTGACAGAGAAGATTTCAGTTTTAGAGACACGCATCCAAACTTTAATTGAGGATAGTAAGAATGTTAAAGATACAGCTTTGGATGCGTCTAGCTCTGGGTTTAATACCCATTTTTTCGCTTCCGGTAACAGAGCCCATGCAGCAGGGCAACTGGGTGACTGTGAGACGGCATAGTCGTGGGTCAAAATATCGCTCTTCTGTTCCGATGAAAACATTAAACAGGTTCTCCCCAATCAGTGATACACCCGCTGAGAAACCTGATGAAAGTGCTCTAGTTATTGGTGATTCTATTGTACGAAATGTGAATATAGAGACACCAGCCAGTCCAAATGTTTACTAGGAGCCAGAGTGCCTGACATCTTATCAAATTTAAAAGTGCTGGTTAATGATAAACGTAAATGCAGTAAGATTATTATTCATGCTGTCACTAATGATGTTCAACTGCGCCAGTCAGAGATTACTAGAAATAACTTTAAAAAGGTGTTTGAACTTGCAAGCATGATGTCAGACACTGTAATATGCTCTGGTCCTCTCCCTGGAGATGAGATTCATAGCGGATTGTCATGACTCAATGGCTGGATGTCTAAGTGGTCCCCACAGAATAATATAGGTTATATTGATAACTGGACAAGTTTTTGGGGCAGACCTGACCTGTTGAAACGAGATAGTCTCCATTCCTCCTGGGGTGGAGCCGCTCTTCTGTCTAGAAATATGGAACATAGTCTTAGCGTTTATTCTTGACTAACTGGAGCCCAGGTCAGGCAGCAGACAAACTCACTTAACCCACTGTTTGCTAGCTGTCTCACATCACAGAGCTCAGTTAATTCCTAGCACATAGAAATTCTTTCTCCTAGATGTCACTCCATCAAGACTGTGTCTGTTCCCTGAACTACAAAGCACAAGAACATACAAATGCGTTTAAAAGTAAAAATAAAACCAAATTGAGGTTCAACAAATAAAAAACAGCTACACTTCTGATAAACAAATGATAAAGCTTGGCGTATTGAATATCAGATCCCTTTCTAAGAAATCCCTTTTTGTAAATAATATGATTACTGATCATAATTTAATAATAATGTTCTTTGTTTGACAGAGACCTGGTTAAAACCTGATGATAACATTATTTTAAATGAGTCCACCCCACAAGATTACTGTTATAAACATGAGCCGCATCCATAGGGTGAAGGGGGAGGTGTTGCCTTAATACATAACAATATTTATAAAACTTCTCAGAGGGCAGGTTTCAAGTACTCCTCATTTGAAGGAATGGTGCTTCATATAACACTACCCAGAGAAACAAATGTGAATGTCACAACTGTGGTAGGCCTGGTCAACAACAATGATGAGACGGCCTACAGAAAGGAGGAGATGCACCCTGACTAAATGGTGTCAGGAAAACCACCTCTCACTCAACACTAACAAGACCAAGGAGCTTGTGTTAGATTTCTGGAGACGGGGCAGAGAACATGCACCCATCACCATTGACAGGACACCTGTGAAGCTGGTAAGCAGCTTCAAGTTCCTCGGCGTCAACATCAGTGAGGATTTCACCTGGTCCATACACACAGTGCTTCTTCCTGAGAAGGCTGAGGATGTTTGGAATGAGCCCCAGCATCCTCAAAACCTTCTACACCTTCACCATAGAGAGCATCCTGATGAGCTGCATCACTCTCCGGTTGGAAACAGCACTGCTGGCAACCGAAAAACTCTGAAAAGGGTCGTGGGTACTGCCAGCTACATTGTTGGAGGTGAGCTTCCCTCCCTCCAGGACATCTACACCTGACAGTGCATCAGGAGGATCATCAGGGACTCCAGCCACCCATCTCACAGACTGCTCTCTATGCTGCCCTCAGCAAGACGTCTCTGCAGCATCTGCTCCCGCACTAGTGGGACTGAGGGATAGCTTTTTCCCTTAGGCTATCCGACTTATGAACAGTCAGAACTGATTCACCCACAGCACACTCCCATTTACAATATGCCACACACTGCACTTTAACTCCAAAGTTTAACACTGGACAATATATACACACTGCAATTTATACAATAGTCTACCAATTACAACTGTACATCATCCTATGCACAACTTCTTACTGTATGCAGATCACGTTCACTCTGCTGCACCTTAGCATATTTCTATGCACATATTTGTTTACATAATGCAGAACAGGCACACTCTGTGTTTAGTGTTTAATGTTTAGTGCTTAATGTATGTATGTACACACACACAGTGTTGAATGTTTCGACTGTGTTTGTCCAATAGTACACTGTGTGGACTGATTATATGTATGTGCATATTGCACACTGTCTTATGTTGAAGTCTGTACTATATGTTACATGTTATATGTTGACTGTACTGCAATTTTTCTAGAGCAAGCTCCCAAGAATTTAACTCACCAGGGCACATGTGACAATAGAGTGAATTGAACTGAATTGAAGTAGACCTTTACTCACCACCACCCCGTTTCAAACCCCAAGCACTATAAAGTCTAACCTTACTGAAAACTAGACCTTTGTTCACCGCCGTCTTGCTTCAAACCCCAAGGGTTAGAAATTCGTCCTTATGGCTAACTGTATTAGAGCAGTTAATACCTTATATTATACAAAGCTCAATTTTGCTAATTAAAGTAAAGGTCAGAAAACCCTCTGTTTAGGAATTAACTGTTAGATGCTGTTATACCTTCTATTTGTGGGATGTAAAGTTTAAACTTGTGTTGTTTCCCATTAAAGACCAAAAGCTCTAAAAACTAGATCTTTGCTGACCACCATCCTGCTTCAAACCCCAAGCATTAAAAAGTCATTGATATGGCCAATTGTATGGGAGCAGTTGATATCATGAACTCTACAAAGCTGATTTTCACCATGCAAAGTAAAGTTCAGAAAATCTTGCATTGAAGACCTAAGTGTTAGATTAGATGCTGATGTAAACTTGTATTTGTAGGATGTAAAATGTAAAAATATCCATTTCAATTTTAACTCAAGACCTTCCCATTTAGCAACCAAAGTGCTTAAATCTATACCGTACTCACCATCATCCCCTTTTACACCCCAAGCATTAAAAAGTCATTCATATGGTCGACTGTTTGGGTGCCGTTAGTACCTTCAAATGTCCAAAGCTCAAATATGCCATTTAGGTGTAAACGTAAGAAAATCTTGCACTGAAGACCTTACTGTTATGTGCTCTTGTACCCTATTTTTATGGGATGTAAAGTGTAAACTTGTAAGATTCTAATTATCTCAATATCTTCTTATTTAAGACCCAAATCACTGAAAACTAGACCTTTACTCATCACCATCCCATTGTATATCTCATGACTATAAAGTACACCTTTACCCAATACAATCCGTTTTCAAACCTCAAAGCAGTAAAATGTCATCCATATGGCGAATTGTATGGGACCAATTAATACCTTATAATCTCCAAAGCTCATATTTGCCATTGAATGTAATTTTTGTGTTGAAGAACTAATGGTTAAATGCTGATGCATCTTATATTTGTAGGATGGAAAGTTTAAAATTATCCAATTTGCTATTAACTCAGGAGATACCATGTCATTACCACAGCACTATAAAGTAGAAGCTTACTCATCAGCACCCCGTTTCAAGTCCAAGTCGTTAGAAAATCATCCATATTGCCAACTCTATGGGAGCAGTTAGCAACTAAAAATGTCCAAAGCTCAAATTTTTCATTAAAAGAAAGGGTCAGAAAATCTTGCACTGAAAACTTAATTGTAAAATGCTATTGTACCTTATATTTGTGGGATGTAAAGTTTAAACTTGTCTAATTCTAATTAACTCAATACCTTGTCATTTTAAACCCAAAGCACTGAAAACTAGACCTTTACTTACCACAATCCCATTTTAAATCCCATTACTAAAAAGTAGACCTTTTCACACCTCCATCCTGTTTCAAATCCTAAAACATTGAAATGTTTTCCATATGGCCAATTTTATGGGATCAGACAAGACCTTATAAACTCCAAAGCTTATATTTATTATTAAAAGTAAAAGTCAGAAAAGCATTCATTGAAGACCCAACTTTTAGATGCTGATGTATCTTATATTTTTAGGATTAGAAGTTTAAAATGATCCAATTCAATATTAACTCAAGACATACCCTGTAATTACCACAGCACTATGAAGTAAAAGCTTACTCATCAACATCCCGTTTCAAGCCCAAGTCATTAGAAAGTCATTCATATCGCCAACTCCATGGGAGCAGTTAGTACCTAAAAATGTCCCAAGCTCAAATTTGCCATTTAAGTGTAAAGGTAATAAAATCTTGCACTAAAGATTAAACTGTTAGATGCTGTAGTACCTTATATTTTTGGGATGTAAAGTTTAAACTTGTTTAATTCTAATTAACTCGATATCTTCTCATCCCTGAAAAATCCCTGAAAACTAGACCTTTACTCACCAACATCCCATTTTATATCTCATGACTATAAACTAGACCTTTACCCACTGCGATACTGTTTCAAAACCCAAAGCAGTAAAATGTCATCCATATGGCCATTTTTATGGGACCAGTTAATACCTTATAATCTCCAAAGCTCCTATTTGCAATTAAAAGTAAAAGTGAGAAAAACTTGCATTGAAGACCTAAATGTTATATGCTGATATATCTTATATTTGTGGGATGGAAATTATGCAATTCAATATTAACTCAAGACATATCATGTTACTACCGCAGCACTATAAAGTAGAATCTTACTCATCACCATCCCGTTTCAAGCCCAAGGCATTAGAAAGTCATTCATATGGCCAAGTATATGGGAGCAGTAAATACCTTACAATGTCTTAAAGCTCAAATTTGCCATTTAAAGTAAAGGTCAACAACCCTTGCACTAAAGACTTAACTGTTAGATGCTGTTGTACCTTATATTTGTGGGATGTAAAGTGTAAACTTGTATAATTCTAATTAACTTAATATCTTTTCATTTAAGACCCAAAGCACTAAAAACTTGACCTTTACTCACCACCATCCCATTGTGTATCTCATGACTATAAAGTAGGCCTTTACCCACCACAATCCGGTTTAAGCCCCTAAGCAGAAAAATTGTATCCATATGTCCAATTGTATGGGACCAGTTAATACCTTATAATCTCCAAAGCTCATGTTTGCCATTAAAAGTAAAAGTGAGAAAAACTTGCATTGAAGACCTAAGTGTTAGATGCTGATGTATCTTATATTTGTGTGATGGAAAGTTTAGAACTATGCAATTCAATATTAACTCAAGACATACCGTGTTACTACCGCAGAACCATAAAGTAGAATCTTACTCATCACCATCCCGTTTCAAGCCCAAGGCATTAGAAAGTCTTTCATATTGCCAATTGTATGGGAGCAGTAAATACCTTCAAATGTCCAAACCTCAAATTTGACATTCAAAGTAAACGTCAGCAAACCTTGTATTAAAGAGTTAATAATTAGATGCTGTTGTACCTTATATTTTTGGGATGTAATGTTTAAACTTTTATAATTCTAATTAACTCAATACATTCTCATTTAAGACCCAAACCACTGAAAACTAGACCTTTACTCACCACCATCCCATTTTTAATCCCATCACTAAAAAGTAGACTTTTACCTACTGCGATAGTGTTTCAAACCCCAAAGCAGTAAAATGTCATCCATATGGCCATTTTTATGGGACCAGTTAATACCTTATAATCTCCAAAGCTCATATTTGCCATTGAAAGTAAAAGAAAGAAAAACTTGCATTGAAGACCTAAGTGTTAGATGCTGATGTATCTTATATTTGTGGGATGGAAAGTTTAAAATTATCCAATTCAATATTACCTCAAGACATACCGTGTTATTACCAAAGCACTATAAAGTAAATGCTTACTTATCACCTTCCCGTTTCAAGCCCAAGGTGTTAGAAAGTCATGCATATTGCTATTTGTATGGGACCTGTTAATGCCTTACTATCTCCAAAGGTCATATCTTCCAATTAAAGTAAAAGTAAGAAAAACTTGCATTGAAGGCCTATGTTAGATGCTGATGTATCTTATCTTTGTGGGATGGAAAGTTTAAAATGATCCAATTCAATATTAACTCAAGACAAACCGTGTAATTACCACAGCACTATAAAGTAAAAGCTTACTCATCAACATCCCGTTTCAAGACCAAGACGTTAGAAAGTCATCCATATCGCCAACTCCATTGGAGCAGTTAGTACCTTCAAATGTCCAAACGGTTAGATGCTGTTGTACCTTATATTTTTGGGATGTAAAGTTTAAACTTGTTTAATTCTAATTAACTCAATACCTTCTCATTTAAGACCCAAAGCAATGAAAACTAGACCTTTACTCACCACCATCCCATTTTATATCTCATGACTATAAAGTAGATCTTTACACAACACGATCCTGTTTCCAACCCCAAAGCAGTAAAATTGGGGTAGTGTTAGAGATGCTATTCGACTTATACTTTGAGACAGCATTAGGATTAATGTTAGGGTTTAGGGTATTAGACTTAGACTTAACCTTAACAATAACCCTAGACCTAACCCTTGACCTAACCCTAAACATAACTCTAGACCTAACCCTAACCCTTATCTATTCCTAATAGTCTATATCCTATCCTCACTGTAAGTATAAGTCTAATTCTAACACTAACCCTTAACCCCTAACTCTACAACTAACCCAAATCCTAAACCTACCCTAACCCTAACATTAACACTTATGCTGTCTCAAAGAGACACTAACCCTAATCTTTACATAACCATAACCCTAACCCTAAACCTATACCTAACCCCAAGCCTAACCCTAAACTTTTCTAAAAGTGTATATCTAATCATAAAAGTAAGTGTATGTCTAATTCTAAAACTAAAAATAACCCTAACTCTACAACTAACTCTATCCCTATCCCTAACCCTAACACAAACCCTAATCCTAACGCTAACCCTAACCCGAACCCTAACCCTAACCATAACCCTAATCTATTCTTAAAGGCTATATCTAACAACAACTGTAAGTGTAAATCTAATTCTAACAATAAAAATAACTCTTATTCTACAACCAACCGTAACCTTAACCCTAACCCTTACCCTTACCCTAACCCTAACCCTAACCTAAACCCTAATCCCTAACCCCTATCCCTAAACCTAACCCTAAGCCTAGACGTAACCCTAACCGTAACCCTAACCCTAGACCTAACCCTAATGCTAATCCTAATCTATTCTTAATAGTCTATATCATATCCTCACTGTAAGTGTAAGTCTAATTCTAACACTAACTCTTACCCCCTAACTCTAAAATTAACCCTAATACTAACCCTGCCCTAACCCTAACCCTAAACCTATACCTAACCCAAAGCCTAATCCTAACCCTAACCCTAAACTTATCTAAAAGTGTATATCTAATCATAACAGTAAGTGTAAGTCTATTTCTAACACTAACAATAACCCTAAATCTAGAACTAACACTAACACAAATCCTAATCCTAACCCTATCCCTAACGCTAAAACTAACACTACCCTAACCCTAATCTATTCCTAAAGTTTATATCTATTCATACCTGTTAGTTTAAATGTAATTCTAACACTAACAATAACCCACACTATGCAACCAACCCTAACTCTAGACCTAACCCTAACCCTAACCTATACCTAACCCCAATCCATTCTTAAAGTCTAGATCTAATTATAACCGTAAGTGTAAATCTAATTTTAACACTAACAATAACCTTGCTCTACAACTAAAATTAACCCTAACCATAACCCTAATCTATTCTCAAAGTCTATATCTAATCATAACTGTAAGTGTAAATCTAATTCTAACACTAAAAATAACCCTTACACTGAAACTAACCCTAACCCTAGACATAACACTAACCCTAACCCTTATCCTAACCCTAACCCTAACACTAGACCTAACCCTAACACTAACCCTAACAGTAACCCTAGACCTAACACAAAGCCTAACCCTAAACCTAACCCTAATCTTAACCTAAACCATAAGCCTAGGCATAACCCTAACCCAAACCCTAAGACAAACCCTTACCCTAACCCTTACCCTACACCTACCCCTAGACCTAACCCAAACCCTAAGACAAACCCTTACCCTAGCCCTTACCCTACACCTACCCCTAGACCTAACCCTAACTCTAACCCAAACCCTAGAATTTACCCTAACCCTAACACTAATTCTAGACCTAACCAAAACCCTTACCCTAACCCTAACCCCATCCCTAATCTATTCTTAAAGTCTAAATCTAATCATAACTGTAAGTGTATTTCTAATTCTTACATTAACAATATCCCTTACTCTAAAACTAACCCTAACCCCAACCCTTACTATACCCCTAACACTAACCCTAACCCTAGACATAACCCTAACCCTAACAGTAACCCTAGACCTAACCCAAAGAATAACCCTAAACCTAACCCTAACCTTATCCTTAACCCTAAGCCTAAGCCTGAGCCTAAGACTAACCCTAATCCTAATCCTAACCCTAACCCTAACCCTAATCCTAACACTTATGCTAAACCTCAACATAACCCTAACCGTAACCCTAATCCTAACCCTGACCCTAATCTATTCTTAAAGTATATATCTAATCATAACTGTAAGTGTAAATGTAATTCTAACACTAGCAATAACCCTTACTTTACAACTAATCCTAACCCTAAACCTAACCTTAACCCTAACCCTAACCCTAACCTTAACCCTAACCCTAACCCTAACTCTAACCCTAAACTTAGACATAGCCCTAACCCTTACTCTTACACTAATTCTAGACCTAACCAAAACCCTAACCCTAACTCTATCCCTATCTCTATCCCTTATCTATTCTAAAAGTCTAATTATAAACATAACTGTAAGTGTATTTCTAACACTAACAATAACCCTTACTCAACAACTAACCCTAACCCTAGACCTAAAACTAGCCCTAACCCTAACCCTTACCCTTACCCTAACCCTAACCCTAACACTAGACCTAACCCTAACACTAACCCTAACAGTAACCCTAGACCAGAGGTGCCCAACCAGTCGATCGCGGTCGACCAGTCGATCGCGGACTGCTTTCAAGTCGATCGCAAGAGTCAATTGCCCTCTGGTTTGCACTTTCTCTCTCTTCACTGTTCCCAAATTTCAGACCTCAAATTCATCAAATAATACATTTTCTTGAGTAAAGAAAACGGTGTACTTTCTTTCTATTTTTAAATATATGGCAGAATTAATATGCTGCTAGTACAGTACACTGAATTGAGTCCGGGTGCTTTACAGTGGCGCAAAAAGTAGTGCGTATGCGCTATATGCGGCGCATAGGGGCGCAGCACCATGGGGGGACCTAAGCGATGTTTTTTTTTAAATAATAAAAGTTATATAAATTGTAGAGGACTAACAGGTTAGAGCATGCACCGGTGCCCTCATCAGATTCATTATAGAATTTAAACATAGAAGGGTAATATCTGAGTGCGCGGGGCGCCGTGAGCGCTGAGTGAGCAGCAGTAACAATAGCGAGGTTTAATTGAAACTCGAAAATATGAATCAATCAAAAATTATAATAATATATCTATATATATATATATGTGTGTGTACATATGTGTACATATATACCATATAATCATGGTAGGCTTACAGTGGCAGTCTGATATACTTTAAAATAAACATTTATTATTTCAAACCCATACATGATGATGTCCGGCACACTTAATTATTTAGAAGTGGGGGGGCGCCAATTTTTTTGCTGCATACCCCTCTAACACTGGATAGTTGCAACCTTGTGCTTTTAGCCAGGTGCGTCACCTTATTAGCAGGGACTTGCTGTTTATTAGGAGATGTTGAGAGAGCTCTGAATCCAGCAAAATAAAACGCAACTATGGCAGAAGCCAAAAAAACTAAAACATATAATTTTCATTCGGAATGGGAAGAGGATTATTTTTTTGTTTATTCAAATTCGAAGTCCATCTGTCTTATTTGTAATGCAAGCGTGGCCTTACCGAAGAAGGGCAATTTGTAGCGGCATTTCAAGGCCGTTCACAAAAGTTACGATGCAGATTTTCCCGCTAAATCTGCTATACGCTCGCAAAAGGTCCGATAATTGAAAGGGCAGTTAACAGCACAACAGTCCATCTTCACCAGGCCAAACACCAAGGGTAGAGATGCAACTATAGCATCTTATCGTGTCAGTCGCGTTCTTGCAAAACACAAGAAGTCTTTCAAGGACGGTGAAGTTGTGAAAGAAGCATTTATCGAGGCTACAGATGCTCTTTTTAATGACTTTAAGAATAAAAGTGAGATCATGGCTGCAATTAAGGACGTGCAATTATCCCGTGGCACTGTTACACGGAGATGTGAGGGAATGGCAGAGGATGTCGAGGAGCAGTTAAGGAAAGATATTGAGCAATGTACATGTTTTTCTCTTCAATTTGATGAGTCGAATGATGTTGTGGATGTTGCACAGCTATGTGTTTTCATTAGAATGGTTTTTGGAAACATGGATGCAAAAGAAGAACTGCTCACCATTATGCCGCTGAAAGGTCACACTAGAGGTGAAGATATTTTTCAAGCTTTCATGGAATTTGTCAACAAGACCCAATTGCCCCTCTTTAAACTCATCTCTATCACAACGGACGGTGCTCCAGCAATGGTGGGCCGCACTAGTGGGTTTATTGCATTGTGCAAACAGAGTGAATCTTTCCCGGACATCCTTAATTACCACTGTATAATCCACCAGCAGGCATTGTGTGGTAAGATTTTAAACATGAAAGAAGTGATGGATGTTGTAATGAAGATTGTGTGCTCCGTTCGGGCCAGGAGTCTACAGAGAAGGTTATTCCGGGCTCATTTGGAGGAAACCGGTGCAGAACACACAGACCTGTTGCTGCACACGGATGTTAGATGGCTGAGTAGAGGTACACTTTTATCAAGATTCTGTGAGTTGTTGCCTGAAGTCAAAGAGTTTCTGAAACTTTCAAAACATGCAGAATATGCCCAGCTAGATGACCACCAGTGGCTACTGGATTTAGCGTTCCTGACTGATCTCACTGATCTGCTGAATGATTTTAATTTGCAGCTGCAGGGTAAAGACAAACATGTAATCAACATGATCAGTTCAGTGAACACGTTTAAAAGCAAGCTACAACTGCTTTCAAGTAGGCTGCAGCACTGTGACCTGCGGAACTTTCCTCACATGCAGAGTGACTTCAGAGTCAGGCCAAAGACTTTGCGCAGCTTGACAGTTCACGTTATGAGGAGCAGTTTCAGAATATTTTGTCAGAATTTGAGAGGCGCTTTACAGATTTTGCATCCATTGAGCCTGTTGCCAGCTACCTGTGTTTTCCATTTGGTCCAAGTATTGATGTGGATAGTATTGCCTCCAAGATTGGATCACTGTTCCATTTAGATAACTTTGCTGTTGAGAATGAGATTCTCACACTGCAAAATGACATTGAGATAAAATCCAGGGCAACACCTGGCATGACTGGAGACTTCTGGAACTTACTGCCTGAACAAAAGTATCACAACCTCAGAATATGTTCCTGCAACTTGACAGCACTCTTCGGATCAACCTATCTGTGTGAGTGTGCTTTCTCTCACATGAAAATCATCAAGTCAAAGCACAGATCTACAATGACTGATGACCACCTTGTGGCTTGCTTAAGGCTTGCAATCAGCTCCTACTGCCCTGACTACGAGAAGATAGTGGCCTCTTCCCAGTGCCAGAAGTCTCACTAAGGAAGAGAAATACCTTTATTGTCTCTAGAATTAGACTATGTCTTATTAATAGGGATTATAAGGGACTGCTGTTCAGTTTGTTTTGTGTATAATAAATATGTAAGTACGCTATGAGTAGCAAATGGCTGTCTTTTTGGACTGGTAGACCTTGGTTCCCTGACAAATTTAAAAGTAGATCTTTGTTCAAAAAAGGTTGGGCACACCTGCCCTAGACCTAACCCAAAGCCTAACCCTAAACCTAACCCTAACCTTAACCAAAACCGTAAGCCTAAGCCTAACCCTAACCCCAACCCTTACCCTATTCCAAACACTAGACCTAACCCTAACCATAACCCTAACAGTAACCCTAGACGTAACCCAAAGCATAACCCTAAACCTAACACTAACCTTAACCTTACCCCTAAGCCTAAGCCTAACCCTAACTCTAACCCTAACTCTAACTCTAACTCTAACTCAAACCCTTAACCTAGACATAACCCTAACCCTTACTCTAAAACTAATTCTAGACCTAGCCAAAACCCTAACCCTATTCCTATCCCTTACCCTACCCCTACCTCTACCTCTACCTCTACCTCTACCTCTACCTCTACCTCTACCCCTACCCCTACCCCTAACACTAGACCTAACCCTAGCCCTAACCCTAACAATAAAAGTAACCCTAGACCTAACAAAAAGCGTAACCCTAAACCTAACACTAACCTTATACCTTAACCCCAAAGCCTAACCCTAACTCTAACCCTCACTCTTACCCTAATCCTAACCCTAACCCTAACTCTAACTCTAAATCTAACCCTAAGTCTAGACATAACCCTAACCCTAACTCTAACACTAATTCTAGACCTATCCAAAACCCTAACTCTAACCCTAACCCTATCCCTATCCCTAATCTATTCTTCAAGTCTACATCTAAAAATAACTGTAAGTGTATTTCTAATTCTAACACTAACAATAACTTTTACTCTAAAACTAACCCTAACCCTAGACCTAACACTAACCCTAACACTAACCCTAACCCTAACCCTAACCCTAACCCTAACCCTAACCCTTACCCTAACACTAGACCTAACACTAGACCTAACCCTACCACTAACCCTAACAGTAACCCTAGACCTAACCCAAAGCTTAACTCTAAACCAAACCCTAACCTAAACCGTAAGCCTAAGCATAACCCTAACCCTACCCCTAGACCTATCCCTAACCCTAACTCTAACCCTAACCCTAGACATAACCCTAATCTATTTTTAAAGTCTAAATCTAATCATAACTGTAAGTGTATTTCTAATTCTAACACTAACAATATCCTTTACTCGATAACTAACCCTAACCCCAAACCTTACCCTAACCCTAACTTTAACCCTACCCTAACCGTAACCCTAGCCCTAGACCTAACCCGAAGCATAACCCCAAACCTAACAGTAACCTTAACCATAACACTAAGCTTAAGCTTAAGCCTAAGCCTAAGCCTAAGCCTAAGCCTAAGCCTAACCTTAACCCTAATCCTAATCCTAAACCCAACCCTAACCCTAACCCTAACCCTAAACCTAATATATTCTTAAAGTATATATCTAATCATAACTGTAAGTGTAAATGTAATTTTAACACTAGCAATATCCCTTACTTAACAACTAATCCTAACCCTAAACCTGGACCTAACACTAACCTAACCCTAACCCTAACCCTAAGCTTTTCTAAAATTGCATATCTAATCATTACAGTAAGTTTAAGTCTAATTTTAATTCTATTACTAACAATAACTCTACTCTACAACTAACTCTAAACCTAACCCTATCCCTAACCCAACCCTAACACTAACCCTAACACTAACCCTAACCCTAACCCTAACCCTAACCCTAATCCTAACTCAAACTCTAACTCTAACTCTAACCCTACCCCTACCCCTAAACCTGCCCCTAATTCTAACTCTAACCCTAACCCTAGACATAACCCTAACCCTAAACTTAATCCTAACCCTAACCCTAACAATAATTCTAGACCTAACCAAAACTCTAACCCTAACCCTATCCCTAATCTATTCTTAAAGTCTAAATCTAATCATAACTGTAAGTGTATTTCTAATTCTAACACTAACAATAAACACTTACACTACAACTAACCCTAACCCTAACCCTAGACCTAACACTAACACTAACCCTAGCCCGAACCCTAAACCTAATCCTAATCCTAATCCTAATCCTAACCCTAACCCTAACCCTAACCCTAACCCTAACCCTAAACATAACCATAACCATAACCATAACCCTAACCCTAACCCTAACCCTAACCTTAACACTAACCCTAACGCTAACCCTAACCCTAACCCTAACTCTAACACTACACCGAACCCTAACACTAACCCTAATAGTAACCTTAGACCTTACCCTAAGACTAACCCTAACCCTAATCCTAACCGTAACCCTAATTCTAACCCTTACCCTAACCCTAACACTAAAGCTAAAACTAAAACTAACCCTAACCCTAACCCTAACCCTTACCCTTACCCTTTCCCTCACCCTAACACTAACCCTAACCCTAATCTATTCTTAAAGTCTATATCAAATCATAACTGTAAGTATGAATCTAATTCTAAAACTAACAATAACCCTTACTCTAAAACTAACCCTAACCCTAGACATAACCCTAACCCTAACCCTTACACTACAGCTAACCATTATCCTAACCCAAACCCTTATATTTTCTTTAAGTATATATCTAATCATATATGTAAGTGTAAATCTAATTCTGACACTAGCAATAACACTTACTTTACAACTAATCCTAACCCTTAACCTAGACCTAACCCTAACACTAATCTTAACCCTAACCATAAACCTAACCCTAAACCTAATCTTAAGTCTAACCCTAATCTATTTTTAAAGTCAACATCTAATCATAACTGTAAGTGTAAATCTAATTCTAACACTAGCAATAACCCTTACTTTACAACTAAGCCTAACCCTAGCCCTATCCCCTAACTCTAACCCTAAAACTAACCCTAACCCTAGACATATCCCTAACCCTAACCCTAAACAGAACCCTAGACCTAACCCTAACCCTAACCCTTATCTATTCTTAAAGTCTATATCTAATCATAACTGTGAGTATAAATCTAATTCTAACACTAGCAATAACCCATACTCTACAACTAATCCTAACCCTAAACCTAGACCTTACCCAAACCCTAAAATTAACCCTAACCCTAACCCTAATCTATTCTTAAAGTCAATATCTAATCATAACTATGAGTATAAATCTAATTCTAAAACTAAACCTAACCTTAAACCTAACCCTAACCCTAGATGTAACCCTAAAGGTAACCCTAACCGTAACCCTAACCCTAACCCTCAACCCTAACCCTAACCCAAGGCCTAACCCTAGCCCTAACACTAACCTTAACCCTAACCCTAACGCTAAACCTAACCCTAACCCTAACCCTTTCCCTCACCCTCACCCTAACGCTAACAATAACCCTAACCCTTAACCTAAACCTAACCCTAACCCTAATCTATTCTTAAAGTCTATATCTAATCATAACTGTAAGTATAAATCTAATTCTAAAACTAACAATAACCCTTATTCTACACCTAACCCTAACCATAGACCTAACCCAAACCCTTACACCATAATTAACCATAAACCTAACACTAAACTTAACCCTAAACCTAACCCTATCCCTACCCCTACGCCTATGCCTAACCCTAACCCTAACCCTAACCCTGACCCTAACCCTATTTCTAGACCTAACCCTAACAGTAACCCTAGACATTACTCAAAGCGTAACCCTAAACCTAACCCTAACCCTAACTCTAACTCTAACTCTAACATTAACTCTAAATCTAACCCTAACCCTAACCCTTACACTAGACAAAACCCTAACCCTAACACTAATTCTAGACCTAACTAAAACCCTAAGCCTAACTCTAAACCAACCCTAACCCTATACATAAACCTATACATAACCCTAACCCTAATCGATTCTTAAAGTCTATATCTAATCATAACTGTAAGTGTATTTATAATTCTAACACTAACGATAACCCTTACTCTACAACTAACCCTAACCCTAACCCTAGACCTAACACTAAAACTAACCCTTACACTAACCCTAACCCTAAGCCTAACCCTAACATATTCTTAAAGTCTATATCTAATCATAAAAGTAAATGTAAATCTAGTTCTAACACTTACAATAACCCTTACTCTATAACTAATCCTAACCCTAACCCTAGACCTAACACTAACCCTAATCCGAATTATAAACCTAACCCTAACCCTAACCCTTACCCTTAGCTCTACCCTTATCCTTACCCTTACCCTTAGTCTTACCCTTTCCCTTACCCTTACCTTTCACCTAACCCTAACCTTAACCCTAACACTGACCCTAACCCGACCCTACCCCTACCCTTACACCTACCCCTACCCCTAACCCTAACACTAGACCAACCCTTACCCTAACAGTAACCCTAGACCTAACCCCAACCCTAATCCTAACCCTAACGCTAAACCTAACCCTAACCCTGACCCTAACCCTATTACTAGACCTAACCCTAACAGTAACCCTAGACCTTACTCAAATCCTAACCCTAACCCTATCCCTACCCCTACGCCTAACCCTAACCCTATTACTAGACCTAACCCTAACAGTAACCCTAGACCTTACTCAAAGCCTAACCCTAACCCTAACCCTTACACTAGACAAAACCCTAACCCTAACACTAATTCTAGACCTAACTAAAACCCTTACTCTAAAACTAACCCTAACCTTATCCCTAATCCATTCTTAAAGTAGTTATCTAATCATTAATCATAACTGTAAGTGTAAATCTCATTCTAACATTAACAATACCCCTCACTCTACAAAATACCCTAACCCTAACCCTAAACCTAACCTTAACACTAACCTTAACCCTAACCCTAAACCTGAGCTTAACCCTTACCCTAACGCTAACCCTAACCCTAACCCAACCCTAACCCTAACCCTAACCCTAACCCTAACCCTAACCCTATCACTAATCTTTTCTTAAAGTCAATATCTATTCATAACCGTAAGTTTAAATCTAATTTTTAAAATAACAATATCTCCAGACATAACCCTAACCCAAACACTAACCCTAGACCATACCCAAACCCTAACACTAACCCCATACCTTACCTTAACAATAACACTAGAGCTAACCCTAACACTTACACTAATCTGTTCTTAAAGTCTATATCTAATCATAACTGTTAGTGTAAATCTAGTTTATAACGCTAACAATCACCCTTGCTCTACAACTAAACATAACCCTAACACTAACCCTAACCTTAATCCTAACCGTAGACCTAACCCAACCAAAACCCAAACCCTACCCATACCCCTTACCCTATCCATAACCATAACCATAACCCTAACCCTAACTCTAACCCTAACCCTAACCCTAACCCTATCCCTAACCCTAATCTATTCTTAAAGTCAATATCTAAACATAACTGTTAGTGTAAATCTAACTCTAACACTAACCCTTACTCTAACCCTAACCCTAACCCTAATATTATATCTAATCAAAACCCTACCCATAACCCTATCTCTGATCTATTCTTAAAGTCAATATCTAATCATAACTGTAAGTGTAAATCTAATTCTAAAACTAACCCTAACCCTAAACCTAACCCTAACCCTTGATGTGACCCTAACCTTAACCATAACCTTAACCTTAACCTTAACCTTAACCTTAACCTTAACCTTAACCTTAACCCTAACCCTAACCCTAATCTATTCTTGAAGTCCATATCTAATTATAACTGTAAGTGTAAATCTAATGCTAACACTAACAATAATCCTAGACCTAAACGTAATCATAACCCTAACCCTATCCCTAAAACTAACCCTACAGCTAACCCAAACCCGAACTCTAACCCTAGATGTAGCCCTAACCGTAATTCTAACCCTAAAACTAACCCTACACCTAACCCAATCCCTAACCCTAACCCTACATGTAGCCCTAACCGTAACCCTAACCCTAACCATAGACCTAGACCTAACAGGTACCCTAAACCTAAACTTAACCTTATCTAAAAGTGTATATCTAATCATAACAGCAATTGTAAGTCTAATTCTAACATTAACAATAACCCTCACTCTACAACTAACTCTAACCCTAACCCTAACAATAATCCTAAACCTAATGCTAACACTAACCCTAACTCTAACCCTAACCCTAATTTATTCTTAAAGTCCATATCTAATAATAACTGTAAGTGTAAATCTAATTCAAACATTAACAATAACCCTTACTCTACAACTAAAAAAAACCATATTCCTAAAACTAACCCGAACAATAACCCTAACCCTACACCTGCTCCAAACCCTAATCCAATCTAAAAGTGTATATGTAATCATAACTTATAACCCTAACTCTATGACTAACGCTAACCCTGACCCTGACCCTAACGCGAACCCTAATCCTATCCCTATCCCTAACCATAACCCTAACTCTGACCCTAACCCTAACCATAACCCTAACCCTAACCCTACCTTTACCCTAACCCTAACCCTAACCCTAACCCTAACCTTTACCCTAACCCTAATCCTAATCCTAACCCTTATCTGTTCTTAAAGTCTATATATAATCATAACTGTAAGTGTAAATCTGATTCTACCACTAACCCTAACCCTAAAACTAACCCTAACCCTAGATGTAACAAAAAATCTAACCCTAACCCTAACCCTAACGCTAACCCTAACCCTAACCCAACCCTAACCCTAACCCTAACCCTATCACTAATCTTTTCTTAAAGTCAATATCTATTCATAACCGTAAGTTTAAATCTAATTTTTAAAATAACAATATCTCCAGACATAACCCTAACCCAAACACTAACCCTAGACCATACCCAAACCCTAACACTAACCCCATACCTTACCTTAACAATAACACTAGAGCTAACCCTAACACTTACACTAATCTGTTCTTAAAGTCTATATCTAATCATAACTGTTAGTGTAAATCTAGTTTATAACGCTAACAATCACCCTTGCTCTACAACTAAACATAACCCTAACACTAACCCTAACCTTAATCCTAACCGTAGACCTAACCCAACCAAAACCCAAACCCTACCCATACCCCTTACCCTATCCATAACCATAACCATAACCATAACCCTAACCCTAACTCTAACCCTAACCCTAACCCTAACCCTATCCCTAACCCTAATCTATTCTTAAAGTCAATATCTAAACATAACTGTTAGTGTAAATCTAACTCTAACACTAACCCTTACTCTAACCCTAACCCTAACCCTAATATTATATCTAATCAAAACCCTACCCATAACCCTATCTCTGATCTATTCTTAAAGTCAATATCTAATCATAACTGTAAGTGTAAATCTAATTCTAAAACTAACCCTAACCCTAAACCTAACCCTAACCCTTGATGTGACCCTAACCTTAACCATAACCTTAACCTTAACCTTAACCTTAACCTTAACCTTAACCCTAACCCTAACCCTAATCTATTCTTGAAGTCCATATCTAATTATAACTGTAAGTGTAAATCTAATGCTAACACTAACAATAATCCTAGACCTAAACGTAATCATAACCCTAACCCTATCCCTAAAACTAACCCTACAGCTAACCCAAACCCGAACTCTAACCCTAGATGTAGCCCTAACCGTAATTCTAACCCTAAAACTAACCCTACACCTAACCCAATCCCTAACCCTAACCCTTGATGTAGCCCTAACCGTAACCCTAACCCTAACCATAGACCTAGACCTAACAGGTACCCTAAACCTAAACTTAACCTTATCTAAAAGTGTATATCTAATCATAACAGCAATTGTAAGTCTAATTCTAACATTAACAATAACCCTCACTCTACAACTAACTCTAACCCTAACCCTAACAATAATCCTAAACCTAATGCTAACACTAACCCTAACTCTAACCCTAACCCTAATTTATTCTTAAAGTCCATATCTAATAATAACTGTAAGTGTAAATCTAATTCAAACATTAACAATAACCCTTACTCTACAACTAAAAAAAACCATATTCCTAAAACTAACCCGAACAATAACCCTAACCCTACACCTGCTCCAAACCCTAATCCAATCTAAAAGTGTATATGTAATCATAACTTATAACCCTAACTCTATGACTAACGCTAACCCTGACCCTGACCCTAACGCGAATCCTAATCCTATCCCTATCCCTAACCATAACCCTAACTCTGACCCTAACCCTAACCATAACCCTAACCCTAACCCTACCTTTACCCTAACCCTAACCCTAACCCTAACCCTAACCCTAACCTTTACCCTAACCCTAATCCTAATCCTAACCCTTATCTGTTCTTAAAGTCTATATAAAATCATAACTGTAAGTGTAAATCTGATTCTACCACTAACCCTAACCCTAAAACTAACCCTAACCCTAGATGTAACAAAAAATCTAACCCTAACCCTAACGCTAACCCTAACCCTAACCCAACCCTAACCCTAACCCTAACCCTATCACTAATCTTTTCTTAAAGTCAATATCTATTCATAACCGTAAGTTTAAATCTAATTTTTAAAATAACAATATCTCCAGACATAACCCTAACCCAAACACTAACCCTAGACCATACCCAAACCCTAACACTAACCCCATACCTTACCTTAACAATAACACTAGAGCTAACCCTAACACTTACACTAATCTGTTCTTAAAGTCTATATCTAATCATAACTGTTAGTGTAAATCTAGTTTATAACGCTAACAATCACCCTTGCTCTACAACTAAACATAACCCTAACACTAACCCTAACCTTAATCCTAACCGTAGACCTAACCCAACCAAAACCCAAACCCTACCCATACCCCTTACACTATCCATAACCATAACCATAACCATAACCCTAACCCTAACCCTAACTCTAACCCTAACCCTAACCCTAACCCTAATATTATATCTAATCAAAACCCTACCCATAACCCTATCTCTGATCTATTCTTAAAGTCAATATCTAATCATAACTGTAAGTGTAAATCTAATTCTAAAACTAACCCTAACCCTAAACCTAACCCTAACCCTTGATGTAACCCTAACCTTAACCATAACCTTAACCTTAACCTTAACCCTAACCCTAACCCTAACCCTAATCTATTCTTGAAGTCCATATCTAATTATAACTGTAAGTGTAAATCTAATTCTAACACTAACAATAATCCTAGACCTAAACGTAATCATAACCCTAACCCTATCCCTAAAACTAACCCTACAGCTAACCCAAACCCGAACTCTAACCCTAGATGTAGCCCTAACCGTAATTCTAACCCTAAAACTAACCCTACACCTAACCCAATCCCTAACCCTAACCCTACATGTAGCCCTAACCGTAACCCTAACCCTAACCATAGACCTAGACCTAACAGGTACCCTAAACCTAAACTTAACCTTATCTAAAAGTGTATATCTAATCATAACAGCAATTGTAAGTCTAATTCTAACATTAACAATAACCCTCACTCTACAACTAACTCTAACCCTAACCCTAACAATAATCCTAAACGTAATGCTAACACTAACCCTAACCCTAACTCTAACTCTAACCCTAACCCTAACCCTAACCCTAACCCTAACCCTAATTTATTCTTAAAGTCTATATCTAATAATAACTGTAAGTGTAAATCTAATTCAAACATTAACAATAACCCTTACTCTACAACTAAAAAAAAACATATTCCTAAAACTAACCTGAACAATAACCCTAACCCTACACCTGCTCCAAACCCTAATCCAATCTAAAAGTGTATATGTAATCATAACTTATAACCCTAACTCTATGACTAACGCTAACCCTGACCCTGACCCTAACGCGAACCCTAATCCTATCCCTATCCCTAACCATAACCCTAACTCTGACCCTAACCCTAACCCTAACCCTAGACCTAACCCCAACCTTAACCCTAACCCTAACCCTAACCCTAACCCTAACCCTAACCCTAACTCTAAACCTAACACGAACCCTAACCCTGACCTTAACCCTAACCCTAACCCTAACCCTAACCCTAATCTATTCTTAAAGTCTATATATAATCATAACTGTAAGTGTAAATTACTTCTAACACTAACAATAACCCTTACTCTACAACTAACCCTAATCCAAATCCAAATCCTAACCCTAGACCTAACCATAACACTAACCAAAACCCTAACCATAACCCTAAACCTAACCTAACCCTAACCCTAACCCTAATATATTCTTAAAGTGTATATCTAATCATAACAGCAATTGTAAGTCTAATTCTAACATTAACAATAACCCTCACTCTACAACTAACTCTAACCCTAACCCTAACAATAATCCTTAACCTAATGCTAACACTAACCCTAACTCTAACCCTAACCCTAATTTATTCTTAAAGTCTATATATAATAATAACTGTAAGTGTAAATCTAATTCAAACATTAACAATAACCCTTACTCTACAACTAAAAAAAAACATATTCCTAAAACTAACCCGAACAATAACCCTAACCCTACATCTGCTCCTAACCCTAATCTAATCTAAAAGTGTATATGTAATCATAACTTATAACCCTAACTCTATGACTAACGCTAACCCTGACCCTAACACGAACCCTAATTCTATCCCTATCCCTAACCATAACCCTAAATCTGACCCTAACCCTAACCATAACCCTAACCCTAACCCTAACCCTAATCTATTCTTAAAGTCTATATATAATCATAACTGTAAGTGTAAATTATTTCTAACACTAACAATAACCCTTACTCTACAACTACCCCTAACCCTAGACCTAACCTCAACCCTAACCCTAACCCTAACTCTAAACTTAACACGAACCCTAACCCTGACTTTAACCCTAACCCTAACCCGAATCTATTCTTAAAGTCTATATATAATCATAACTGTAAGTGTAAATTACTTCCAACACTAACAATAACCCTTACTCTACAACTAACCCTAATCCAAATCCAAATCCTAACCCTAGACCTAACCATAACACTAACCAAAACCCTAACCATAACCTTAACCTTAACCTTAACCTTAACCTTAACCCTAACCCTAATCTATTCTTGAAGTCAATATCTAATTATAATTGTAAGTGTAAATCTAATTCTAAAACTAACAATAATCCTAGACCTAACCCTAACCTTAACCCTATCTCTAACCCTAGGCCTAACCATAACCCTAACCATAACCCTAGACCTAACCCTAACCCTAACCCTAACCCTAATATATTCTTAAAGTCTATATCTAATCGTAACTGTAAGTATAAATCTAATTCTAACTTTAACTATCACACTTCCTCTACAACTAACAAAAACCCTAACCCTTAAACTAACCCTAATATTAAACCTAACCCTAACCTTAACCCGAACCCTAACCCTTACCCTAACCCTAACTCTAACTCTAACTCTAACTCTAACTCTAACCCTAACACGAACTCTAACCCTAACCCTGACCCTAACCCTAACCCTAACCCTAACCCTGACCCTAACCCTAATCTATTCTTAAAGTCTATATCTAATCATAACTGTAAATGTAATTCTAATTCTAACACTAAAAATAACCCTTACTCTACAACTAACAAAAACTATATCCCTTAAACTAACCCTAACCCTAATCCTAACCCTAACCCTAACCCTATCCACAATCCTAACCCTAACCTTAACCCTAACCCTAAACTAACTCTAGCCCTAGATGTAACCCTAACCGTAACCCTTACCCTAACCCTAGACCTAATCCTAATCATAACACTAGACATAACCCCAGACCTAACCCTCACCGTAACCCTAATTAACCCTTCTTAATGTGTATATCTAATCATAACTGTATGAATAAATCTAATTTCAACACTAACATTAACCCTTACTCTACAACTATCCTTAACCCTATACCTATACAAAACCCTAACAGTAACCCTAACTCTAGCTTAAAGTCTTACCCTAACCCTAACCCAAGACCTTATCCTAACCCAAATACTAACCCTAACCCAGAACCCTTAACCTAACCCTAACCCATAGCCCTAACCCTAACCCTAACCCTAACCCTTACCCGTACCCTTATTCTAACCCTAACCCTAGACCTAACCCTATACCTAACCCTAACCCTAACCCTAGGCCTAACCAAAATCTTTAACTTAACCCTAACTCAATACGTAAACCTAACCGTAACCCTAAACCTAATCTTAACCCTAATCTATTCTTAAAGTCCATATCTTATAACTGTAAGTGTAAATCTAATTCTAACACTAACAATAACCCTTACTCTACATCTAACCTTAACCCTACCCCTAACCCAAACCCTAACCCTAATCTTAACCCTTATCTATTCTTAAAGTCCATATCTTATCATAACTGTAAGTATAATTCTAATTCTAACACTAACAATAACCCTTACTCTTCATTTAACCCTATCCCTAACCCTAACCCTAACCTTAACACTAACCAAAGCTCAAACCCTAACACTAACCCTAACCGTACCCTTAACCTTAAGCTTAACCTTAACCTTAACCTTAACCTTTACCTTTACCTTAACCTTAACCTTAACCTAACCCTTAACTTTAACCCTAACCCTAACCCTAACTCCTCCCCAAATCTTTTCATAGAAGCTAAATCTAATCAGAAGTGTAAGTGAATATCTAATTCTAACACAAGCAATAACCCTTACACTACAACTAACACTAACCCTAACCGTAGACCTAACCCGAACACTAACCTTAACTCCTAACCCTAACACTGAGCCTAACCTTAACCAAATCCTAACTCTAACCCTAACCTTAACCTTAACGTGAACCTTAACCCTAGCCCAAACCCTAACCCTAGACCTAACCCGAACACTAACCTTAACTCCTAACCCTAATACTAACCCTAACCCGAATCAAATCCTAACCCTAACCCTAACCTTAACCTTAACGTGAACCTTAACCCTAGCCCAAACCCTAACCCTAGACCTAACCCAAATCACAAACCCTACCACTACCCTACCCCTAACCCAAACCCAAACTCAAACCCTACCCCTAACCCTAACCCTAACCCTAACCCTAACCCTAACCCTTATCTTCTCCCTAATCTATTCTTAAAGTCCAGATCTAATTATAACTGTAAGTATTAATCTAATTCTAACAATAACAATAACCCTCACTCTAAACCTATCCCTAACCCTAACCAAAACTTTAACCTCAACCCTTACCCGAACCCTAACCCTAACCCTAACTGTAACCCTAACCCTAATCTATTCTTAAAATCTATATCTAAACATGACTGTAAGTGTAAGTCTAATTCATATCACTAACTTTTACCCCCTTATTCTAAATCTAACCCTTATACTAACCCTAACCCTAACCCTAACCCTAGACCTAACCCTAACCTAACCTCAACCCTAACCCTAACCCTAACACTGACCCTAATCTATTCTTAAAATCTATATCTAATCATTACTGTAAGTGTAAGTCTAATTCTATCACTAACTCTTACCCCCTAACTCTACATCTAACCCTTATCCTAACCCTAACCCTGACCCTAAACCTAGACCTAACCCTTACCCTAACCCTCACCATAGACCTAACCGAAATCCTACCCCTAACCCTAACCCTAACCCTAACCCTAACCCTAATCTATTCTTAAAGTCAATATCTAACCATAGTCGTAAGTGTAAATCTAATTCTAACGCTAACTATAACCCTTACTCTACAACTAACCCTAACCCTAATCTATTCTTAAAATATTTATCTAATCATAACTGTAAGTGTAAATATCATTCTAACACTAGCAATAAACTTTACCTTACAACTAACCCTAACCCTATACCTAACACTAACCTTAACCCTAACCATAACCCTAACGCTAACGCTAACGCTAAACCTAACCCTAACCCTAACCCTAACCCTAAGCCTAACCCTAAGCCTAACCCAAACCCAAACCCTAACCCTAACCCTATCCCAAGCCCTAACCCTAACCTTAACCTTAACCCTACCCCTACCCCTACCCCAACCCCTACCCCTTAACCCTAACCTTAACCCTAGACATAACCTTAACCCTAACCCTAACCCTAACCCTAAACCTAGACCTAACCAAAACCCTAGACCTAACCCATCCCAAATACTACCCCTAACCCTAACCCTGATCCTAACCCTAATCTATTCTTAAAGTCAATATCTAATCATAACTGTAAGTGCAAATCTAATGCTAACACTAACCCTTACCCTAACCCTAACCCTAAACCTTACCCTAACCCTAGATGTAACCCTAACCGAAAACTTACTCCCTACCCTATACCTAACCCTAACCCTAGACCTAACCCTTGACCTAACCCTAACCCAAACTCTAATCCTTACCCTAACCCTAACCCTTACCCTAATCTTTTCTTAAAGTATAATTCTAATCATAACTGTAAATGTAAATCTCATTCTAACACTAGCAATAGCCCTTATTCTAAAACTAACCCTAACCCTAACCCTAGATCTAACCCTAACTCTAACCTTAACCCTGACCGTAACCCTTACCCAAACCCAAAGCCTAAACCTAACCCTAACCCTGCCCCTAAGCCTAACCCTAACCCTAACTCTAACTCTAACTCTAACCCTAATCCTAACCCTTTTACATAACCCTAACCCTATCCCTTTCCCTATCCCTATCCCTATCCCTATCCCTATCCCTATCCCTATCCCTATCCCTATCCCTATCCCTATCCCTATCCCTATCCCAATCATTATCCCTCATCTAAACTTAAAGTCCAAATCTAATCATAACTGTAAGTGTATTTCTAAATCTAACACAAACAATGACCATTACTCTACAACTAACCCTAACCCTTACCCTAACCCTACACCTACCCCTAACTCTAACTCCAACCCTAACCCTAACTCTAACTCTAACCCTAGACATAACCCTAACCCTAAGCTTAGACCTAACCAAAAACCCTAACCCTAACCCTATCCCTAATCTATTATTAAAGTCTAAATAAAATCAAAACTGTAAGTGTACTTCTAATTCTAACACTAACAATAACCCTTACACTATATCTAACCTTAACCCTAACCCAGACATAACCCTAACATTAACACTGACCCTACACCTAACCCTAACACTAACCCTAGACCTAACCCTAACCCTAACCCTAAACCAAACTCTACCCCTAACCGTAACCCTATCCCTAACCCTAAAACTAACACTAACACTAACACTAACACTAACACTAACACTAACCCTAACCCTAGACCTAACCCTAACCCTAACCCTTACCCTTACCCTTACCCTAACCCCAACCCTAACCCTAACCCTAACTCTAACTTTAACCCTAACCCTAACACTAGACCTAACCCTTACCATAACCATAACCTTTACCCTTAGCCTAAGCCTAACCCTAACCCTGACGCTGACCCTGACCCTAACCCTAACCCTAACCCTAAACCTAACCCAAAACCTAGACCTAACCATAACCCTAAAACTAACCTTATCTAAAAGTGTATATCTCATCATAAGAGTGATCCTAGACCTAACCCAAAGCCAAACCCTAAACCTAACCCTAACCTTAACCATAACCATAACCTTTACCCTTAGCCTAAGCCTAACCCTAACCCTGACGCTGACCCTGACCCAAACCCTAACCCTAACCCTAACCCTAAACCTATCCCAAAAACTAGACCTAACCATAACCCTAAAACTAACCTTATCAAAAAGTGTATATCTCATCATAACAGTAAGTGTAAGTTTATTTCTAACAATAACAATAACCCTAACTCTACAACTAACCCTAACCCTTATCTATTCTTAAAGTCTATATATAATCATAACTGTAAGTATAAATCTGATTCTAAAACTAACAATAACCCTTATTTTAAAACTAACCCTAACCCTAGACCTAACCCAAACCCTAACCCTAACCTTAACCTTAACCTTAACCTTAACCTTAACCTTAACCTTAACCTTAACCTTAACCTTAACCTTAACCTTAACCCTAACCCTTACACTACAACTAACCATAACCCTAACCCTAACCCTAATCTATTCTTAAAGTATATATCTAATCATAACTGTTAGTGTAAATCTAATTCTAACACTAGAAATAACCCTTAATTTACAACTAATCCTAACCCTAAACCAAGACCTAACCCTAACTGTAACACTAATCTTAACCCTAATCCTAACCCTTACCCTAACCCTAACCCTAGACATAACCCTTACCAAAACCCTAGACTTAACCATAAACCTAACCCTTACCCGAACCCAAATCTATTCTTAAAGTGTATATCTAATCGTAACTGTTAGTATACATCTAATTTTAACACTAGCAATAACCCTTACTCTACAACTAACCTTAACCCTAAACCTAGACCTTATCCTAACCCTTACACTAACACTAACACTTACCCTATACCTAACCCTAAACCTAACCCTAACACTAGATCTAACCAAAACCCTAACCCTGACCCTAATCTATTCTTAAAATAAATATATAATCATAACTGTAAGTGTAAATATAATTCTAACACTAACTCTAACTCTAAACCTAAACTTAACTCTAACCCTAACCCTAGATGTAACCCTTACCGTGACCCTAACCCTAACACTTACCCTATACCTAACCCTAACCCTATCCCTATCCCTAACCCTAACCCTAACCCTAACCCTAATCCTAGATGTAACCCTAACCGTAACCCTAACCCTAACCCTAGACCTAACCTTTGAAATAACCCTAATCCTAGATGTAACCCTAACCGTAATCCTAACCCTTACCCTAACCCTAATCTATTCTTAAAGTAATATCATATCATAACTATAAATGTAAATCTCATTCTAACACTAGCAGTAACCCTTGCTCTACAACTAACCCTAAACCTAACCCTAGACCTAACCCTTACACTAACCTTAACCCTGACCCTGACCCTAACCCAAACCCTAAGCCTAACACTAACCTTAACCCTGTTCGTAACCCTAACCCAAACCCTAAGCCTAACCCTAACCCTAACCCTAACCCTGACCCTAACCCTGCCCTAACCCGAAAACTAACCCTAAATCTAACTCTAACCCAACCCTTACCCTAACCCTAAACCTAACCCTAACCCTAAACATAACCTTAACCCTAACTCTAACACTAATTCTAGACCTAACCAAACCCCTAACCCTATCCCTATCCCTATCGCTAATCTATTCTTAAAGTCCAAATCTAATCATAACTGTAAGTGTATTTCTAATTCTAACACTAACAATAACCCTTACTCTACAACTAACCCTAACCCTTACCCTACCCCTAACCCTTACCCTAACCCTAACTCTAACTCTAACTCTAGCTCTAGCTCTAGCTCTAGCTCTAATTCTAACTCTACCCTTTAGACATAACCCTAACACTAATTCTAGACCTAACCAAAACCCTAAACCTATCCCTATTCTATTCTTAAAGTCTAAATCGAATCATAACTGTAACTGTACTTCTAATTCTAACACTAACAATAACCGTTACTCTACTTCTAACCCTAACCCAGACCTAACCCTAACACTTACCCTACCCCTAACCCTAACACTAACCATAGACCTAAACCAAACCCTAACCCTAGACAAAACCCTACTCTAACCCTAAACCTAATCTATTCTTAAAGTCTATATCTAATCATAACTGTAAGTGTAAATCTAATTCTAACACTAACAATACCCCTTACACTACAACTAACCCTAACCCTAGACCTAACCAAAACTCTAATCTAACCCTAACACTAACCATATCCCTAATCGTAACCCTAATCTATTCTTAAAGTCAATATCTAATCATTGCTGTAGGTGTAAATCTAATTCTATCACTAACAATAGCCCTTACTCTAAAACTATCCCTAACACTAACTCTAGACCTAACACTAACATTAACCCTAACCCTTACCCTTACCCTTACCCTACCCCTACCCCTACCCCTACCCCTACCCCTACCCCTAACATTAGACCTAACCCCAACCCCAACCCCAAGCATAAACCTAACCCTAACCCTAACCTTAACCTTAACCTTAACCCTAACCTTAACCTTAACCTTAACCTTAACCCCAACCCTAACCCTAACCGTACGTTCACACTGCACGCGGTGGGAGCGTTAGAGCGTCCAGGTGCCATTAATTTTCGATGTAAGTCGGCGGCGGGAGGCGTTGAGAGGTGGCGAGGACATCGCGGCAAGGCCGGCAGGATCGACAAGCGAAAGTTAAAATCTGTTTAACCTATGCTACTGAGCTATAGCGGCAACCAATCAGGAAGCAGCAGCATCCTCTTCAGAAGTGTCAAAAGAACACAGTCATGTAAACTTTAGGTCCAATCACATTAGTTCCCATTCAGAGGAGACGAGATATTCATTATTATTTTATTTTTATATTAATGTTTTCTATTATACATTAACATAAACAGGGACATGAATTAATAGAGTGATGTTTGAATCAAAATACCTGAAATCTTGAGTTTATTATGTGTTTCTTTATTGTGTGTGTGAGTGTTTTTGCAAATAACACAAAAAAGAGTGATGCTTGTGTAAAAGATTTGAGTTTATGGTGATAATTTAACTTATAGTTTGTTTTTAGTCAGCAGGTTTAATTAGTTTGCTTTGCGGCTCCTTTAAAAAAAATACAGAAAAGAACAGACGGCAGCAAGTCAGAGCGGCGAGAGCGTCGAGCAGCTTTCTGCTCCAGGGGCGGAGGGATTGCGGTGAGAGCGTCTCATGACTCTCCCGCCGCGCGCGATTTGAATGCGCAGTAACCTATCATTAACCCTAATGCTGTCTAAAAGACTAAGTCTAATAGCATCTCGAACCCTAACCCTAATGTATTCTTAAAGTCTGTATCTAATCATAACTTTTAGTGTTAATCTAATTCTAACACTAACAATAACCCTTACAATACAACTAACCCTAACCCTAACCTAATGCTGACTCAAAGAGTAAGTCGAATACCATCTTGTCATGTTTCTGCCTTTCTTGGTCATATTTTTCCTGATTTTGGCAGAATCATGGCAGACCTGTGTTCTGTGTGAGTGTCACATGGCATTGTTTAGTTATGACATGACATGCCATGTGCTCTCTTGTCTCGTCTCTTGACCCCGCCCCCTTGTAATCCTGTCTATCTTCCCGCCATTGTTTCATTCCCCACACCTACATGTCTGTGGTTTTTTGTCAAGTTAAGTTTCTTTTTATCTTGTTTACCCTCTTGAGGGATTTTTTGTCATGTATTTTTTGTGGAAATAAACTTTTTGTTTATGAGTTGTCTGCAATTGTGTTCTGTCATCACAAGCCACGTGACAGAATGATCCAGCCAATCAAGAACCCAGCTGACAGCTCTCAAGAACCCAGCAGACACACTGTTCGTGTCTTTGGGCCTTCTTGTGTGTTCCAGTCTGTGGGTCCCCTGGTGGATGCTGGGTGAGGACCCACTGGAATCTGTTCCTGTCCGTGGCCCTTCAAGTGTGTTTCGTGTTTCTTGGCCTTCCTATATGTTCCAGTCTGTGGGTCCCCTGGTGGATGCTGGGTGAGGGCCCACTGGAATCTGTTCCTGTCCGTGGCCCTTCAAGTGTGTTTCGTGTTTCTTGGCCTTCCTATATGTTCCAGTCTGTGGCCCCCTGGTGGATTCTTGGAGAGGGCCCTCTGGATCTGTTCCTGTTCAAGGCCCTACATGTGTGTTCCTGTCTCTGGGCCGTCCTGTATGTTCCATTCTGTGGGTCCCCTGGTGGATGCTGGGTGAGGGCCCACTGGAATCTGTTCCTGTCCGTGGCCCTTCAAGTGTGTTTCGTGTTTCTTGGCCTTCCTATATGTTCCAGTCTGTGGCCCCCTGGTGGATTCTTGGAGAGGGCCCTCTGGATCTGTTACTGTCCAAGGCCCTACATGTGTGTTCCTGTCTCTGGGCCGACCTGTATGTTCCATTCTGTGGGCCCCCTGGTGGATGCTGGGTGAGGGCCCACTGGAATCTGTTCCTGTCCGTGGCCCTTCAAGTATGTTCGTGTCTCTGGGTCTTCCTGTGTGTTCCAGTCTGTGGGCCCCCTGGTGGATTTTGGGAGAGGGCCCTCTGGATCTGTTCCTGTCCGTGGCCCTTCATGTGTGTTCCTGTCTCTGGACCTTCCTGTATGTTCCAGTCTGTGGGTCCCCTGGTGGATGCTGGGTGTGGGCCCACTGGAATCTGTTCCTGTCCGTGGCCCTTCAAGTATGTTCGTGTCTCTGGGCCTTCCTGTACGTTCCAGTCTGTGGGCCCCCGGTGGTTGCTGGGAGATGGTCCTCCAGAACTGTTCCTGTCTGAGGCCCTTCAATTGTTTTTGTGTCTCTGGGACTTCCTATATGTTTTTTTTTGTCTTGTCATTTTCCCTGTCTGGTGTGATCCCCCAGTCGTGTCCTCTTCAGGGTTGCTAGGTGTTCCCTGAGGGGGGGTGTTGTCATGATCTGGTCCTTCTTGTCATGTATTGTGGACCGGGTCATGACAGCACCAGGTCCCTGTGCTGTTTGTTTTGTCATGTTCTGGTTGTCGGCTGCCTTGAGGAACGCCAGGATGTCGTTCCTTAAGGGGGGTTCTGTCATGATTCTGCCTTTCTTGGTCAAGTTTTTCCTGATTTTGGCAGAATCATGGCAGACCTGTGTTCTGTGTGAGTTTCACATGGCATTGTTTAATTATTACATGACATGCCATGTGCTCTCTTGTCTCGTCTCTTGACCCCGCCCCCTTGTTATCCTGTCTATCTTCCCGCCATTGTTTCATTCCCCACACCTACCTGTCTGTGGTTTTTTTGTCAAGTTAACTATCTTTTTATCTTGTTTACCCTCTTGAGGGATTTTTTGTCATGTATTTTTTGTGGAAATAAACTTTTTGTTTATGAGTTGTCTGCAATTGGGTTCTGTCATCAAAAGGCACGTGACACATCTCTAACACTATCCCCTTATCCTAACCCTATTCATAACAATAACCCTAAACCTATACACAACCCCAAGCCTTACCCTAACCCTTACCGTATCTAAAATTGTATGTCTACTCATAACAGTAAGTGTAAGTCTAATTCTAAGACTAACAATAACCCTAAATCAATAACTAAATCCAACCCTAACCCAAACCCTAACCCTAAGTCCAACCTTAACTCTAACCCTAACACTAAACCTTATCTATTGTTAAAGTCTATATCTAATCATAACTGTAAGTGTAAATCTAATTCTAACACCATCCTTACTCTACAACTAACCCTAACCCTAGACCTAGCCTTTACCCTAACCCTATCCCTAATCTATTATTAAAGTCTATATCTAATCATTACTTAAAGTGTGAGTCTAATTCTAACACTAAAACATTAACCCTAATGCTGACTCAAAGAATAAGAACAAGGTATAAACCTATACCTAACCCCAATTCTAACCCTAACTCTAACGTTATCTAAAATTGTATATCTAATAATAATAGTAAGTGTAATTGTAAGTCTAATTCTAACACTAACCCTTATCTATTGTTAAAGTCTATATCTAATCATAACTGTAAGTGTAAATCTAAATCTAACACTAACAATAACCCTTACTCTACAACTAACCCTAACCCTAACCCTAGACCGAACCCTAACCTTATCTAAAATTGTATATCTAATCATAACAGTATAAGTCTAATAGAAGGCATTCCCATGTAATGGTAAGGTTATGAGCGTCTACTTGTGGTATAAAGGTCCAGCACTCATGTGACTTTCATTTGTAGTTAGGATCTCATTTTTTGACTGCTTTTGTATTTTAAAACATTAATGATTATGATAAGATACAGTTGTAAACATTTCATCTTATTTATGAATCTTCTAAGTTTAACCCAGCATTATTCATACTCCTTTTCTCATGTGGATTAAGTTTAAAAATATCCAGTAACAAACAGTAGAGGCAGGGCAATGTATTGATCTTTAAACTACTGGGTCTTGGGCAAAGAACTAAGGTATCTTAACTTCCAAATCAACTTGACATTGTTTATGAACCTTATCTGATGCAGATATATTTAAACAATATCCATTAAGAAACAGCAAGAGGCAGAGCAATGTATTGATCTTTCAACTACTGGGTCATGGGCCAAGAACTAAGGTATCTTACATTTCAAATCAATTTGGCATTGTTTATGAGCCTTATCTGTGGCAGCTTAAGTTTGGTTATACATATAAATAAAGAAACAGCAAGAGGCAGGGAATGTATTGATCCTTTAACTACTGGGTCATGAGCCAAGTACTAAGGTATCTTAAATTTCAAATACACTTGGATTATTTATGAGCCTTATCAGATTCCTATTAAGATAAAAAAATATGCATTAAGAAACAGCAAAAAGCAGGGCAATGTGTTCATAAGTAAACTGTGTTATTGGTCAGAGAACTAAGGTTCCTTTTATTTGCAGTTAGGGGTTCATTCAAAATAGGTAGAAGAGAATGGTTTTATCTCCTTAACATCTGGCCTAGATCATACATCCCAGGTGGGATTGGAACCCACAATCTCTGGTTTTTGAAGGCAGTGCCTTATCCAGTAGGCCACTAGGGCCGCTTTGTTTCAAGACAGAAGACTTAACATAATAAAAAAGGCATTCCCATTTCATGAAAAGGTTATGACGCATCTACTTGTGGGTTACAGGTCCAGGACTCATGTGCCTTATATTTGCAATTAGGATCTTAGTTTTTACTGCTTTGTATTTTTAAACATTAATGATTATGGTAAGATACATTTGTAATCATTTCATCTTATTTATAAAGGTTTTAAATTTAACTCAGCATTATTCCTACACCTTATCTCATGTGGATTAAGTTTTACAATATCCAGTAACAAACAGCAGATGCAGAGCAATGTATTGATCCTTCAACTACTGGGTCTAAGAACTAAGGTATCTTAACTTTCAAATCAACTTGGCATTGTTTATGAACCTTATCTGAGGCGGATAAAGTTAAACAATATTCATTAAGAAGTAGCAAGAGGCGGGGCAGTGTTTGGATCCTTCAACTACTGGGTCGTAGGCCAAGAACTAAGGTATTGATGGACTCAAACGTCCTTGCGTGCTCAAAAATCGGAGATCAGGCTTGTAGAATATGTTGAAACTTTATTAATCAGAAGATCCCTTTGAAACAGCTGGGTTGTTCTTGACACAACGTCTTACAAAGGAGAACAACCACGAGCAACTGTGTTACAGCTTATTTATATGTGTATGTGTAAGGTGTGTCTTCTTTCTTCAGAGTGACTTCTCCTTTCCATGGAAATCCCCTCCCCAGCTCTCTGTCCATTCATCTCTTGCCTTGGTTCCTGCAACACAACACGCACACATATTCTGCCCTGCAACAGAGCAATTCCCAAACCCCCACATGTCCAGCAAACGCGATCTCCCACAAGACCCCGCGCAGCCTCCTCCCCCGAGGTGCCCCGCTGGCACCAACCCCCCACTCCCACCCAGCATGTTCTCCGCCCCTCTGCACGCAAAACCAACCAGCCCCCACACCCAGCACATTCCATTCCCACCTACAACAATGAATCACACAAGCTTTATCAAAAACTATATCCTAATATCTATTAATTAATGCAAATACTTTGATTAGTGGTTACAGTAATACATTTAAGAAGAGTGATAAAATGTAAGTAAAAAGCAGTTAAACAAAAACAGTAATTAAAAACAGTAAAAAAGTAATATAAAAACCCTTTAGTATCTTACATTTCAAATCAACTTGGCATTGTGGTGTCTTAAATTTCATATACTCTTGGATTGTTTATGAGCCTTATCTGATAACTATTAAGTTAAACAATATCCATTAAGAAAGAGGAAGAGGTATGAGAATGTATTCATCAATGAACTGTGTTCACGGGCAGAACACTGACGTTCCTTTTATTTGCAGTTATGGGTTCATTCGAAGTAGCTAGAATAGAATGGTTTTAACTCCTAAACATCTGGGCTAGACCTTACATCCCATGTGGGATTAGAACCTACAATCTCAGGTTTTGGAAGCCAGTGCCTTATCCACTACTCGACTAGGGCTGCTTTATTTTAAGCCAGAAGACTTAACTTCATATAGAAGGCATTCCCATGTCATGGTAAGGTTATGAGGCATCTACTTGTGGTTTAAAGGTCCAGCACTCATGTGCCTTTCATTAGCAATTAGGATATCATTTTGACTGCTTTTGTACTTTTAAACATTAATGATTATGATAAGATACATTTGTACAGATTTAATCTTATCTATGAGGCTTCTAATTTCAACTCAGCACTATTCATACGACTTTTGTCCTGTGGATTAAGTTTAAAAATAACTAGCAACAAATAGCAGAGGCAGGGCAATGTATTGATCCTTCAACTACTGGGTCTTGGGCCAAGAACTAAGGTATCTTAGCTTTCAAATCAACTTGGAATTGTTTATGAACCTTAGCTGAGGCGGATACAATTAAATATTTGCCAATAAGAAACAGCAAGAGGCAGAGTAATGTATTGCTCCTTAAACTACTTGGTCATGGGCCAAGAACTAAGATATCTTAGATTTGAAATCAACTTGGCATTGTTTATGAGCCTTATCTATGGCAGATAACGTTGGTTATATATATATATATATATATATATATATATTTATATATATATATATATATATATTAAGAAATAGCAAGAGGCAGGGCATGTATTGATCCTTCAACTACTGGCTCTTCGGCCAAGAACTAAGGTATCTCAACTTTTAAATCTACTTGGCATTGTTTATAATCATTATTTCAGGCTGAAAAAGTTAAACAATATGCATTAAGAAACAGAAGGAGGTAGGGCAATGTATCCATCATTAAACTTTGTTCATAGGCAGAGCACTAAGGTTCCTTTTATTTGCAGTTAAGGGTTCATCAAAATAGCTAGAAGAGAATGGTTTTGACTCCTGAACCTCTGGGTTAGACCTTACATCTCAGGGGGGACTAGAAGATACAATATCTGGCTTAGAAAGCCAGTACCTTTTCCACTATGCCACTTGGGGCTGTTTTTTTCCAATGCAGAAGACTTATCTTCATATAAAAGCATTCCCATGTCATGGTAAGATTATGAGGCATCTACTTGTGGGTTACAGGTCCAGCACTCATGTGCCTTTCATTGGCAATTAGGATCTCGTTTTTTACTGATTTGTATTTTTAAACATTAACAATTATGGTAAGATACATTTATGCACATTCCATCTTATTTATAAAGTTTCTAAGATTAACTCAGCATTATTCATACGCCTTATTTCAGGTGGATTAAGTCTAAGAATATACAGTATCAAACAGCAGAGGCAGGGCAATGTATTGATCCTTCAACTACTGGGTCTTGGGCCAAGAACTAATGTCTCTTAACTTTCAAATCAACTTGGCAATATTTATAAACCTTAGCTTAGGCGGAAAACAGTTAAACAATATCCATTAAGAAACAGCAAGAGTTAGGGCAATGTATGGATCCCTCAATTACTGAGTCATGGGCCAAGAACTAAGGTATCTTAAATTTCAAATCAACTTGGCATTGTTTATGAGCCTTATCTCTGGCAGATTAAGTTTGGTTATATATATATGTTAAGAAACAGTAAGAGGCAGTGCTTGTATTGATCCTTCAACTACTGGGTCATGAGCCTAGTAAAAAATACATTTATGCACATTCAATCGTATTTATAAAGTTTCTAAGTTTAACTCAGCATTATTCATACGCCTTATTTCAGGTGGATTAAGTCTAGGAATATACAGTATCAAACAGCAGAGGCAGGGCAATGTATTGATCCTTCAACTACTGGGTCTTGGGCCAAGAACTAATGTCTCTTAACTTTCGAATCAACTTGGCATTATTTAAAAACCTTAGCTGAGGCGGATACAGTTAAACAATATACATTAAGAAACAGCAAGAGTTAGGGCAATGTATGGATCCCTCAATTACTGGGTCATGGGCTAAGAACTAAGGTGTCTTTCATTTCAAATCAACTTGGCATTGTTTATGAGCCTTATCTGTGGCAGATTAATTGTGGTTATATATATATATATATATATATATATATATGTTAAGAAACAGCAAGAGGCAGTGCATGTATTGATTCTTCAACTACTGGGTCATGAGCCTAGAACTAAGGTATCTTAACTTTCAAAACAACGTTGCATTGTTTTTTAACCTTATCTGATGCCTATTAAGGTAACAATATCCATTAACAAACAGCAAGAGGTAGGGCAATGTATTTATCAATAAACTCTGTTCATGGGCATCATTCAAAGTACATAGAAGAGAAAGGTTTTAACTCCTAAAACTCTGCATTAGACCTTACATCTCGGTGGGATTAGAATCTACTTTAGTATATCAACAAGAAATATTTTGGTAAGTTACATTTGTACACATTTCATCTTAGTTATAAAGCTTCTAAGCTTATCTCAGCGTTATTCATACGCCTAATCTCATGTGGATACAGTTTAACAATATCCAGTAAAAAACAGCAAAGGCAGGGCAATGTATCGAACCTTCAACTAATGGGTCTTGGGCCAAGAACTAAGGTGTCTTAACTTTCAAATCAACTTGGCATTGTTTATGAGCCTTATCTGATGCCTTTTAATGTAACAATATCCATTAACAAACAGCAAGAGGTAGGGCAATGTATTTATCAATAAACTCTGTTCATGGGCAGAGCACTAGGGTTCCTTTTATTTGCAGTTAGGGGTTCATTCAAAGTACATAGAAGAGAAAGGTTTTAACTCCTAAAACTCTGCATTAGACCTTACATCTTGGTGGGATTAGAATCTACAATCTCTGGTTGAGGAATCAAGTTCCTTATCCACTACTTCAATGGGGCTGCTTTGTTTCAAGCCAGAAGACTTAACACATAAAAGGCATTCCCATGTCATGGTAAGGTTATGAGGCTTATAGTTGTGGGATAAAGGCTTATTGGCAATAAGGATCTTGCTGACTTCAGTTTAAATGGCAAATATGAGCTTTGGAGATTATAAGGTATTAACTGCTCCCATACAATTAGCCATATGGATGACATTTTAATGCTGTGAGGTTTGAATCAGGATGGAGGTAAGTAAAGACCTACTTTACAGTCATGGGATTTAAAATTGGATGTTAGTGAGTAAAGGTTTACTTTATAGTCATGGGATTTATTGAGTTAATTAGAATAAGACAAGTTCAAACTTTACATCCCACAAATATAAGGTACAACAGCATCTAACAATTAAGTCTTCAGTGCAAGATTTTCTTACCTTAATTAAATTTGCAAATTTGACCATTGGACATTTTAAGCTATTATCTACTACCATACAGTTGGCCATACAGATAATTTTTTAATGCTTGGGGCTTGAAAAGGGATGGTGATGAGTAAGCTTCTACTTTATAGTGCTGTGGTTATAACACAGTATGTCTTGAGTTAATGTTGAATTGGATATTTTTAATCTTCCATCCCACAAATATAAGATGCATCAGCATTTAACAGTTAGGTCTTCAATGCAAGATTTTTTTACCTTTACTTTTAATGGCAAATATGAGTTTTTGAAATCAAGAGGTATTAACTTCTCCCATACAATTGGCCATATTGATGAGAAATTGATGAGATTTCAATGCTTTGGGGTTTGAAACAGGGTCTTGGTGAGTAAATGTTTACTTTATAGTCATAGGATTTAAAATGGGATGGTGGTGTGAATAGGTCTAGTTTTCATTGCCTTGGGTCTTAAATGAGAAGGTATTGAGTTATTTAGAATTAGACAAGTTTAAACCTCACATCCCACAAATATAAGGGACAACAGCATCTAACACTTAAGTCTTCAGTACAAGTGTCACGTGGTTTGAGATGACAGAACCCAATTGCAGACAACTCATAAACAAAAAGTTTATTTCCACAAAAAATACAAAAGAAAATCCCTCAAGGGGGTAAACAAGATCAAAAGAAACTTAACTTGACAAAAAAAACCACACGGAAACCACAGACAGGTAGGTGTGGGGAATGAAACAATGGCGGGAAGATAGACAGGATAACAAGGGGGCGGGGTCAAGAGACGAGACAAGAGAACACATGGCATGTCATAACTAAACAATGCCATGTGACACTCACACAGAACAGATCTGCCATGATTCTGCCAAAATCAGGAAAAACATGACCAAGATAGGCAGAATCATGACAACAAGACTTCCTGACCTTTACTTTAAATGGCAAATTTGAGCATTGCACATTTTAAGGTATCATCTACTACCATACAGTTGGAAATATGGATTACTTTTTAATGCTTGGGGCTTGAAACGGGTGGTGATGAGTAAGCTTCTACTTTACAGTGCTGTGGTTATAACACAGTATGTCTTGAGTTAATATTGAATATGATCATTTTTAACCTTCCATCCCACAAATATGAGATACATCAGCATTTAACAGTTAGGTCTTCAATGCAAGATTTTTTTACCTTTACTTTTAATGGCAAATATGAGCTTTGGAGATCAGGATGTATTAACTGCTCCCATACAATTGGTCATATTGATGAGATTTTAATGCTTTGGGGTTTGAAACAGGGTGTTGGTGAGTAAATGTCTACTTTATAGTCATGAGATTTAAAATGGAATGGTGGTGAGTAAAGGTCTAGTTTTAAGTGCTTTGCGTCTTAAATGAGAAAATATTGCTTTAATTAGATCCCACAAATATAAGGTACAACAGCATATAACAGTAAAGTCTTCAGTTCAAGATTTTCTGACCTTTACTTTAAATAGTAAATTTGAGCTTTGGACATTTTAAGGTATTAACTGTTCCCATACATTTGGCCATATGAATGAATTTCTAATGCTTAAAGCTTGAAATGGGATGGTGATGAGAAAGCTTCTACTTTATAGTGCTGTGGTGATAACACGGTATGTATTGAGTTAATATTGAATTGAATAATTTTAATGTTTCCATCCTAAAAATATAAGATATGTCAGTATCTAACAGTATCTTTAATGCATGATTTTCTGATGTTACTTTTAATGGCAAATATAAGCTTTGGAGAATATAAGGTATTAACTTCTCCCATACCATTGGCATTATGGATGCCATTTCAATGCTTTGGGGTTTGAAACAGGATGATAGTGTGTAAAGGTTTACTTTGTAGTCATGGGATTTACAATGGGATGGTGGTGAGAAAAGGTCTAGTTTTCAGTGCTTTGGGTCTTAAATGAGAAGGTATTGGGTTAATTAGAATTAGGCAAGTTCAAACTTTATATCCCACAAATATAAGGAACAACAGCATCTAACGATTGAGTCTTCAATGCAAGATTTTCTGACCATTTCTTTAAATGGCAAATTTAAGCTTTGGACATTTTAAGGTATTAAGTGCTCCCATACAGTTGACCCTATGGATGACTTTCTAATGCCTTGGGCTTGAAAAGGGATGGCGGTGAGTAAAGGCCTAGTTTATAGTCATGGGATTTAAAATGGGATGGCGGTGAATTTTAAAATGGGAATTTTGAATTCGAAAAGTTTAAATTGTACATCCCACAAAAATAAGATATAACAGCATCTAACAGTTTAGTCCTAAATGCAAGTATTTCTGACCTTTACTTTAAATGGCAAATTTGAGCTTTCAAGAAAGAAGAAAGAAGATATTAACTGGACATATCGTTGACTTTTTAATACTTGGGGTTTGAAACTAATTGTAAGTGAGTAATGTTCTATTTTATATTGCCTGGGGTTTGATCAGGATGGTTGTCAGTAAGGTTCTACTATTAAGTGCTCTGGATATAACATGGTATGGCTTGAGTTCATTCTAAATCAGACAAGTTTAAACTTTCCATCCTAAAATTAAAGGATCATAAGCTCCTACAAATAAATATAAAATTCAACAATTTCTGCAACTTTTAATAGCAAAAGTGAGTTTTGGAGATTTTAAGATATATATATTTTAGAAGTGGGCATAGATAATTTTTTTTTAATCTAGATTAATCTCACTGTAAATTTGGAATTCATGTAGATTAATCCAGATTAAAATGGCTAATTTGAATTTTATCGAAGGAATTTAACGCGTCATATCCAACATGAAGGATAACCTCATCAGGCGTTTATGTGGAAATACAGAGCTTTATAAATACACATTATACTTTTATTATACTTTTATTAACAAAGACTAAAAGGAATAAAACTGACATTTACTGGAAAAAATTTAGTGAAGAAAAAAATTCTCTTATTCACATAATGAGACTATAATTAAAGCCGTCACATTAAGTTGAATCACTTTATTTTACAATAAAAGACTTTTCCTCTGACAAATTGATGAGTTCCGCTGACAGAAGCCCCTCCCCCCTGCGCTAATGTAGCGAATGAACTCACATGTTCAAGCGTCAAACTACATGCGTGTATCATCAATCCGCGCCTGGTGTGAATGCACAACTGAGTGTAAAAAACATTGGATCTCACTGAATTAGTTGGGAACTGAACGACAGAGAATAAAACTCATGCACGCGGGAAGGATTAACACCGAATGTTGAAACAAGTTAAACCAAGGGGGCGGGGCCATGTGACACAGAGATATGACATTGAAGCTGCAGGACCAGAGCAGAACTCCGCGGACCAATTGCAATCTCCTCATGGCCCATAGTTTGAGAAACACTGCTTAAGAAAACTCGCTCTCGCCCCCACCTTAGTAATTCGGTTCCGTATACATTCGCGCATAAAGATCATAGGTGGAAGGTCATCATAGCTTGTGTAGTATAGACGCAGCTCCCAACCCAACTTTGAGATTAACGGCGATCATTTTTTTAGAGTCTCAAATTAACGCAGCGCGTTAATGCCGATAACAGTCCACCACTTACATATATATATATATATATATATATATATATATATATATATATATATACATACATAAGTAAGGTTTTGTAATGTTTCTGGAAAAGGCGTAAATTTTATTAAATACACAATGTCTTCACTTTTGTGTTTGTGTTTAGTCTTTTGACCTAATAGTTCATGTATGTCCTTTTAATACACAATGTTTTCACTTTTGTGTTGTTGTTTAATCTTTTCTCCTCGTAGATTACGTATGTTCTTTTAATACACAATGTATTCACTTTTGTATTCTTGTTTAGTCTTTTATCCTTATAGATCACGTATGTTCTTTTAATACACAATGTCTTCACGTTGGTGTTTGTGTTTAGTGTTTGTCCTTATAGATCATGTATGTCCTTTTGATACACAATGTCTTCACTTTTGTGTTTGTGTTTACTCTTTCGTCCTTATTGATCACGTATGTCCTTTTAACACACAATATCTATACTTTTGTGTTTGTATTGTGATGTAAATTAAAGAATCTTAAACAGCAATTAAATGATCTTGATGGGTCTTACAGATCCTGACTTTAATTGTCTAACAGACTTTAAAGAACAGTTATTCTAATGCTATTCATTTGATTGATCTTATCAACTTATTATTAAAGACTCCAAGACCTCAAATGAGTGTGTCAGGTTAGATTCAAATAATAATATGCAGTGTTGGGGATATAGGATCACCACAATCCCATAACAGAAAATTAAAAATAGAATGGGACACCAACACTTCTGTTAGTATGATGGAATAATGATAATGCATTCAAATGGCAAGAAAAGTCCTAGGTCACCTAAATATAATATACTAATGACTAGTTAGGAGGTGGGTGATTAGTTTGAAACAATCATATGAAAGTATGATGTCATGACCAATGAAAGATAACATTTCCACAGTAATTTCCACAACTCTCTTAGTGTGTGTGTTTGTGTGTGTGTGTGTGTGTGTGTGTGTGTGTGTGTGTGTGTGTGTGTGTGTGTGTAATCAAACACATCAAGGGAGATTGATGCAGAGGTAACTGTCATGAAATTCTGTGTCTGTGCGTAATCAAACACAACAAGGGAGATTGATGCAGAGGTTACTGTCATAAAATACTGTGTCTGTTCATCGTAAACTCGACAGTGTTAGTTTTATTCTCGAGGCTTAAGCCACATTGCCGCCTTCCAGCCAGTGTTCTGTAGTCAGGAAACATTTCTCCCAAGAAAGTGATCAGAAGTCTGTAGGATTCTGTGAATGTAAGATTTCCCGATCCTGCAGGACGCACTCCTTCTGCACCAGGGCGCAGCTGAACCCCTCTGTGTTCCGTAGTTCTCACAAACGCTGCGTTACTTCTTCTTATTTAGCCTTTATTAACAAAATCACTACTATGCCTACTATGCCCTACTATCACTACTTTTGCTGTTTAGAGGAACTCTCATTTTTGCAACTGTACGCAGCAGTGACAAAGAGGAGACAATACAAGACAATTGATAATTGATAAGGACAATCGCCATCAGTTACAAATAACAATAGATCGCCCTCAATATAATCCATCAAAATGACAGAACACCTTCAGATTTTTCCATCACAGCTAAAAAAAAATCTGTCAATGACGGAAAATATTAGGTTAACGCGACCTCTGGTATGTATGTATATTCTGTTGTAATTATTCTGTTTGTACAAACTTGTATCATATTTAAACAGGATTCTGTCTTCAAGCATTTATTAAAAAAGACTCCACAACATCAAAACCCCAAAGAAGAAACAGGGCCAACACCACAAAGAAGAAAGAAAAAGCGCCTTGATTTTTCAGAGCTATGATGGTGATTCAAGCACTTGCACATAACTTTCAGCAGAAAGCAGCAGTGCTTCAACTGTAATGTTGGAAACAGGAGAGAGCAGCACATCACCTTCAGAGAATGCAAAATCCCCATCTGGTAAGTTGACCACATTTTAAGAATACACTTTGAAAAGCTTAAAGATTAGAAGGTTTATACTGGCTTCTTTTCTAACAAGGAGGATCAGCTGACCAAGATAAGCAATTCAGTCAGGCTAACCACAGAAAAGATCATTCTGACACTGATAGTCAACAAAGCCAGGCAAGACATTACTAAAGCCCAACAAGAAAGTAGTTGCTCACCTACTTGACCTCAAGTTTGATTCTCGGAGGGCCTTCATCAACTCAGATGCTTTGAAGGATCAGGACAGACCGTCAATACTATTGCAAGCATATCCATGCTTCAGAGAACTGGATCATGTAAGTAAAGTATTGGATAATATATATTGTTGGTCTTATTTGCTCCGGTTGTATGTAAAAATGTGTGTGCGGCATTATTACAGGTATTGGATCAACTTGGCAAGGGAAACCGCAGATTCATCCCAAACCTAAAAGCTTGTTGGGAGAACAGAAAGGTTCAATTCTATGGTGTTTACAGAAAAATTTTGATGCCACCAATGACACTGGATGGAGGTTTACTACCTGCCAATAATTAACTTTAATTTGCTTGCTGTCAGTGTTGGATTTGAAATCCGTAATAGACTGAAACAGATTATTTTGAAAAGTTTGCGTTACATACATTTTTAACTACTATATGACAGTAAATGGCCATTTTTAAGGTGTTTCTAATGTTGGTTTGCATTGCTCTTTCCCTTTAAACAAATTATTCTATTTTTAAAATGCATACTGAGATGTCTTTAAAGGAATCTTCTTTCTACTAAAAATTTTTTGTACTCAAAGCCAGAGCTTGTAGCCTCCAGAGGGTAATGTTATTGCGATTGGAACTGATGTGGGTGATGTGTCTGTTAGAGCAGAGCTTGCATATGTATTTGAAGTGAAGCAATATTTTCTCCCTGAACACGGCTATGAGTGGAATTCCAGTTAGGAACTTTAATGATAGGTCAAAGCAGCCATAAGTGAATTACTTCAGATAAATGCATGTGGAGATGTTGTTTACCTGCAACAGATGCAAACAGCACAGACACAAACATCTTCAACATTAACTATTCAACATACATATAGCTATGGCTTCTCCCCTCAGAACATAATCACAATGTGAACACTATAATGTATAAGCACTTCTAATGAGACTAACATCACTCAGTAATATTAAATAGATATCTCATTAACACAGTGCTTTCTTTTAACGCAGCTGTGTTCCAAACAACATGCTAGCACCATTAGCGTGTTAGCATCCAGTATGAACATAACCTGCACACCATAATTTACACTCGTCTGTACTCACTCTATCCAGACGCACATGAGCACACACCATTAGAATCTGACACAGATGTCTCGCTTCTCGTGTCTGTATGTGCAACCATAGGCATAATATACGTAGACGTCTCATGTTGTGCTGGAGTGTAACCCAGTGTCATTGCCAAATTGGTTAGGTCTCATCACTCTACGCTAGCACCAGAGTCAATCGGAGTAAACGGAGAGCGAGCAACTATGCCGTATTTTGTGCAGTGGTTGCAATAACCGGCGCAGTATTGAAACCAGATCGCCTGGGATTATCTTTCACAAGTAATATTGAACAATAATTTAGGTTATTTTACCATTTATAATATTTTATTAATTAAGTGTAACGTTCAGCAGGAACTGGTATTCTCTCTCATTGTCTCATGCTGTTTTTTTGTTCTTCACATTTTGAAGGGTTTCCGAGTGATACAGGCTTGAGGAGGCAATGGGAAGTTGCCATAAGACGGGAGGGTTTTGTTGTGACTGAGTCATCAAAGCTCTGTAGTAAGCACTTCGAACCTGATAATTTTTACAGGACGGGTCAGATTGTCAGGCTTGGAGATTGCGCGACTCCATCTGTCTTCAACTTCCCATGTCATCTCCAAAGAGTAGGTGTATTTTTACTCTACATGCTAACAGAGATGTCTATGATTCATTTGTAAAACAAAAATTTATATCACACTTTGCTAAACGTTTTTTACCATTAGTTCTTCCTGCATGTTTAGGAATTAGTGATGTATTGTGTATTAAAATACAGTTTGGCATACAAAAACCTTTTTAAGTGTTTTTAATAAAGTTGTTTTTTACATTATTTTTCTTATATTTAGCCTGTAGTGACAAGGAACACAAAAACTTCAAGGAAAGCTTTTTTCTTTTGACCCTTATGTTCAGTATTTTTCAGGTCATACAGGACAGGTGTCAAAAATGGTATGTGTGTTTATATGATGGTGCTGTGTGCAAAACGAGAGGCAGGAGGTAATGTGAGTCACTCCTGCTTTAAGGAGAATATCTTGTATTGCACTTTTTCCTCATCTGTTTATAATGTTTGTCCCTGCATGTTGGAATCTTCTTGTGTAACTTTAGTAGAATGGCATCTACGCTAATATTGGTCTGTTTCTCCTTCCGAGCTCTTCGGAGCCACCAGATCCAGCCCGTATCCAGATCAGATGGCATTGCAGTCAACAGGATTCAGATTTTGGAGAAAGGACCCCCTAGGGCCCGGAAGGACAGCGGAGACCAGGACGACTAAAACACCGGATGCAGATCCCTCGCAAGACCTTGCCTCAGATGACCATCAGGATGTGACCACAGGAGACAGATGATTCTACTCTGGACCAGATGGTGGGTCCGGAACTAGAAAATCCCTCTACAGCCCTCGAACAAAGCGAAGTCCAGTACAAGAACCCCACGGATACCAATCCCCTGCGAAGACCTCGTCTTTGACGATCATCAGGATACGACCACAGCACACAGATGTGTCTTCTTCATTCTGCTGCAGCCTGGAATTGAACTGATGGATTCGTCTGGTCAGAGGAGAACTGGCCCCCCAACTGAGCCTGGTTTCTCCCAAGGTTTTTTTCTCCATTTCTGTCACCGTTGGAGTTATGGTTTCCTTGCCACTGTCGCCTCTGGCTTGCTTAGTTGGGGTCCCCTCATTTACAAGGATATCGTTGATTTGATTGAATTTGAACGCACAGACATTTTTTAAAGTGAACAAAGACACCAACGAATTGAAAATGAATGCACAAACACCATTAAACTGAACAAAGATAACATCCCCGAATTCAGTAATGTATTAACTTTTAACATTAAGCATTATGACACACTGTTTACTAATTATTGTTGTTAAGCTGCTTTGATGCAATGTATTTTGTCTAAAGCGCTATATATATTAAGGTGACATTGACATTGACATTCAGTGTTTTTCAGGTCATAGAGGTGTCAAATGGTATGTATGACATGTTCTTGTTTTAAGCTCTCCTTGTTCAATTTTAATTTCCTAGTTGTTCCTGACACTGACTTGTACTCTCAAGAGGCACCCAGTAATTTTGCACCCAGTAGATTTGTCATTTACCATTCAGGGACTTTTTGGAGCAAAATATGTATTACTGCCGCTATCTCTGTCACCATGTGTTGTATAACATGTTATGAATATTTGTAGAAAGTCAATTAATGTCTTTCAATAACTGCAATAACTAGATGCTCCTGAGGTGTCTTGCTTTGCCATGATCTTATGGATGAAACGTTGTCTTTTGAAGGTATCGGTCAGTCATTGGCTTTGTCATCAACATGGACACATTGTTGATGATGATTCCTGACCTGCTCCAAGTTCAGTGTTATGTCTGCCCATACCGCTTCAGTCAGGATCTTTTGGAGCTTTTGTTCAATTCTGGGCATCAGGTAGTTTTTTTTGTCCACGGTCCAGACCGGATATTGGTACCTTCTGAGTGGGCAAATTCTAGTAGAGATTTTTTTTTATACCTATACATCCCTAGTTTACCTATTGGAGGCTATTACCTCATGAAGTAACCCATCCCCTAAAGTAAATGCCACATCAGACACCACTGCCTATCTTTTTATAGCCTACCTGTGGATGAAACATGGTTATAAAGTTATTACCTTACTTACCTTTTTATAGTCTACCTGTGGAAGAAACATGGTTATACAGTATCCTTACTTACCCTTAGAAGATATATATATTATGACTCTGACTGTCCTCATAAAACATGTCTGTAATCTAAGTGTTTAAATGTTTTTTTATTTTTTTGGAGGCTGGAATAACAATCCAATCCATTTTCCGCCGTCTGATGGTCCGTTGTGGTGTCTCACCAAGTGTGTCAGGCAACGTGGCAGCACAAGATGAAACTGTGTTCCTGCCAGCTGCAGACATACACTCTGCTTTGATGGCAGAGGAAGAGCTCCTGTCCACATTTGCAAACATTTCTGCAGTCATATGTGACCACAGTGACCTGCCTGCCCGATTTGGTGGTCTTGTGGACAATGCACTTGTCTACATTTCAGGGTTTGTTGTCAGAAAAATTCTGAAAAAACTGTCCTGTGAGGTGTGCCGTGCAGGTCTCGTCACAGCTGCTGTACCCTCATCTTTTGACCAGAGCTACCACCTGCTTGAACTTAAAAACAATGGTGGGCTGATGATCCCCTCAGAGGAAACAGTGAAGGTGGTCAGAGCAGCAGAGCATGTGATTCGACAAAACTCAAAGGAACAAGATGTCAGTGTGTCCTTTGTCAACTTTCCTCCTTTCTCAGAAGCGGTCTTTTGCACACTGCAAATCCTTGAGGTAAGACATGCATTAACTTTTATACTTATAAAAGACGGTGAGGAATAGATAAGTGTTTATGCACTGCTCATTTATTTTTGTGTTTCTAGCCAACAGAAAAACCAGATTCCATTCTCCTGTCCTGGTCTGACTGTGTCTGAGAATCACGGCATGCTAGCCGCTTGTTACTACAACTGTTACAACTTTTCCAAAAGAAGACCTCCATGAAGGTGTGCTCTACTTTATGGGATACTATTATTCATTTCATTTTATTTACCGAAAGTGTATTGCAACTGTCCTGTCTGTGTTTCAGACAGAAGTGATTTCAGATGCAATCCATGCCGGTGATGCAACTTTGTCCTACAAGAAAGCCATTTCAGAGTGGAAAAATTTTATTGGGGACTAGTGGTAAAAGTTCTAAATCAGAGTTAGGTCTTGACAAGTTATCGTTCACTGCAGTTATTTTCTTGAGGAAAATATTTTTGTCTTTTGTTTTGAAATTGTTATTCTTAATTTTGTCTTTCTTCTTTTTTTCTTTTCTTTACATATTAAGTACTGTCTCTGTGATGAACCTATACATCAACTAACCTTTGTTTAAAGGCATTCTAATTACTTACTACTTATTACATACTAATTACTATGTGATGCATTGGATTGCAGTATTGCAGTGATTTGTGCTACTCTTGCAGTTGGAGGTAATAAAGCTATGTTAAGAGCATATTTGTTGTACCTGATTTATTGAATTCTTTTTCACATTTATCATCTTATTTTTTAGCACCATAATCTAGATTGAAAGAGGACCTCCATTTTATGTGAAGACTCGATATACTTATTTTAAGCTGAAATGTTCTCTTAAAATAAGCCTAACACTCTTACATAATTTATATATGTTCTAATATCAAAGACAAACCAAAATTAAAAAGATAAAAATGCTGGATTTTACTATTTTTGCATTGTTTTCAAGACATATTGAATGCTTAAATCTAGTTAAAGTATCTAAATATACTTTGTTTTTAGTTATTTTAAGACAGTAAGAACTTTCGTTGTCAAAATTGTTTTAATCTTGTTTGAAGACATCTTACCAAGTCAAATTTTGTTCACCCCATTGGCAGATAATTTTGGGCAGATAATTATCATAACTACTCAAAAACCGGGGAACAGGCACCAAAAGCCAGTACAAACACAAGGTGATAGTCTCCGTAATCAGGCTCATTTGACTTACAATAGGACAAGAGGAACTGGCAGGAACCTTTGGCTACAAACTCTGTTTGAGACCACCATTTGTCTGATGTCAATGTCAATGTCACCTTTATTTATATAGCGCTTTAGACAAAAAACATTGCATCAAAGCAGCTTAACAACAATAATGAGTAAAACCGTGAGTCATAATACTCAATGTTAAAGGCAATACATTATTGAATTCGGGGACATTATCTCTGTTCAGTTTAATGGTGTCTGTGCATTCATTTTCATTTCGTTGATGTCTTCTTGGTTTACTTTAAAAAGTGTCTGTGTCTTCAAATTCAATCAAAGCAACGATATCGTTGTAAATGAGGGGACCCCAACAAAGCAAGCCAGAGGCGACTGTGGCAAGGAAACCATAACTCCAACGGTGACAGAAATGGGGAAAAAAACCTTGGGAGAAACCAGGCTCAATTAGGGGGCCAGTTCTCCTCTGACTAGACAAATCCAGTAGTTCAAGTCCAGGCTGCAGCAGAAAGAAGAAGAACCATGTGTGTGCTGTGGTTGTATCCTGATGATCAGCACAGGCGAGGTCTTCGCAGGGGATTGGTATCCGTGGTGTTCTTGTCCTGGACTTTGCTTTGTTCATCTGGTCTAGAGAAGAATCTTCGGTCTCCTGTGGTCCCATCCTGATGGTCATCTGAGGCAAGGTCTTGCGAGGGATCTGCATCTGGGGTTCTAGTTGTCCTGCCTCCCGAACACTATTAGGTAAGTTACTCCATAGTTTAGGCGCCAAGTAGGAAAAGGATCTGCCGCCGGCAGTTGATTTTGATATTCTAGGTATTATCAAATTGCGTGAGTTTTGAGAACGTATCGAACGCAGAGGATTATAATGTTACAGGAGCTCTTTCAAATATTGAGGTGCTAAACCATTCAAGGCTTTGTAAGTAATAATAATAGCCAGTTTTAAAGATTTGGGGACATATCCTAGCGACAATGAGGAGTTAATAATAGTCAAAAGAGGATCTATGCCTTCTGGAAGCACCTCTTTTAGTAGCTTAGATGGAATAGGGTCTAACATATATGTTGTTGGTTTTGATGATTTTACAAGATTACACAGTTCTTCCTCTTGTATAGTAGTGAATGAATTGAAGTGTTTCTCTGGGGGTTTAAAAATTTTATGCGATACAGTAGCTGATGGCAGAATGGTTAAGATTTTTTCTCGAATAGTGTCAATTTTAGAAGTGAAGTAGGTCATAAAGTCATTACTGCTGTTGTGCTGGGAAATGTCAGCACTTGTTGAGAAAATCTTTTTGTTAGTTAAGACACAGTGTTGAATAAATACTTGAGGTTATGTTTGTTTTCTTCTAAAAGATTAGAAAAGTAATCAGATCTAGCAGTTTTTAATGCCTTTCTGAAGGATATGTTACTTTCCCGCCAAGCAATACGAAATACCTCTATTTTTGTTTTTATTCCAACTGCATTCCTTTTTTCGGGCTGCTCTCTTTAGACTATGCTCATTTTACCAAGGAGTCAAACTTTTTTCCTTGACCTTCCTTAAGCTTAAGGGGGCAATGGAATTTAAAATGCTTGAAAAGAGCGAGTCTGTCGTTTTGATTACATTATCGAGTTGTTCTGGTGTGCTGGAAATGCAATGGAATTCGGATACATCAGGAAGATTACTTACAAAGTCGTCTTTTGTGGTAGAAGTGATGGTTCTACAATATTTGTGACGAGACGTTGGATTTACAACTCTGGCAATATTTAGTTTGAACAACACTTAATATTGATCTGAAATATCATCACTTTGCTGCAAAACTTCAACATCATCAAGATCATTTCCATGTGACAATATTAAATCTAGGGTATGATTTCGGCAGTGGGTGGGTCCTTAAACATGTTGTCTAACCCCAATAGAGTTCAGAATATCTATAAAGGGCTGATCCTCATGCATCATTTTCATTATCAACATGGATAATAAAATCACCAACTATTAAACTTTGTCTGTAGCCAGAACTAACTCAGATATAAAATCACCAAACTCTTTAGTTAAGTCTGTATGGTGCCCTAGTGGCCTGTAAACAGTAGCCAGTGGAAACATCAAAAGGGAGTTATCATTCACATTTGTTTCTCTGGGTAGTGTTATATGAAGCACCATTACTTCAAACGAGGAAAACTTGAAACCTGCCCTCTGAGAAGTTTTACAAAAATTGTTATGTATTGAAGCAACACCTCCCCCTTTACCCTTTGGACGCGGCTCATGTTTATAACAGTAATCTTTCGGGGCGGTCTCATTTAAAATAATGTTATCATCAGGTTTTAACCAGGTCTCTGTCAAACAACGAACATTATTATTAAATTATGATCAGTAATCATATTATTTACCAAAAGTGATTTCTTAGAAAGGGATCTGATATTCAATAAGCCAAGCTTTATCATTTGTTTATCAGAAGTGTAGCTGTTTTTTATTCGTTGAACCTCAATTAAGTTTTTATTTTTACTTTTAAACGCATTTGTATGTTTTTTGTGCTTTCTAGTTCAGGGGAACAGACACAGTCTTGATGGAGTGACATCTAGGAGATAGAATTTCTATGTGCTAAGAATTAACTGAGCTCTGTGATGTGAGACAGCTAGCACACAGTGGGTTAAGCGAGTTTTTCTGCTGCCTGACCTGGGCTCCAGTTATTCAAGGATAAACACTAAGACTATGTTCCATATTTCTAGACAGAAGAGTGGCTCCACCCCAGGAGGGATGGAGACTATCTCTTTTCAACTGGTCAGGGGCTTCATATATAAAGCTTAAAACGGAGCAGAAAACAAGCATACTCCAAGGAAACTCCAGAGCCCATGCAGACTCTGCGCTGGGAGTTTCGTCACACTGGTCTCCCGCAGACTCTGCAAGAATAAGGACTTAACCAATTGTGTCATTTATTTTATTTAATTGAGCACGCTAACAATAAAGTTATTTACCTGGTTCCCCTGTATCAGCACATGTGTGTCTCTCTCCCTCTCAGACACAATGCCACACACACTGGTTTGGCAGAGAATTGGGGGCACCTTGCCCCCACCAGTCGCCCACACATTCTGTCAGTGGGAGACAAACCGTTTCTTTATTCGCATCTTAAGATCGGACCACTTCTCTTTTATATCTGGATCGGTTCTGCAGTGATGTGTTAACACTCTGAATATTATTTTTATTAGTAATTCCACCAAACAAAATAACCTTCCTCTCATCCACCTCACTCACAAGAATCTCTATTTCTGCCTTGCTCTCCATTGCTGTCATGATTTTGTTTTAAAAAACACATATTTCCTTGCTCTTTTTAATATGCATGGCTAACGAGGTCATTTGCAATGTCTATATATGGTTGAATATGGGCGGATAGAGGGCGGTAAATGAAATTTTTTGCGTGCTCAAATTATCAGCAAGGTTGTGATTTATAAAGTGAAAATTGCGTGCAGGTGTGCTATTTTTGGCTTTTGTGCGTACGTAGAGTTTTAGTAAGGATCCTACTCACAGTTTTATAAATGAGGTCTGCCCCAAAAACTTGTCCAGTTATCAATATAGCCTATATTATTCTGTGGGCACCACTTAGACATCCAGCCATTGAGTGAAGATGATCTGCTATGAATCTCATCACCACGGTAATGTTGAAAATGATACAATCTTATGTTGCATTAAACAGCTTTTATGATTTATGTTTTATTAATCAATGTTTGTATTAATCATCTTTATGATTTTATGTTTTATTAACCAATGCTGTATTAATCATCTTTCTTATACAATATTATACTCTTATGTTTTATTGATTGAAGTTTTATTAATCATTCAAATAATCATATTCTTTTACAAGTTCTACTAAAGTATATTGAGAATAAGTAACCATATAAAGGATTGCGTTGAAATGTGCTTTTGTTAACAATATGCTTGCAAGGCAGGAAAAGTGTACGTGCAAGAAAGGGAGAAGTGATAAGAACAAGAACTGCTGCAGGAGAAGAGTCATCTGACCTTACTCCCATCTGCCAGTACAAGGCCTCTCATGCGGAGGTTGTTAAGCACGAGAAGTAAAACACATTCCCAAATGCCAGAAAAACTAAGAGTTACTGTTGTATCCTAATTAAAAGAAGAAAAGGAGGTAGTGTTCTTCTGTGCTGTGTTCTTTGTCTCTTTGATATGTTTTTCTACAGAAACTGAAGTCATCTGACGTTCGAGATATCGAAAGCGAAAAATGAACCAGATCTGCCTTTTTTGGAAGCAGGGGATGATCCCTTCCGGCCTAGAAGATAGACCGACGATACATACTATAAATATTGTGTGATTCTGTTACTGAGTTGTTGGTCAGTGTGGAAGTCGTGGACTGACAACCCAGCGCTGTATTCTGATCAATAAAGTTTCAACTTATTCGACAAGTCTGATCTCCGATTTTTGAACACTTAAGGACATTTTTCGCAAGGTCCATCAGTAAGCAGGGAGAGGGCAAGAGCATATTACAGTGTCTGACATCATGCTTGCAAGTTAAAACACCTCTTTAAAGTTATTTTTAGTAATCTCTGACTGGTGCAGTCGAACATCATTAGTGCCAGCATGAATAATAATCTTACTGTATTTACGTTTATCATTAACCAGCACTTTTAAATTTGATAAGATGTCAGGCGCTCTGGCTCCTAGTAAACATTTGACTATGGTGGCTGGTGTCTCTATATTCACATTTCGTACATTAGAATCACCAATAACTAGAGCACTTTCATCAGGTTTCTCAGCGGGTGTATCACTGAGTGGGGAGAACCTGTTTAATGTTTTCATCGGAACAGAAGAGCGATGTTTTGACCCACGACTATGCCGTCTCACAGTCAACCAGTTGCCCTGCTGCATGGACTCTCTTACCAGAACCAAACAATGGGTATTAAACCCAGAGCTAGATGCATCCAAAGCTGTATCTTTAACATTCTTACTATACTCAATTAAAGTTGGGATGGGTGTCTCTAAAACTGAAATGTTTCTCTGTCATTCTTACTATTTCCCTGCATTTATCACATATGAATCTCTCATCAGTGACAGAGATATATAAACTATACATGTGACAACAAGTGCAAATAACAAGAGCAGGAGAACCCATTACTCACCGTGTTTGATGAAGTAATATATCCCCAGGTGTTTGATGAACTTGTGAAAAACTGCGAGCGAGCTAGAGAAAAATTTAAATATAAAGAAGCAAATATATATATATATATATATATATATATATATATATATATATATATATATATATGGAGTGTAAGTTTTGGCGGATTTTTGGCATTTAGGCGGAGCTCCGGGGTAACAACGCGCGTCTGTAGCAAACAGCATTATGTCATCTTCTTTACCTTAAATGCTAAATACAATACACATTACCTTAGTATTACCTGCTATGTCTAAGCATAGGATCTGAATATCTTTAGAATTTTCTTAAATTTGTAATCCCACTAGTGTAAAGTTTAAACTTGTCTAATTCAAAAGTAACTCAAGACCTTCTCATCTAAGACCCAAAGCATTAAATACTAGACCTTTACTCACCATCATCCTGTTTCAAACCCCCTGTACTTTTAAGTAGAAGCTTTATTCACCACCATTTTGTTTCAAACTCCAAGAATTATAAAGTCTACCTTAGGGCCAACTTCATGGAAGCAGTTAATACCTTATAATCTCCAAAACTCATACTTGCCATTTAAAGTGTGGGACAAAAAATGTTGCATTAATTATTTAAAGTTAGAAGCTGCTGTATTTTATGTTTATTGTATGGAAGGCTTCAACTTGTCTAGTTTGGAGTTAACTCAAGATATACCATGTTATACCCATAGCACAAAAAATTACTTGATTTGGCAAATTGTATGGTAGCAGTTAATATCAAAAACTCTCCACAGCTCAAATTTGCCATTCAAAGTTTTCAGAAAATCTTGCATTGAAGACTTTGTTTGATACTGTAGCACCGTATATTTTTGGGATGTAAAGTTTAAACTTGTCTAATTCAGAATAATACCAATTAAAAAGTAATCGATATGTCCAATTGTATGGGAACAGTTAATATCATAAACTCTCCAATGCTTAAATTTACTATTCAAAGTAAAGGTCAGAAATCTTGCATTGGAGACTTAACTGTTAAATGTTGTTGTACCTTATATTTTGGGATTGTATAATTTGAACCTGTCTAATTCAAAATTAACTCAAGACTTTCCCATTTAAGACCCAAAGAACTAAAAACTAGACCAGGGGTCATCAACTATATTTTTCATAGGGCCAGAGTTTTACCAGACAGTTTATTTGGGGGCCGAACCCCCAAGAAGAAAAATAAAAAAAATATATAATTTTGGCCTAACATTGTTTATTCTTTTTACATTTCATTACAAAACTGAAGGCATTTGATTAAGGCTCAAAATATACCACAGCTAACCAATAGTAGTGACAGATATTTTGCCTCAACACAATTACGTAGAGTCAACTTTACTCATGAAGCACTTGAAAAACAAGCACGGAGGAAGTGACAGGGAAGGGTCTCTTAACAGAGGTAAAATGGCACTCTCAAAGACCATGAAACGCAAAGTTGGTGTAGAAAACAGGTCCTTCAATGATGACTGGACTGAAAAGTACGTATTTATCATGCCAACGTTCCGAAATGCATCACCAGTATGCTTAATTTGCAATCAAACTGTTGCTGTTTTAAAAGAGTACAATCTGCACTGTCACCACAACACAAAACATTTAAATTTCAAGGTTTCATATCCTGAGCAGTCAGAGGCCCGTTAGAGAAAAATTTGGCACATTGAAATCTGGCTACTCCCGTGCAATTGGCATTTTGCTCAAACTTTAACTGATCAAGAGAGAGTAACCTGTGCATCCCTGCAGGCTGCTTGGGTGCTTTGCATACATAACGGACCTTTCAAGGAAACTGAGATTCTAAAGGAGTGCATGATCACCGTTCTGGAGGATCTTGACTCTGACAAATCAATGCACAGATTTATTGCATTTGTTAAACAAGTATCTCTATCTGCTTCAACTATTTCACGTTGTGTGCATGTTTTGGCAGGGTTAAGGAAGTCAAGTACTTTTCTCTAACTATTGATGAGTCCACTGACAACACAGATATCTCACAGTTGTGTGTTTTTGTCAGATACTTTGATGGCAAAGATTTGAAGAAGAGCTGTGTAGATTGCTTCTGCTGGAGGACAACACCACTGCTGACATCATCTTTGGAAAACTGGAAGATTTGTTTTAAAGGCAACGGATTGCCCCAAAGTAAATCCAAAGCGGCAGCTGACCATCTCCGCGTCATGAAAGACTAATTATACGTTTGTGCAATATTGTCTTTTGAACAGACATCTTCTCCCATTTGAATACACTTTATCTCTAGGTGCAAGGAAAAGGAAAATCCATGGTGGATTTGGTGGAAAAACTTGATGCCATTGGGAACAAACTCGATCTGTTTGACGCAGATTTGTTTTCAGGGAGACTGCTGCACTTAAACACACTGAAGACGGTGGGAAAAGGCAACCTAACAGACAAGATGAAGATACTCATCACACAATTAAATGACAACTTTTCTGCTAGATTCAATTTTTTTCATTTCTTAGGGTGTCATTGGATTTTTTGGTGACCAATTCAGCATCAGCCGAAGCGGAGAATTCTACACAAATGCGGTCAAAATGCTGCTATTAGACAAGGGCGGCAATTCAGAGCCAGCTGGCTGAAATTACGGCCACAGGCGACATGAAGGTGACATGAAGAAGAATCTCTGTGGTGCTCTTGTCCCGAGACCTATGACATATTGAAAACGCTGGCTACACCTGTGAGGCTGTTCTCAAAGATGAACTCGATAAAAACACACGTGAGGAACCGACTGTCAACCCAGTCTTTGGAGGAATGTTAAGTCTGACAGCGGCCAAGCCTGACGTGAAAAAGTTGGTGTCAGAGGGGAAATGTAACTTTAGCCATTAATTAAGCACTGGGAGTAGCCTGTTTCAGCATTGTGATTTCAAGCCCACTTAACGATTAATTTGATGTGTAAACATTATTTGTGACCTGTTTTGTTCTGGTATACCAGGTTCCCTTTCAGTCGGTCTCTCAACGTTGTGACTGAAAGGGGGTTTGATCTTGAGAACCCATTGTCTCCGAGCCTATTAAAAAAGGCCAATTAATTGGCGAATGAATCAATTCATGTCCCCACCCATGATGACGGGTATAAAAGGGGACGGAAGAGATCATTCATCACCGTTTTGTTCTTCGGAACCATGGTGTGCTCCTCGAGCGTCTCGAGTCTAACAGAATGCTGGAGAATTATAACGCAGTGCAGCGGAACGTTCCTGAGCGCGACTTCCCCTGGGCGTTTCAGCAACTGCTGGAGGTGTTTTAAAGCTTTAAAACTAAAAGAGCAAATTTCTTACCTGGGCACAGCGCGTGGTTCTGTAATGGGACGTCGCTGTTCTCTTGGGTGCAACCAGCTGGTCGAGGACGGTGATTCCCACGAGATCTGCCTCACGTGTTTGGGTCTCCTACACGCTGAGAACGGTCTCGTGTGGACGTTGTGTTCTCTCCGTGAGAACATGACGATAAAGAAGTTGCGGTCCCGGTGTCTTTTTTCATCATGAAATCTGACACCACTTCGTTTGCTCCCCGTAGCTCTGCAGCCGAGTTCCGGGCTCGGTCTGTATCTACCGCGAGCGGCGTTGGTGATTTGGGGATCAATATGGGCGTTTCTCCGTCAGTTTCACTCTTGCGGACCGCCCATACCCCAACACGCTCTTCTTTCCCGTCTTCTCGAGACGACACAACGTCTCGCTCCCGCAAACACGCGAGGAGGACGAGCTGTCAGTTGCAGCATCTGAGAGCGAGCTGCCAGCGTCGGACTCGGATGACGCGCTGCACCTGCCGCTTCCGGGCGGTCAGGGGGCGGGCGTATCCGGATCCGCCAATGGCGGCTGTGCTTTCCCGGGCCGCGAGTATTGGGCGAGTGTACGGCCCCGCCTGCACCCCAGTGCTCGTGGTTGAATTATTGGTATGTCGGGGGCGCCCGGAGCAATAAGCCCCGCCCCGCCCCGCCCCGATACCATATGTTTCCGGGAAGTGCAAAACGAGCTGTGTTGATCGGGAAGGCGCCCCCTAGTGGCCCGCCTCCGTCATGACAGCTCATCCGCTCTCACTTCCCCTGATAAGGGCGCAGCCCAGGGCTATACGGTGTCCCACCAGCAGAGCGCGCTGTTGAGACACACCTGTGTCCTCAGAGCACATCTTCCTGGGGGGATAGACCGAAGCTCCCCCCCCAAAAGCGTGCATATTTCCCCGTCCTAAGTGACGAGGGCCTATGCCGCCGCAGGGCCTGCTGCGTCTTTTCTCCATGTAATGGCCTTTTTGCACCAAGCAGGAAGCCTTGCAGGAGATCATCGAGGGGAGGCCTGACCAAGCCACAGTACGTGAGCTCAGGACCGCAACTAGCCTCGCGCTGATAGCGTTGAAGGTTACCGCGGTCCCCTGGTTGGGCGATATCCACCATAATGGTCCAAGAGCACCACCTCCGGCTCACCCTTGCGTAATGTGGGATTCCGAGAAATCTAGGTTTTTTGATGTGCCCGTTGCGCAGGGAGGGGCTGTTTTGGAGACGCTACGTAGAACTTTGCCCAGAAGTTCTCTGTGGTGCAGTAGCAGAAGGAGGTGCATATCCCTCCCCGGCGTGGATCGGCCGCTAGAAGCCGCCGTAATCCTGCCCATCATTTGCTCCCAAACGGCTCCGCCCCTCCGCGCCGCCGGCTCCGGTATGAGCGCCCCCTGAACAGCTGGCGCCCCGCAGAACAACGGCCTCGCGGAGGTAGGCAACTCCATCCCGTCAGTAGCTGCCTAAAGCGGTTACTTTGACGGGTCTCACCCAGGGTGTCTCCTTCCCTGAGTTTCTGCAGCCACAGTCAATCTCCACGCGACGGTGCGCGGCTAGCAGATGTGGTTCCCAGACGTATGCGCCCCTCTGGGGCGCATCGGTCTGCGGGCCAAGGAGGCATGTCGAGACCAGCTGTCCCCCCAGGGTCCCACCCTGGCCGGCCGCTGGTCTCGACAGCCTCGAACCACCCGCCTCGGCTATGGTGAAGCAGATCGGCCCTCTGATGCCTCTGACGGGTAAGTTGCCAGCCTGGCCGGCTGTGCACTCCATCACGATGGCTGGAGCGTACGATCCGTCTCGGCTCCTCGATCCAGGTCGCCAGACGCCCACCCAAGTTCCGGGGATCCTCTACACTTCGGTGAGAGCGAGGAGTCTTCCGTCCTTCGGGGCGAGGTTGCCACCCTTCTGGCAAGGCCGTGTTCGAGCCTGTCCCACGAGCCGAGATGTCCCCGGGATTCTAAGCCCCTACTTCATCGTGCCCAAGGAAGGCGGAGGTCTGCACCCCATTCTAGGTCTACGCGTCCGGAACAGGTACCCCTTTTTTAGGTTGCCCTTCCGGATGCTGATGGAGGCGCATCCTGGCGTCAGTCAGGTCCCTAGACTGGTTCGTGGCTATCGACCTGAAGAACGCGTACTTCCATGTCTCGGTTCCCCTCGACTCCGACCACTTCTACGGTTCGCATTCGAGGCACGAGCGTGTTAGTACAAATTCCTACCCTTTGGGCCCTCCCTGTTCCCCCGGGTCTTTATGAAGATCACGGAGAGCACCATCGCCCCCCCCTGGGAGCGAGGAGTGCAGATACTGAACTATCTCGACGACAGGCTCATCCTGGGTCACTCGCCAGAGACAGTCGGTATACACAGGGACCTGGTGCTACGGCACTCAGCCCAACTGGGTCTTCGGGTCTCCGAGAGAGGAGCCAACCCTCCCAAGTGTAGGGGATCTCCTGTCTCGGAATGGAACTGGACTCTGTCACTATGTCTGCACGACTCTCAGATGGGCGTGCCCAGACAGTGCTCGAGCGCTTGAAACATTTCAAGTGCCCCGCGGTCCCCCTGAAATTATTTCAGAGGCTCCTGGGACACATGGCATCCTCGGCAGGAGTAATTCCCCTCGGGTTGATGCACATGAGACCGCTACAGCACTGGCTACAGAGTCGGGTTCCGAGGACGGCATGCACAGGCACCAGGCGGATCGTTGTAACGCCTCTGTGCCTTCACACTCTAGTCCTTGGTCTTCAAGACCTTTTTCCAGCGGGAGTACCGCTCGGGCAGGTACGAGGCATGTTCTGGTACTTCAGACGCCTCCCTGCAGGGCTGGGGTGCAGTGTGCAGCGGGCACGTAGCGTCGGGTCGATGGACAGGTCCCCGCCTACGCTGGCATATCAATGCCCTAGAGCTGTTGGCAGTACTGCTGGCCCTCAAGAGGTTCAGGCCTCTCATTCAGGACAAACACGTCCTTGCTCGGTCGGACAGTACAACAGCCGTTGCGTACATAAAATAACCAAGGTGGCATACGCTCCAGGCACATGTCTCAGCTCGCTCGCAGCCTCCTCATATGGAGTCAGCAGGGGGTGAAATCCCTGCAAGCCGTTCATCCCTGGTGCTCTGAACACGACAGCAGACATGCTCTCGCGCCGGCCAGGAGAATGGCGGCTCCATCCCCGCGCTGTCCAGCTCATTGGGAGCACTTCGGTCAGGCTCAGGTAGACCTGTTCGCCTCTCCGGACACCTCCCACGCCTGCTCTGGCATGCCCTGACCGAGGGTCCCCTCGGCACGCATGCCTTAGCACACAGCTGGCCGCGGGACAAGCGGAAGTATGCCTTCCCCCAGTGAGCCTCGTTGCACGGGTCCTGTGCAAGGTCATGGAAGAGGAACACCAAGTGATTTTGGTTGCCCCCTACTGGCCCAACCACACTTGGTTCTCGGAGCTCATGGCTCTGACAATCACTCCCCCCTGGCCGATTCCCCTGATGAAGGACCTTCTATCCCAGGGGAAGGGCACGTTGTTGCACCCCAGGCCAGACCTCTGCTCCACGTCTGGCCCCTGGACGGGACGAGGAGCTTCTGAGCAGCCTGCCACCAGCGGTCGCAGGTACCCCTGCTCAGGCTAGAGCCCCGACCACTCGGTGCCTGTACACCTTGAAGTGGCGGCGCTTCTCGTCATGGTGCGCCTCACACGGTGAGGACTCCCGGAGGTGCGGGATCAGTGTCGTGTTGTCCTTCCTCCAAGAGGAGCTCGAGCAAAAGCTCGCCCCCACCACTTTGAAAGTGTATGTGGCTGCCATAGCAGCCTATCACAATCTGGTGGATTTGAGGCCTCTGGGACGACATGACCTGATCACTAGGTTCCTGAGGGGCTTGGTGAGGGTGTATCCACCCCGGCCGCGCTCTGTACCCTCTTGGGACTTGCCTTCTGTCCTGGAAGGCCTGGCAGTCCCCCCTTCGAGCCCCTGGAGTAGACTTATCTTCCTCACTTTACGATGAAGATGGTCCTCCTTGTTGCGCTCACTTCTATCAAGAGGGTAGGGGACCTACACGCACTCTCTGCGCCCAGTGAGTGCTACCAGTTGGGTCCGGCTGAGTCTCAGGTGATCCTGAGGCCCCGGCCCAGCTACGTGCCCAAGGTTCCCACCACTCCTTCTGGGAGCAGGTGGTGAGCCTGCAGGCGCTCCCTATTTTGGAGGAAGACCCAGCCTCTTCCATGTTTTGTCCCGTATGCGCCCTGCGCCTCTACGTGGACCGCACGCAGAGCTTAGGAGCTCTGAGCAGCTGTTGTCTGTTACGGAGATCAGCAGAAGGGGAGGGCTGTCTCTAAACAGAGAATGGCGCACTGGATGGTAGACACAAAAACAACAGCGTACCAATCTCAGGGGCGCCCGTGCCCGCTGGCGGTAAGAGCCCATTCCATAAGGAGTGTGGCCACCTCGTAGGCACTAGCGCGTGGCGTCTCTCTGGCAGACATCGTAAAGCTGCGGGCTGGGCTACACCCACCGCCTTGGGAGGTTCTACAACCTCCAGGTGGAGTTAGGTCTCTACTCGGGTCTTGTTAGGACTTGTGGGTGTATGCCTGCGAAAGCGCCGTCTCCCCTACGTAGGTGAGCAAGAGCACTCCTCTTAGCCTCCCTACCCCCCCCCCTTCAGGGGTGAGTATAGGCAACCTATCCTTCACGAAGCACACCCCACAGTAGCCGGCCGAACGGAGCGGCCGTGGCTGCTGCACCAGTTGGTGAAGTTGTGCCTCCGTGTGAAGCGGCTCCCCGACACAGGGCGGCCCCACACGATGTAATATGTCACTTAAGGTCCTCACAAGCAGCGTACCGGGTGATCTCCCCAGGTGAGCCTCCACCTATAGCTGCGCCCCCCATATGTGGGCTTGCGCACTGTTTTTCCCATGACTTCTTCCCAGAAGGCGAGAATCATGAGGTAATCTCCACATAGTTACCCCCCAAGTGCGGGATGTGGTCTCCGTACGCAGACCCTCGATTAGAGGGATAGCGTTCCCCAGTGATCCCATGGTGATGGACGGCTCCTAGTTAAGGTAGGAGTAAGGCCACCGTCCGGGGCATCGTTGGCGAGAGTCTCTCAACTTCTAGCGAAGCTCTGATGACACGAGGGTCGTGACTGGCGGAGAGTGAGTAAGTCACTCTGTTGCATGTCAGGACGTGGCCTGGTGACGTGGCGGGATTGAATTGGTCCCCCTTTCAGTCACAACGTTGAGAGACCGACTGAAAGGGAACGTCTCCGGTTACGTATGGTAACCTAGGTTCCCTGAAGGAGGGAACGAGACGTTGTGACTTTCCGTGCCACGTTACCCGGTCACCGCTGCAGCGACCGGGAGAGGCTTCCCAGGCTCCTCAGCACAAAACGGTGATGAATGATCTCTTCCGTCCCCTTTTATACCCGTCATCATGGGCGGGGACATGAATTGATTCATTCGCCAATTAATTGGCCTTTTTTAATAGGCTCGGAGACAATGGGTTCTCAAGATCAAACCCCCTTTCAGTCACAACGTCTCGTTCCCTCCTTCAGGGAACCTAGGTTACCATACGTAACCGGAGACGTTATTTATTTACCGTTCTATTTTAAGTTGTTCTAGATTGTTTTTACTCCTTTTTTAAGTCCTGAGAAGTTTGAAGCATGATGTAAAGACTTAGAAACAAAAATGTTAAGTAAGCTCACAAGATAGTCATGCGTTCTTTTTTTTATCTATTTGAACAATAAATGCTGTTTCGGGGTGTATAATGTGGAAAGACTCAGACAGACTATAAATGGTGGTTATTCTGACAAGAAAATCAGTTGTTGTTCTTTTTAGTTGCCTTAATAGTGTGGACAATGTCTTTTTTTTTGATCCTCACAATTTTGGAATTGAATGGCTCAGCCGGCCGGATTCTGCCCGCGGGTCACCAGTTGATAATCCGTGAACTAGACTATCCTGTTTCAAACCCCAGGGCATTTAAAAGTTATCTATATTGCCAATTGTATGGGAGCAGTTGATATCATAAACTCTACAAAGCTGAATTTCACCATTCAAAGTAAAGTTCAGAAAATCTTTCATAGAAGACCTAAGTGTTAGATTAGATGCTGATGTAAACTTTTATTTGTAGGATGTAAAATGTAAAAATATCCATTTCAATATAAACTCAAGACCTTCCCATTTAGTAACCAAAGTCCTAAAATCTAGACCGTACTCACCATCATCCCCTTTTACACCCCAAGCATTAAAAAGTCATTCATATGGTCAACTGTTTGGGAGCAGTTAGTACCTTTAAATGTCCAAAAATCTAATTTGCCATTTAAAACTAAAGGCAAGAAAATCTTGGACTGAAGAACTGTTAGATGCTCTTGTACCTTATATTTGTGATATGTAAAGTTAATACTTGTCTAATTCTAATTAACTCAAGACCTTCTCATTTGAGACCCAAATCACAGAAAAATAGACCTGTACTCACCACCATCCCATTTTAAATCCCATGACTCTAAAGTAGACCTTAAACCACAATCCTGTTTCAAACCCCAAATCATTAAAATGTCATCCATATGACAAATTTTATGGCAGCAGTTCATATGTTATAATCTCCAAAGCTTATATTTGCCATTAAAAGTAAAAGTCAGAAAATCATGCATTGAAGACCTAAGTGTAAGATACTGATGTATCTTATATTTTTAGGATGAGAAGTTTTAAATTATCAAATTCAATATTAACTCAAGACATACCGTGTCATTACCACAGCACTATAAAGTAAAAGCTTACTCATCACCATCCCGTTTCAAGCCCATGGTGTTAGAAAGTCATCCATATCGCCAACTCTATGGAAGCAGTAAATACCTTCAAATGTTCAAAGCTCAAATTTGCCATTTTGGTGTAAAGGTAAGAAAATCTTGCACTGAAGACTTAACTGTTAGGTGCTGTTGTGCCTTATATTTGTGGGATGTAAAGTTTAAACTTGTTTAATTCTAATTAACTCAATACCTTCTCATTTAACGCCGCAAAGCACTGAAAACTAGACCTTTACTCACAACCATCCCATTGTATATCTCATGACTATAAAGTAGACCTGTACCCACCACAATCCTTATTCACACCCCAAAGCAGTAAATTGTCATCCTTATGGCCAATTGTATCGGACCAGTTAATACCTTACAATATCCAAAGCTCATATCTTCCATTAAAAGTAAGAAAAACTTGCATTGAACATGTAAGTGTAAGATGCTGATGTATCTTATATTTTTAGGATGAGAAGTTTTAAATTATCAAATTCAATATTAACTCAAGACATACCGTGTCATTACCACAGCACTATAAAGTAAAAGCTTACTCATCACCATCCCGTTTCAAGCCCAAGGTGTTAGAAAGTCATCCATATCGCCAACTCTATGGAAGCAGTAAATACCTTCAAATGTCCAAAGCCCAAATTTGCCATTTAGGTGTAAAGGTAAGAAAATCTTGCACTGAAGACTTAACTGTTAGATGCTGTTGTGCCTTATATTTGTGGGATGTAAAGTTTAAACTTGTGTAATTCTAATTAACTAAATACCATCTCATTTAAGACCCAAAGCACTGAAAACTAGACCTTTATTCACCACCATCCCATTCTATATCTTATGACTATAAAGTAGAACTTTATTCACCACGATCCTTTTTCAAACCCCAAAGCAGTAAAATGTAAGGATTATTGTTAGTGTTAGAATTAGAAATACAGTGTGTTAGGGTTATGGTTATGGTTAGGCTTAGGGTTAAGGTTAATGTTAGGGTTAGGGTAAGGACTAAGGTTAGGGTAAGGATAGAGTAAGGGCTAGGAGTAGGTCTAGGGTTAAGGTTAAGGTTATGGTTATGGTTATGGTTATGGTTAAGTTTAAGGTTAGGGTTAGGGTTATGTTTAGGGTAAGGGTTTGGGTTAGGTCTAGGATTAGTGTTAGGGTTAGGGTTTGGGTTAGATCTAGGGTTAGGGCTAGGGTTAGGATTAGGATTAGGGTTTGAGTTAGGTCTAGGTTTAATGTTAGGGTTAGGGTTAGGGTTAAGTTTAGAGTTAGGGTAAGGGTTAGGTCTAGGGTTAGGGTAAGGGTAAGGGTAAGGGTAAGGGTAAGGGTTAGGGTTAGGGTTAGGGTTTGGGCTAGGATTAGGGTTAGGGTTAGGGTTAGGGTTAGGGTTAGGGTTAGGGTTAGGGTAAGGGTAAGGGTAAGGGTTAGGGTTAGGGTTAGGTTTAGGATTAGAATTAGGGTTTGGGTTAAGTCTAGGGTTAATGTTAGTGTTTGGGTTAGGGTTAGGTTTAGGGTTAGGGTTGGTTTTAAAGTAAGGGTATTGTTAATGTTAGAATTAGATTTATACTTACAGTTATGATTAGATAGAGACTTTACGAATAGATTAGGATTAGGGTTTGGCTTAGGTCTAGGGTTAGTGTTAGGGTTAGTGTTAGGTCTAGGGTCAAGGTTAGGGTTAAATTCAGTTGTAGAGTAACGGTTATTGTTAGTGTTAGAATTAGAAATACACTTACAGTTATGATTAGATTTAGACTTTAAGAATAGATTAGGGTTAGGGTTAGGGTTTTGATTAGGTCTAGAATTAGGGTTAGGATTATGTCTAGGGTTAGGGTTATGTCTAGGGTTAGAGTTAGTGTTAGGGTTAGGGTTAGGCTTTGGATTAATGTTAAGGTTAGTGTTAGGGTTAGCGTAATGTCAAGGGTTAGAGTTAGGATACGGTTAGGGCTAGGGTTAGGTCTACGGTAATGGTTAGGGTTACGGTTATGTCTAGAGTGAAGGTTATGGTTATGGTTATGGTTATGGTTAAGGTTAAGGTAAAGGTTAAGGTTAAGGTTAAGGTTAAGGTTAAGGTTAAGGTTAAGGTTAGGGTTCGGGTTAGGTTTAGGGTTACGGTTTGATTTAGGTCTAGGATTAGTGTTAGGGTTAGGGTTAGGGTTGGGGTTAGGTCTAGGATTAGGGTAAGGTTTAGGGTTTGGATTAGGGTTGGGATTAGGGTTTGGATTTGGGTTGGGTCTAGGAGTAGTGTTAGGGTTAGGGTTAGTTTTAGGGTTAGGGTTATGTTTAAGGTTAGGTTTAGAGTTAGTGTTAGGGTTAGGGTTAGGGTTAGGCATAGGGTTAATGTTAAGGTTAGTGTTAGGGTTAGCGTAATGTCAAAGGTTAGAGTTAGGAGAGGTATAGGGCTAGGGATAGGTCTAGGGATATGGTTAGGGTTAGGGTCAAGGTTATGTCTAGAATGGCGGTTAAGGTTGAGGTTAAGGTTAAGGTTAAGGTTAAGATAAGTTTAAGGTTAGGTTTAGTGTTACGGTTTGATTTAGGTCTAGGATAAGTTTTAGGGTTAGGGTTAGGGTTAGGGTTAGGGTTTGGGTTAAGGCTAGGGTTAGGGTTAGGGTTACGGTTAGGTTTAAGGTTAGGGTTAGGATTAGGATTAGGGTTTGGGCTAGGGATAGGGTTTGAGTTTGGGTTTGGGTTAGGTCTAGGGTTAGTTTTAGGCTAAGGGTTATGGTAAGGGTAAGGATTAGGGTTAGCTTTAGGGTTAGGGTACGTGTAATGTCTAGAGTTAGGGTTAGGATAGGGATAGGGTTAGGGCTAGGGTTAGGTCTAGGGTTATGGTTAGGGTTACGGTTATGTCTAGAATGAAGGTTAAGGTTAAGATTAAGGTTAAGGTTAAGGTTAAGGTTAAGGTTAAGGTTAAGGTTAAGGTTAAGGTTAAGGTTAGGGTTACGGTTAAGGTTAAAGTTAAGCTTAAGTTTAAGGTTAAGAATAGGGATAGGGTTAGGGTTAAGGTTAGGCTCAGGGTTAGGCTTTGGGTAGGGTTAAGATTAAGGTTAAGGTTAAGGTTAAGGTTAAGGTTAGGGTTAGGGTTAGGGTTAGTTCTAGTGTTAGGATTAGGGTTAGGGTTATGTCGAGGGTTAGGATTAGGGTTATGGTTGGGTTAGGGTTAAGGTTAGAGTTAGGTGTAGGGTTAAGGTTAGTCTCAGGGTTAGGGTTTGGGTAGGGTTAAGGTTAAGGTTAAGGTTAAGGTTAAGGTTAGGGTTAAGGTTAAGGTTAAGGTTAAGGTTAAGGTTAAGGTTAAGGTTAAGGTTAAGGTTAAGTTGAGGGTTCGGGTTCGGGTTAGGTTTAGGGTTAGGGTAAGGGTTAGGGTTAGGGTTAGGGTTAGGGTTAAGGTTAGGTTTAAGGTTAGGTTTAAGGTTAGGGTTAGGGTTAGGGTTAGGGTAAGGGTTAGGGTTAGGGTTAGGGTTAGGGTTAGGGTTAGGGTTAGGGTTAGGATTAGGATTAGGGTTTGGGCTAGGGATAGGGTTTGAGTTTGGGTTTGGGTTAGGTCTAGGGTTAGCTTTAGGCTAAGGGTTATGGTAAGGGTTAGGATTAGGGTTAGCTTTAGGGTTAGGGTTAAGGTCAGGGTTAGGGTTAGGTCAAGGGTTAGGGTTAGGGTTAGTTTTAGTGTAAGGGTTATTTTTAGTGTTAGAATTATTTTATACTTACAGTTATGATTCGATATAGACTTTAAGAATAGATTAGGGTTAGGGTTAGGGTTTATGTTGGGGTTAGGTTAAGAGTTAGTTGTACAGTTAGGATTGTTGTTAGTGTTAGAATTAGACTTCAATTTAGTGTTATGATTAGATATACACTCATAGATAAGGTTGCGGTTAGGGTTAGGGTTAGGCTTGGAGTTAGGTATAGGGTTAGGGTTATGTATAGGGTTAGGGTTAGGGTTAGTATTAGGTTTAGGTCTAGGGTTAGGGTTAGGGTTGGTTGTACAGTAAGGGTTATTGCTTGTGTTAGAATTAGATGTAAACTAACAGTTATGATTAGATATAGACTTTAAGAATAGATTAATGTTAGGGTTAGGGTTAAGGCTAGGGTTAGGGTTAGGCTTCGGGGTTAGGGTAAGGATTAGGGTCGGGTTAGGGTAAGGGTTATGGTTATGGTTATGGTTATGGTTCATGTTCGGGTTCGGGTTACTGTTATGATTAGATATAGTCTTTAAGAATAGATTAGTGTTAGGGTAAGGGTTAGGTTTAAGGCTAGTGTTAGGGTTAGGGTTATGGTTATGGTTATGGTTCATGTTCGGGTTCGGGTTCGGGTTGTGGTTAGTGATAGGGTTAGGGTTAGGGTTAGGCTAAGGATTGGGGTTAGGGTTATGTCGAGGGTTAGGGTTAGGATTAGGGTTATGGTTGGGTTAGGGTTAAGGTTAGAGTTAGGGTTAGGGTTAAGGTTAGACTCAGATTTAGGGTTTGGGTAGGTTTAAGGTTAAGGTTAAGGTTAAGGTTAGGGTTAGGGTTAGGGTTAGGGTTAGGGTTAGGGTTAGGGTTAGGGTTAGGGTTTGGGTAGGGTTAAGGTTAAGGTTAAGGTTAAGGTTAAGGTTAAGGTTAAGGTTAAGGTTAAGGTTTGGGTAAGGTTTAGTGTTAGGGTTAGGGTTATTGTTAGGGTTAGGGTTAGGGTTATGTATAGGGTTAGGGTTAGGGTTAGGGTTAGGGTTAGGGTTAGGGTTAGGGTTAGGGTTAGGGTTAGGGTTAGGGTTAGGGTTAGGTTTAGGTCTAGGGTTAGGGTTAGGGTTAGTTGTACAGTAAGGGTTATTGCTTGTGTTAGAATTAGATGTAAACTAACAGTTATGATTAGATATAGACTTTAAGAATAGATTAATGTTAGGGTTAGGGTTAAGGCTAGGGTTAGGGTTAGGCTTCGGGGTTAGGGTTAGGCTTCGGGGTTAGGGTAAGGATTAGGGTCGGGTTAGGGTAAGGGTTATGGTTAGGTCTAGAGTTGGGGTTAGTTGTAGCGTAAATGTTATTGTTAATGTTATAATTCGATTTACACTTACAGTTATGATTAGATATAGACTCTAAGAATAGTTTAGTGTTAGGGTTAGTGTTAGTGATAGTGTTAGTGTTAGTGTTAGTGTTAGGGTTAAGGTTAGGGTTAGGGTTACGGTTAGGATTTGGGTTAGGATTAGGTTTAGGGTTAGGGTTAGGTTTAGGGTTAAGGTTAGGTTTAGGGTTAGTGTTAGGTCTTGGGTTAGGGTTAGGGTTAGTTTTAGAGTAAGGGTTATTGTTAGTGTTCGAATTAGAAATACAGTTACAATTATGAATAGATTTAGACTTTAAGAATAGATTAGGGTTAGGTTTAGGGTTAGGGTTATGTCTAGGGTTATATTTAAGGGTAGAGTTAGGGTTAGAGATAGGGTTAGGGTTAGGGTTAGGGTTAGGGTTAGGGTTAGGGTTAGGGTTAGGCTTAGGGTTTGGGTTAGGGTTAGGGGTAGGGTTTGAGTCTGGGTTTGGGTTAGGTCTATGGTTAGCTTTAGGGTTAAGGTAAGGGTTGGTGTTAAGGTTAGGGTTAGGGATCGTTGTAGAGTAATGGTTATTTTTAGTGTTAGAATTAGATTTATACTTACAGTTATGATTAGATATAGAGTTTAAGAATAGATTAGGGTTAGGGTTAGGATTAGGGTTTTTGTTAGGGTTAGGTTAAGAGTTAGTTGTAGAGTTAGAATTGTCGTTAGTGTTAGAATTAGACTTAAACTTACTGTTATGATTAGACATATAATAATTTTAGATAAGTTTATGGTTAGGGTTAGGGTTAGGCTTGGGGTTAGGCTTAGGTTTAGGGTTATTGTTATTGTTGTATATAGGGTCAGGATTAGGGTTAGTGTTAACTTTTTTTTACTTAATCTTTGAGTCAGTATTATGGTTGATGTTAGGGTTTGGGTTAGGTCTAGGGCTAGGGTTAGGGTTAGGGTATGTTTAGGATTCGGGTTTGTTGTAGAGTTAGGGGGTAAGAGTTAGTGATAGAATTAGACTTGCACTAACAGTAATGTTTGGATATAGATTTTAAGAATAGATTAGGGTTAGGGTTAGGGTTAGGGTTCGGGTTAGGGTTTAGGTTAGGGTTAGGGTTAGGGTTAGGGTTAGGGTTAGGGTTAGGGTTAGGATTAGGGTTAGGGTTAGGTCTAGGGTTAGGGTTAGGATTAGGATTAGGGTAAGGGTTAGATTTAGGGTTAGAATTAGGATTAGGGTTTAGGTTTGGTCTAGGGTTAGTGTTAGTGTTACGGTTATGTCTAGAATGAAGGTTAAGGTTATGGTTAAGGTTAAGATTAAGGTTAAGGTTAAGGTTAAGGTTAAGGTTAAGGTTAAGGTTAAGGTTAAGGTTAAGGTTAAGTTTAAAGTTACGGTTACGGTTAAGGTTAAGGTTAAGGATAAGGTTAAAGTTAAGCTTAAGTTTAAGGTTAAGGTTAAGAATAGGGTTAGGGTAAGGGTTAGGTTAAGGTTTATGGTTCGATTTAGGTCTAGGATTAGTATTCGGGTTAGGTTCTGGGTTAGGTCTAGGGTTAAGGTTAAGGTTAAGGTTAAGGTTAAGGTTGAGGTTAAGGTTAAGGTTAAGGTAAGGTTAAGGTTAAGGTTAAGGTTAAGGTTAAGGTTAAGGTTAAGGTTAAGGTTAAGGTTAAGGTTAGGGTTCGGGTTGGGCTTAGTGTTAGGGGTAGGGGTAGGGTTAGGCTAAGGATTAGGTTTAGGGTTATGTCGAGGGTTAGGGTTAGGATTAGGGTTAAGGTTAGAGTTAGGGTTAGGGTTAAGGTTAGTCTCAGGGTTAGGGTTTTGGTAGGGTTAAGGTTAGGTTTAGGGTTAGGGTTAGGGTTAGGGTTAGGGTTAGGGTATGGGTAGGGTCAAGGTTAAGGTTAAGGTTAAGGTTAAGGTTAAGGTTAAGGTTAAGGTTAAGGTTAAGGTTAAGGTTAATGTAAGGTTAAGTTTAAGTTTAAGTTTAAGGTTAAGGTTAAGGTTAAGGTTAAGGTTAAGGTTAAGGTTAAATTTAAGGTTAAGGTAAAGTTTAATGTTAAGGTTAAGGTTAAGGTTAAGGTTAAGGTTAAGGTTAAGGTTAAGGTTAAGGTTAAGGTTAAGGTTAAGGTAAAGGTTAAGGTTAAGTTTAATATTAGGGTTCGGGTTCGGGTTAGGGTTATGGTTAGGTTTAAGGATTGGGTTAGGGTTAGGGTTAGGGTTATGGTTCATGTTCGGGTTCGGGTTCGGGTTGGGCTTAGTGTTAGGGTTAGTGTTAGGTTTAGGGTTAAGATTAGGGTTAGGGTTAGGGTTTTGGTTATGTCTAGAATTAGGGTTTGGGTTAGGGTTATGTCTAGGGTTAAGTTTAGGGTTAGGGTTAGAGTTAGTGTTAGGGTTAGGGTTAGGGTTAGGGTTATGGTTAGGCTTAGGGTTAGGGTTAGGGTTAGGGTTAGGATTAGGGTTATGGTTGGGTTAGGGTTAGGGTTAAGGTTAAGGTTAGGGTTAGAGCAAGTGTTAGGGTTAGTTCTGGTGTTAGGGTTAGGGTTGGTTGTAGAGTAAGGGTTATTGCTTGTGTTAGAATTAAAAGTAAACTAACAGTTATGATTAGATATAGATTTTGAGAATAGATTAGTTTGGATAGGGTTAGGGTTAGGGTTAGGGTTAGGTTTAGATTTAGGTTTGGTCTAGGGTTAGTGTTAGGGTTAGGGTTAGGGATATGTCTAGGGATATGTCTAGGGTAAGGTTAGGGTTAGGGTTATGTCTAGGTTAGGGTTAGGGTTAGGGTTAGTTGTATAGATAGGGTTATTGTTAGTGTTAGAATTAGATTTATACTTACAATTATGATTAGATATAGACTTTAAGAATAGATTAGTGTTAGGGTTAGGGCTAGGGTTAAGGTTAAGGTTAAGGTTAAGGTTAAGGTTAAGGTTAAGGTTAAGGTTAAGGTTAAGGTTAAGGTTAAGGTTAATGTTAAGGTTAGGGTTAAGGTTAAGGTTAGTGTCAGGGTTAGGGTTAGGGTTAGGGTTAGGGTTAGTGTTAGGGTTAGTTCTAGGGTTAGGGTTAGGGTTGGTTTTACAATAAAGGTTATTGCCTGTGTTAGAATTAGATGTAAACTAACAGTTATGATTAGATGTAGACTTTAAGATGAGATTAATGGGGTTAGGTTTAGGTTTAGGTTTAGGTTTAGGTTTAGGTTTAGGTTTAGGTTTAGGTTTAGGTTTAGGTTTAGGGTTAGGATTAGGGTTAGGGTTAGTGTTTAGGTTAGGGTTAGGATTAGGGTAAGGGTAAGGGTAAGGGTAAGGGTAAGGGTAAGGGTAAGGGTAAGGGTTAGGGTAAGGGTTAGGATTAGGTTTAGGGTAAGGGTTAGTGTTAGGTCTAGGGTTATGATAAGGGTTAGGGTTAGGGTTTTGGTTATGTCTAGAATTAGGGTTGGGGTTACGGTTATGTATAGAGTAAAGGTTAAGGTTAAGGTTATGTTTAAGGTTAAGGTTAAGGTTAAGGTTGAGGTTAAGGTTGAGGTTAAGGTTAAGGTTAAGGTAAGTTAAGGTTAAGGTTAAGGTTAAGGTTTGGTTTAGTGTTAGGGTTAGGGTTTGGGTTTGGGTTAGGTCTTGGGTTAGGGTTAGGGTTAGCGTCAGGATTTGGATTAGGTCTAGGTTTAAGGTTATGTCTAGGGTTAGGCTTAGAGTTAGTTTTAGTGTTAGGTTAAGGATAAGGCTTAGGGTAATTGTTAAGGTTAGTGTTAGGGTTAGCGTAATGTCTAGAGTTAGGGATAGGATAGGGATAGGGATAGGGATAGGGATAGGGATAGGGATAGGGATAGGGATAGGGTTAGGGTTAGGGTTAGGGCTAGGGTTAGGTCTAGGGTTATGGTTTGGGTTACGGTTATGTCTAGAATGAAGGTTAAGGTTAAGGTTAAGGTTAAGGTTAAGGTTAAGGTTAAGGTTAAGGTTAAGGTTAAGGTTAAGGTTAAGGTTAGGGTTACGGTTAAGGTTACGGTTAAAGTTAAGCTTAAGTTTAAGATTAAGAATAGGGTTAGGGTTAGGGTTAAGGTTAGGCTCAGGGTTAGGCTTTGGGTAGGGTTAAGATTAAGGTTACGGTTTTGGTTAGGGTTAGGGTTAGGGTTAGTTCTATTGTTACGAATAGGGTTATGGTTGGGTTAGGGTAAAGGGTTAAGGGTTAAGGTTAAGGTTAGAGTTAGGGTTAGGGTTAAGGGTTAGGGTTAGGGTTAGGGTTAGGGTTAAGGTTAAGGTTAGGGTTAGGGTTAAGGTTAGTCTCAGGGTTAGGGTTTGGGTAGGGTTAAGGTTAAGGTTTAGGTTAGGGTTAAGGTTTGGGTAGGGTTAAGGTTAAGGTTAAGGTTAAGGTTAAGGTTAAGGTTAAGGTTAAGGTTAAGGTTAAGGTTAAGTTTAGGGTTTGGGTTTGGGTTTGGGTTCGGGTCAGGTTTAGCGTTAGGGTTAGGGTAAGGGTAAGGGTAAGGGTAAGGTTAGGGTTAGGGTTAGGGTTTGGGTTAGGGTTAGGGCTAGGGTTAGGGTTAGGATTAGGGTTAGGATTAGGATTAGGGTTTAGGTTTGGTCTAGGGTTAGTGTTAGGGTTAGGGATATGTCTAGGGTTAGGGATAGGGTTTGGTCTAGGTTAGGGTTAGGGTTTAGTTTTAGTTGTATAGATAGGGTTATTGTTAGTGTTAGAATTAGATTTATACTTACAGTTAGGATTAGATATAGCCTTTAAGAATACATTAGTGTTAGGGTTAAGGTTAAGGTTAAGGTTAAGGTTAAGGTTAAGGTTAAGGTTAAGGTTAAGGTTAGGGTTAGGGTTAGTGTTAGGGTTAGTTCTAGGGTTAGTTCTAGGGTTTGGATAGGGTTAGGGCTAGGGTAAGGTCTAGGGTCATGGTTAAGGTAGGGTTACGGTTACGGTTATGTATAGAAAAAAGGTTAAGGTTAAGGTTAAGGTTAAGGTTGAGGTTAAGGTTAAGGTTAAGGTTAAAGTTAAGGTAAGGTTAAGTTAAGTTTAAGGTTAAGGTTAAGGTTAAGGTTAAGGTTAAGGTTAAGGTTAAGGTTAAAGTTAAGGTTAAGGTAAAGTTTAAGGTTAAGGTTAAGGTTGAGGTTGAGGTTGAGGTTAAGGTTAAGGTAAAGGTAAAGGTAAAGGTTAAGGTTAAGGTTAAGGTTAAGGTTAAGGTTAAGGTTAGGGTTCAGGTTCGGGTTAGGTTTAGTGTTAGGGTTAGGGTTAGGGTTAGGTTTAAGGCTAGGGTTAGGGTTAGGGTTAGGGTTATGGTTCATGTTCGGGTTCGGGTTTGGCTTAGTGTCAGGGGTAAGGTTAGGCTAAGGATTAGGGTTAGGGTTATGTCGAGGGTTAGGGTTAGGATTAGGGTTATGGTTGGGTTAGGGTTAAGGTTAGAATTAGGGTTAGGTTTAAGGTTTGGCTCAGGGTTAGGGTTTGGGTAGGGTTAAGGTTAAGGTTAGCGTTAGGGTTAGAGTAAGTGTTAGGGTTAGTTCTAGTGTTAGGGTTAGGGTTGGTTGTAGAGTAAGGGTTATTGCTTGTGTTAGAATTAAAAGTAAACTAACAGTTATGATTAGATATAGACTTTGAGAATAGATTAGTTTGGTTAGGGTTAGGGTTAGGGTTAGGGTTAGGGTTAGGGTTAGGGTTAGGGTTCGGTTTAGGTTTAGGTTTAGGTTTGGTCTAGGGTTAGTGTTAGGGTTAGGGATATGTCTAGGGTAAGGTTAGGGTTAGGGTTATGTCTAGGTTAGGGTTAGGGTTAGGGTTAGTTGTATAGATAGGGTTATTGTTAGTATTAGAATTAGATTTATACTTACAGTTATGATTAGATATAGACTTAAGAATAGATTAGTGTTAGAGTTAGGGTTAGGGTTAGGGTTAGGGTTAGGGTTAAGGTTAAGGTTAAGGTTAGTGTCAGGGTTAGGGTTAGGGTTAGTGTTAGGGTTAGGGTTAGTTCTAGGGTTAGTGTTAGGGTTGGTTGTACAATAAGGGTTATTGCTTGTGTTAGAATTAGATGTAAACTAACATTTATGATTAGAAATAGACTTTAAGAATAGATTAATGGGGTTAGGTTTAGGTTTAGGGTTAGGGTTAGGGTTAGGGTTTAGGTTAGGGATAGGATTAGGGTAAGGGTAAGGGTGAGGGTAAGGGTAAGGGTAAGGGTTAGGGTTAGGGTTAGGATTAGGTTTAGGGTAAGGGTTAGTGTTAGGTGTAGGGTTATGATTAGGGTTAGGGTTTTGGTTATGTCTAGAATTAGGGTTGGGGTTATGGTTATGTGTAGGGTTAAGTTTAGGGTTAGAGTTAGTGTTAGGGTTAGGGTTATGGTTAGGCTTAGGGTTAATGTTACTCGTAGGGTTAGGGTAAGGTCTTGGATTAGAGTTAGGATAGGTTTAGGGCTAGGGTAAGGTCTAGGGTTATGGTTAGGGTAGGGTTACGGTTACGGTTATGTATAGAGTAAAGGTTAAGGTTAAGATTATGTTTAAGGTTAAGGTTAAGGTTGAGGTTACGGTTAAGGTTAAGGTTAAGGTTAAGGTTAAGGTTAAGGTTAAGGTTAAGGTTAAGGTTAAGGATAAGGTTAAGGTTGGGTTTAGGGTTAGGGTTTGGGTTTGGGTTTTGTATAGGATTAGTGTTAGGGTTAGGGTTTGGGTTTGGGATAGGTCTTGGGTTAGGGTTAGGGTTAGCGTTAGGATTTGAATTAGGTCTAGGTTTAAGGTTATGTCTAGGTTTAGGTTTAGAGTTAGTTTTAGTGCTAGGTTTAGGTTAAGGCTTAGGGTTAATTTTAAGGTTAGTGTTAGGGTTAGCGTAATGTCTAGAGTTAGGGTTAGGATAGGGATAGGGATATGGATAGGGTTAGGGCTAGGGTTAGGTCTAGGGTCATGGTTAGGGATACGGTTATGTCTAGAATGAAGGTTAAGGTTAAGGTTAAGGTTAAGGTTAAGGTTAAGGTTAAGGTTAAGGTTAAGGTAAAGGTTAGGCTAAGAATAGGGTTAGGGTTAGGTTAGGGTTTACGGTTCGATTTAGGTCTAGGATTAGTGTTCGGGTTAGGTTTTGGGTTAGGTCTAGGGTTAGGGTTAGGGTTAGGGTCAGGGTTAGGGTTTGGGTTAGGTTTAAGGTTATGTCTAGGGTTAAGTTTAGAGTTAGTTTTAGTGTTAGGTTTAGGGTAAGGCTTAGGGTTAATGTTAAGGTTAGGGTTAGGGTTAGCCTAATGTCTAGAGTTAGGGTTAGGATAGGGATAGGGATAGGGATAGGGATAGGGTTAGGGTTAGGTTAGGGTTAGGGTTAGTTCTAGGGTTAGGGTTAGGGTTGGTTGTAGAGTAAGGGTTATTGCTTGTGTTAGAATAAGTTGTAAACTAACAGTTATGATTAGATATAGACTTTTAGAATAGATTAGTGGGGTTAGGGTTATGTTTAGGGTTAGGGTTAGGGTTAGGGTTAGGGTTTAGGTTAGGATTAGGGTAAGGGTAAGGGTAAGGGTAAGGGTAAGGGTAAGGGTTAGGTTTAGGGTTAGGGTTAGGATTAGGTTTAGGGTAAGGGTTAGGTCTAGGGTTATGGTTAGGGATACGGTTATGTCTAGAATGAAAGTTAAGGTTAAGGTTAAGGTTAAGGTTAAGGTTAAGGTTAAGGTTAGGCTAAGAATAGGGTTAGGGTTAGGTTAGGGTTTACGGTTCGATTTAGGTCTAGGATTAGTGTTCGGGTTAGGTTTTGGGTTAGGTCTAGGGTTAGGGTTAGGGTTTGGGTTAGGGTTAGGTTTAAGGTTATGTCTAGGGTTAGGTTTAGAGTTAGTTTTAGTGTTAGGTTTAGGGTAAGGCTTAGGGTTAATGTTAAGGTTAGTGTTAGGGTTAGCGTAATGTCTAGAGTTAGGGTTAGGATAGGGATAGGGATAGGGATAGGGATAGGGATAGGGTTAGGGGTAGGGGTAGGGTTAGGGTTAGGGTTAGGGTTAGGGTTAGGGTTAGGGTTAGGTTAGGTTTTGGTTAGGTTAGGGTTAGGGTTAGGGTTAGTGTTAGGGTTAGTTCTAGGGTTAGGGTTAGGGTTGGTTGTAGAGTAAGGGTTATTGCTTGTGTTAGAATAAGATGTAAACTAACAGTTATGATTAGATATAGAGTTTAAGAATAGATTAGTGGGGTTAGGGTTATGTTTAGGGCTAGGGTTAGGGTTTAGGTTAAGATTAGGGTAAGGGTAAGGGTTAGGTTTAGGGTTAGGGTTAGGATTAAGTTTAGGGTAAGGGTTAGTGTTAGTGTTAGGTCTAGGGTTATGATTAGGGTTAGGGTTTTGGTTAGGTCTAGAATTAGGGTTGGGGTTAGGGTTATGTCTAGGGTTAAGTTTAGGGTTAGAGTTAGTGTTAGGGTTAAAGGTTAGGGCTAGTGTTAGGGTTAGGGTTAGGGTAAGGGTAAGGGTTAGGATTAGGGTTAGGGTTAATGTTACTGATAGGGTTAGGGTAAGGTCTAGGATTAGGGTTAGGATAGGGTTAGGTTTAGGGTAAGGTCTAGGGTTATGGTTAGGGTAGGGTTACGGTTACGGTTATGTATAGAGTAAAGAGAAAGGTTAAGGTTATGTTTAAGGTTAAGGTTAAGGTTAAGGTTTAGGTTAAGGTTAAGGTTAAGGTTAAGGTTAAGGTTAAGGTTAAGGTTAAGTTTAAGGTTGGGTTTAGGGTTAGGGTTAGGGTTTGGTATAGGATTAGTGTTAGGGTTTGGGTTTGGGTTTGGGTTAGGTCTTGGGTTAGGGTTAGGGTTAGGGTTTGGATTAGGTTCAGGTTAAGGGTTTTGTCTAGGGTTAGGCTTAGAGTTAGTTTTAGTGTTAGGGTTAGGGTTAGGCTTAGGGTTAATGTTAAGGTTAGTGTTAGGGTTAGCGTAATGTCTAGAGTTAGGGTTAGGATAGGGATAGGGATAGGGATAGGGATAGGGATAGGGTTAGGGTTAGGGTTAGGGTTTGGTTTAGGGCTAGGGTTAAGTCTAGGGTTATGGTTAGGGTAAAGGTTATGTCTAGAATGAAGGTTAAGGTTAAGGTTAAGGTTAAGGTTAAGGTTAAGGTTAAGGTTAAGGTTAAGGTTAAGGTTAAGGTTAAGGTAAAGTTTAAGGTTAAGGTTAAGGTTAAGGTTAAGGTTAAGGTTGGGTTTAGGGTTAGGGTTAGGGTTAGGGTTAGGGTTTGGGTTTGGGTTTGGTATAGGATTAGTGTTAGGGTTAGGGTTAGGGTTAGGGTTTGGGTTTGGGTTTGGGTTTGGGTTAGGTCTAGTGATAGGTTTAGGTTTAGGGTTTGGATTTGGTCTCGGTTTAGGGTTATGTCTAGGGTTAGGTTTAGAGTTAGTTTTAGTGTTAGGATTAGGCTTAGGGTTAATGTTAATTATAGTGTTTGGGTACGTGTAATGTCTAGAGTTAGGGTTAGGATAGGGATAGGGTTAGGGTTAGGGCTAGGGTTAGGTCTAGGGTTATGGTTAGGGTTACGGTTATGTCTAGAATGAAGGTTAAGGTTAAGGTTAAGGTTAAGGTTAAGGTTAAGGTTAAGGTTAAGGTTAAGGTTAAGGTTAAGGTTAAGGTTAGGGTTAGGGTTACGGTTAAGGTTAAGGTTAAGGTTAAAGTTAAGCTTAAGTTTAAGGTTAAGAATAGGGTTAGGCTTAGGTTTAGGCTTTGGGTAGGGTTAAGATTAAGGTAAAGGTTAGGGTTAGGGTTAGTTCTAGTGTTAGGATTAGGGTTAGGGTTATGTCGAGTGTTAGGGTTAGGATTAGGGTTATGGTTGGGTTAGGGTTAAGGTTAGAGTTAGGGTTAGGGTTTAGGTTAGTCTCAGGGTTAGGGTTTGGGTAGGGTTAAGGTTAAGGTTAAGGTTAAGGTTAAGGTTAAGGTTAAGGTTAAGGTTAAGGTTCAGGTTAAGGTTGAGGTTAAGTTTAAGGTAAGGTTAAGGTTAAGGTTAAGGTTAAGTTTAAGGTTAAGGTTAAGGTTAAGGTTAAGGTTAAGGTTAAGGTTAAGGTTAAGGTTAAGGTTAAAGTTAAGGTTAAGGTAAAGTTTAAGGTTAAGGTTAAGGTTAAGGTTAAGGTTAAGGTTAAGGTTAAGGTTAAGCTTAGGGTTCGGGTTCGGGTTAGGTTTAGTGTTAGGGTTAGGGTTAGGTTTAAGGCTAGGGTTAGGGTTAGGGTTAGGGTTAGGGTTATGGTTCTTATTCGGGTTCGGGTTGGGCTTATTGTTAGGGGTAGGGTTAGGCTAAGGATTAGGGTTAGGGTTATGTCGAGGGTTAGGGTTAGGATTAGGATTAGGATTAGGGTTATGGTTGGGTTAGGGTTAAGGTTAAGGTTAAGGTTAAGGTTAAGGTTAAGGTTAAGGTTAAGGTTAAGGTTAAGGTTAGGGTTAGGGTTAGAGTAAGTGTTAGGGTTAGTTCTAGTGTTAGGGTTAGGGTTGGTTGTAGAGTAAGGGTTATTGCTTGTGTTAGAATTAAAAGTAAACTAACAGTTATGATTAGATATAGACTTTGAGAATAGATTAGTTTGGTTAGGGTTAGGGTTAGGTTTAGGTTTAGGTTTGGTCTAGGGTTAGTGTTAGGGTTAGGGTTAGGTCTTGGGTTAGGGTTAGGGTTATCGTTAGGATTTGAATTAGGTCTAGGTTTAAGGTTATGTCTAGTGTTAGGTTTAGGTTAAGGCTTAGGGTTAATGTTAAGGTTAGTGTTAGGGTTAGCGTAATGTCTAGAGTTAGGTTTACGATAGGGATAGGGTTAGGGTTAGGGCTAGGGTTAGGTCTAGGGTTATGGTTAGGGTTAAGGTTATGTCTAGAATGAAGGTTAATGTTAAGGTTAAGGTTAAGGTTAAGGTTAAGGTTAAGGTTAAGGTTAAGGCTAAGGTTAGGGTTACGGTTAAGGTTAAGGTTAAGGTTAAGGTTAAGGTTAAGGTTAAGGTTAAGGTTAAGGTTAAGGTTAAGGTTAAGGTTAAGGTTAAAGTTAAGCTTAAGTTTAAGGTTAAGGCTAAGAATAGGGTTAGGGTTAGGTTAAGGTTTACGGTTCGATTTACGTCTAGGATTAGTGTTCGGGTTAGGTTTTGGGTTAGGTCTAGGGTTAGGGTTAGGGTTAGGGTTAGGGATTGGGTTAGGGTTAGGTTAAGGATTAAGATATGGATTTGGGTTAGGTTTAGGGTTATTGTTAAGATTATGTCTAGGGTTAGGGTTAGGGTTAGTTGTAGAGTAAGGGTTATTGTTAGTGTTAGAATTAAATTTATGCTTACAGCTATGATTAGATATAGAATTTAAGAATAGATTAGTGTTACGGTTAGGGTTAGGTTTAAGGCTAGGGTTAGGGATAGGGATAGGGATAGGGATAGGGTTAGGGTTAGGGTAAGGGATAGGGATAGGGATAGGGATAGGGATAGGGATAGGGTTAGGGTTAGGGTTAGAGTTAGGGTAAGGGTTAGGGTAAGGTTTAGGCTTAGGATTAGGGTTTAGGTTTGGTCTAGGGTTAGTGTTAGGGTTAGGGTTAGGGATATGACTAGGGTTAGGGTTATGTCTAGGGTTAGGGTTAGGGTTAGTTGTAGAGTTAGGGTTATAGTTAGTGTTAGATTTAGAATTAGATGTAAACTAACAGTTTTGATTAGATATAGACTTTAAGAATAGATTAATGGTGTTAGGGTTAGGTTTAGGGTTAGGGTTAGGGTTAGGGTTTAGGTTAGGATTAGGGAAAGGGTAAGGGTAAGGGTAAGGGTTAGGGTTAGGGTTAGGGTTAGGGTTAGGATTAGGTTTAGGGTAGGGGTTAGTGTTAGGTCTAGGGTTATGATTAGGGTTAGGGTTAGGGTTTTGGTTAGGTCTAGAATTAGGGTTGGGGTTAGGGTTATATCTAGGGTTAAGTTTAGGGTTAGAGTTAGTTTTAGGGTTAGGGTTATGGTTAGGCTTAGGGTTAATGTTACTGGTAGGGTAAGGGTTAGGTCTAGGATTAGGGTTAGGATATGGTTAGGGCTAGGGTAAGGTCTAGGGTTATGGTTAGGGTAGGGTTACGGTTACAGTTATGTATAGAGTAAAGGTTAAGGTTAAGGTTAAGGTTATGTTTAAGGTTAAGGCTAAGGTTAAGTTTAAGGTTAAGGTAAAGGTAAAGGTTAAGGTTAAGGTTAAGGTTAAGGTTAAGGTTAAGGTTGAGCTTAAGTTTAAGTTTAAGGTTAAGGTTAAGGTTAAGGTTAAGGTTAAGGTTAAGGTTAAGGTTAAGGTTAAGGTTAAGGTTAAGGTTGAGCTTAAGGTTAAGTTTAAGGTTAAGGTTAAGGTTAAGGTTAAGGTTAAGGTTAAGGTTAAGGTTAAGGTTAGGGTTACGGTTAAGGTTAAGGTTAAGGTTAAAGTTAAGCTTAAGTTTAAGGTTAAGGCTAAGAATAGGGTTAGGGTTAGGTTAAGGTTTACGGTTCGATTTGGGTCTAGGATTAGTGTTCGGGTTAGGTTTTGGGTTAGGTCTAGGGTTAGGGTTAGGGTTTGGGTCAGGGTTAGGTTAAGGATTAGGATATGGGTTTGGGTTAGGTTTAGGGTTATTGTTAAGATTATGTCTAGGGTTAGGGTTAGGGTTAGTTGTAGAGTAAGGGTTATTGTTAGTGTTAGAACTAGATTTATGCTTACAGCTATGATTAGATATAGAATTTAAGAATAGATTAGTGTTAGGGTTAGGGTTAGGTTTAAGGCTAGGGTTAGGGATAGGGTTAGGGTAAGGGAAAGGGTTAGGGTTAGAGTTAGGGTAAGGGTAAGGGTTAGGGTTAGGGTTAGGTTTAGGGTTAGGATTAGGGTTTAGGTTTGGTCTAGGGTTAGTGTTAGGGTTAGGGATATGACTAGGGTTAGGGTTAGGGTTATGTCTAGGGTTAGGGTTAGGGTTAGGGTTAGTTGTAGAGTTAGGGTTATAGTTAGTGTTAGATTTAGAATTAGATGTAAACTAACAGTGTTGATTAGATATAGACTTTAAGAATAGATTAATGGGGTTAGGGTTAGGTTTAGGGTTAGGGTTAGGGTTAGGGTTTAGGTTAGGATTAGGGAAAGGGTAAGGGTAAGGGTACGGGTAAGGGTAAGGGTTAGGGTTAGGGTTAGGGTTAGGGTTAGGGTTAGGGTTAGGATTAGGTTTAGGGTAGGGGTTAGTGTTAGGTCTAGGGTTATGATTAGGGTTAGGGTTAGGGTTTTGGTTAGGTCTAGAATTAGGGTTGGGGTTAGGGTTATATCTAGGGTTAAGTTTAGGGTTAGAGTTAGTTTTAGGGTTAGGGTTATGGTTAGGCTTAGGGTTAATGTTACTGGTAGGGTAAGGGTTAGGTCTAGGATTAGGGTTAGGATAGGGTTAGGGCTAGGGTAAGGTCTAGGGTTATTGTTAGGGTAGGGTTACGGTTACAGTTATGTATAGAGTAAATGTTAAGGTTAAGGTTAAGGTTATGTTTAAGGTTAAGGCTAAGGTTAAGTTTAAGGTTAAGGTAAAGGTTAAGGTTAAGGTTAAGGTTAAGGTTGAGCTTAAGGTTAAGTTTAAGGTTAAGGTTAAGGTTAAGGTTAAGGTTAAGGTTAAGGTTAAGGTTAAGGTTGAGCTTAAGGTTAAGTTTAAGGTTAAGGTTAAGGTTAAGGTTAAGGTTAGGGTTACGGTTAAGGTTAAGGTTAAGGTTAAGGTTAAAGTTAAGCTTAAGTTTAAGGTTAAGGCTAAGAATAGGGTTAGGGTTAGGTTAAGGTTTACGGTTCGATTTGGGTCTAGGATTAGTGTTCGGGTTAGGTTTTGGGTTAGGTCTAGGGTTAGGGTTAGGGTTTGGGTCAGGGTTAGGTTAAGGATTAGGATATGGGTTTGGGTTAGGTTTAGGGTTATTGTTAAGATTATGTCTAGGGTTAGGGTTAGGGTTAGTTGTAGAGTAAGGGTTATTGTTAGTGTTAGAACTAGATTTATGCTTACAGCTATGATTAGATATAGAATTTAAGAATAGATTAGTGTTAGGGTTAGGGTTAGGTTTAAGGCTAGGGTTAGGGATAGGGTTAGGGTAAGGGAAAGGGTTAGGGTTAGAGTTAGGGTAAGGGTAAGGGTAAGGGTTAGGGTTAGGGTTAGGTTTAGGGTTAGGATTAGGGTTTAGGTTTGGTCTAGGGTTAGTTTTAGGGTTAGGGATATGACTAGGGTTAGGGTTAGGGTTATGTCTAGGGTTAGGGTTAGGGTTAGGGTTAGTTGTAGAGTTAGGGTTATAGTTAGTGTTAGATTTAGAATTAGATGTAAACTAACAGTGTTGATTAGATATAGACTTTAAGAATAGATTAATGGGGTTAGGGTTAGGTTAGGTTAGGTTAGGTTAGGTTTGGTTAGGTTTAGGGTTAGGGTTAGGGTTAGGGTTAGGGTTAGGGTTTAGGTTAGGATTAGGGAAAGGGTAAGGGTTAGGGTTAGGGTTAGGATTCGGTTTAGGGTAGGAGTTAGTGTTAGGTCTAGGGTTATGATTAGGGTTAGGGTTAGGGTTTTGGTTAGGTCTAGAATTAGGGTTGGGGTTAAGGTTACGTCTAGGGTTAAGTTTAGGGTTAGAGTTAGTTTTAGGGTTAGGGTTATGGTTTAGCTTAGGGTTAATGTTACTGGTAGGGTAAGGGTAAGGTCTAGGATTAGGGTTAGGATAGGGTTAGGGCTAGGGTAAGGTCTAGGATTTAAGGTAGGGTTAAGGTAGGTTTACGGTTACGGTTATGTATAGAGTAAAGGTTAAGGTTAAGGTTAAGGTTATGTTTAAGGTTAAGGTTAAGGTTAAGGTTAAGGTTAAGGTTAAGGTTAAGGTAAAGTTTAAGGTTAAGGTTGGGTTTAGGGTAAGGGTTTGGGTTTGGTATAGGATTAGTGTTAGGGTTTGGGTTTGGGTTAGGTCTAGGGTTAGGGTTAGGGTTAGGGTTAGGGTTTGGATTAGGTCTAGGTTTAGGGTTAGGGTTATGTCTAGGGTTAGGTTTAGAGTTAGTTTTAGTGTTAGGTTTAGGGTTAGGCTTAGGGTTAATGTTAAGGTTAGTGTTAGGGTTATCGTAATCACTAGAGTTAGGGTTAGGATAGGGATAGGGTTAGGGCTAGGGTTAGGTCTAGGTATATGGTCAGTGTTATGTCTAGAATGAAGTTTAAGGTTAAGGTTAAGGTTAAGGTTAAGGTTAAGGTTAAAGTTAAGGTTAAGGTTAAGGTTAAGGTTAAGGTTAAGGTTAAGGTTAAGGTTAAGGTTAAGGTTAAGGTTAAGGTTAAGTTAAGGTTAAGGTTAATGTTAGGGTTACGGTTAAGGTTAAGTTTAAGGTTAAAGTTAAGCTTAAGTTTAAGGTTAAGGTTAAGAATAGGGTTAGGGTTAGGTTAAGGTTTACGGTTTGGTTAAGGTCTAGGATTAGTGTTCGGGTTAGGTTTTGGGTTAGGTCTAGGGTTAGGGTTAGGGTTAATGTTAGGGTTAGGGTTAGGGTAAGGGTTGGGTCTAAGGTCATATTTAGGGTTATAATTAGGATAAGGGTTTGTTATAGAGTAAGGGGGTAAGAGTTAGTGATAGAATTAGACTTGCACTAACAGTAATGTTTAGATATAGATTTTAAGAATAGATTAGGGATAGGGTTAGGGTTAGGGTTTGGGTTTGGGTTTGGGTTAGGGTTTAGGTTAGGATTAGGATTAGGATTAGGATTAGGATTAGGATTAGGATTAGGATTAGGATTAGGATTAGGATTAGGGTTAGGATTAGGGTTAGGGTTAGGGTTAGGGTCAGGGTTAGGGTTAGTGTTAGGGATATGTCTAGGGTTAGGGTTAGGGTTAGTTGTAGAGTTAGGGTTATTGTTAGTGTTAGAATTAGATTTATACTTACAGTTATGATTAGATATAGACTTTAAGAATAGATTAGTGTTAGGGTTAGGGTTAAGGTTAAGGTTAAGGTTAAGGTTAAGGTTAAGGTTAAGGTTAAAGTTAGGGTCAGGGTTAGGGTTAGGGTTAGGGTTGGGGTTAGTGTTTGGGTTAGTTCTAGGGTTAGGGTTAGGGTTGGTTGTACAGTAAGGGTTATTGCTTGTGTTAGAATTAGATGTAAAATAACAGTTATGATTAGATATAGACTTTAAGAATAGATTAATGGGGTAAGATTTAGGTTTAGGTTTAGGTTTAGGTTTAGGGTTAGGGTTAGGGTTAGGGTTAGGGTTAGGGTTAGGGTTAGGTTTAGGTTTAGGGTTAGTGTTAGGTCTAGGGTTATGATTAGGGTTAGGGTTAGGGTTTTGGTTATGTCTAGAATTAGGGTTTGAGTTAGGGTTATGTCTAGGGTTAAGTTTAGGGTTAGAGTTAGTGTTAGGGTTAGGGTTAGGGTTATGGTTAGGCTTAGGGTTAATGTTACTCGTAGGGTTAGGGTAAGTTCTAGGATTAGGGTTAGGATAGGTTTAGGGCTAGGGTAAGGTCTAGGGTTATGGTTAGGGTAAGAGTAAGGGTAAGGGTAAGTTTCAGGGTAAGGATAAGGGTAAGGGTAAGGGTAAAGGTAAGGGTAAGGGTAAGGGTAAGGGTAAGGGTAAGGGTAAGGGTAAGGGTAAGGGTAAGGATAAGGCTAAGGGTAAGGATTTGGGTTAGGTTTAGGTCTAGGGTTAGGGTTAGGGTTAGATGTAGAGGAAGGGTGATTATTAAATTTAAAATTAGATGTACGCTTACAGTTATGATTAGATATAGAGTTTAAGAATATATTAGGGTTAAGGTTAGGGTTAGGTTTAGTTTTAGGGTTAGTTTCAGGGTTATGGTTTTTAGGGTTAGAATTAGATGTATACTTAAAGTTATGATTAGTTATAGACTTTAAGAATAGATTAGGGTTAGGTAAGGGTAAGGGTAAGGGTAAGGGTAAGGGTAAGGGTAAGGGTAAGGGTAAGGGTAAGGGTAAGGTTAAGGGTAAGGGTAAGGGTTTGGGTTTGAGTTAGGGTAAGGGTAAAGGTTAGGGTTAGGGTTAGGTGTAGGGTAAGGGTTAGTTGTAGATGAAGGGAGATTGTTAAAGTTAGAGTTAGATAAAAGATATAGACTTTAAAAAATATATTGTGGTTAGAGATAGGGATAGGGATAGGGATAGGGTTAGGGTTAGGGTTAGGGTTAGGGTTAGGGTTAGGGTTAGGGTTAGGGTTAGGGTTAGGGTTACGGTTAGGGTTAGGTCTAGGGTTAGGGTTGGGGTTCAGGTTAGGGCTATATCTAGGGTTAGGGATAGGGATAGGGATAGGGATAGGGATAGGGATAGGGATAGGGATAGGGATAGGGATAGGGATAGGGATAGGGATAGGGCTAGGTCTAGGGTTAGGATTAGGGTTAGGGTTGGGGTTGGGGTTAAGGTTGGGGTTAGGGTTAGGGTTAGGGTTAAGAAAAGTGTTAGTTGTAGAGTAAAGTTTATTGTTAGTGTTCGAATTAGAAATAAACTTACAGTTATTAATAGATTAAGACTTTAAGAATAGATTAGGGTTAGTTTTAGGGTTTTGGTTAGGTCTAGAATTAGGGATAGTGTTAGGGTTATGTCTAGGGTTAGGTTCAGTGTTAGGGTTAGGGTTAGGGTTAGGATTATGGTTAGGCTTAGGGTTAGGGTTAAGGTTAGTGTTAGGGTTAGGGTTAGGGTAAAGTCCAGGGTTAGGGATAGGATAGGGTTAGGGTTGGGGTTAGGTGTAGGGTTAGGATTAGGGTTAGGGTTAGGTGTGGGATTAATGTTATGGTTAGGGTTTGTGTTAGGACCAGGGTTAGGGTTAGGGTTAGGGTTAGGTCTAGGGTTAGGGTTAGGATTAGGATTAGGGTTAGGTTCTGGCTTAGGATTAAGGTTAGTGTTAGTGTTAGTGTTAGGGTTGGGGTTAGGGTTAGGGTTAGGGTTAGGGTTAGGGTTAGGATTAGGATTAGGATTAGGATTAGGGTTAGGGTTAGGGTAAGGATTAGGGTTAGGCTAGGGTTAGGGTGAGGTCTAGGGTAATGTCTAGGGTTACATATATGGTTAGGGTTAGAGTTAGGGTTAGGGTTAGGGTTAGGGTTAGGGTTAGGTTTAGGGTTAGGGTTAGGGTTAGGTTTAGGGTTAGGGTTAGGGTTAGGGTTCGGGTTAGGATTAGGGTTAGGGTTAGGATTAGGGATAGTGTTAGGGTTATGTCTAGGGTTAGGTTCAGTGTTAGGGTTAGGGTCAGATTTAGGATTAGGGTTAGGATTAGGGTTAGGCTTAGGGTTAAGGTTAGTTTTAGGGTTAGGGTAAAGTCCAGGGTCAGGGTTAGGATAGGGTTAGGGTTGGGGTTAGGTCTAGGGTTAGGATTAGGGTTAGGTCTGGGATTAGTGTTATGGTTAGGGTTTGTGTTAGGTCCAGGGTTAGGTCAGGGTTAGGGTTATGGTTATGGTTAGGATTAGGGTTAGGGTTAGGGTTAGGGTTAGGGTTAGGTCTAGGGTTAGGTCTAGGGTTAGGGTTAAGGTTTGTGTTAGGGTTAGGGTTAGGGTAAAGTCCAGGGTCAGGGTTAGGATAGGGTTAGGGTTGGGGTTAGGTCTAGGGTTAGGATTAGGGTTAGGGTTATGTCTAGGGTTAGGTTCAGTGTTAGGGTTAGGGTTAGGATTAGGGTTAGGATTAGGGTTAGGCTTAGGGTTAGGGTTAAGGTTAGTGTTCGGGATAGGGTTAGGGTAAAGTCCAGGGTTAGGGATAGGATAGGATAGGATAGGGTTAGGGTTGGGGTTAGGTCTAGGGTTAGGATTAGGGTTAGGGATAGGTCTGGGATTAATGTTATGGTTAGGGTTTTTGTTAGGTCCAGGGTTAGGGTTATGGTTATGGTTAGGATTAGGGTTAGGGTTAGGTCTAGGTGAAGGGATAGGGTTAGGAATAGGAATAGGAATAGGATTAGGATTAGGGTTAGGGTTAGGGTTAGGTTTAGGCTTAGGGTTAAGGTTAGTGTTAGTGTTAGTGTTAGTGTTAGGGTTAGGGTTAGGATTATGATTAGGGTTAGGGTAAAGATTATGGTTAGGCTAGGGTTAGGGTTAGGTCTAGGGTTATGTCTAGGGTTACATATATGGTTAGGGTTACGTTTAGGGTTAGGGTTAGGGTTAGGATTAGGATTAGGATTAGGATTAGGGTTAGGGTAAGGGTAAGGGTAAGGGTAAGGATTAGGATTAGGATTAGGATTAGGATTAGGGTTAGGGTTAGGGTTAGAGTTAGAGTTAGGGTTATGGTTATGGTTATGGTTATGGTTATGGTTATGGTTATGGTTATGGTTATGGTTATGGTTATGGTTATGGTTATGGTTAAGGTTAGTGTTAGGGTTAGGGTAAGGTCTAGGGTTAGGGTAACGATAGGGTTAGGGTTAGGTCTAGGATTATTGTTAGGGTTAGGGATTGGGTAAGGTCTAGGGTTAGGGTTAGGGTTAAGGTCAATGTTAGGGTTAGTGTAAGGGTCAGTGTAAGGGTTAGTTTTATTGTAAGTTATAGGGTTAGGGTAAGGGTTACTTGTAGAATAAGGGTTATTGTTAGTGTTAGAATAAGTACACTTACACTTATAATTAAATATAGACTTTAAAAATAGATTAGGGTTAGGGTTATGGTTAGGGTTTTGGTAAATTCTAGTTTTAGAGTTAGGGTTAGGGTAATTTCTAGGGTTAGGGTTAGTTTGAGGGTTAGTGTAAAGGTTAGGGAAAGTACTAAGTTTAGAGTTAGGTTTAGTTGTAGATTAACGGTTACTGTTAGTGTTACAATTAGGGAAAGTGTTAGGATTATGTCTGGGGTTAGGGTAAGGGTTAGGGTTAGGGTTAGGGTTAGGGTTAGGGTTAGGGTTAGGGTTAGGGTTAAGGTTAAGGTTAGTGTTAGGGTAAGGTCCAGGGTTAGTGTTAGGGTTAGGTCTAGGGTTAGGGTTAGGGTTAGAGTTAGAGCTAGGGTTTGGGTTAGGATAAGGATTAGGGTTAGGGTTATGGTTAGGGTTAGGGTTAGGCTTATGGTTAAGGTTAGTGTTAGGGTTAGGGTTAGTGTTAGGATAAGGTCCAGAGTTAGGGTTAGGGTTAGATATAGGGTTAGGGTTAGGGTTAGGGTTAGAGTTAGGGTTTGGGGCAGGGTTAGGGTTAGGGTTAGGGTTCGGATTAGGGTTATGATTTGGTCTAGGGTTAGTGTTAAGGTTAGGGTTAGGGTTAGAGTTGGGGTTAAGGTTAGGGTTAGTTTGGGTTAGGTTTAGGGTTAGGGTTAGGGTTAGGGTTAGGTTAGGTTAGGGTTAGGGTTAGGTTTACTGTTAGGGTTACATATATGGTTAGGGTTAGGTTTGTGATTAGGGTTAGGGTTAGTGTTATGTCTAGGTTTAGGGTTAGGGGTAGGGGTAGGGGTAGGGGTAGGGTTAGGGTTAGGGTTAGAATTAGGGTTAGGGTCAGGGTTAGGCTTAGGGATAAGATTAGAGTAAGTGTTAGATTTAGGGAAAGTGTTAGTGTAAGTGTTAGTTCTAGGGTTAGGGTTAGGGTTATTTGTAGAGTAAGGGTTATTGTTAGTGTTACAATAAAAAGTACACTTACAGTTATGATTAGATATAGACTTTAAGAATAGATTAGGGTTAGGGTTATGGTTAGGGTCTTGGTTAGGTCTAGGTTTAGATTTCGGGTTAAGGTTATATCTAGAGTTAGGGTTAGGATTTGGTTACTGTTAGGGTTAGGGTTAGGATAGGGTTAGGGTTAGGTCTAGGATTAGTGTTAGGGTTAGGGTTAGGTCTAGGGTTAGGGTTAGGGTTAAGGTCAGGGTTAGGGTTAGTGTAAGGGTCAGTGTAAGGGTTCGTTTTAGTGTAAGTTATAGGGTTAGGGTAAGGGTTACTTGTAGAGTAAGGGTTATTGTTAGTGTTAGAATAAGAAGTACGCTTACAGTTATAATTAAATATAGACTTTAAAAATAGATTAGGGTTAGGCTTAGGGTTAAGGTTAGTTTTAGGGTTAGGGTAAAGTCCAGGGTCAGGGTTAGGATAGGGTTAGGGTTGGGGTTAGGTCTAGGGTTAGGATTAGGGTTAGGTCTGGGATTAGTGTTATGGTTAGGGTTTGTGTTAGGTCCAGGGTTAGGTCAGGGTTAGGGTTATGGTTATGGTTATGGTTAGGATTAGGGTTAGGGTTAGGGTTAGGGTTAGGGTTAGGTCTAGGGTTAGGTCTAGGGTTAGGGTTAAGGTTTGTGTTAGGGTTAGGGTTAGGGTAAAGTCCAGGGTCAGGGTTAGGATAGGGTTAGGGTTGGGGTTAGGTCTAGGGTTAGGATTAGGGTTAGGGTTATGTCTAGGGTTAGGTTCAGTGTTAGGGTTAGGGTTAGGATTAGGGTTAGGATTAGGGTTAGGCTTAGGGTTAAGGTTAGTGTTCGGGTTAGGGTTAGGGTAAAGTCCAGGGTTAGGGATAGGATAGGATAGGATAGGATAGGGTTAGGGTTGGGGTTAGGTCTAGGGTTAGGATTAGGGTTAGGGATAGGTCTGGGATTAATGTTATGGTTAGGGTTTTTGTTAGGTCCAGGGTTAGGGTTATGGTTATGGTTAGGATTAGGGTTAGGGTTAGGTCTAGGTGTAGGGATAGGGTTAGGAATAGGATTAGGAATAGGATTAGGATTAGGGTTAGGGTTAGGGTTAGGTTTAGGTTTAGGCTTAGGGTTAAGGTTAGTGTTAGTGTTAGTTTTAGGGTTAGGGTTAGGGTTAGGGTTAGGATTATGATTAGGGTTAGGGTAAAGATTATGGTTAGGCTAGGGTTAGGGTTAGGTCTAGGGTTATGTCTAGGGTTACATATATGGTTAGGGTTACGTTTAGGGTTAGGGTTAGGGTTAGGATTAGGATTAGGATTAGGATTAGGATTAGGGTTAGGGTTAGGGTAAGGGTAAGGGTAAGGATTAGGATTAGGATTAGGATTAGGGTTAGGGTTAGGGTTAGAGTTAGAGTTAGGGTTATGGTTATGGTTATGGTTATGGTTATGGTTAAGGTTAGTGTTAGGGTTAGGGTAAGGTCTAGGGTTAGGGTAACGATAGGGTTAGGGTTAGGTCTAGGATTATTGTTAGGGTTAGGGATTGGGTAAGGTCTAGGGTTAGGGTTAGGGTTAAGGTCAATGTTAGGGTTAGTGTAAGGGTCAGTGTAAGGGTTAGTTTTATTGTAAGTTATAGGGTTAGGGTAAGGGTTACTTGTAGAATAAGGGTTATTGTTAGTGTTAGAATAAGTACACTTACACTTATAATTAAATATAGACTTTAAAAATAGATTAGGGTTAGGGTTATGGTTAGGGTTTTGGTAAATTCTAGTTTTAGAGTTAGGGTTAGGGTAATTTCTAGGGTTAGGGTTAGTTTGAGGGTTAGTGTAAAGGTTAGGGAAAGTACTAAGTTTAGAGTTAGGTTTACTTGTAGATTAACGGTTACTGTTAGTGTTACAATTAGGGAAAGTGTTAGGATTATGTCTGGGGTTAGGGTAAGGGTTAGGGTTAGGGTTAGGGTTAGGGTTAGGGTTAAGGTTAAGGTTAGTGTTAGTGTTAGGGTAAGGTCCAGGGTTAGTGTTAGGGTTAGGTCTAGGGTTAGGGTTAGGGTTAGAGTTAGAGCTAGGGTTTGGGTTAGGATAAGGATTAGGGTTAGGGTTAGGGTTAGGGTTAGGGTTAGGCTTATGGTTAAGGTTAGTGTTAGGGTTAGGGTTAGTGTTAGGATAAGGTCCAGAGTTAGGGTTAGGGTTAGATATAGGGTTAGGGTTAGGGTTAGAGTTAGGGTTTGGGGCAGGGTTAGGGTTAGGGTTAGGGTTCGGATTAGGGTTATGATTTGGTCTAGGGTTAGTGTTAAGGTTAGGGTTAGGGTTAGAGTTGGGGTTAAGGTTAGGGTTAGTTTGGGTTAGGTTTAGGGTTAGGTTTAGGGTTAGGTTAGGTTAGGGTTAGGGTTAGGTTTACTGTTAGGGTTACATATATGGTTAGGGTTAGGTTTGTGATTAGGGTTAGGGTTAGTGTTATGTCTAGGTTTAGGGTTAGGGGTAGGGGTAGGGGTAGGGGTAGGGTTAGGGTTAGAATTAGGGTTAGGGTCAGGGTTAGGCTTAGGGATAAGATTAGAGTAAGTGTTAGATTTAGGGAAAGTGTTAGTGTAAGTGTTAGTTCTAGGGTTAGGGTTAGGGTTATTTGTAGAGTAAGGGTTATTGTTAGTGTTACAATAAAAAGTACACTTACAGTTATGATTAGATATAGACTTTAAGAATAGATTAGGGTTAGGGTTATGGTTAGGGTCTTGGTTAGGTCTAGGTTTAGATTTAGGGTTAAGGTTATATCTAGAGTTAGGGTTAGGATTTGGTTACTGTTAGGGTTAGGGTTAGGATAAGGTTAGGGTTAGGTCTAGGATTAGTGTTAGGGTTAGGGTTAGGTCTAGGGTTAGGGTTAGGGTTAAGGTCAGGGTTAGGGTTAGTGTAAGGGTCAGTGTAAGGGTTCGTTTTAGTGTAAGTTATAGGGTTAGGGTAAGGGTTACTTGTAGAGTAAGGGTTATTGTTAGTGTTAGAATAAGAAGTACGCTTACAGTTATAATTAAATATAGACTTTAAAAATAGATTAGGGTTAGTGTTATGGTTAGGGTTTTGGTTAGGTCTAGTTTTAGAGTTAGGGTTAGGGTAATGTCAAGGGATAGTGATTGGATTAGGGTTATGGTTGGGTTAGGGTTAGGGTTAGGGTTAGGGGTAGAGTTAGGGTTAGGGTTTAGGTCAGGCTCAGGGTTAGGCTTAGGGTCAGAGTTAAGGTTAGAGTTTGGTTAGGGTTAGATATAGACTTAAAAAACATATTAGTGTAAGGGTTAGGGTTAGGGTTAGGGTTAGGGTTAGGGTTAGGGCTAGGGTTAGGGTTAGGGTTAGGGTAGGGGTAGGGGTAGGGTTTGGGTTAAGGTTAGTGTTAGGGTTAGGGCTAGTGTTAGTGTTAGGGTAAGGTCCAGGGTTAGGGTTAGGGTTAGGGTTAGGGTTAAGGTTAAGGTTAAGGTTAGGGTTAGGGTTAGGTCTAGGGTTAGGGTTAGAGTTAGGGTTTAGGTTTGGTTTAGGATAAGGATTAGGGTTAGGGTTAGGGTTAGGGTTAGGGTTAGGGTCAAGGTTAGTGTTAGGGTTAGGGTAAGGTCTAGGATTAGGGTTAGGTCTAGGGTTAGGATTTGGGATAGGGATAGGGATAGGGTTAGTGTTAGGGTTAGGGTTGGGGTTGGGGTTAGGCTTAGGGTTAGGGTTAGGGTTAGGGTTAGGGTTAGGGTTAAGGTTACTCTTAGGTCTAGTGTTAGGATTTGGGATAGGGTTAGGATTAGGGTTAGGGTTAGGCTCAGGCTTAGAGTTAAGGTTAGTGTTAGGGTTAGGGTTAGTGTTAGGGTAAGGTCCAGGGTTAGGGTTAGGGTTAGGTCTAGGGTTAGGGTTAGGGTTAGAGTTAGAGCTAGGGTTTAGGTTAGGATAAGGATTAGGGTTAGGGTTAGGGTTGGGGTTAGGGTTAGGCTTATGGTTAAGGTTAGTGTTAGGGTTAGGAATAGTGTTAGGATAAGGTACAGAGTTAGGGTTAGGGTTAGATATAGGGTTAGGGTTAGGGTTAGGGTTAGGGTTAGGGTTAGAGTTAGGGTTTGGGGCAGGGTTAGGGTTAGGGTTAGGGTTCAGATTAGGGTTATGGTTTGGTCTAGGGTTAGTGTTAAGGTTAGGGTTTGGGTTAGAGTTGGGGTTAAGGTTAGGGTTAGTTTGGGTTAGGTTCAGGGTTAGGGTTAGGGTTAGGTTAGGTTAGGGTTAGGGTTAGGTTTACTGTTAGGGTTACATATATGGTTAGGGTAAGGTTTGTGATTAGGGTTAGGGTTAGTGTTATGTCTAGGTTTAGGGTTAGGGGTAGGGGTAGGGGTAGGGTTAGGGTTAGGGTTAGAATTAGGGTTAGGGTCAGGGTTAGGCTTAGGGATAAGATTAGAGTAAGTGTTAGATTTAGGGAAAGTGTTAGGGTTAGGGTTACTTGTAGAGTAAGGGTTATTGTTAGTGTTACAATAAAAAGTACACTTACAGTTATGATTAGATATAGACTTTAAGAATAGATTAGGGTTAGGGTTATGGTTAGGGTTTTGGTTAGGTCTAGGTTTAGATTTAGGGTTAAGGTTATATCTAGAGTTAGGGTTAGGATTTGGTTACTGTTAGGGTTAGGGTTAGGATAGGGTTAGGGTTAGGTCTAGGATTAGTGTTAGGGTTAGGATAGGGTTAGGGTTAGGGTTAGGGTTAGGGTTAGGGCTAGGATTATGGTTAGGGTAAAGGTTATGTCTAGAATGAATGTTAAGGTTAAGGTTAAGGTTAAGGTTAAGGTTAAGGTTAAGGTTAAGGTTGGGTTTAGGGTTAGTGTTAGGGTTAGCGTAATGTCTAGAGTTAGGGTTAGGATAGGGATAGGGATAGGGTTAGGGTTAGGGTTAGGGTTAGGGTTAGGGTTAGGGTTTGGGTTAGGGTTAGGTCTAGGGTTATGGTTAGGGTAAAGGTTGTGTCTAGAATGAAGGTTAAGGTTAAGGTTAAGGTTAAGGTTAAGGTTAAGGTTAAGGTTAAGGTTAAGGTTAAGGTTAGGGTTAGGGTTACGGTTAAGGTTAAAGTTAAGCTTAAGTTTAAGGTTAAGAATAGGGTTAGGCTTAGGGTTAAGGTTAGGCTCAGGTTTAGGCTTTGGGTAGGGTTAAGATTAAGGTTAAGTTTAGGGTTAGGGTTAGTTCTAGTGTTAGGATTAGGGTTAGGGTTATGTCGAGTGTTAGGGTTAGGATTAGGGTTATGGTTGGGTTAGGGTTAAGGTTAGAGTTAGGGTTAAGGTTTAGGTTAGTCTCAGGGTTAGGGTTTGGGTAGGGTTAAGGTTAAGGTTGAGGTTAAGGTTAGGGTTAGGGTTTGGGTAGGGTAAAGGTTAAGGTTAATGTTAAGGTTAAGTTTAGGGTTCGGGTTAGATTTAGCGTTATGGTTAGGGTAAGGGTTAGTGTTAGGGTTTGGGTTAGGTTTAGGGTTAGGGTTAGGGTTAGGGTTAGGGTTAGGGTTAGGGTTAGGGTTAGGGTTAGGGCTAGTGTTAGGGTTAGGGTTAGGGTAAGGGTAAGGGTTAGGATTAGGGTTAGGATTAGGGTTTAAGTTTGGTTTAGGGTTAGTGTTAGGGTCAGGGTTAGGGATATGTCTAGGGTTAGGGATAGGGTTAGGGTTTTGTCTAGGTTAGGGTTACGGTTTAGTTTTAGTTGTATAGATAGGGTTATTGTTAGTGTTAGAATTAGATTTATAATTACAGTTATGATTAGATATAGACTTTAAGAATACATTAGTGTTAGGGTTAGGGTTAAGTTTAAGGTTAGGGTTAGGGTTAGGGTTAGGGTTAGGGCTAGGGCTAGGGTTAGGGTTAGGGTTAGGATTAGGGTTAGGATTAGGGTTTAGGTTTGGTCTAGGGTTAGTGTTAGGGTTAGGGTTAGGGTCATGTCTAGGGTTAGGGATAGGGTTAGGGTTTTTTCTAGGTATAGATAGGGTTATTGTTAGTGTTAGAATTAGATTTATACTTACAGTTGTTATTAGATATAGACTTTAAGAATACATTAGTGTTAGGATTAGGGTTAAGGATAGGGATAGGGTTAGGGTTAGTGGTATTTCTAGGGTTAGGTCATGGTTAGGGTAGGGTTACGGTTACGGTTATGTATAGCGTAAAGGTTAAGGTTAAGGTTAAGGTTAAGGTTAAGGTTAAGGTTAAGGTTAAGGTTATGTTTAAGGTTAAGGTTAAGGTTAAGGTTAAGGTTAAGGTTAAGGTTAAGGTTCAGGTTAAGGTTGAGGTTAAGTTTAAGGTAAGGTTAAGGTTAAGGTTAAGTTTAAGGTTAAGGTTAAGGTTAAGGTTAAGGTTAAGGTTAAGGTTAGGTTAAGGTTAAGGTTAAGGTTCAGGTTAAGGTTAAAGTTAAGATTAAGGTAAAGTTTAAGGTTAAGGTTAAGGTTAAGGTTAAGGTTAAGGTTAAGGTTAAGGTTAAGGTTAAGGTTAAGGTTAAGCTTAGGGTTCGGGTTCGGGTTAGGTTTAGTGTTAGGGTTAGGGTTAGGTTTAAGGCTAGGGTTAGGGTTAGGGTTAGGGTTAGGGTTATGGTTCATATTCGGGTTCGGGTTGGGCTTATTGTTAGGGGTAGGGTTAGGCTAAGGATTAGGGTTAGGGTTATGTCGAGGGTTAGGGTTAGGATTAGGGTTATGGTTGGGTTAGTGTTAAGGTTAAGGTTAAGGTTAGGGTTAGGGTTAGAGTAAGTGTTACGGTTAGTTCTAGTGTTAGGGTTAGGGTTGGTTGTAGAGTAAGGGTTATTGCTTGTGTTAGAATTAAAAGTAAACTAACAGTTATGATTAGATATAGACTTTGAGAATAGATTAGTTTGGTTAGGGTTAGGGTTAGGGTTAGGTTTAGGTTTAGGTTTGGTCTAGGGTTAGTGTTAGGGTTAGGGTTAGGTCTTGGGTTAGGGTTAGGGTTATCGTTAGGATTTGAATTTGGTCTAGGTTTAAGGTTATATCTAGTGTTAGGTTTAGGGTAAGGCTTAGGGTTAATGTTAAGGTTAGTGTTAGGGTTAGCGTAATGTCTAGAGTTAGGTTTACCTTAGGGATAGGGTTAGGGTTAGGGCTAGGGTTAGGTCTAGGGTTATGGTTAGGGTTAAGGTTATGTCTAGAATGAAGGTTAATGTTAAGGTTAAGGTTAAGGTTAAGGTTAAGGTTAAGGTTAAGGTTAAGGTTAAGTTTAAGGCTAAGGTTAGGGTTACGGTTAAGGTTAAGGTTAAGGTTAAGGTTAAGGTTAAAGTTAAGCTTAAGTTTAAGGTTAAGGCTAAGAATAGGGTTAGGGTTAGGTTAAGGTTTACGGATCGATTTACGTCTAGGATTAGTGTTCGGGTTAGGTTTTGGGTTAGGTCTAGGGTTAGGGTTAGGGTTAGGGTTAGGGATTGGGTTAGGGTTAGGTTAAGGATTAAGATATGGATTTGGGTTAGGTTTAGGGTTATTGTTAAGATTATGTCTAGGGTTAGGGTTAGGGTTAGTTGTAGAGTAAGGGTTATTGTTAGTGTTAGAATTAAATTTATGCTTACAGCTATGATTAGATATAGAATTTATGAATAGATTAGTGTTACGGTTAGGGTTAGGTTTAAGGCTAGGGTTAGGGTTAGGGATAGGGATAGGGTTAGGATTAGGGTAAGGGATAGGGATAGGGATAGGGATAGGGATAGGGTTAGGGTTAGGGTTAGGGTTAGGGTTAGGGTTAGGGTTAGAGTTAGGGTAAGGGTTAGGGTTAGGTTTAGGGTTAGGATTAGGGTTTAGGTTTGGTCTAGGGTTAGGGTTAGGGTTAGGGTTAGGGTTTGGGTTTGGGTTTGGGTTAGGGTTTAGGTTAGGATTAGGATTAGGATTAGGATTAGGATTAGGGTTAGGATTAGGATTAGGGTTAGGGTTAGGGTCAGGGTTAGGGTCAGGGTTAGGGATATGTCTAGGGTTAGGGTTAGGGTTAGGGTTAGTTGTAGAGTTAGGGTTATTGTTAGTGTTAGAATTAGATTTATACTTACAGTTATGATTAGATATAGACTTTAAGAATAGATTAGTGTTAGGGTTAGGGTTAGGGTTAAGGTTAAGGTTAAGGTTAAGGTTAAGGTTAAGATTAAGGTTAAGGTTAAGGTTAAGGTTAAGGTTAAGGTTAAGGTTAAGGTTAAGGTTAAGGTTAGGGTCAGGGTAAGGGTTAGGGTTAGGGTTGGGGTTAGTGTTTGGGTTAGTTCTAGGGTTAGGGTTAGGGTTGGTTGTACAGTAAGGGTTATTGCTTGTGTTAGAATTAGATGTAAAATAACAGTTATGATTAGATATAGACTTTAAGAATAGATTAATGGGGTAAGATTTAGGTTTAGGTTTAGGTTTAGGTTTAGGGTTAGTTCTAGGGTTAGGGTTAGGGTTAGGGTTAGGGTTAGGGTTAGGGTTAGGGTTAGGATTAGGTTTAGGTTTAGGGTTAGTGTTAGGTCTAGGGTTATGATTAGGGTTAGGGTTAGGGTTTTGGTTATGTCTAGAATTAGGGTTTGGGTTAGGGTTATGTCTAGGGTTAAGTTTAGGGTTAGAGTTAGTGTTAGGGTTAGGGTTATGGTTAGGCTTAGGCTTAATGTTACTCGTAGGGTTAGGGTAAGTTCTAGGATTAGGGTTAGGATAGGTTTAGGGCTAGGGTAAGGTCTAGGGTTATGGTTAGGGTAAGAGTATGGGTAAGGGTAAGTTTCAGGGTAAGGATAAGGGTAAGGGTAAAGGTGAGGATAAGGGTAAGGGTAAGGGTAAGGGTAAGGGTAAGGGTAAGGGTAAGGGTAAGGGTAAGGATAAGGCTAAGGGTAAGGATTTGGGTTAGGTTTAGGTCTAGGGTTAGGGTTAGGGTTAGATGTAGAGGAAGGGTGATTATTAAATTTAAAATTAGATGTACGCTTACAGTTATGATTAGATATAGACTTTAAGAATATATTAGGGTTAAGGTTAGGGTTAGGTTTAGTTTTAGGGTTAGTTTCAGGGTTATGGTTTTTAGGGTTAGAATTAGATGTATACTTAAAGTTATGATTAGTTATAGAATTTAAGAATAGATTAGGGTTAGGGTAAGGGTAAGGGTAAGGGTAAGGGTAAGGGTAAGGGTAAGGGTAAGGGTAAGGGTAAGGGTAAGTTTGAGGGTTTGAGTTAGGGTAAGGGTAAGGGTTAGGGTTAGGTGTAGGGTATGGGTTAGTTGTAGAGGAAGGGAGATTGTTAAAGTTAGAGTTAGATACAAGATATAGACTTTAAAAATATATTGTGGTTAGAGATAGGGATAGGGATAGGGATAGGGAAAGGGATAGGGATAGGGATAGGGATAGGAATAGGGCTAGGGTTACGGTTACGGTTAGGCTTAGGGTTAGGGTTGGGGTTCAGGTTAGGGCTATATCTAGGGTTAGGGTTAAGGTTAAGGTTAGGGATAGGGATAGGGATAGGGATAGGGATAGGGTTAGGTCTAGGGTTAGGATTAGGGTTAGGGTTGGGGTTAGGGTTGGGGTTTGGGTTAAGAATAGTGTTAGTTTTAGAGTAAGTGTTATTGTTAGTGTTCGAATTAGAAATAAACTTACAGTTATTAATAGATAAAGACTTTAAGAATAGATTAGGGTTAGGTTTAGGGTTTTGGTTAGGTCTAGAATTAGGGATAGTGCTGGGGTTATGTCTAGGGTTAGGTTCAGTGTTAGGGTTAGGCTTAGGATTAGGATTAGGGTTAGGATTAGGGTTAGGCTTCGGGTTAGGGTCAAGGTTAGTGTTAGGGTGAGGGTTAGGGTAAAGTCCAGGGTTAGGGTAAGGATAGGGTTAGGGTTAGGGTTAGGTCTAGGGTTAAGATTAGGGTTAGGTCTGGGATTAGTGTTATGGTTAGGGTTTGTGTTAGGTCCAGGGTTAGGCTTAGGGTTAGGATTAGGGTTAGGGTTAGGGTTAGGCTTAGGGTTAAGGTTAGTCTTAGTGTTAGTGTTAGTGTTAGTGTTAGGGTTATGGTTAGGATTAGGATTAGGATTAGAATTATGATTAGGATTAGGATTAGGGTTAGGGTTAGGGTTAGGGTAAGGGTAAGGATTAGGATTAGGGTTAGGGTAGGGTTAGGTCTAGGGTTATGTCTACGGTTACATATATGGTTAGGTTTAGGTTTAGGGTTAGGTCTAGGATTAGTGTTAGGGTTAGGGATTGGGTAAGGTCTAGGGTTAGGGTTAGGGTTAAGGTCAATGTTAGGGTTAGTGTAAGGGTCAGTGTAAGGGTTAGTTTTATCGTAAGTTATAGGGTTATTGTAAGGGTTACTTGTAGAATAGGGATTATTGTTAGTGTTAGAATAAGAAGTACGCTTACAGTTATAATTAAATATAGACTTTAAAAATAGATTAGGGTTAGGGTTATGGTTAGGGTTTTGGTAAGTTCTAGTTTTAGAGTTAGGGTTAGGGTAATGTCAAGGGATAGGGTTAGGATTAGGGTTATGGTTGGGTTAGGGTTAGGGTTAGGTTTAGGGGTAGAGTTAGGGTTAGGGTTTAGGTCAGGCTCAGGGTTAGGTTTAGGGTTAGGGTTAAGGTTAGTGTTAGGGTTAGGTGTAGAATTAGGGTTAGGGTTGGATATAGACTTAAAGAACATATTAGTATAAGGGTTAGGGCTAGGGTTAGGGCTAGGGTTAGGGTAAGGGTTAGGGTTAGGGTTAGGGTTAGGATTAGGTTTAGGTTTAGGGTTAGTTTTAGTGTTAGTGTTAGATCTAGGATTAGTGTTAGGGTTAGGGTTAGGGTTTGGGGCAGGGTCACGGTTAGGGTTAGGTTTAGGGTTTGGAATAGGGTTATGGTTTTGTCTAGGGTTAGAGTTAGGGTTAGGGTTAGAGTTGGGGTTATTGTTAGGCTTAGGTTGGGTTAGGTTTAGGGTTGGACTTAGGGTTAAGTTTAGGATTAGGGTTAGGGTTAGGGTTAGGGTTAGCGTTAGGGTTATGTCTAGGGTTAGGGTTAGGGTTAGTTTGAGGGTTAGGGTTAGTGTAAAGGTTAGGGAAAGTACTAAGTTTAGGGTTAGGTTTAGTTGTAGACTAACGGTTACTGTTAGTGTTACAATTAGGGAAAGTGTTAGGATTATGTCTGGGGTTAGGGTTAGGGTTAGGATTAGGGTTAGGGTTAGGGTTAGGGTTATGTTTAGGGTTAGGGTTAGGGTTAGGGTTAAGGTTAGTGTTAGGGTTAGGGTAAGGTCTAGGGTTAGGGTTAGGGTTAGGGTTAGGGATAGGGTTAGGACTAGGCTTAGGATTTAAGATAGGGTTAGGGTTAGGGTTAGGGATAGTGTTAAGTCTAGGGTTAGGATTTGGGATAGGGTTAGGGTTAGGGTTAGGCTTAGGGTTAGTTCTAGGGTTAGGGTTTGGGTTTGGGTTTAGGTTAGGATTAGGGTTAGGGTTAGGGTTATGTCTAGGGTTAGGGTTAGGGTTAGTTGTAGAGTTAGGGTTATTGTTAGTATTAGAATCAGATTTATACTTACAGTTATGATTAGATATAGACTTTAAGAATAGATTAGTGTTAGGGTTAGGGCGAGGGTTAGGGTTAGGTTTAAGGCTAGGGTTAGGGTTAGGGTTATGGTTCATGTTCGGGTTCAGGTTGGGGTTAGTGTTAGGGTTAGGCTAAGGATTAGGGTTAGGGTTATGTCGAGGGTTAGGTTTAGGATTAGGGTTGGGGTTAAGGTTAGAGTTAGGGTTAGGGTTAAGGTTAGGCTCAGGGTTAGGGTTTGGGTAGGGTTAAGATTAAGGTTAGGGTTAGGGTTAGGGTTAGTGTTAGGGTTAGGGTTAGGGTTAGGGTTAGTGTTAGGGTTAGTTCTAGTGTTAGGCTTAGGGTTGGTTTTAGAGTAAGGGTTATTGCTTGTGTTAGAATTAAAAGTAAACTAACAGTTATGATTCGATATAGATTTTGAGAATAGATTAGTTTGGTTAGTGTTGGGGATATGTCTAGGGTAAGGTTAGGGATAGGGTTATGTCTAGGTTAGGGTTAGGGTTAGTTGTATAGATAGGGTTATTGTTAGTGTTAGAATTAGATTTATACTTACAGTTATGATTAGATATAGACTTTAAGAATAGATTAGTGTTAGGGTTAGGGTTAAGGTTAAGGTTAAGGTTAAGGTTAAGGTTAAGATTAAGGTTAAGGTTAAGGTTAAGGTTAAGGTTAGGGTCAGGGTTTGGGTTAGGGTAAGTGTTAGGGTTAGGGTTAGGGTTAGTGTTAGGGTTAGGGTTAGTTCCAGGGTTAGGGTTAGGGTTGGTCTTACAGTAAGGGTTATTGCTTGTGTTAGAATTAGATTTAAAATAACAGTTATGATTAGATATAGACTTTAAGAATAGATTAATGGGGTTAGGTTTAGGGTTAGGGTTAGGGTTTAGTTTAGGATTAGGGAAAGGGTTAGCGTTAGGGTTAGGATTAGGTTTAGGGTAAGGGTTAGTGTTAGGTCTAGGGTTATGATTAGGGTTAGGGTTAGGGTTAGGGTTTTGGTTATGTCTAGAATAAGGGTTGGGGTTAGGGTTATGTCAAGGGTTAATGTTAGGGTTAGGTTTAGTTTTAGGGTTAGTTTCAGGGTTATGGTTTTTAGGGTTAGAATTAGATGTATACTTAAAGTTATGATTAGTTATAGACTTTAAGAATAGATTAGGGTTAGGGTTAGGGTTAGGGATAGGGTTAGGACTAGGCTTAGGATTTAAGATAGGGTTAGGGTTAGGGTTAGGGATAGTGTTAAGTCTAGGGTTAGGATTTGGGATAGGGTTAGGGTTAGGGTTAGGCTTAGGGTTAGTTCTAGGGTTAGGGTTTGGGTTTGGGTTTAGGTTAGGATTAGGGTTAGGGTTAGGGTTATGTCTAGGGTTAGGGTTAGGGTTAGTTGTAGAGTTAGGGTTATTGTTAGTATTAGAATCAGATTTATACTTACAGTTATGATTAGATATAGACTTTAAGAATAGATTAGTGTTAGGGTTAGGGCGAGGGTTAGGGTTAGGTTTAAGGCTAGGGTTAGGGTTAGGGTTATGGTTCATGTTCGGGTTCAGGTTGGGGTTAGTGTTAGGGTTAGGCTAAGGATTAGGGTTAGGGTTATGTCGAGGGTTAGGTTTAGGATTAGGGTTGGGGTTAAGGTTAGAGTTAGGGTTAGGGTTAAGGTTAGGCTCAGGGTTAGGGTTTGGGTAGGGTTAAGATTAAGGTTAGGGTTAGGGTTAGGGTTAGTGTTAGGGTTAGGGTTAGGGTTAGGGTTAGTGTTAGGGTTAGTTCTAGTGTTAGGCTTAGGGTTGGTTTTAGAGTAAGGGTTATTGCTTGTGTTAGAATTAAAAGTAAACTAACAGTTATGATTCGATATAGATTTTGAGAATAGATTAGTTTGGTTAGTGTTGGGGATATGTCTAGGGTAAGGTTAGGGATAGGGTTATGTCTAGGTTAGGGTTAGGGTTAGTTGTATAGATAGGGTTATTGTTAGTGTTAGAATTAGATTTATACTTACAGTTATGATTAGATATAGACTTTAAGAATAGATTAGTGTTAGGGTTAGGGTTAAGGTTAAGGTTAAGGTTAAGGTTAAGATTAAGGTTAAGGTTAAGGTTAAGGTTAAGGTTAGGGTCAGGGTTTGGGTTAGGGTAAGTGTTAGGGTTAGGGTTAGGGTTAGTGTTAGGGTTAGGGTTAGTTCCAGGGTTAGGGTTAGGGTTGGTCTTACATTAAGGGTTATTGCTTGTGTTAGAATTAGATTTAAAATAACAGTTATGATTAGATATAGACTTTAAGAATAGATTAATGGGGTTAGGTTTAGGGTTAGGGTTAGGGTTTAGTTTAGGATTAGGGAAAGGGTTAGCGTTAGGGTTAGGATTAGTTTTAGGGTAAGGGTTAGTGTTAGGTCTAGGGTTATGATTAGGGTTAGGGTTAGGGTTTTGGTTATGTCTAGAATAAGGGTTGGGGTTAGGGTTATGTCAAGGGTTAATGTTAGGGTTAGGTTTAGTTTTAGGGTTAGTTTCAGGGTTATGGTTTTTAGGGTTAGAATTAGATGTATACTTAAAGTTATGATTAGTTATAGACTTTAAGAATAGATTAGGGTTAGGGTAAGGGTAAGGGTAAGGGTAAGGGTAAGGTTAAGGGATAGGGATAGGGTTAGGGTTAGGGTTAGGGTTAGGGTTAGGGTTAGGGTTAGGGTTAGGGTTACGGTTAGGGTTAGGGTTAGGTCTAGGGTTAGGGTTGGGGTTCAGGTTAGGGCTATATCTAGGGTTAGGGTTAGGGATAGGGATAGGGATAGGGATAGGGATAGGGATAGGGATAGGGATAGGGATAGGGATAGGGATAGGGCTAGGTCTAGGGTTAGGATTAGGGTTAGGGTTGGGGTTGGGGTTAAGGTTGGGGTTAGGGATAGGGTTAAGAAAAGTGTTAGTTGTAGAGTAAAGTTTATTGTTAGTGTTCGAATTAGAAATAAACTTACAGTTATTAATAGATTAAGACTTTAAGAATAGATTAGGGTTAGTTTTAGGGTTTTGGTTAGGTCTAGAATTAGGGATAGTGTTAGGGTTATGTCTAGGGTTAGGTTCAGTGTTAGGGTTAGGGTTAGGGTTAGGATTATGGTTAGGCTTAGGGTTAGGGTTAAGGTTAGTGTTAGGGTTAAGGTAAAGTCCAGGGTTAGGGATAGGATAGGGTTAGGGTTGGGGTTAGGTGTAGGGTTAGGATTAGGGTTAGGGTTAGGTGTGGGATTAATGTTATGGTTAGGGTTTGTGTAAGGACCAGGGTTAGGGTTAGGGTTAGGGTTAGGGTTAGGTCTAGGGTTAGGGTTAGGATTAGGATTAGGGTTAGGTTCTGGCTTAGGGTTAAGGTTAGTGTTAGTGTTAGGGTTAGGGTTGGGGTTAGGGTTAGGATTAGGATTAGGGTTAGGGTAAGGATCAGGGTTAGACTAGGGTTAGGGTGAGGTCTAGGGTTATGTCTAGGGTTACATATATGGTTAGGGTTAGGGTTAGGGTTAGGGTTAGGGTTAGGGTTAGGTTTAGGGTTAGGGTTAGGGTTAGGGTTAGGGTTAGGGTTCGGGTTAGGATTAGGGTTAGGGTTAGGATTAGGGATAGTGTTAGGGTTATGTCTAGGTTTAGGTTCAGTGTTAGGGTTAGGGTCAGAGTTAGGATTAGGGTTAGGATTAGGGTTAGGCTTAGGGTTAAGGTTAGTTTTAGGGTTAGGGTAAAGTCCAGGGTCAGGGTTAGGATAGGGTTAGGGTTGGGGTTAGGTCTAGGGTTAGGATTAGGGTTAGGGTTATGTCTAGGGTTAGGTTCAGTGTTAGGGTTAGGTTTAGGATTTCGGTTAGGATTAGGGTTAGGCTTAGGGTTAGGGTTAAGGTTAGTGTTCTGGCTAGGTCTAGGGTTAGGATTAGGGTTAGGTCTGGGATTAGTGTTATGGTTAGGGTTTGTGTTAGGTCCAGGGTTAGGTCAGGGTTAGGGTTGTGGTTATGGTTAGGATTAGGGTTAGGGTTAGGGTTAGGGTTAGGTCTAGGGTTAGGGTTAAGGTTTGTGTTAGGGTTAGGGTTAGGGTAAAGTCCAGGGTCAGGGTTAGGATAGGGTTAGGGTTGGGGTTAGGTCTAGGGTTAGGATTAGGGTTAGGGTTATGTCTAGGGTTAGGTTCAGTGTTAGGGTTAGGTTTAGGATTAGGGTTAGGATTAGGGTTAGGCTTAGGGTTAGGGTTAAGGTTAGTGTTCGGGTTAGGGTTAGGGTAAAGTCCAGGGTTAGGGATAGGATAGGATAGGATAGGGTTAGGGTTGGGGTTAGGTCTAGGGTTAGGATTAGGGTTAGGGATAGGTCTGGGATTAATGTTATGGTTAGGGTTTGTGTTAGGTCCAGGGTTAGGGTTATGGTTATGGTTAGGATTAGGGTTAGGGTTAGGTCTAGGTGTAGGGTTAGGGTTAGGAATAGGATTAGGATTAGGGTTAGGGTTAGGGTTAGGGTTAGGGTTAGGGTTAGGGTTAGGGTTAGGGTTAGGCTTAGGCTTAGGGTTAAGGTTAGTTTTAGTGTTAGGGTAAGGGTTAGGGTTAGGATTATGATTAGGGTTAGGGTAAAGATTATGGTTAGGCTAGGGTTAGGGTTAGGTCTAGGTTTATGTCTAGGGTTACATATATGGTTAGGGTTACGTTTAGGGTTAGGGTTAGGGTTAGGATTAGGATTAGGATTAGGATTAGGATTAGGATTAGGATTAGGATTAGGGTTAGGGTTAGGGTTAGGGTAAGGGTAAGGGTAAGGATTAGGATTAGGATTAGGATTAGGATTAGGGTTAGGGTTAGGGTTAGAGTTAGGGTTATGGTTATGGTTATGGTTAAGGTTAGTGTTAGGGTTAGGGTAAGGTCTAGGGTTAGGGTAACGATAGGGTTAGGGTTAGGTCTAGGATTATTGTTAGGGTTAGGGATTGGGTAAGGTCTAGGGTTAGGGTTAGGGTTAAGGTCAATGTTAGGGTTAGTGTAAGGGTCAGTGTAAGGGTTAGTTTTATTGTAAGTTATAGGGTTAGGGTAAGGGTTACTTGTAGAATAAGGGTTATTTTTAGTGTTAGAATAAGTACACTTACACTTATAATTAAATATAGACTTTAAAAATAGATTAGGGTTAGGGTTATGGTTAGGGTTTTGGTAAATTCTAGTTTTAGAGTTAGGGTTAGGGTAATTTCTAGGGTTAGGGTTAGTTTGAGGGTTAGTGTAAAGGTTAGGGAAAGTACTAAGTTTAGAGTTAGTTTTAGTTGTAGATTAACGGTTACTGTTAGTGTTACAATTAGGGAAAGTGTTAGGATTATGTCTGGGGTTAGGGTAAGGGTTAGGGTTAGGGTTAGGGTTAGGGTTAGGGTTAAGGTTAAGGTTAGTGTTAGTGTTAGGGTAAGGTCCAGGGTTAGGGTTAGGGTTAGGGTTAGGGTTAGGGTTAGGGTTAGGGTTAGGGTTAGGGTTAGGGTTAGGGTTATGGTTAAGGTTAGTGTTAGGGTTAGGGTTAGGGTTAGTGTTAGGATAAGGTCCAGAGTTAGGGTTAGGGTTAGATATAGGGTTAGGGTTAGGGTTAGAGTTAGGGTTTGGGGCAGGGTTAGGGTTAGGGTTCGGATTAGGGTTATGATTTGGTCTAGGGAAAGTGTTAAGGTTAGGGTTAGGGTTAGAGTTGGGGTTAAGGTTAGGGTTAGTTTGGGTTAGGTTTAGGGTTAGGGTTAGGTTAGGTTAGGGTTAGGGTTAGGTTTACTGTTAGGGTTAAATATATGGTTAGGGTTATGTTTGTGATTAGGGTTAGGGTTAGTGTTATGTCTAGGTTTAGGGTTAGGGGTAGGGGTAGGGGTAGGGTTAGGGTTAGAATTAGGGTTAGGGTCAGGGTTAGGCTTAGGGATAAGATTAGAGTAAGTGTTAGATTTAGGGAAAGTGTTAGTGTAAGTGTTAGTTCTAGGGTTAGGGTTAGGGTTACTTGTAGAGTAAGGGTTATTGTTAGTGTTACAATAAAAAGTACACTTACAGTTATGATTAGATATAGACTTTAAGAATAGATTAGGGTTAGGGTTATGGTTAGGGTTTTGGTTAGGTCTAGGTTTAGATTTAGGGTTAAGGTTATATCTAGAGTTAGGGTTAGGATTTGGTTACTGTTAGGGTTAGGGTTAGGATAGGGTTAGGGTTAGGTCTAGGATTAGTGTTAGGGTTAGGTCTAGGGTTAGGGTTAGGGTTAAGGTCAGGGTTAGGGTTAGTGTAAGGGTCAGTGTAAGGGTTCGTTTTAGTGTAAGTTATAGGGTTAGGGTAAGGGTTACTTGTAGAGTAAGGGTTATTGTTAGTGTTAGAATAAGAAGTACGCTTACAGTTATAATTAAATATAGACTTTAAAAATAGATTAGGGTTAGTGTTATGGTTAGGGTTTTGGTTAGGTCTAGTTTTAGAGTTAGGGTTAGGGTAATGTCAAGGGATAGTGATTGGATTAGGGTTATGGTTGGGTTAGGGTTAGGGTTAGGGTTAGGGGTAGAGTTAGGGTTAGGGTTTAGGTCAGGCTCAGGGTTAGGCTTAGGGTCAGAGTTAAGGTTAGAGTTAGGGTTAGGGTTAGATATAGACTTAAAGAACATATTAGTGTAAGGGTTAGGGTTAGGGTTAGGGTTAGGGTTAGGGCTAGGGTTAGGGTTAGGGTTAGGGTTAGGGTAGGGGTAGGGGTAGGGTTTGGGTTAGGGTTAAGGTTAGTTTTAGGGTTAAGGTTAGTGTTAGGGTTAGGGCTAGTGTTAGTGTTAGTGTTAGGGTAAGGTCCAGGGTTAGGGTTAGGGTTAGGGTTAGGGTTAGGGTTAGGGTTAAGGTTAAGGTTAGGGTTAGGGTTAGGGTTAGGGTTAGGTCTAGGGTTAGGGTTAGAGTTAGGGTTTAGGTTTGGTTTAGGATAAGGATTAGGGTTAGGGTTAAGGTCAAAGTTAGTATTAGGGTTAGGGTAAGGTCTAGGATTAGGGTTAGGGTTAGGTCTAGGGTTAGGGTTAGGTCTAGGGTTAGGATTTGGGATAGGGTTAGTGTTAGGGTTAGGGTTGGGGTTAGGCTTAGGGTTAGGGTTAGGGTTAAGGTTAAGGTTACTGTTAGGTCTAGGGTTAGGATTTGGGATAGGGTTAGGATTAGGATTAGGGTTAGGGTTAGGCTCAGGCTTAGAGTTAAGGTTAGTGTTAGGGTTAGGGTTAGGGTTAGTGTTAGGGTAAGGTCCAGGGTTAGGGTTAGGGTTAGGTCTAGGGTTAGGGTTAGGGTTAGAGTTAGAGCTAGGGTTTGGGTTAGGATAAGGATTAGGGTTAGGGTTAGGGTTAGGGTTGGGGTTAGGGTTAGGCTTATGGTTAAGGTTAGTGTTAGGGTTAGGAATAGTGTTAGGATAAGGTCCAGAGTTAGGGTTAGGGTTAGATATAGGGTTAGGTTTAGGGTTAGGGTTTGAGTTAGGGTTTGGGGCAGGGTTAGGGTTAGGGTTAGGGTTCGGATTAGGGTTATGGTTTGGTCTAGGGTTAATGTTAAGGTTAGGGTTAGGGTTAGAGTTGGGGTTAAGGTTAGGGTTAGTTTGGGTTAGGTTCAGGGTTAGGGTTAGGGTTAGGTTAGGTTAGGTTAGGGTTAGGGTTAGGTTTACTGTTAGGGTTACATATATGGTTAGGTTTGTGATTAGGGTTAGGGTTAGTGTTATGTCTAGGTTTAGGGTTAGGGGTAGGGGTAGGGGTAGGGGTAGGGGTAGGGTTAGGGTTAGAATTAGGGTTAGGGTCAGGGTTAGGCTTAGGGATAAGATTAGAGTAAGTGTTAGATTTAGGGAAAGTGTTAGTGTAAGTGTTAGTTCTAGGTTTAGGGTTAGGGTTACTTGTAGAGTAAGGGTTATTGTTAGTGTTACAATAAAAAGTACACTTACAGTTATGATTAGATATAGACTTTAAGAATAGATTATGGTTAGGGTTATGGTTAGGGTTTTGGTTAGGTCTAGGTTTAGATTTAGGGTTAAGGTTATATCTAGAGTTAGGGTTAGGATTTGGTTACTGTTAGGGTTAGGGTTAGGATAGGGTTAGGGTTAGGTCTAGGATTAGTGTTAGGGTTAGGTCTAGGGTTAGGGTTAGGGTTAAGGTCAGGATTAGGGTTAGTGTAAGGGTCAGTGTAAGGGTTCGTTTTAGTGTAAGTTATAGGGTTAGGGTAAGGGTCACTTGTTGAGTAAGGGTTATTGTTAGTGTTAGAATAAGAAGTACGCTTACAGTTATAATTAAATATAGACTTTAAAAATAGATTAGGGTTAGTGTTATGGTTAGGGTTTTGGTTAGGTCTAGTTTTAGAGTTAGGGTTAGGGTAATGTCAAGGGATAGTGATTGGATTAGGGTTATGGTTGGGTTAGGGTTAGGGGTAGAGTTAGGGTTAGGGTTTAGGTCAGGCTCAGGGTTAGGCTTAGGGTCAGAGTTAAGGATAGAGTTAGGGTTAGGGTTAGATATAGACTTAAAGAACATATTAGTGTAAGGGTTAGGGTTAGGGCTAGGGTTAGGGTTAGGGTTAGGGTTAGGGTAGGGGTAGGGGTAGGGTTTGGGTTAGGGTTAGGGTTAGGGTTAGGGTTAGGGTTCGGGTTAAGGTTAGGCTTAGGGTTAAGGTTAGTGTTAGGGTTAGGGCTAGTGTTAGTGTTAGGGTAAGGTCCAGGGTTAGGGTTAGGGTTAGGGTTAGGGTTAGGGTTAGGGTTAGGTCTAGGGTTAGGGTTAGAGTTAGGGTTTAGGTTTGGTTTAGGATAAGGATAAGGATAAGGGTTAGGGTTAGGGTTAGGGTTAGGGTTAGGGTTAGGGTCAAGGTTAGTGTTAGGGTTAGGGTTAGGGTAAGGTCTAGGATTAGGGTTAGGGTTAGGTCTAGGGTTAGGATTTGGGATAGGGTTAGTGTTAGGGTTAGGGTTGGGGTTAGGCTTAGGGTTAGGGTTAGGGTTAAGGTTAAGGTTACTGTTAGGTCTAGGGTTAGGATTTGGGATAGGGTTAGGATTAGGGTTAGGGTTAGGCTCCGGCTTAGAGTTAAGGTTAGTGTTAGGGTTAGGGTTAGGGTTAGTGTTAGGGTAAGGTCCAGGGTTAGGGTTAGGGTTAGGTCTAGGGTTAGGGTTAGGGTTAGAGTTAGAGCTAGGGTTTGGGTTAGGATAAGGATTAGGGTTAGGGTTAGGGTTGGGGTTAGGGTTAGGGTTAGGCTTATGGTTAAGGTTAGTGTTAGGGTTAGGAATAGTGTTAGGATAAGGTCCAGAGTTAGGGTTAGGGTTAGATAGAGGGTTAGGGTTAGGGTTAGAGTTAGGGTTTGGGGCAGGGTTAGGGTTAGGGTTAGGGTTCGGATTAGGGTTATGATTTGGTCTAGGGTTAGTGTTAAGGTTAGGGTTAGGGTTAGAGTTGGGGTTAAGGTTAGGGTTAGTTTGGGTTAGGTTCAGGGTTAGGATTAGGGTTAGGTTAGGTTAGGTTAGGGTTAGGGTTAGGTTTACTGTTAGGGTTACATATATGGTTAGGGTTAGGTTTGTGATTAGGGTTAGGGTTATTGTTATGTCTAGGTTTAGGGTTAGGGGTAGGGGTAGAGGTAGGGGTAGGGTTAGGGTTAGGGTTAGAATTAGGGTTAGGGTCAGGGTTAGGCTTAGGGATAAGATTAGAGTAAGTGTTAGATTTAGGGAAAGTGTTAGTGTAAGTGTTAGTTCTAGGGTTAGGTTTAGGGTTACTTGTAGAGTAAGGGTTATTGTTAGTGTTACAATAAAAAGTACACTTACAGTTATGATAAGATATAGACTTTAAGAATAGATTAGGGTTAGGGTTATGGTTAGGGTTTTGGTTAGGTCTAGGTTTAGATTTAGGGTTAAGGTTAAATCTAGAGTTAGGGTTAGGATTTGGTTAGGGTTAGGGTTAGGGTTAGGATAGGGTTAGGGTTAGGTCTAGGATTAGTGTTAGGGTTAGGTCTAGGGTTAGGGTTAGGGTTAAGGTCAGGGTTAGGGTTAGGGTTAGGGTTATGATTAGGGTTAGGCTTAGGGTTAGGGTTAAGGTTAGTGTTAGGGATAGGGTAAAGTCCAGGGTTAGGGTTAGGATAGGGTTAGGGGTGGGGTTAGGTCTAGGGTTAGGATTAGGGTTAGGGTTAGGTCTGGGATTAGTGTTAGGGTTAGGGTTTGTGTTAGGTCCAGGGTTAGGGTTAGGGTTATGGTTAGGATTAGGGTTAGGGTTAGGGTTAGGGTTAGGGTTAGGGTTAGGTCTAGGGTTAGGGTTAGGAATAGGAATAGGAATAGGAATAGGATTAGGATTAGGAATTAGGATTAGGATTAGGATTAGGGTTAGGCTTAGGGTTAAGGTTAGTGTTAGTGTTAGTGTTAGTGTTAGTGTTAGGTTTAGGGTTAGGGTTAGTGTTAGGGTTAGGATTAAGGTTAGGGTAAAGATTAGGGTTAGGCTAGGGTTAGGGTAGGTCTAGGGTTATGTCTGGGGTTACATATATGGTTAGGGTTACGTTTAGGGTTAGGGTTAGGTTTAGGGTTAGGATTAGGGTTAGGGTTAGGGTTAGGGTTAGGGTTAGGGTAAGGATTAGGGTTAGGGTTAGGGTTATGGTTATGGTTATGGTTATGGTTATGGTTATGGTTAAGGTTAGTGTTAGTGTTAGGGTTAGGTTAAGGTCTAGGGTTAGGGTAAGGATAGGGTTAGGGTTAGGTCTAGGATTAGTGTTAGGGTTAGGGATTGGGTAAGGTCTAGGGTTAGGGTTAGGGTTAAGGTCAATGTTAGGGTTAGTGTAAGGGTCAGTGTAAGGGTTAGTTTTATTGTAAGTTATAGGGTTAGGGTAAGGGTTACTTGTAGAATAAGGTTTATTGTTAGTGTTAGAATATGTACGCTTACAGTTATAATTAAATATAGACTTTAAAAATAGATTAGGGTTAGGGTTAGGGTTATGGTTATGGTTAGGGTTTTGGTTAGGTCTAGTTTTAGAGTTAGGGTTAGGGTAATTTCAAGGGATAGGGTTAGGATTAGGGTTATGGTTGGGTTAGGGTTAGGGTTAGGGTTAGGGTTAGGGTTAAGGTTAGGGTTAGAGTAAGGGTTAGGGTTTAGGTCAGGCTCAGGGTTAGTGTTAGGGATAGGTGTAGAGTTAGGGTTAGGGTTAGATATTGACTTAAAGAACATATTAGTATAAGGTCTAGGATTAGGGTTAGGGTTAGGGTGAGGGTGAGGGTTAGGTTTATAGTTAGGGTTAGGGTTAGGGTTAGGTTTAGGTTTAGGGTTAGGGTTAGGGTTAGGGTTAGGGTTAGGGTTAGGTTTAGGTTTAGGTTTAGGATTAGGATTAGGATTAGGATTAGGATTAGGATTAGGTTTAGGGTTAGTTTTAGTGTTAGTGTTAGTGTTAGATCTAGGATTAGTGTTAGGGTTAGGGTTAGGCTTAGGGTTAGGGTTAGTGTTAGGGATAGGGTAAAGTCCAGGGCTAGGGTTAGGATAGGGTTAGGGTTGGGGTTAAGTCTAGGGTTAGGATTAGGGTTAGGTCTGGGATTAGTGTTATGGTTAGGGTTTGTGTTAGGTCCAGGGTTAGGGTTAGGGTTATGGTTATGGTTAGGATTAGGGTTAGGGTTAGGGTTAGGTCTAGGGTTATGATTAGGGTTAGGCTTAGGGTTAGGGTTAAGGTTAGTGTTAGGGATAGGGTAAAGTCCAGGGTTAGGGTTAGGTTAGGGTTAGGGTTGGGGTTAGGTCTATGGTTAGGATTAGGGTTAGGGTTAGGTCTGGGATTAGTGTTATGGTTAGGGTTTGTGTTAGGTCCAGGGTTAGGATTAGGGTTATGGTTAGGATTAGGATTAGGATTAGGAATTAGGATTAGGATTAGGATTAGGATTAGGGTTAGGCTTAGGGTTAAGGTTAGTGTTAGTGTTAGGGTTAGGATTAGGGTTAGGGTTAGGTCTGGGATTAGTGTTATGGTTAGGGTTTGTGTTAGGTCCACGGTTAGGGTTAGGGTTATGGTTATGGTTAGGATTAGGGTTAGGGTTAGGGTTAGGGTTAGGGTTAGGTCTAGGGTTAGGGTTAGGAATAGGAATAGGAATAGGAATAGGATTAGGAATTAGGATTAGGATTAGGGATAGGGTTAGGCTTAGGGTTAAGGTTAGTGTTAGTGTTAGTGTTAGGTTTAGGGTTAGGGTTAGTGTTAGGGTTAGGATTAAGGTTAGGGTAAAGATTAGGGTTAGGCTAGGGTTAGGGTAGGTCTAGGGTTATGTCTAGGGTTACATATATGGTTAGGGTTACGTTTAGGGTTAGGGTTAGGGTTAGGGTTAGGTTTAGGGTTAGGATTAGGGTTAGGGTTAGGGTTAGGGTAACGATTAGGGTTAGGGTTAGGGATAGGGTTATGGTTATGGTTATGGTTATGGTTATGGTTATGGTTATGGTTATGGTTATGGTTAAGGTTAGTGTTAGTGTTAGGGTTAGGGTAAGGTCTAGGGTTAGGGTAAGGATAGGGTTAGGGTTAGGTCTAGGATTAGTGTTAGGGTTAGGGATTGGGTAAGGTCTAGGGTTAGGGTTAGGGTTAAGGTCAATGTTAGGGTTAGTGTAAGGGTCAGTGTAAGGGTTAGTTTTATTGTAAGTTAAAGGGTTAGGGTAAGGGTTACTTGTAGAATAAGGTTTTTTGTTAGTGTTAGAATAAGTACGCTTACAGTTATAATTAAATATAGACTTTAAAAATAGATTAGGGTTAGGGTTATGGTTATGGTTAGGGTTTTGGTTAGGTCTAGTTTTAGAGTTAGGGTTAGGGTAATTTCAAGGGATAGGGTTAGGATTAGGGTTATGGTTGGGTTAGGGTTAGGGTTAGGGTTAAGGTTAGGGTTAGAGTAAGGGTTAGGGTTTAGGTCAGGCTCAGGGTTAGTGTTAGCGATAGGTGTAGAGTTAGGGTTAGGGTTAGATATTGACTTAAAGAACATATTAGTATAAGGTCTAGGATTAGGGTTAGGGTTAGGGTGAGGGTGATGGTTAGGTTTATAGTTAGGGTTAGGGTTAGGTTTAGGGTTAGGGTTAGGGTTAGGGTTAGGGTTAGGGTTAGGGTTAGGTTTAGGTATAGGTATAGGTATAGGTTTAGGTTTAGGATTAGGATTAGGATTAGGATTAGGTTTAGTGTTAGTTTTAGTGTTAGTACTAGTGTTAGATCTAGGATTAGTGTTAGGGTTAGGGTTAGGGTTAGGCTTAGGGTTAGGGTTAGTGTTAGGGATAGGGATAGGGTAAAGTCCAGGGTTAGGGTTAGGATAGGGTTAGGGTTGGGGTTAGGTCTAGGGTTAGGATTAGGGTTAGGTCTGGGATTAGTGTTATGGTTAGGGTTTGTGTTAGGTCCAGGGTTAGGGTTAGGGTTATGGTTAGGATAGGGTTAGGGTTAGGGTTAGGTCTAGGGTTATGATTAGGGTTAGGCTTAGGGTTAGGGTTAAGGTTAGTGTTAGGGATAGGGTAAAGTCCAGGGTTAGGGTTAGGATAGGGTTAGGGTTGGGGTTAGGTCTAGGGTTAGGATTAGGGTTAGGGTTAGGTCTGGGATTAGTGTTATGGTTAGGGTTTGTGTTAGGTCCAGGGTTAGGGTTAGGGTTATGGTTAGGATTAGGATTAGGATTAGGATTAGGATTTAGGATTAGGATTAGGATTAGGGTTAGGCTTAGGGTTAAGGTTAGTGTTAGTGTTAGTGTTAGTGTTAGTGTTAGGTTTAGGGTTAGGGTTAGGGTTAGGATTAAGGTTAGGGTAAAGATTAGGGTTAGGCTAGGGTTAGGGTAGGTCTAAGGTTATGTCTAGGGTTACATATATGGTTAGGGTTACGTTTAGGGTTAGTGTTAGGTTTATGGTTAGGATTAGGGTTAGGGTAAGGGTAAGGATTAGGGTTAGGGTTAGGGTTAGGGTTAGGGTTAGGGTTAGGGTTATGGTTATGGTTATGGTTAAGGTTAGTGTTAGTGTTAGGGTTAGGGTAAGGTCTAGGGTTAGGGTAAGGATAGGGTTAGGGTTAGGTCTAGGATTAGTGTTAGGGTTAGGGATTGGGCAAGGTCTAGGGTTAGGGTTAGGGTTAAGGTCAATGTTAGGGTTAGTGTAAGGGTCAGTGTAAGGGTTAGTTTTATTGTAAGTTATAAGGTTAGGGTAAGGGTTACTTGTAGAATAAGGTTTATTGTTAGTGTTAGAATAAGTAAGCTTACAGTTATAATTAAATATAGACTTTAAAAATAGATTAGGGTTAGGGTTATGGTTATGGTTAGGGTTTTGGTTAGGTCTAGTTTTAGAGTTAGGGTTAGGGTAATTTCAAGGGATAGGGTTAGGATTAGGGTTATGGTTGGGTTAGGGTTAGGGTTATGGTTAAGGTTAGGGTTAGAGTAAGGGTTAGGGTTTAGGTCAGGCTCAGGGTTAGTGTCAGGGATAGGTGTAGAGTTAGGGTTAGGGTTAGATATTGACTTAAAGAACATATTAGTATAAGGTCTAGGATTAGGGTTAGGGTTAGGGTTAGGGTTAGGGTGAGGGTGAGGGTTAGGGTTATAGTTAGGGTTAGGTTTAGGGTTAGGGTTAGGGTAAGGGTTAGGGTTAGGGTTAGGGTTAGGGTTAGGGTTAGGGTTAGGTTTAGGATTAGGATTAGGATTAGGTTTAGGGTTAGTTTTAGTGTTAGTGTTAGTGTTAGATCTAAGATTAGTGTTAGGGTTAGGGCTAGGGTTAGGGTTAGGGATAGGGATAGGGTTTGGGTTAGGGTTAGGGTCAGGTTTAGGGTTAGGGTTTGGATTAGGGTTATGGTTTGGTCTTGTGTTCGATTTAGGGTTAGGGTTAGGGTTAGAGTTGGGGTTAGGGTTAGGGTTAGGTTGGGTTAGGTTAAGGTTTGGACTTAGGGTTAAGGTTAGGGTTAGGATTAGGATTAGGATTAGGATTAGGATTAGGGTTAGGGTTAGGGTTAGGGTTAGGGTTAGTGTAAGGGTAAGGGTTAGGCTTAGGGTGAGGGTTAGTTTTAGGGTTAGGGTTAGGATTAGGATTAGGATTAGGATTAGGATTAGGATTAGGATTAGGGTTAGGGTTAGGGTTAGGGTTAGGGTTAGGGTTAGGGTTAGGGTTAGGTCTAGGGTTAGTGTTAGGGTTAGGGTTAGGGTTAAGGTTAGGGTTAGGGTTAGGGTTAGGGTTAGGGTTAGGGTTAGGGTTAGGATTAGGTTTAGGTTTAGGCTTAGGGTTAGGGTAAGGATAAGGGTAAAGATTAGGGTTAGATCTCGGGTTAGGTCTAGGGTTATGCTTATGGTTAGATCTAGGGTTAGGGTTAGGGTTAGAGTTAGGGTTAGGGTTAGGGTTAGGGTTAGGTTTAGGGTTAATGTTAGTGTTAGGGTTAGTGTTAGTGTTAGGGTTAGGGTAAGGGTACGGTCTAGGGTTAGGGTTAGGGTTAGGGTTAGGATTAGGGTAAGGGTTATACTTAGGGTTAGGGTTAAGGTTAGTGTTAGGGTTAGGGTAAAGTTCAGGGTTAGGGATAGGGATAGGGATAGGATAGGATAGGATAGGATAGGGATAGGGTTAGGGTTAGAGTTAGAGTTAGAGTTAGAGTTAGAGTTAGAGTTAGAGTTAGAGTTAGAGTTAGAGTTAGAGTTAGAGTTAGAGTTAGGGTTAGGGTTAGGGTTAGGTCTAGGGTTAGTAATAGGGTTAGGGTTAGGTCTGGGATTAGTGTTATGGTTAGGGTTTGGGTTATGTTCAGGGTTAGGGTTAAGGTTAGGGTTAGGGTTAGGGTTAGGGTTAGTGTTAGGGTTAGGGTTAGGTTTAGGATTAGGGTTAGGTCAAGGGTTAGGGTTAGGGTTAGGTTTAGGTTTAGGTTTAGGTTTAGGTTTAGGGTTAGGGTTAGGGTTAGGGTTAGGGTTAGGGTTAGTTTTAGGGTAAGGGTTAGTGTTAGGGTTAGTGTTAGTGTTAGGGTTAGGGTAAGGTCTAGGTTTAGGGGTAGGTTTAGTTGTAGACTAACGGTCATTGTTATTATTAGAATTAGGGATAGTGTTAGGGTTATGTCTAGGGTTAGGTTTAGGGATAGGGTTAGGGTTATGTCTAGGGTTAGGGTTAGGGTCAGGGTTAGTTTGAGTGTTAGGGTTAGTGTAAAGGTTAGGGAAAGTACTAAGTTTAGGGTTAGGTTTAGTTGTAGACTAATGGTTACTGTTAGGGTTACAATTAGGGATAGTGTTAGGATTATATCTAGAGTTATGTTTAGGGTTAGGGTTAGGGTTAGGGTTAGGGTTAGGGTTAGGGTTAGGGTTAGTGTTAGGGTTAAGGTAAGGTAAGGTCTAGGGTTAGGGTTAGGGCTAGGGTAAGGGTTAGGGTTAGGGATAGGGTTAGGGATAGGGATAGGGATAGGGATAGGGATAGGGATAGGGTTAGGGTTAGATCTAGGGTTAGGGTTAGGATTAGGGATAGGGATAGGGATAGGGATAGGGATAGGGATAGGGATAGGGATAGGGATAGGGATAGGGATAGGGATAGGTATAGGGTTAGGGTTAGGGTTAGAATTAGATTTAGACCCACAATTGTGATTATATATAGACTTTAAGAATAGATTAGGGTTAGGGTGAGGTTTAGGGTTAGGGTTATGTCTTGGGTTATGTCTGGTGTTATGATTAGGGTTAGGTCTAGGGTAAGGTTTAGGGTTAGGGTTAGGGTTAGGGTTTGGGTTTGGGTTTGGGTTAGGGATAGGGATAGGGATAGGGATAGGGTTAGGGTTAGGATTAGGATTAGGGTTAGGGTTGGGCTTAGGGTAAGGGTTAGGGTTAGGTTTAGGGTTAGTGTTAGTATTATTGTTAGGACTACGGTTAGGGTTAGGGTTAGTTGTAGATTAACGGTTAATGTTAGTGTTAGAATTAGATTTATACTCACAGTTATGATAAGATATAGACTATATAGAATATATAAGGGTTAGGGTTAGGATTAGGGTTAGGGTAAGGTTTAGGCTTAGGGTGAGGATTAGTGTTAGGGTTAGGTCTAGGTTAGGGGTTAGGGTTAGTTTAAGAGTAAGGGTTATTGTTAGTGTTAGAATTAGATTTATACTTACAGTTATGATTAGATATAGACTTTAAGAATATATTAGTGTTAGGGTTAGGGATAGGGTTATGTCTAGGGTTAGGGTTAGGATTAGGGTTATGTTTGGTTTAAAGTTAAGGTTAGGAATAGGGTTAGGGTTAGGGTTAGGGTTAGGGTTAGGGATAGGTTTAGGTTTAGGTTTAGGTTTAGGGTTAGGGTTAGGGTTAGGGTTAGGAATAGGAATAGGAATAGGAATAGGAATAGAAATAGGAATAGGAATAGGTTTAGGGTAAGGGTAAGGGTTAGGGTTAGGGTTAGGGTTAGGGTTAGGGTTAGGGTTAGGGTTAGGGTTAGGGTTAGGGTTAGGGTTAGTGTTAGTGTTAGGTCTAGGGTTAGGGTTAGGGTTAGTGTAGAGTAAGGGTTATTTTTAGTGTTAGAATTAGAAATAAACGTACAGTTTTTAATAGATTAAGACTTTAAGAATAGATTAGGGTTAGGTTTAGGGTTTTGGTTAGGTCTAGAATTAGGGATAGTGTTAGGGTTATGTCTAGGGTTAGGTTCAGTGTTAGGGTTAGGGTTAGGGTTAGGGTTAGGATTAGTGTTAGGGTTATGGTAAAGTCCAGGGTTAGGATTAGGATAGGGTTAGGGTTAGGGTTAGGTCTAGGGTTTGGATTAGGATTAGGGTTAGGTCTGGGATTAGTGTTATGGTTAGGGTTTGGGTTAGGTCAACGGTTAGGGTTAGGGTTAGGGTTAGGGTTAGGGTCAGAGTTAGGGTTTGGGTTAGCTTTAGGATAAGGATTAGGGTTAGGGTTAGGGTTAAGGTTAAGGTTAAGGTTAGGGTTAGGGTTAGGTTAAGGATTAGGATTAGGATTAGGATTAGGATTAGGATTAGGATTAGGATTAGGATTAGGATTAGGATTAGGATTAGGATTAGGTTTAGGATTAAGGTAAAGATTAAGGTTAGGGTTAGGGTTAGATCTAGGGTTAGGTCTAGGGTTATGATTATGATTATGATTAGGGTTAGGGTTAGGATTAGAATTAGGGTGAGGGTAAGGGTAAGGTTTAGGGATAAGATTAGTGTAAGTTTTAGATTTAGGGATAGTGTTAGTGTAAGTGTTAGTTTTAGTGTTAGTTCTAGGTTTAGGCTTACTTGTAGAGTAAGGGTTATTGTTAGTGTTAGAATAAGAAGTACACTTACAGTTATGATTAGATATAAACTTTATGAATAGATTAGGTTTAGGGTTACGTTTAGGGTTTTGGTTAGGTCTAGGTTTAGATTTATTGTTAAGGTTATGTCTATGGTTAGGGTTAGGATTAGGATTAAGGTTAGGGTAAGGATTAGGATTAGGATTAGGATTAGGATTAGGATTAGGGTTAAGGTTAGTGTTAGGGTTAGTGTTAGGGTTAGGGTAAGGTCTAGGGTTAGGGCAAGGATAGGGTTAGGGTTAGGTCTAGGATTAGTGTTAGGGATTGGGTTAGGTCTAGGTTTGGGGTTAGGGTTAGGGTTAGTGAAGGGTGTTAGTTTAAGGGTTGGTTGTAGTGTAAGTTATAGGGTAAGGGTAAGGGTTATTTGTAGAGTAAGGGTTATTGTTAGTGTTAGAATAAGAAGTACGCTTACAGTTATAATTAAATATAGACTTTAAAAATAGATTAGGTTTAGGGTTATGGTTAGGGTTTTGGTTAGGTCTAGTTTTAGAGTTAGGGTTAGGGTAATGTCAAGGGATATGGTTAGGATTAGGGTTATGGTTGGGTTAGGGTTAGGGTTATGGTTAGGTTGGGTTAGGTTTAGGGTTGGACTTAGGGTTAAGGTTAGGATTAGGGTTAGGGTTAGGGTTAGGGTTTGGGTTGGGCTTAGGGTTAGGGTTAGGTTTAGGGTAAGGGTTAGTATTAGTGTTAGGATTATGGTTAGGGTTAGGGTTTGTTGTAGAGTAACAGTAATTGTTAGTGTTAGAATTAGATTTATACTCACAGTTGTGATAAGATATAGACTTTAAGAATGTATAAGACTTAGGGTGAGGGTTAGTGTTAGGGTTAGGATTAGGGTTAGGATTAGGTCTAGGTTTAGGGTTAGGGTTAGGGTTAGGGTTAAGGTTAAGGTTAGGGTTAGGGTTAGGGTTAAGATTAGGATTAGGATTAGGTTTAGGTTTAGGTTTAGGTTTAGGTTTAGGTTTAGGATTAGGGTTATGCTTAGGGTTAGGGTTAAGGTTAGTGTTAGGGTTAGGGTAAAGTTCAGGGTTAGGGATAGGGTTAGGGTTAGGGTTAGGGTTAGGGTTTATGTTAGTGTTAAGGTTAGTTTTAGTGTAAGGGTTAGGGTAAGGGTATGGTCTATGGTTAGGGTTAGGGTTAGGGTTAGGGTTAGGGTTAGGGTTAGGATTAGGGTTATGCTTAGGGTTAGGGTTAAGGTTAGTGTTAGGGTAAAGTTCAGGGTTAGGGATAGGGTTAGGGTTAGAGTTAGAGTTAGAGTTAGAGTTAGAGTTAGAGTTAGGGTTAGGGTTAGGGTTAGGTCTAGGGTTAGTAATAGGGTTAGTGTTAGGTCTGGGATTAGTGTTATTTTTAGGGTTTGGGTTATGTTCAGGGTTAGGGTTAGGGTTAGGGTTAGAATTAGATTTAGACCCACAATTGTGATTAGATATAGACTTTAAGAATAGATTATGGTTAGGGTGAGGTTGCGGGTTAGGGTTATGTCTTGGGTTTTATCTGGTGTTATGATTAGGGTTAGGTCTAGGGTAAGGTTTAGGGTTAGGGTTTGGGTTAGGTCTAAGGTTACTGTTAGGGTTAGGTCTTGGTTATTGTTCGTGTTAGAATCAGATTTATACTTACAGTTATAATTAGATATTGACTTTAAGAATAGATCAGGGTTAGTGTTAGGGTTGTGGTTAGGCGTAGGGTTTGGGTTAGGTCTAGGGTTAGGGTAAGGGTTACGGTTAGGGTTAGGGTTAGTTTTAGAGTAAGGGTTATTTTTAGTGTTACAATTAGATCTATACTTACAGTCATGATTAGATATAGACTTTAAGAATAGATTAGGGTTAGGGTTAGGGTGAGGGTTAGGGTTAGGTCTAGGGTTATGGGTAGTGTTATGATTAGGGTTAGGTCTAGGGTTGGGGTAAGAGTTACGGTTAAACTTACATCTAGGGTTAGGGTTAGGGTTAGGTTTAGGTTTAGGGTCAGGGTTAGTGTTAGTGTTAGGTTTAGGGTCAGGGTTAGTGTTTGGATTAGGTTTAGGGTTAGGGTTAGGGTTAGGGTTAGTGTTAGGGTAAGGTCCAGGGTTAGGGTTAGGGTTAGGTCTAGGGTTAGGGTTAGGGTTAGAGTTAGAGCTAGGGTTTGGGTTAGGATAAGGATTAGGGTTAGGGTTAGGGTTGGGGTTAGGGTTAGGCTTATGGTTAAGGTTAGTGTTAGGGTTAGGAATAGTGTTAGGATAAGGTCCAGAGTTAGGGTTAGGGTTAGATATAGGGTTAGGTTTAGGGTTAGGGTTTGAGTTAGGGTTTGGGGCAGGGTTAGGGTTAGGGTTAGGGTTCGGATTAGGGTTATGGTTTGGTCTAGGGTTAGTGTTAAGGTTAGGGTTAGGGTTAGAGTTGGGGTTAAGGTTAGGGTTAGTTTGGGTTAGGTTCAGGGTTAGGGTTAGGGTTAGGTTAGGTTAGGTTAGGGTTAGGGTTAGGTTTACTGTTAGGGTTACATATATGGTTAGGGTTAGGTTTGTGATTAGGGTTAGGGTTAGTGTTATGTCTAGGTTTAGGGTTAGGGGTAGGGGTAGGGGTAGGGGTAGGGTTAGGGTTAGAATTAGGGTTAGGGTCAGGGTTAGGCTTAGGGATAAGATTAGAGTAAGTGTTAGATTTAGGGAAAGTGTTAGTGTAAGTGTTATTTCTAGGTTTAGGGTTAGGGTTACTTGTAGAGTAAGGGTTATTGTTAGTGTTACAATAAAAAGTACACTTACAGTTATGATTAGATATAGACTTTAAGAATAGATTAGGGTTAGGGTTATGGTTAGGGTTTTGGTTAGGTCTAGGTTTAGATTTAGGGTTAAGGTTATATCTAGAGTTAGGGTTAGGATTTGGTTACTGTTAGGGTTAGGGTTAGGATAGGGTTAGGGTTAGGTCTAGGATTAGTGTTAGGGTTAGGTCTAGGGTTAGGGTTAGGGTTAAGGTCAGGATTAGGGTTAGTGTAAGGGTCAGTGTAAGGGTTCGTTTTAGTGTAAGTTATAGGGTTAGGGTAAGGGTTACTTGTTGAGTAAGGGTTATTGTTAGTGTTAGAATAAGAAGTACGCTTACAGTTATAATTAAATATAGACTTTAAAAATAGATTAGGGTTAGTGTTATGGTTAGGGTTTTGGTTAGGTCTAGTTTTAGAGTTAGGGCTAGGGTAATGTCAAGGGATAGTGATTGGATTAGGGTTATGGTTGGGTTAGGGTTAGGGGTAGAGTTAGGGTTAGGGTTTAGGTCAGGCTCAGGGTTAGGCTTAGGGTCAGAGTTAAGGATAGAGTTAGGGTTAGGGTTAGATATAGACTTAAAGAACATATTAGTGTAAGGGTTAGGGTTAGGGCTAGGGTTAGGGTTAGGGTTAGGGTTAGGGTTAGGGTTAGGGTTAAGGTTAGGCTTAGGGTTAAGGTTAGTGTTAGGGTTAGGGCTAGTGTTAGTGTTAGGGTAAGGTCCAGGGTTAGGGTTAGGGTTAGGGTTAGGGTTAGGGTTAGGGTTAGGTCTAGGGTTAGGGTTAGAGTTAGGGTTTAGGTTTGGTTTAGGATAAGGATAAGGATAAGGGTTAGGGTTAGGGTTAGGGTTAGGGTTAGGGTTAGGGTCAAGGTTAGTGTTAGGGTTAGGGTTAGGGTTAGGGTAAGGTCTAGGATTAGGGTTAGGGTTAGGTCTAGGGTTAGGATTTGGGATAGGGTTAGTGTTAGGGTTAGGGTTGGGGTTAGGGTTAGGCTTAGGGTTAGGGTTAGGGTTAAGGTTAAGGTTACTGTTAGGTCTAGGGTTAGGATTTGGGATAGGGTTAGGATTAGGGTTAAGGTTAGGCTCCGGCTTAGAGTTAAGGTTAGTGTTAGGGTTAGGGTTAGGGTTAGTGTTAGGGTAAGGTCCAGGGTTAGGGTTAGGGTTAGGTCTAGGGTTAGGGTTAGGGTTAGAGTTAGAGCTAGGGTTTGGGTTAGGATAAGGATTAGGGTTAGGGTTAGGGTTAGGGTTGGGGTTAGGGTTAGGGTTAGGCTTATGGTTAAGGTTAGTGTTAGGGTTAGGAATAGTGTTAGGATAAGGTCCAGAGTTAGGGTTAGGGTTAGACAGAGGGTTAGGGTTAGGGTTAGAGTTAGGGTTTGGGGCAGGGTTAGGGTTAGGGTTAGGGTTCGGATTAGGGTTATGATTTGGTCTAGGGTTAGTGTTAAGGTTAGGGTTAGGGTTAGAGTTGGGGTTAAGGTTAGGGTAAGTTTGGGTTAGGTTCAGGGTTAGGATTAGGGTTAGGTTAGGTTAGGTTAGGGTTAGGGTTAGGTTTACTGTTAGGGTTACATATATGGTTAGGGTTAGGTTTGTGATTAGGGTTAGGGTTAGTGTTATGTCTAGGTTTAGGGTTAGGGGTAGGGGTAGGGGTAGAGGTAGGGGTAGGGTTAGGGTTAGGGTTAGAATTAGGGTTAGGGTCAGGGTTAGGCTTAGGGATAAGATTAGAGTAAGTGTTAGATTTAGGGAAAGTGTTAGTGTAAGTGTTAGTTCTAGGGTTAGGTTTAGGGTTACTTGTAGAGTAAGGGTTATTGTTAGTGTTACAATAAAAAGTACACTTACAGTTATGATAAGATATAGACTTTAAGAATAGATTAGGGTTAGGGTTATGGTTAGGGTTTTGGTTAGGTCTAGGTTTAGATTTAGGGTTAAGGTTAAATCTAGAGTTAGGGTTAGGATTTGGTTAGGGTTAGGGTTAGGGTTAGGATAGGGTTAGGGTTAGGTCTAGGATTAGTGTTAGGGTTAGGTCTAGGGTTAGGGTTAGGGTTAAGGTCAGGGTTAGGGTTAGGGTTAGGGTTAGGGTTAGGGTTAGGGTTATGATTAGGGTTAGGCTTAGGGTTAGGGTTAAGGTTAGTGTTAGGGATAGGGTAAAGTCCAGGGTTAGGGTTAGGATAGGGTTAGGGGTGGGGTTAGGTCTAGGGTTAGGATTAGGGTTAGGGTTAGGTCTGGGATTAGTGTTAGGGTTAGGGTTTGTGTTAGGTCCAGGGTTAGGGTTAGGGTTATGGTTAGGATTAGGGTTATGGTTAGGGTTAGGGTTAGGGTTAGGGTTAGGTCTAGGGTTAGGGTTAGGAATAGGAATAGGAATAGGAATAGGAATTGGAATAGGATTAGGATTAGGATTAGGAATTAGGATTAGGATTAGGATTAGGGTTAGGCTTAGGGTTAAGGTTAGTGTTAGTGTTAGTGTTAGTGTTAGTGTTAGGTTTAGGGATAGGGTTAGTGTTAGGGTTAGGATTAAGGTTAGGGTAAAGATTAGGGTTAGGCTAGGGTTAGGGTAGGTCTAGGGTTATGTCTGGGGTTACATATATGGTTAGGGTTACGTTTAGGGTTAGGGTTAGGTTTAGGGTTAGGATTAGGGTTAGGGTTAGGGTTAGGGTTTGGGTAAGGATTAGGGTTAGGGTTAGGGTTATGGTTATGGTTATGGTTATGGTTATGGTTAAGGTTAGTGTTAGTGTTAGTGTTAGGGTTAGGTTAAGGTCTAGGGTTAGGGTAAGGATAGGGTTAGGGTTAGGTCTAGGATTAGTGTTAGGGTTAGGGATTGGGTAAGGTCTAGGGTTAGGGTTAGGGTTAAGGTCAATGTTAGGGTTAGTGTAAGGGTCAGTTTAAGGGTTAGTTTTATTGTAAGTTATAGGGTTAGGGTAAGGGTTACTTGTAGAATAAGGTTTATTGTTAGTGTTAGAATATGTACGCTTACAGTTATAATTAAATATAGACTTTAAAAATAGATTAGGGTTAGGGTTAGGGTTATGGTTATGGTTAGGGTTTTGGTTAGGTCTAGTTTTAGAGTTAGGGTTAGGGTAATTTCAAGGGATAGGGTTAGGATTAGGGTTATGGTTGGGTTAGGGTTAGGGTTAGGGTTAGGGTTAGGGTTAAGGTTAGGGTTAGAGTAAGGGTTAGGGTTTAGGTCAGGCTCAGGGTTAGTGTTAGGGATAGGTGTAGAGTTAGGGTTAGGGTTAGATATTGACTTAAAGAACATATTAGTATAAGGTCTAGGATTAGGGTTAGGGTTAGGGTGAGGGTGAGGGTTAGGTTTATAGTTAGGGTTAGGGTTAGGGTTAGGTTTAGGGTTAGGGTTAGGGTTAGGGTTAGGGTTAGGGTTAGGTTTAGGTTTAGGATTAGGATTAGGATTAGGATTAGGATTAGGATTAGGATTAGGATTAGGATTAGGTTTAGGGTTAGTTTTAGTGTTAGTGTTAGTGTTAGATCTAGGATTAGTGTTAGGGTTAGGGTTAGGCTTAGGGTTAGGGTTAGTGTTAGGGATAGGGTAAAGTCCAGGGTTAGGGTTAGGATAGGGTTAGGGTTGGGGTTAAGTCTAGGGTTAGGATTAGGGTTAGGTCTGGGATTAGTGTTATGGTTAGGGTTTGTGTTAGGTCCAGGGTTAGGGTTAGGGTTATGGTTATGGTTAGGATTAGGGTTAGGGTTAGGGTTAGGTCTAGGGTTATGATTAGGGTTAGGCTTAGGGTTAGGGTTAAGGTTAGTGTTAGGGATAGGGTAAAGTCCAGGGTTAGGGTTAGGTTAGGGTTAGGGTTGGGGTTAGTTCTAGGGTTAGGATTAGGGTTAGGGTTAGGTCTGGGATTAGTGTTATGGTTAGGGTTTGTGTTAGGTCCAGGGTTAGGATTAGGGTTATGGTTAGGATTAGGATTAGGAATTAGGATTAGGATTAGGATTAGGATTAGGATTAGGATTAGGATTAGGATTAGGATTAGGATTAGGATTAGGATTAGGGTTAGGCTTAGGGTTAAGGTTAGTGTTAGTGTTAGGGTTAGGATTAGGGTTAGGGTTAGGTCTGGGATTAGTGTTATGGTTAGGGTTTGTGTTAGGTCCACGGTTAGGGTTAGGGTTATGGTTATGGTTAGGATTAGGGTTAGGGTTAGGGTTAGGGTTAGGGTTAGGGTTAGGTCTAGGGTTAGGGTTAGGAATAGGAATAGGAATAGGAATAGGAATAGGAATAGGATTAGGAATTAGGATTAGGATTAGGGATAGGGTTAGGCTTAGGGTTAAGGTTAGTGTTAGTGTTAGTGTTAGTGTTAGGTTTAGGGTTAGGGTTAGTGTTAGGGTTAGGATTAAGGTTAGGGTAAAGATTAGGGTTAGGCTAGGGTTAGGGTAGGTCTAGGGTTATGTCTAGGGTTACATATATGGTTAGGGTTACGTTTAGGGTTAGGGTTAGGGTTAGGGTTAGGTTTAGGGTTAGGATTAGTGTTAGGGTTAGGGTTAGGGTAAGGATTAGGGTTAGGGTTAGGGATAGGGTTATGGTTATGGTTATTGTTATGGTTATGGTTATGGTTATGGTTATGGTTATGGTTATGGTTATGGTTATGGTTATGGTTATGGTTATGGTTAAGGTTAGTGTTAGTGTTAGGGTTAGGGTTAGGGTAAGGTCTAGGGTTAGGGTAAGGATAGGGTTAGGGTTAGGTCTAGGATTAGTGTTAGGGTTAGGGATTGGGTAAGGTCTAGGGTTAGGGTTAGGGTTAAGGTCAATGTTAGGGTTAGTGTAAGGGTCAGTGTAAGGGTTAGTTTTATTGTAAGTTAAAGGGTTAGGGTAAGGGTTACTTGTAGAATAAGGTTCATTGTTAGTGTTAGAATAAGTACGCTTACAGTTATAATTAAATATAGACTTTAAAAATAGATTAGGGTTAGGGTTATGGTTATGGTTAGGGTTTTGGTTAGGTCTAGTTTTAGAGTTAGGGTTAGGGTAATTTCAAGGGATAGGGTTAGGATTAGGGTTATGGTTGGGTTAGGGTTAGGGTTAAGGTTAGGGTTAGAGTAAGGGTTAGGGTTTAGGTCAGGCTCAGGGTTAGTGTTAGCGATAGGTGTAGAGTTAGGGTTAGGGTTAGATATTGACTTAAAGAACATATTAGTATAAGGTCTAGGATTAGGGTTAGGGTTAGGGTGAGGGTGAGGGTTAGGTTTATAGTTAGGGTTAGGGTTAGGTTTAGGGTTAGGGTTAGGGTTAGGGTTAGGGTTAGGGTTAGGGTTAGGTTTAGGTATAGGTATAGGTTTAGGTTTAGGATTAGGATTAGGATTAGGATTAGGATTAGGTTTAGTGTTAGTTTTAGTGTTAGTACTAGTGTTAGATCTAGGATTAGTGTTAGGGTTAGGGTTAGGGTTAGGCTTAGGGTTAGGGTTAGTGTTAGGGATAGGGATAGGGTAAAGTCCAGGGTTAGGGTTAGGATAGGGTTAGGGTTGGGGTTAGGTCTAGGGTTAGGATTAGGGTTAGGTCTGGGATTAGTGTTATGGTTAGGGTTTGTGTTAGGTCCAGGGTTAGGGTTAGGGTTATGGTTAGGATTAGGGTTAGGGTTAGGGTTAGGTCTAGGGTTATGATTAGGGTTAGGCTTAGGGTTAGGGTTAAGGTTAGTGTTAGGGATAGGGTAAAGTCCAGGGTTAGGGTTAGGATAGGGTTAGGGTTGGGGTTAGGTCTAGGGTTAGGATTAGGGTTAGGGTTAGGTCTGGGATTAGTGTTATGGTTAGGGTTTGTGTTAGGTCCAGGGTTAGGGTTAGGGTTATGGTTAGGATTAGGATTAGGATTAGGATTAGGATTTAGGATTAGGATTAGGGTTAGGCTTAGGGTTAAGGTTAGTGTTAGTGTTAGTGTTAGTGTTAGGTTTAGGGTTAGGGTTAGGGTTAGGATTAAGGTTAGGGTAAAGATTAGGGTTAGGCTAGGGTTAGGGTAGGTCTAAGGTTATGTCTAGGGTTACATATATGGTTAGGGTTACGTTTAGGGTTAGGGTTAGGTTTATGGTTAGGATTAGGGTTAGGGTAAGGATTAGGGTTAGGGTTAGGGTTAGGGTTAGGGTTAGGGTTAGGGTTATGGTTATGGTTATGGTTAAGGTTAGTGTTAGTGTTAGGGTTAGGGTAAGGTCTAGGGTTAGGGTAAGTATAGGGTTAGGGTTAGGTCTAGGATTAGTGTTAGGGTTAGGGATTGGGCAAGGTCTAGGGTTAGGGTTAGGGTTAAGGTCAATGTTAGGGTTAGTGTAAGGGTCAGTGTAAGGGTTAGTTTTATTGTAAGTTATAGGGTTAGGGTAAGGGTTACTTGTAGAATAAGGTTTATTGTTAGTGTTAGAATAAGTAAGCTTACAGTTATAATTAAATATAGACTTTAAAAATAGATTAGGGTTAGGGTTATGGTTATGGTTAGGGTTTTGGTTAGGTCTAGTTTTAGAGTTAGGGTTAGGGTAATTTCAAGGGATAGGGTTAGGGTTAGGATTAGGGTTATGGTTGGGTTAGTGTTAGGGTTAGGGTTGGGGTTAGGCTTAGGGTTAGGGTTAGGGTTAAGGTTAAGGTTACTGTTAGGTCTAGGGTTAGGATTTGGGATAGGGTTAGGATTAGGGTTAGGGTTAGGCTCCGGCTTAGAGTTAAGGTTAGTGTTAGGGTTAGGGTTAGTGTTAGGGTAAGGTCCAGGGTTAGGGTTAGGGTTAGGTCTAGGGTTAGGGTTAGGGTTAGAGTTAGAGCTAGGGTTTGGGTTAGGATAAGGATTAGGGTTAGGGTTGGGGTTAGGGTTAGGGTTAGGCTTATGGTTAAGGTTAGTGTTAGGGTTAGGAATAGTGTTAGGATAAGGTCCAGAGTTAGGGTTAGGGTTAGATAGAGGGTTAGGGTTAGGGTTAGAGTTAGGGTTTGGGGCAGGGTTAGGGTTAGGGTTAGGGTTCGGATTAGGGTTATGATTTGGTCTAGGGTTAGGGTTAGAGTTGGGGTTAAGGTTAGGGTTAGTTTGGGTTAGGTTCAGGGTTAGGATTAGGGTTAGGTTAGGTTAGGTTAGGGTTAGGGTTAGGTTTACTTTTAGGGTTACATATATGGTTAGGGTTAGGTTTGTGATTAGGGTTAGGGTTAGTGTTATGTCTAGGTTTAGGGTTAGGGGTAGGGGTAGGGGTAGAGGTAGGGGTAGGGTTAGGGTTAGGGTTAGAATTAGGGTTAGGGTCAGGGTTAGGCTTAGGGATAAGATTAGAGTAAGTGTTAGATTTAGGGAAAGTGTTAGTGTAAGTGTTAGTTCTAGGGTTAGGTTTAGGGTTACTTGTAGAGTAAGGGTTATTGTTAGTGTTACAATAAAAAGTACACTTACAGTTATGATAAGATATAGACTTTAAGAATAGGTTAGGGTTAGGGTTATGGTTAGGGTTTTGGTTAGGTCTAGGTTTAGATTTAGGGTTAAGGTTAAATCTAGATTTAGGGTTAGGATTTGGTTAGGGTTAGGGTTAGGGTTAGGATAGGGTTAGGGTTAGGTCTAGGATTAGTGTTAGGGTTAGGTCTAGGGTTAGGGTTAGGGTTAAGGTCAGGGTTAGGGTTAGGGTTAGGGTTAGGGTTAGGGTTAGGGTTATGATTAGGGTTAGGCTTAGGGTTAGGGTTAAGGTTAGTGTTAGGGATAGGGTAAAGTCCAGGGTTAGGGTTAGGATAGGGTTAGGGGTGGGGTTAGGTCTAGGGTTAGGATTAGGGTTAGGGTTAGGTCTGGGATTAGTGTTAGGGTTAGGGTTTGTGGTAGGTCCAGGGTTAGGGTTAGGGTTATGGTTAGGATTAGGGTTATGGTCAGGGTTAGGGTTAGGGTTAGGGTTAGGGTTAGGGTTAGGGTTAGGTCTAGGGTTAGGGTTAGGAATAGGAATAGGAATAGGAATAGGAATAGGAATAGGAATAGGAATAGGAATAGGAATAGGAATAGGAATAGGATTAGGATTAGGAATTAGGATTAGGATTAGGATTAGGCTTAGGGTTAAGGTTAGTGTTAGTGTTAGTGTTAGTGTTAGTGTTAGTGTTAGGTTTAGGGTTAGGGTTAGTGTTAGGGTTAGGATTAAGGTTAGGGTAAAGATTAGGGTTAGGCTAGGGTTAGGGTAGGTCTAGGGTTATGTCTGGGGTTACATATATGGTTAGGGTTACGTTTAGGGTTAGGGTTAGGTTTAGGGTTAGGATTAGGGTTAGGGTTAGGGTTAGGGTTAGGGTTAGGGTTAGGGTAAGGATTAGGGTTAGGGTTAGGGTTATGGTTATGGTTATGGTTATGGTTATGGTTATGGTTATGGTTAAGGTTAGTGTTAGTGTTAGGGTTAGGTTAAGGTCTAGGGTTAGGGTAAGGTTAGGGTTAGGGTTAGGTCTAGGATTAGTGTTAGGGTTAGGGATTGGGTAAGGTCTAGGGTTAGGGTTAGGGTTAAGGTCAATGTTAGGGTTAGTGTAAGGGTCAGTGTAAGGGTTAGTTTTATTGTAAGTTATAGGGTTAGGGTAAGGGTTACTTGTAGAATAAGGTTTATTGTTAGTGTTAGAATATGTACGCTTACAGTTATAATTAAATATAGACTTTAAAAATAGATTAGGGTTAGGGTTAGGGTTATGGTTATGGTTAGGGTTTTGGTTAGGTCTAGTTTTAGAGTTAGGGTTAGGGTAATTTCAAGGGATAGGGTTAGGATTAGGGTTATGGTTGGGTTAGGGTTAGGGTTAGGGTTAAGGTTAGGGTTAGAGTAAGGGTTAGGGTTTAGGTCAGGCTCAGGGTTAGTGTTAGGGATAGGTGTAGAGTTAGGGTTAGGGTTAGATATTGACTTAAAGAACATATTAGTATAAGGTCTAGGATTAGGGTTAGGGTGAGGGTGAGGGTTAGGTTTATAGTTAGGGTTAGAGTTAGGGTTAGGGTTAGGGTTAGGTTTAGGGTTAGGGTTAGGGTTAGGGTTAGGGTTAGGGTTAGGTTTAGGTTTAGGTTTAGGATTAGGATTAGGATTAGGATTAGGATTACGATTAGGATTAGGATTAGGATTAGGTTTAGGGTTAGTTTTAGTGTTAGTGTTAGTGTTAGATCTAGGATTAGTGTTAGGGTTAGGGTTAGGCTTAGGGTTAGGGTTAGTGTTAGGGATAGGGTAAAGTCCAGGGTTAGGGTTAGGATAGGGTTAGGTTTGGGGTTAAGTCTAGGGTTAGGATTAGGGTTAGGTCTGGGATTAGTGTTATGGTTAGGGTTTGTGTTAGGTCCAGGGTTAGGGTTAGGGTTATGGTTATGGTTAGGATTAGGGTTAGGGTTAGGGTTAGGTCTAGGGTTATGATTAGGGTTAGGCTTAGGGTTAGGGTTAAGGTTAGTGTTAGGGATAGGGTAAAGTCCAGGGTTAGGGTTAGGTTAGGGTTAGGGTTGGGGTTAGGTCTAGGGTTAGGATTAGGGTTAGGGTTAGGTCTGGGATTAGTGTTATGGTTAGGGTTTGTGTTAGGTCCAGGGTTAGGATTAGGGTTATGGTTAGGATTAGGATTAGGAATTAGGATTAGGATTAGGATTAGGATTAGGATTAGGGTTAGGCTTAGGGTTAAGGTTAGTGTTAGTGTTAGGGTTAGGATTAGGGTTAGGGTTAGGTCTGGGATTAGTGTTATGGTTAGGGTTTGTGTTAGGTCCACGGTTAGGGTTATGGTTATGGTTAGGATTAGGGTTAGGGTTAGGGTTAGGGTTAGGGTTAGGTCTAGGGTTAGGGTTAGTAATAGGAATAGGAATAGGAATAGGAATAGGAATAGGAATAGGAATAGGATTAGGAATTAGGATTAGGATTAGGGATAGGGTTAGGCTTAGGGTTAAGGTTAGTGTTAGTGTTAGTGTTAGGTTTAGGGTTAGGGTTAGTGTTAGGGTTAGGATTAAGGTTAGGGTAAAGATTAGGGTTAGGCTAGGGTTAGGGTAGGTCTAGGGTTATGTCTAGGGTTACATATATGGTTAGGGTTACGTTTAGGGTTAGGGTTAGGGTTAGGGTTAGGTTTAGGGTTAGGATTAGTGTTAGGGTTAGGGTTAGGGTTAGGGTAAGGGTAAGGATTAGGGTTAGGGTTAGGGATAGGGTTATGGTTATGGTTATGGTTATGGTTATGGTTATGGTTATGGTTATGGTTATGGTTATGGTTATGGTTATGGTTAAGGTTAGTGTTAGTGTTAGGGTTAGGGTTAGGGTAAGGTCTAGGGTTAGGGTAAGGATAGCGTTAGGGTTAGGTCTAGGATTAGTGTTAGGGTTAGGGATTGGGTAAGGTCTAGGGTTAGGGTTAGGGTTAAGGTCAATGTTAGGGTTAGTGTAAGGGTCAGTGTAAGGGTTAGTTTTATTGTAAGTTAAAAGGTTAGGGTAAGGGTTACTTGTAGAATAAGGTTTATTGTTAGTGTTAGAATAAGTACGCTTACAGTTATAATTAAATATAGACTTTAAAAATAGATTAGGGTTAGGGTTATGGTTATGGTTAGGGTTTTGGTTAGGTCTAGTTTTAGAGTTAGGGTTAGGGTAATTTCAAGGGATAGGGTTAGGATTAGGGTTATGGTTGGGTTAGGGTTAGGGTTAAGGTTAGGGTTAGAGTAAGGGTTAGGGTTTAGGTCAGGCTCAGGGTTAGTGTTAGCGATAGGTGTAGAGTTAGGGTTAGGGTTAGATATTGACTTAAAGAACATATTAGTATAAGGTCTAGGATTAGGGTTAGGGTTAGGGTGAGGGTGAGGGTTAGGTTTATAGTTAGGGTTAGGGTTAGGTTTAGGGTTAGGGTTAGGGTTAGGGTTAGGGTTAGGTTTAGGTATAGGTTTAGGTTTAGGTTTAGGATTAGGATTAGGATTAGGATTAGGATTAGGATTAGGTTTAGTGTTAGTTTTAGTGTTAGTACTAGTGTTAGATCTAGGATTAGTGTTAGGGTTAGGGTTAGGGTTAGGCTTAGGGTTAGGGTTAGGGTTAGTGTTAGGGATAGGGATAGGGTAAAGTCCAGGGTTAGGGTTAGGATAGGGTTAGGGTTGGGGTTAGGTCTAGGGTTAGGATTAGGGTTAGGTCTGGGATTAGTGTTATGGTTAGGGTTTGTGTTAGGTCCAGGTTTAGGGTTATGGTTAGGATTAGGGTTCGGGTTAGGGTTAGGTCTAGGGTTATGATTAGGGTTAGGCTTAGGGTTAGGGTTAAGGTTAGTGTTAGGGATAGGGTAAAGTCCAGGGTTAGGGTTAGGATAGGGTTAGGGTTGGGGTTAGGTCTAGGGTTAGGATTAGGGTTAGGGTTAGGTCTGGGATTAGTGTTATGGTTAGGGTTTGTGTTAGGTCCAGGGTTAGGGTTAGGGTTATGGTTAGGATTAGGATTAGGATTAGGATTAGGATTAGGACTTAGGATTAGGATTAGGGTTAGGCTTAGGGTTAAGGTTAGTGTTAGTGTTAGTGTTAGTGTTAGTGTTAGTGTTAGGTTTAGGGTTAGGGTTAGGATTAAGGTTAGGGTAAAGATTAGGGTTAGGCTAGGGTTAGGGTAGGTCTAAGGTTATGTCTAGGGTTACATATATGGTTAGGGTTACGTTTAGGGTTAGGGTTAGGTTTATGGTTAGGATTAGGGTTAGGGTAAGGATTAGGGTTAGGGTTAGGGTTAGGGTTAGGGTTAGGGTTAGGGTTAGGGTTAGGGTTATGGTTATGGTTATGGTTAAGGTTAGTGTTAGTGTTAGGGTTAGGGTAAGGTCTAGGGTTAGGGTAAGGATAGGGTTAGGGTTAGGTCTAGGATTAGTGTTAGGGTTAGGGATTGGGCAAGGTCTAGGGTTAGGGTTAGGGTTATGGTTAGGATTAGGAATAGGATTAGGAATTAGGATTAGGATTAGGATTAGGATTAGGGTTAGGCTTAGGGTTAAGGTTAGTGTTAGTGTTAGGTTTAGGGTTAGGGTTAGGGTTAGGGTTAGGATTAAGGTTAGGGTAAAGATTAGGGTTAGGCTAGGGTTAGGGTAGGTCTAGGTTTATGTCTAGGGTTACATATATGGTTAGGGTTACGTTTAGGGTTAGGGTTAGGTTTAGGGTTAGGATTAGGGTTAGGGTTAGGGTAAGGGTAAGGATTAGGGTTAGGGTTAGGGTTATGGTTATGGTTATGGTTATGGTTATGGTTTTGGTTAAGGTTAGTGTTAGTGTTAGTGTTAGGGTTAGGGTAAGGTCTAGGGTTAGGATAAGGATAGGGTTAGGGTTAGGTCTAGGATTAGTGTTAGGGTTAGGGATTGGGTAAGGTCTAGGGTTAGGGTTAGGGTTAAGGTCAATGTTAGGGTTAGTGTAAGGGTCAGTGCAAGGGTTAGTTTTATTGTAAGTTATAGGGTTAGGGTAAGGGTTACTTGTAGAATAAGGTTTATTGTTAGTGTTAGAATAAGTAAGCTTACAGTTATAATTAAATATAGACTTTAAAAATAGATTAGGGTTAGGGTTATGGTTATGGTTAGGGTTTTGGTTAGGTCTAGATTTAGAGTTAGGGTTAGGGTAATTTCAAGGGATAGGGTTAGAATTAGGGTTATGGTTGGGTTAGGGTTAGGGTTAGGGTTAAGGTTAGGGTTAGAGTAAGGGTTAGGGTTTAGGTCAGGCTCAGGGTTAGTGTTAGGGATAGGTGTAGAGTTAGGGTTAGGGTTAGATATTGACTTAAAGAACATATTAGTATAAGGTCTAGGATTAGGGTTAGGGTTAGGGTTAGGGTTAGGGTGAGGGTGAGGGTGAGGGTTAGGGTTATAGTTAGTGTTAGGATTAGGTTTAGGGTTAGTTTTAGTGTTAGTGTTAGTGTTAGATCTAAGATTAGTTTTAGGGTTAGGGTTAGGGTTAGGGTTAGGGTTAGGGTTAGGGATAGGGTTTGGGTTAGGGTCAGGTTTAGGGTTAGGGTTTGGATTAGGGTTATGGTTTGGTCTAGTGTTCGATTTAGGGTTAGGGTTAGGGTTAGAGTTGGGGTTAGGGTTAGGTTGGGTTAGGTTTAGGTTTGGATTTAGGGTTAAGGTTAGGATTAGGATTAGGATTAGGGTTAGGGTTAGGGTTAGGGTTAGTGTAAGGGTAAGGGTTAGGCTTAGGGTGAGGGTTAGTTTTAGGGTCAGGGTTAGGATTAGGATTAGGATTAGGATTAGGGTTAGGGTTAGGGTTAGGGTTAGGGTTAGGGTTAGGTCTAGGGTTAGGGTTAGTGTTAGGGTTAGGGTTAGGGTTAGGGTTAAGGTTAGGGTTAGGGTTAGGGTTAGGGTTAGGGTTAGGATTAGGTTTAGGTTTAGGCTTAGGGTTAGGGTAAGGATAAGGGTAAAGGTTAGGGTTAGATCTCGGGTTAGGTCTAGGGTTATGATTATGGTTAGGTCTAGGGTTAGGGTTAGGGTTAGGGTTAGGTTTAGGGTTAATGTTAGTGTTAGGGTTAGTGTTAGTGTTAGGGTTAGGGTAAGGGTACGGTCTAGGGTTAGGGTTAGGGTTAGGGTTAGGGTTAGGGTTAGGGTTAGGGTTAGGGTTAGGGTTAGGGTTAGGGTTAGGGTTATACTTAGGGTTAGGGTTAAGGTTAGTGTTAGGGTTAGGGTAAAGTTCAGGGTTAGGGATAGGGATAGGATAGGATAGGGTTAGGGTTAGGGTTAGAGTTAGAGTTAGAGTTAGAGTTAGAGTTAGAGTTAGAGTTATAGTTAGAGTTAGAGTTATAGTTAGAGTTAGAGCTAGAGCTAGAGTTAGAGTTAGAGTTAGAGTTAGAGTTAGAGTTAGAGTTAGAGTTAGAGTTAGAGTTAGAGTTAGAGTTAGAGTTAGGGTTAGGGTTAGGGTTAGGTCTAGGGTTAGTAATAGGGTTAGTGTTAGGTCTGGGATTAGTGTTATTTTTAGGGTTTGGGTTATGTTCAGGGTTAGGGTTAGGGTTAGGGTTAGAATTAGATTTAGACCCACAATTGTGATTAGATATAGACTTTAAGAATAGATTAGGGTTAGGGTGAGGTTGCGGGTTAGGGTTATGTCTTGGGTTATATCTGGTGTTATGATTAGGGTTAGGTCTAGGGTAAGGTTTAGGGTTAGGGTTTGGGTTAGGTCTAAGGTTACTGTTCAGGGTTAGGTCTTGGTTATTGTTCGTGTTAGAATCAGATTTATACTTACAGTTATAATTAGATATTGACTTTAAGAAAAGATCAGGGTTAGTGTTAGGGTTATGGTTAGGCGTAGGGTTTGGGTTAGGTCTAGGGTTAGGGTAAGGGTTACGGTTAGGGTTAGGGTTAGGTTTAGTTTTAGAGTAAGGGTTATTTTTAGTGTTACAATTAGATCTATACTTACAGTCATGATTAGATATAGACTTTAAGAATAGATTAGGGTTAGGGTTAGGGTGAGGGTTAGGGTTAGGTCTAGGGTTATGGGTAGTGTTATGATTAGGGTTAGGTCTAGGTTTAGGGTAAGAGTTACGGTTAAGCTTACATCCAGGGTTAGGGTTAGGGTTAGGTTTAGGGTCAGGGTTAGTGTTAGTGTTAGGTTTAGGGTCAGGGTTAGTGTTTGGATTAGGTTTAGGGTTAGGGTTAGGATTAGGGTTAGGGTTAGGGTTTGGGTTAGGTTTAGGGTCAGGGTTAGTGTTAGGTTTAGGGTCAGGGTTAGTGTTAGGATTAGGGTTAGGGTTAGGGTTAGGGTTAGGGTTAGGGTTAGGGTTAGGGTGTGGGTTTGGGTTAGGGTTAGGGATAGTGTTAGGGATAGGTCTAGGTTTAGTGTTAGTTTTAGAGTAAGGGTTATTTTTAGTGTTACAATTAGATTTATACTTACATTCATGATTAGATATAGACTTTAAGAATAGATTAGGGTTAGGGTGAGGGTTAGCGTTAGGTCTTGGGTTATGTCTCGTGTTATGATTAGGGTTAGGTCTAGGGTTAGGGTAAGAGTTACGGTTAAGGTTACATCTAGGGTTAGGTTTAGGTTTAGGGTCAGGGTTAGTATTAGGGTTAGGCTTAAGGTTAGTGTTAGAGTTAGGGTTAGTTGTAGAGTAAGGGTAATTGTTAGTGTTAGAATTAGATTAATACTTACAGTTATGATTTTATATAGGCTTTAAGAATAGATTAGGGTTAGTTGTAGAGTAAGGGTTATTATTAGTTAGAATTAGATTTATACTTACAGTTATGATAAGATATAGACTTTAAGATTAGATTAGGGTTAGAGTTAGGGTTAGGTCTACGGTTATGTCTAGTGTTAAGATTAGGGTTAGGTCTAGGGTTAGGGTAAGGGTTACGGTTAGGGTTACATCTAGGGTTAGGGTTAAGTTTAGGGTTTGGGTTAGGTTTACGGTTAGGATTTTGGTTAGGTTTAGGGTTAATGTTAGGGTTACAGATAGGGTTAGGGTTACGGTTAGGGTTACATCTAGAGTTAGGGTAAATTGTAGAGTAAGGGTTATTGTTAGTGTTAGAATTAGATTTACACTTACAGTTTTGATTAGCTATAGACTTTAAGAACATATTAGGGTTAGGATTAGGGTTTGGGTTAGGTCTAGCGTCAGAGTTTTGGTTAGGGTTGGGGTTAGTTTTAGAGTAAGTATTATTCTTAGTGTTAGAATTAGATTTAAACTTACAGTTATGATTAGCTATAGACTTTAAGAACAGACTAGGGTTAAGTTTAGGGTTTGGGTTAGATTTAGGGTTAGGGTTAGGGTTACGGTTACGGTTACGGTTACGGTTACGGTTACGGTTACGGTTACGGTTACGGTTACGGTTACGGTTCGGGTTAGGGTTAGGGAGAGGGTGAGGGTTAGGGTTAGTGTTAAGGTTAGGTCTTTGGTTAGGGTTAGTTGTAGAGTAAGGGTTATTGTTAGTATTAGATTTATACTTACAGTTACGATTAGATATAGACTTTAAGGTTAGGGGTAGGGTTAGGTTTAGTGATAGCGTTGTGTCAGCGTTAGCGTTAAGGTAAGGAATAGGGTCTGTGTAAGGGTTAGGGCTAGAGTTAGTTGTAGAGTTATGGTTATTGTTAGTTTTAGAATCAGACATTAACGTACTGTTCTGATTAGATGTACACTTTTAGATAAGGTTAGTTAGGGATATTGTTAGGTCTAGGGTTAGGGTTAGGGTAAGGGTAAGGGTTAGGGTTAGGGTTAGGTTTAGGGTTTAGGGTTTAGGGTCAGGGTTAGGTTAAGAGTTAGGGTTAGGGTTAGGCTTAGGGTTAGGGTTAGAATTAGTTGTAGAGTTAGGATTATGGTTAGTCTTAGATTTAGACTTATACTTACTATTGTGATTAGATATTAAATTTTAGATAAGGTAAGGGTTAGGTCTAGGGTTAGTGTTAGTGTTAGGGTTAGAGTTAGGGTTAGGCTTAGGGTTAGGGTTTGGGTTAGGGTTAGAGTTAGAGTAAGTTGTAGATTTAGGGTGATTTTTAGTATTAGAATTATAAAAAACCTACAATAGGGTTAAGGTAAAGGTCAAGGTTATTCTTAAAGTCTACATCTAATTATACCTGTAAGTAATAATCTATTTCTAACACTAACAATATCCCTTACTGTACTACTAACCCTAACCCTAACCCTAGACATAACCCTAACACTCAAACTCACCCTCAACCTAACCCTAACCCTAACCCTAACCCTAACCCTAACCCTAACCCTAACCCTAACCCTTAACCTTACCCTAACCCTAACCCTAACCCTAACCCTAACCCTAACCCTTACCTTAACCCTAACCCTAACCCTAACCCTAACCCTAACCCTAACCCTAACCCTTACCCTTACCCTGACCCTAACCCTAGATCTAACCCAAACCCTAACCCTAACCCTAACCCTAATCTACTCTTAAAGTCAATATCATCTCATAACCTTAAGTGTAAATCTAAATCTAACAATAACCGTAACCCTAACCCTAACCCTATCCCTAGATGTAACCCTAACCCTAACTCTTACCCTAAACCTTACCCTAACCCTAACTCTGACCTAACACTAGACCTACCCAAAACCCTAAAACTAACCTTATCTAAAAGTGTATATCTCATCATAACAGTAAGTTTAAGTCTATTTCTAACCCTAAAAATAACCCTAACTCTACAACTTACTCTAACCCTAACACAAACTTTATTCCTAACCTTAACGCTAACACTAATGCTAACACTAACCCTAACCCCAACACTAAACCTAACCCTAACCCAAACCCTAATATAGGCCTAACCAAAACGCTAACCCTAACCTTAACCTTAACCTTAACCTTAACCTTAACCTTAACCTTAACCTTAACCTTAACCTTAACCTTAACCTTAACCTTAACCTTAACCTCAACCTAAACCTTAACTTTAACCTTAACCTTGACCTTAACCTTAACCATAACCTTAACCTTAGCCTTAGCCTTAACCTTAACCTTAACCTTAACCTTAACCTTAACCTTAACCTTCACTCTAGACATAACCGTAACCCTTACCCTAACCCAAAACCTAAACCTAACCCTAACCCTAACCCTAACCCTAACCCTAACCCTAATCCTAACCCTAACCCTAACCCTATCCTAACCCTAACCCTAACCCTAACCTTAAACCTTACCCTTACCCTTGCCCTTGCCCTTACCCTAACACTAACCTTAAACATAACCCTAAGCCTGACCCTTACCCTAACCCTAAACCTAACTGTAACCCTAAACCTAATCCAAGAAAACACCCTAACCCTAAACCTAACCATGATTGTACACCTAACCAAAACCCTAACCCTAATCTTTTCTTAAAGTCTAAATCTATTCATAACTGTAAGTGTATTTCTAATTCGAACATTAACAATAGCCCTTACTTTACAACTAACCCTAACCCTAATTCTAGACCTGACCAAAACCCTAAGCCTATTCTATTCTTAAAGTCTACATATCATCATATCTGTAAGTGTATTTCTAATTTAAACACTAACAATAACCCTTACTGTACAACTAACCCTACCCCTTACCCTAACCCTTATCCTAATCCTAATCCTAATACTAATCCTAATCCTAATCCTAATCCTAATCCTAATCCTAATCCTAATCCTAATCCTAACCCTAACCCTAACCCTAACCCTAAACTTAACCCGAACCCCACTAATCTATTCTTAAAGTCTATTTCTAATTATAACTGTTAGTTTACATCTAATTCTTACACAAGCAATAACCCTTACTCTACAACCAACCCTAACCCTAGAACTAACCCTAACCCTAGAACTAACCCTAACCCTAATCTATTCTTTAAGTCTATATCTAATCATAACTGTAAGTATAAATCTAATTCTAAAACTAACAATAACCCTTATTCAAAAACTAACCCTAACCCTAAATCTTCCCCTTTAACTAACTCTAACTCTTACACTACAACTAATCATAACCTTAACAATACCCCTAACGCTAACTCTAACTCTAACTCTAGCTCTAACCCTAACCATAGAAATAACCATAACACTAACCCTAATCTATTCTTAAAGTATATATCTAATTATACTGTAAGTGTAAATAGAATTCTAACATTAGCAAAAACCCTTACTTTACAACTAATCTTAACCCTAACCCTAGTCCTAACACTAACACTAACACTAACACTAACACTAACACTAACAATAACACTAACACTAACACTAACACTAACACTAACACTATAACACTAACCCTAACCCTAACCCTAACCCTAACCCTAACATCAACCCTACCCCTAACCCTAACCCTAACTCTAACTCTAACTCTAACTCCAACTCTAACCCTAACCCTACACATAACCCCAACCCTTACCCTCAATCTACCACAAAATCTAGTACTAACCAAAACCCTAACCCTATCCCTAATTTATACTTAAAGTCTAAATCTAAGCTTAACTGTAAGTATATTTCTAAGTCTAATACTATCAATAACCCTTACTCTACAACTAACCCTAACTCTAGACCTAAAACTGACACTAACCCTAACCCTAACCGTAACCATTACCCTAACATTAACCCTAAAACTAACCCTACACCTAACAATAACCCTTACTCTACAATTATCCCTAACCCTAACCCTAACCCTAACCCTAAACCTACACTTTATCCTAACGCTAACCCTAACCATAACCCTAACCTTAACATTAACCTTAACCTAAACCTAAACGTTAACCTTAACCTTAACCTTAACCTTAACCTTAACCTTAACCTTAACCTTAACCTTAACCTTAACCTTAACCTTAACCTTAACCTTAAGCTTAACTCTATCTCTAACCCTAACCCTAACCCTACGCCTAACACTAACCCTATCCCTAACCCTATCCCTTACCCTAAACCTAACCTTAACACTATCCCTACCCCTATCCCTAACTCTAACTCTAACCCTAAGCCTAACCCCAACCTCAACCCTAACCCTAACCCTAATCCTAACCCTAACCCTAACCCTTACCCTAACCCTAAACCTAACCCTAACCGTAACGCTAACCTTAAACCTAATCTATTCTTAAAGTCTATATCTAATCATAACTGTAAGTATAAATCTTATTCTAACTCTAAAGAAACCCTATCTCTACAACTAACCCTAACCGTTGCCCTAACACTAACCTAGACCTAACCCAAACCCTAATCCTAATCCTTAGTCTAACCCTAACCCTAACCCTAACCCTAAACCTAACCTAATCCCTAGACCTAACCCTAACCCTAACCCTAACACTAACCCTAGACATAACCCCAACCTTAATCCTAATCCTAATCCTAAAGCTAACCTTAACCCTAACTCTAAACCTAACCCTAGACCCAACCCAAACCAATACCTAACCCTAACACTAACCCAAACCCTAACCCTAACCCTAACCCTAACCCTAACCCTAACCCTAACCCTAACCCTAACCCTAACCCTAACCCTAACCTTAACCTTAACCTTAACCTTAACCTTATCCTTAACCTTATTCTTAACCTTAACCTTAACCCTAAGCCTAAGCCTAAGCCTGGGCCTAACCCAAACCCAAACCCAAACCCAAAACCAAAACCAAAACCAAACCCTGACCCTAACCCTAATCCTAACACTAACGCTAAACATAACCCTAACCCTAACCCTTTCCCACACCCTAACCTTAACCCTAACCCTAATCTATTCTTAAACTCAATATCTAATCATAACTGTAAGTGTAAATCTAATTCTAACACTAACCCTACCCCTATCCCAAAACCTAACCCTAACCCTAGATGTAACCCTAAACCTAACCCTAACCATTACCCTAACCCTTTCCCTTTCCCTTACCCTTACCCTTACCCTTACCCTTACCCTCACCCTTACCCTTACCCTTACCCTTACCCTTACCCTTACCTTTACCCTGACCCTTACCCTTACCCTTACCCTTACCCTTACCTTTACCCTGACCCTGACCCTTACCCTTACCCTTACCCATACCAATACCCTATCCCTTACCATTACTCTAACCCTAACCCTAACCCTAACCCTAAACCTATACCAAATCCTAGACCTGACCATAGACCTAACCCTGACCCTAACCCTAACCCTAACCCTAACCCTAACCCTAACCCTAACCCTAACCCTAGACCTATCTCTAACACTAACCTTAACCTTAACCTTAACCTTAACCTTAACCTTAACCTTAACCTTAACCTTAACCCTAACCCTAACCCTGACCCTAACCCAAATCCTAAACTTAACACTAACCCTAACCCTAACCCTAACCCTAACCCTAACTCAAACCATAACTTTAACCCTAACCCTACCTTAACCCTAACCCTAACCCTAACCCTAACCCTTACCCTAACCCTAATCCTAACCCTAACCTTAACCTTATCCCTAAACCTAAGACTAAGCCTAAGCCTAACCCCAACCCTAACCCTAACCCTTACCCTTACCCTAACACAAACGCTAAACCTAACCCTAACCCTTTCCCTCACCCTAACCCTAATCTATTCTTAAAGTCAATATCTTATCATAACTGTAAGTGTAAATCTAATTCTAACTATAACCTCAACCCTAAACCTAACCCTAACTCTAGATGTAACCCTAACCCTAACCCTAACTCAAACCATAACCATAACCATAACCCTAACCCTACCTTAACCCTAACCCTAACCCTAACCCTAACCCTAACCCTAACACTAACCCTTACCCTAACCCTAACCCTAACCCTAATCCTAATCCTAATCCTAACCCTAACTCTAACCCTGACCCTAACCTTAACCTTATCCCTAAACCTAAGCCTTAGCCTAAGCCTAACCCCAACCCTAACCCTAACCCTTACCCTTACCCTTACCCTTACCCTTACCCTTACCCTTACCCTAACACAAACGCTAAACCTAACCCTAACCCTAACCCTTTCCCTCACCCTAACCCTAATCTATTCTTAAAGTCAATATCTTATCATAACTGTAAGTGTAAATCTAATTCTAACACTAACCTCAACCCTAAACCTAACCCTAACTCTAGATGTAACCCTAACCCTAAACCTAACCCTAACCCTTACCCATACCCTTACCCTTACCCTTACCCTTACCCTTACCCTTACCCTTACCCTTACCCTTCCCCTCACCCTCACCCTTACCCTTATCCTTACTCTAACCCTAACCCTAACCCTAAACCAAATCCTAGACCTAACCATAGACCTAACCCTGATCCTAACCCTAACTCTAACCTTAACCCTGACCCTAACCCTAGACCTAACCCTAACACTAACCTTAACCCTAACGCAAACCCTAACGCAAACCCTAACCTACCCTAACCCTACACATAACCCTAACACTAACACTAACCCTAAAACTAAGTCTAGACCTTACCAAAACCCTAACCCTAACCCAATACCTAATCTATTCTTAAAGTCTAAATCTAATCATAACTGTAAGCGTATTTATAATTCTAACACTAACAATAACCCTTACTATATAACTAACCCTAACCCTAACCCTAGTCCTTACAATAATACTAACCCTACCCCAAAGCCTAACCCTAACACTAGACCTTAACTTAACCCTAACACTAAAAGTAACCCTAGACCTAACCCAAAGCTTATCTCTAAACTTAACCCTAACTTTAACCCGAACCCTAAGCTTAACCCTAACTGTAACCCTAACCCTAATGCTAACACTAACGATAAACCTTAATCTAACCCTAAACATAACCCTAACACTTTCCGTCACCCTAAAGCTAAGCCTAAGCCTAACCCTAACCCTAACCCTAACCCTAACCCTAACCCTTACCACAATCTATTCTTAAAGTCTATATCTATTCATAACTGTAAGTATAAATCTAAGTCTAAAACCAACAATAACCCTTTCTCTAAAACTAACCCTTACCCTAAACCTAACCCTACCTCTAACCCTAACTCTAACTCTAACTCTAAATCTAAATCTAACTCTAACCCTAACCCTAACCCTAGAAATAACCCTAACCCTTGTCTATTCTTAATGTATATATCTAATTATACTGTAAGTGTAAATCTAATTCTAACACTTGCAACAACTCTTATTTTAAAACCAATCTTAACCCTAACGCTTGACCTAACACTAAGACTAGCCTTAACCCTAACCCTAACCCAAACCCTAACCCTAACCATTACCCTAACCCTTTCCCTTTCCCTTTCCCTTAACCTTAGCCTTACCCTTACCCTTACCCTTACCCTTACCCTTACCCTTACCCTTACCCTGACCCTTACCCTTACCCATACCAATACCCTTACCCTTACCCTTACCATTACCCTTACTCTAACACTAACCCTAAACCTAAACCTATACCAAATCCTAGACCTAACCATAGACCTAACCCTGACCCTAACCCTAACCCTAACCCTAACGCTAACACTAACCTTAACCTTAACCTTAACCTTAACCTTAACCTTAACCTTAACCTTAACCCTAACCCTAACCCTGACCCTAACCCAAATCCTAAACTTAACACTAACCCTAATCCTAATCCTAACCCTAACCCTAACCCTAACCCTAACCCTAACCCTAACCCTAACCCTAACTCAAACCATAACCATAACCATAACCCTAACCCTACCTTAACCCTAACCCTAACCCTAACCCTACCCCTACCCCTTACCCTTACCCTTACCCTTACCCTTACCCTTACCTTTACCCTGACCCTGACCCTTACCCTTACGCTTACCCTTACCCATACCAATACCCTTACCCTTACCATTACTCTAACCCTAACCCTAACCCTAAACCTATACCAAATCCTAGACCTGACCATAGACCTAACCCTGACCCTAACCCTAACCCTAACCCTAACCCTAGACCTATCCCTAACACTAACCTTAACCTTAACCTTAACCTTAACCTTAACCTTAACCTTAACCTTAACCTTAACATTAACCTTAACCTTAACCCTAACCCTAACCCTGACCCTAACCCAAATCCTAAACTTAACACTAACCCTAACCCTAATCCTAACCCTAACCCTAACCCTAACCCTAACCCTAACCCTAACCCTAACACTAACCCTAACCCTAACTCAAACCATAACCATAACCCTAACCCTACCTTAACCCTAACCCTAACCCTAACCCTAACCCTAACCCTTACCCTAACCCTAATCCTAACCCTAACCCTAACCTTAACCTTATCCCTAAACCTAAGATTAAGCCTAAGCCTAACCCCAACCCTAACCCTAACCCTTACCCTTACCCTTACCCTTACCCTAACACAAACGCTAAACCTAACCCTAACCCTTTCCCTCACCCTAACCCTAATCTATTCTTAAAGTCAATATCTTATCATAATTGTAAGTGTAAACCTAACCCTAACCCTAACCTCAACCCTAAACCTAACCCTAACTCTAGATGTAACCCTAACCCTAACCCTAACCCTAACTCAAACCATAACCATAACCATAACCATAACCCTAACCCTACCTTAACCCTAACCCTAACCCTAACCCTAACCCTAACCCTTACCCTTACCCTAACCCTAACCCTAACCCTAACCCTAATCCTAATCCTAACCCTAACCCTAACCCTGACCCTAACCTTAACCTTATCCCTAAACCTAAGCCTTAGCCTAAGCCTAACCCCAACCCTAACCCTAACCCTTACCCTTACCCTTACCCTTACCCTTACCCTTACCCTTACCCTTACCCTTACCCTAACACAAACGCTAAACCTAACCCTAACCCTAACCCTTTCCCTCACCCTAACCCTAATCTATTCTTAAAGTCAATATCTTATTATAAATGTAAGTGTAAATCTAATTCTAACACTAACCTCAACCCTAAACCTAACCCTAACTCTAGATGTAACCCTAACCCTAAACCTAACCCTAACCCTTACCCATACCCTTACCCTTACCCTTACCCTTACCCTTACCCTTACCCTTACCCTTACCCTTCCCCTCACCCTCACCCTTACCCTTATCCTTACTCTAACCCTAACCCTAAACCAAATCCTAGACCTAACCATAGACCTAACCCTGATCCTAACCCTAACTCTAACCTTAACCCTGACCCTAACCCTAGACCTAACCCTAACACTAACCTTAACCCTAACGCAAACCCTAACGCAAACCCTAACCTACCCTAACCCTACACATAACCCTAACACTAACACTAACCCTAAAACTAAGTCTAGACCTAACCAAAACCCTAACCCTAACCCAATCCCTAATCTATTCTTAAAGTCTAAATCTAATCATAACTGTAAGCGTATTTATAATTCTAACACTAACAATAACCCTTACTATATAACTAACCCTAACCCTAACCCTAGTCCTTACAATAATACTAACCCTACCCCAAAGCCTAACCCTAACACTAGACCTTAACTTATCCCTAACACTAAAAGTAACCCTAGACCTAACCCAAAGCTTATCTCTAAACTTAACCCTAACTTTAACCCGAACCCTAAGCTTAACCCTAACTGTAACCCTAACCCTAATGCTAACACTAACGATAAACCTTAATCTAACCCTAAACATAACCCTAACACTTTCCGTCACCCTAAAGCTAAGCCTAAGCCTAACCCTAACCCTAACCCTAACCCTAACCCTTACCACAATCTATTCTTAAAGTCTATATCTATTCATAACTGTAAGTATAAATCTAAGTCTAAAACCAACAATAACCCTTTCTCTAAAACTAACCCTTACCCTAAACCTAACCCTACCTCTAACCCTAACTCAACTCTAACTCTAAATCTAAATCTAACTCTAACCCTAACCCTAGAAATAACCCTAACCCTTGTCTATTCTTAATGTATATATCTAATTATACTGTAAGTGTAAATCTAATTCTAACACTTGCAACAACTCTTATTTTAAAACCAATCTTAACCCTAACGCTTGACCTAACCCTAAGACTAGCCTTAACCCTAACCCTAACCCAAACCCTAACCCTAACCATTACCCTAACCCTTTCCCTTTCCCTTACCCTTAGCCTTACCCTTACCCTTACCCTTACCCTTACCCTTACCCTTACCCTTACCCTTACCCTTACCCTTACCTTGACCCTTACCCATACCAATACCCTTACCCTTACCCTTACCCTTACCCTTACCATTACCCTTACTCTAACCCTAACCCTAACCCTAAACCTATACCAAATCCTAGACCTAACCATAGACCTAACCCTGACCCTAACCCTAACCCTAACCCTAACCCTAGACCTAACCCTAACCCTAACCCTAACCTTAACCTTAACCTTAACCTTAACCTTAACCTTAACCTTAACCTTAACCCTAACCCTAACCCTGACCCTAACCCAAATCCTAAACTTAACACTAACCCTAATCCTAATCCTAACCCTAACCCTAACCCTAACCCTAACCCTAACCCTAACCCTAACTCAAACCATAACCATAACCATAACCATAACCCTAACCCTACCTTAACCCTAACCCTAACCCTAACCCTAACCCTTACCCTTACCCTAATCCTAACCCTAACCCTAACCCTAACCCTAACCTTAACCTTATCCCTAAACCTAAGCCTCAACCTAACCCTAACCCTTTCCCTCACCCTAACCCTAATCTATTCTTAAAGTCAATATCTTATCATAACTGTAAGTGTAAATCTAATTCTAACACTAACCTCAACCCTAAACCTAACCCTAACTCTAGATGTAACCCTAACCCTAAACCTAACCCTTACCCTTACCCTTACCCTTACCCTCACCCTTACCCTTATCCTTACTCTAACCCTAACCCTAAACCAAATCCTAGACCTAACCATAGACCTAACCCTGATCCTAACCCTAACTCTAACCTTAACCCTGACCCTAACCCTAGACCTAACCCTAACACTAACCTTAACCCTAACGCAAACCCTAACGCAAACCCTAACCTACCCTAACCCTACACATAACCCTAACCCTAACACTAACCCTAAAACTAAGTCTAGACCTAACCAAAACCCTAACCCTAACCCAATCCCTAATCTATTCTTAAAGTCTAAATCTAATCATAACTGTGAGCGTATTTATAATTCTAACACTAACAATAACCCTTACTATATAACTAACCCTAACCCTAACCCTAGTCCTTACAATAATACTAACCCTACCCCAAAGCCTAACCCTAACACTAGACCTTAACTTAACCCTAACACTAAAAGTAACCCTAGACCTAACCCAAAGCTTATCTCTAAACTTAACCCTAACTTTAACCCGAACCCTAAGCTTAACCCTAACTGTAACGCTAACCCTAATGCTAACACTAACGATAAACCTTAATCTAACCCTAAACATAACCCTAACACTTTCCGTCACCCTAAAGCTAAGCCTAAGCCTAACCCTAACACTAACCCTAACCCTAACCCTAACCCTAACCCTAACCCTAACCCTAACCCTAACCCTAACCCTTACCACAATCTATTCTTAAAGTCTATATTAATTCATAACTGTAAGTATAAATCTAAGTCTAAAACCAACAATAACCCTTTCTCTAAAACTAACCCTTACCCTAAACCTAACCCTACCTCTAACTCTAACTCTAACTCTAACTCTAACTCTAACTCTAACTCTAACCCTAACCCTAGAAATAACCCTAACCCTTGTCTATTCTTAATGTATATATCTAATTATACTGTACGTGTAAATCTAATTCTAACACTAGCAACAACTCTTATTTTAAAACTAATCTTAACCCTAACGCTTGACCTAACCCTAACACTAGCCTTAACCCTAACCCAAACCCTAACCCTAACTCTTACACTAACACTAACACTAACCCTAACCCTAACCCTAACCCTAACCCTAACCCTAACCCTAACCTCAACCCTACCCCTAACCCTAACCCTAAACTTAACTCTAACTCTAACTCTAACTCTAACCCTAACCCTACACATAACCCTAACCCTTACCCTAACTCTAACACTAATTCTATTCCTAACCAAAACCCTAACCCTATCCCTTATTTATATTTAAAGTCTAAATCTAAGCTTAACTGTAAGTGTATTTCTAATTCTAACACTATCAATAACCCTTAATCTACAACTAACCCTAACTCTAGACCTAACACTGACACTAACCCTAACCCTAACCGTAACCCTTACCCTAACCTTAACCCTAAAACTAACCCTACACCTAACAATAACCCTTACTCTACAGCTAACCCTAACCCTAAACCTAGACCTTATCCTAACCCTAACACTAACCCTAACCCTAACCCTAACCCTAACCCTAACCCTAACCCTAAACCTTAACCTTAACCTTAACCTTAACCTGAACCTTATCCTTATCCTTAACCTTAACTCTATCTCTAACCCTAACCCTAGACATAACCCTAACCATAACTATAACAATAATTCTACACCTAACCAAAACCCTAACCCTAAACCAATCCCTAATATAAACTTAAAGTCTAAATCTAATCATAACTGTAAGTGTATTTCTTATTCTATCACTAAATATAACCCTTACTTTACAACGAACCCTAACCCTAGTCCTAACAATAATACTAACCCTAAACCTAAGCCTAACCCTTACCCTAACCTAAACCTTAACCTTAACCTTAACCTTAACCTTAACCTTAACCTTAACCTTAACCTTAACCTTAACCTTAAACTTAAACTTAAACTTAAACTTAAACTTAAACTTAACCCTAACCCTAACCCTAACCCTTAAACTAACCCTAACCCTAAATATAACCCTAACACTAATCTTAACCCTAACCCTAACCCTAACCCTAACCCTAACCCTAACCCTAACCCTAACCCTAACCCTAACCCTAACCCTAACCCTAACCCTAACCCTAGACACAACCCTAACCCTAGACACAACCCTAACCCTAATCCTAAACCTAACCCTAACCCTAGATGTAACCCTAACCGTAACCCTAACCCTCAACCCTAACCCTAACCCTAACCCTACACATAACCCTAACCCTAACCCTAGACCTAACCTTAACCGTAATTCTAACAATAACCCTAATCTATTCTTAAAGTATATATCTAATCATAACTGTAAATGAAAATCTCATTCTAAGACTAGCAATAACCCTTACTCCACAGCTAACCCAAACCCTAACCATAGACCTAACCCTTACCCTAACCCTAACTCTAACTCTAACCCTAGACATAACCCTAACCCTAAACAAATTCTAGACCTAATCAAAACCCTGACCCTAACCCTATCACTAATCTATTCTTAAAGTCTAAATATAATCAAAACTATAAGTGTATTTCTAATTCAAACACTAACAATAGTCCCTTACTCTACAACTTACCCTAACCCTAGCCATAACCCTAGACCTAACACTAACCCTAACACTAACACTAACCCTAACACTAAACCTAATCCTAATCCTAATCCTAATCCTAATCCTAATCCTAATCCTAATCCTTATCCTAATCCCAACCCTAACCCTAACCATAACCATAACCATAACCATAACCATAACCATAACCATAACCATAACCCTATCCCTAACCCTATCCCTACCCCTACCCCTATCCCTATCCCTATCCCTATCCCCATCCCTATCAATAATTCTAACCCTAACCCTGACCTTATCCCTAACCTTTACCTTTACCTTTACCTTAACCTTAACGTTAACCTTTACCTTAAACTTAACCTTAACCTTAACCTTAACCTTAACCTTAACCTTAACCTTAACCTTAACCTAAACCTTAACCTTAATTTTAACCCTAACTCTAACCCTAACCCAAATCTTTTCTTAAAGTCTATATCTAATCAGAACTGTGAGTAAAAATCTAATTCTAACACTAAAAATATCTCTTACTCTACAACTAAACGCAACCCTAAACCTACACCTTACCCTAACATTAACCCTAACCCTAACCCTAAAACTAACCCTTACACTTACCCTAACCCTAATTTATTCTTAAAGTCAACATTTAATCACTAACCCTAAAACTAACCCTACACCTAACAATAACCCTTACTCTACAGCTAACCCTAACCCTAAACCTAGACCTTATCCTAACCCTAACACTAACCCTAACCCAAACCCTAACCCTAAGCCTAACCCTAACTCTAACCCTAACCCTAGACATAACCCTAACCATAACTATAACAATAATTCTACACCTAACCAAAACCCTAACCCTAAACCAATCCCTAATATAAACTTAAAGTCTAAATCTAATCATAACTGTAAGTGTATTTCTTATTCTATCACTAAATATAACCCTTACTTTACAACGAACCCTAACCCTAGTCCTAACAATAATACTAACCCTAAACCTAAGCCTAACCCTTACCCTAACCTAAACCTTAACCTTAACCTTAACCTTAACCTTAACCTTAACCTTAACCTTAAACTTAAACTTAAACTTAAACTTAAACTTAAACTTAAACTTAAACTTAACCCTAACCCTAACCCTAACCCTTAAACTAACCCTAACCCTAAATATAACCCTAACACTAATCTTAACCCTAACCCTAACCCTAACCCCAACCCTAACCCTAACCCTAACCCTAACCCTAGACACAACCCTAACCCTAGACACAACCCTAACCCTAATCCTAAACCTAACCCTAACCCTAGATGTAAACCTAACCGTAACCCTAACCCTCAACCCTAACCCTAACCCTAACCCTACACATAACCCTAACCCTAACCCTAGACCTAACCTTAACCGTAATTCTAACAATAACCCTAATCTATTCTTAAAGTATATATCTAATCATAACTGTAAATGAAAATCTCATTCTAAGACTAGCAATAACCCTTACTCCACAGCTAACCCAAACCCTAACCATAGACCTAACCCTTACCCTAACCCTAACTCTAACTCTAACCCTAGACATAACCCTAACCCTAAACAAATTCTAGACCTAATCAAAACCCTGACCCTAACCCTATCACTAATCGATTCTTAAAGTCTAAATATAATCAAAACTATAAGTGTATTTCTAATTCAAACACTAACAATAGTCCCTTACTCTACAACTTACCCTAACCCTAGCCATAACCCTAGACCTAACACTAACCCTAACACTAACACTAACCCTAACACTAAACCTAATCCTAATCCTAATCCTAATCCTAATCCTAATCCTAATCCTAATCCTAATCCTAATCCTAATCCTTATCCTAATCCCAACCCTAACCCTAACCATAACCATAACCATAACCATAACCATAACCATAACCATAACCCTATCCCTAACCCTATCCCTACCCCTACCCCTACCCCTATCCCTATCCCTATCCCTATCCCCATCCCTATCAATAATTCTAACCCTAACCCTTACCTTATCCCTAACCTTTACCTTTACCTTTACCTTAACCTTAACGTTAACCTTTACCTTAAACTTAACCTTAACCTTAACCTTAACCTTAACCTTAACCTTAACCTAAACCTTAACCTTAATTTTAACCCTAACTCTAACCCTAACCCAAATCTTTTCTTAAAGTCTATATCTTATCAGAACTGTGAGTAAAAATCTAATTCTAACACTAAAAATATCTCTTACTCTACAACTAAACGCAACCCTAAACCTACACCTTACCCTAACATTAACCCTAACCCTAACCCTAAAACTAACCCTTACACTTACCCTAACCCTAATTTATTCTTAAAGTCAACATTTAATCATAACTGTAAGTGTAAATCTAATTCTAACACTAACCCTAACCCTAAACATAAACCTAAACCTAAACCTAAACCTAAACCTAAACCTAAACCTAAACCTAAACCAAAACCTAAACCTAAACCTAAACCTAAACCTAACCCTAACCCTAACCCTAACCCTAGATGTAACCCTAACCGTAACCCTAACCCTAACCCTCAACCCTAGCCCTATCCCTACACATAACCCTAACCCTAAACCTAACCCTGACCCTGACCCTAACCCTAACCCTAACCCTTAACCCTTAACCCTTAACCCTAACCCTAGACCTAACCTTAACCCTTATTCTAACCCTAACCCTAATCTATTCTTAAAGTCTATATCTAATCATAATTGTGAGTAAAAATCTAATTCTAACACTAAAAATAACCCTTAATCTACAACTAAACCCAAACCCAAACCTAAACCTACACCTTTCCCTTACACTTACCCTAACCCTAACCCTAACCCTAATTTATTCTTAAAGTCAATATCTAATCATAACTGTAAGTGTAAATCTAATTCTAACACTAACCCTAACCTTAACCCTCAACCCTAACCCTCAACCCTAACCCTAACCCTACACATAACCCTAAACCTAACCCTAGCGCTAACCCTAACCCTACAACTTACCTTAACCTTAACCCTTATTCTAAACCTAATCTATTCTTAAAGTATATATCTAATCATAACTGTAAATGAAAATCTCATTCTAAGACTAGAAATAACCCTTACTCCACAGCTAACCCAAACCATCGACCTAACCCTAACACTAACCTTAACCCTAAGCCTAACCCTAACCCTAACCCTAACCCTAACCCTAACCCTAACCCTAACCCTAACTATAACTCTAACTCTAACTCTAACTCTAACTCTAACCCTAGACATAACCCTAACCCTATCCATAATCTGTTCTTAAAGTCTGAATATAATCAAAACTATAAGTGTATTTCTAATTCAAACACTAACAATAACCCTTACTCCACAACTAACCCTAACCCTAGCCCTAAACCTAGACCTAACACCAACACTAACCCTAACACTAACCCTAGCCCTAACCCTAAACCTAAACCTAAACCTAAACCTAAACCTAAACCTAAACCTAAACCTAAACCTAAACCTAACCATAACCATAACCATAACCCTATCCCTAGCCCTACCCCTACCCCTACCCCTACCCTTACCCCTACCCCTACCCCTACCCCTACCCCTACCCCTATCCCTAATCCTAACCTTAACGTTAAACTTAACCTTTACCTTTACCTTAACCTTAACCTTAACCTTAACCTTAACCTTAACCTTAACCTTAACCTTAACCTTAACCTTAACCCTAACCCTAACCCTAGCCCAAATCTTTTCTTAGAGTCTATATCTAATCATAAGTGTAAGTGAATATCTAATTTTAACACAAGCAATAACCCTTACTCTACAACTAACTCTAACCCTAACCCTAGACCTAACCCGAACACTAACCTTAACTCCTAACATTAACCCTAAAAATAACCCTGACCCGAACCTAATCCTAACCCTAACGCTAACCCTAACCCTAATCCTGACCCTGACTCTAACACTAATCTATTTTTAAAGTCTATATCTAATCATAACTGTGAGTGTAAATCTCATTCTAACACTAGCAATAACCCTTACCCTAAAAATTACCATAAGCCTAGCCCTAGACCTAACCCCAACCCTAACCTTAACACTAGACCTAACCCTAACCCTAGCCCACACCCTAACCCTAGACCTAATCCAAATCACAAACCCTACCACTACCCCTAACCCTACCCCTAAGCCTAACCCTAATCTTATCCCTAATCTATTCTTAAAGTCCATATATAATAATAACTGTAAGTATTAATCTAATTCTAACAATAACAATAACACTCAATCTAAAACTATCCCTAACCCTAACCCAAACATTAACCTCAACCCTAACCCTAACGCTAACCCTAACTATAACCCTAACCAAATCTATTCTTAAAATATATATCTAAACATTACTGTAAGTGTAAGTCTAGTTCTATCACTAACTTTTAACCCCTAACTCTAAATCTAACACTTATCCTAACCCTAACCCTAACACTAAACCTAACCCTAACCCTAATCTTAAACTTAACCTTAACCTTAACCTTAACCTTAACCTTAACCTTAACCTTAACCTTAACCTTAACCTTAACCTTAACCTTAAACTTAACCCTAACCCTAACCCTAACCCTAACCCTTACAGTAAAACTAACCATAACCCTAACCCTAATCTATTCTTAAAGTATATATCTAATCATAACTGTAAGTGTAAATCTAATTCTAACACTAGCAATAACCCTTTTTTTACAACTAATCCTAACCCTAAACCTAGACCTAACCCTAACTGTAACACTAATCTTAAACCTAACCCTAACCCTAGACATAACCCTAACCAAAACCCTAGACCTAACCATAGACCTAACCCTTACGCTAACCCTAATCTATTCTTAAAGTCTATATCTAATCGAAACTGTTAGTATAAATCTTATTCTAACACTAGCAATAGCCCTTACTCTACAACTAACCCTAACACTAGACCTAGAACTTACCCTAACACTAACGCTAACCCTAACCCTAAAACTAGATCTAACCAAAACCCTACCCCTACCCCTAACCCTAATCTATTCTTAAAGTCAATATCTAATCATAACTGTTGTTAAGTGTAAATCTAATTCTAAAACTAACCCTAACCCTAAACCTAAACTTAACTCTAACCCTAACCCTAGATGTAACCCTAACCGTAACCCTAACCCTAACCCTTACCCTAACCCTAACCCTAACCCTAACCCTAACCATAACCCCAAACCTAACCCTAATCCTAGATGTAACCGTAACCGTAAGCCAAACCCTTACACTAACCCTAACCCTAGACCTAACCCTTGACCTAACCCTAATCCTAGATGTAACCCTAACCCTTAACCTAACCCTAATCCTAATCCTAACCCTAACCCTAACCCTAACCCTAACCCTAACACTAACCCTAGACCAAACCCTTGACCTAACCCTAAGTCTACAACTAACCCTTACCCTAACCCTAGACCTAACCCTAACCCTAGCCCTAGCCCTACCCCTACCCCTACCCCTACCCCTACCCCAACTCCTAACCCAAAGCCTAACCCGAACTCTAACTCTAACCCTAACCCTAATACTAATTCTAGACCTAACCAAAACCCTAACCCTAATCTATTCTTAAAGTCTATATCTAATCATAACTGTAAGTATAAATCTAATTTTAAAACTAACAATTACCCTTACTCTAAAACTAACCATAACCCTAGACGTAACCCTAACCCTAACCCTAATCCTTACACTATAGCTAACCATAACCATAACCCTAACCCTAATCTATTCTTAAAGTATAAATCAAATCATAACTGTAAGTGCAAATCTAATTCTAACACTAGCAATAACCCTTACTTTCAAACTAATCCTAAGCCTAAACCAAGACCTAACCCTAAGCCTAACCCTAACCCTAAACCTTACCTTAATAATAACCCTAGAGCTAACCCTAACCCTTACCCTAAGCCTAACCCTAATCTGTTCTTAAAGTCTAAATAAAATCATAACTGTAAGTGTACTTCTAATTCTAATACTAACAATAACCCTTACACTACATCTAACCCTAACCCAGACCTAACCCTAAAACTAACACTGACCCTACCCCTAACCCTAACACTAACCCTAGACCTTACCCAAACCCTAACCCTAGACAAAACCCTAAACTAACCCTAACCCTAACCCTCAATCTAATCTATTCTTAAAGTCTATATCTAATCATAACTGTAAGTGTAAATCTAATTCTAACACTAACAATAACCCTTACTCTACAACACACCCTAACCCTATACCTAACCCTAACACTAAACTTAACCCTAACACTTACCCTGAGCTTAACCCTAACCCTAACCCAAACCCTAACCTTAACCCTAGACATAACCTTAACCTTAACCCTGACCCTAACCCTAAATCTAGACCTAACCAAAACCCTAACCCTAATCTATTCTTAAAGTCTATATCTAATCATAACTGAAAGTGTATTTCTAATTCTAATTCTAACACTAACATTAACACTTACTCTACAACTAACCATAACCCTAGACCTAACACTAAAACTAACCCTTACACTAAAGCTTACCTTAAACCTAACCCTAATATATTCTTAAAGTCTAAATAAAATCATAACTGTAAGTATACATCTAATTCTAACACTAACAATAACCCTTACACTACATCTAAAACTAACCCTAACCCAGACCTATCCCTAACACTAACACTGACCCTACCCCTAACCCTAACACTAACCCTAGACCTAACCCAAACCCTAACGATAGATAAAACCCTAACCTAACCCTAACCCTAACCCTTAACCTAATCTATTCTTAAAGTCTATATCTAATCATAACTGTAAGTGTAAATCTTATTCTAACACTAACAATAATGCTTACACTACAACATACCCTAACCCTATACCTAACCCTAACACTAAACTTAACCCTTACCCTAACCCTGAGCTTAACCCTAACCCTAACCCTAAGCCTAACTTTAACCCTAGACATAACCTTAACCCTAACCCTAAACCTAGACCCAACCAAAACCCTAAGCCTAACCCTAACCCTAACCTTAACCTTAACCTTAACCTTAACCTTAACCTTAACCTTAACCTTAACCTTAACCTTAACCTTAACCTTAACATTAACCTTAACCTTAACCAAAACCATAAACCTCACCCTAACACTAGACCTAGCCCTAATCCAAACAGAAATCCTAGAACTAGCCCAAACCCTAACCCTAACCTAACCCTTTAACCTAACCCTAACCCTAACACTTACCCTAACCCTAACCCTAAGCCTAACTCTAACCCTTACCTTAACCCTAACCCTAACCCTAACCCTAACCCTTACCCTTACCCTGACCCTAACCCTAGATCTAACCCAAACCCTAACCCTAACCCTAACCCTAATCTACTCTTAAAGTCAATATCATCTCATAACCTTAAGTGTAAATCTAAATCTAACAATAACCGTAACCCTAACCCTAACGCTATCCCTAGATGTAACCCTAACCCTAACTCTTACCCTAAACCTTACCCTAACCCTAACTCTGACCTAACACTAGACCTACCCAAAACCCTAAAACTAACCTTATCTAAAAGTGTATATCTCATCATAACAGTAAGTTTAAGTCTATTTCTAACCCTAAAAATAACCCTAACTCTACAACTTACTCTAACCCTAACACAAACTTTATTCCTAACCTTAACGCTAACACTAATGCTAACACTAACCCTAACCCCAACACTAAACCTAACCCTAACCCAAACCCTAATATAGGCCTAACCAAAACGCTAACCCTAACCTTAACCTTAACCTTAACCTTAACCTAAACCTTAACTTTAACCTTAACCTTGACCTTGACCTTAACCTTAACCTTAACCATAACCTTAACCTTAGCCTTAGCCTTAACCTTAACCTTAACCTTAACCTTAACCTTAACCTTAACCTTCACTCTAGACATAACCGTAACCCTTACCCTAACCCAAAACCTAACCCTAACCCTAACCCTAACCCTAATCCTAACCCTAACCCTAACCCTAACCCTATCCTAACCCTAACCCTAACCTTAAACCTTACCCTTACCCTTGCCCTTGCCCTTACCCTAACACTAACCTTAAACATAACCCTAAGCCTGACCCTTACCCTAACCCTAAACCTAACTGTAACCCTAAACCTAATCCAAGAAAACACCCTAACCCTAAACCTAACCATGATTGTACACCTAACCAAAACCCTAACCCTAATCTTTTCTTAAAGTCTAAATCTATTCATAACTGTAAGTGTATTTCTAATTCGAACATTAACAATAGCCCTTACTTTACAACTAACCCTAACCCTAATTCTAGACCTGACCAAAACCCTAACTCAACTCTAACTCTAAATCTAAATCTAACTCTAACCCTAACCCTAGAAATAACCCTAACCCTTGTCTATTCTTAATGTATATATCTAATTATACTGTAAGTGTAAATCTAATTCTAACACTTGCAACAACTCTTATTTTAAAACCAATCTTAACCCTAACGCTTGACCTAACCCTAAGACTAGCCTTAACCCTAACCCTAACCCAAACCCTAACCCTAACCATTACCCTAACCCTTTCCCTTTCCCTTTCCCTTACCCTTAGCCTTACCCTTACCCTTACCCTTACCCTTACCCTTACCCTTACCCTTACCCTTACCCTTACCCTTACCTTGACCCTTACCCATACCAATACCCTTACCCTTACCCTTACCCTTACCCTTACCATTACCCTTACTCTAACCCTAACCCTAACCCTAAACCTATACCAAATCCTAGACCTAACCATAGACCTAACCCTGACCCTAACCCTAACCCTAACCCTAACCCTAGACCTAACCCTAACCCTAACCCTAACACTAACCTTAACCTTAACCTTAACCTTAACCTTAACCTTAACCTTAACCCTAACCCTAACCCTGACCCTAACCCAAATCCTAAACTTAACACTAATCCTAATCCTAACCCTAACCCTAACCCTAACCCTAACCCTAACCCTAACCCTAACCCTAACCCTAACTCAAACCATAACCATAACCATAACCCTAACCCTACCTTAACCCTAACCCTAACCCTAACCCTTACCCTTACCCTAATCCTAACCCTAACCCTAACCCTAACCCTAACCCTAACCCTAACCCTAACCTTAACCTTATCCCTAAACCTAAGCCTAAACCTAACCCTAACCCTTTCCCTCACCCTAACCCTAATCTATTCTTAAAGTCAATATCTTATCATAACTGTAAGTGTAAATCTAATTCTAACACTAACCTCAACCCTAAACCTAACCCTAACTCTAGATGTAACCCTAACCCTAAACCTAACCCTTACCCTTACCCTTACCCTTACCCTTACCCTTACCCTTACCCTCACCCTTACCCTTATCCTTACTCTAACCCTAACCCTAAACCAAATCCTAGACCTAACCATAGACCTAACCCTGATCCTAACCCTAACTCTAACCTTAACCCTGACCCTAACCCTAGACCTAACCCTAACACTAACCTTAACCCTAACGCAAACCCTAACGCAAACCCTAAAACTTAACCTTAACCTTAACCTTAACCTTAACCTTAACCTTAACCTAAACCTTAACCTTAATTTTAACCCTAACTCTAACCCTAACCCAAATCTTTTCTTAAAGTCTATATCTAATCAGAACTGTGAGTAAAAATCTAATTCTAACACTAAAAATATCTCTTACTCTACAACTAAACGCAACCCTAAACCTACACCTTACCCTAATATTTCTAATTCTAACACTATCAATAACCCTTAATCTACAACTAACCCTAACTCTAGACCTAACACTGACACTAACCCTAACCCTAACCGTAACCCTTACCCTAACCTTAACCCTAAAACTAACCCTACACCTAACAATAACCCTTACTCTACAGCTAACCCTAACCCTAAACCTAGACCTTATCCTAACCCTAACACTAACCCTAACCCTAACCCTAACCCTAACCCTAACCCTAACCCTAAACCTTAACCTTAACCTTAACCTTAACCTGAACCTTATCCTTATCCTTATCCTTAACCTTAACTCTATCTCTAACCCTAACCCTAGACATAACCCTAACCATAACTATAACAATAATTCTACACCTAACCAAAACCCTAACCCTAAACCAATCCCTAATATAAACTTAAAGTCTAAATCTAATCATAACTGTAAGTGTATTTCTTATTCTAACACTAAATATAACCCTTACTTTACAACGAACCCTAACCCTAGTCCTAACAATAATACTAACCCTAAACCTAAGCCTAACCCTTACCCTAACCTAAACCTTAACCTTAACCTTAACCTTAACCTTAACCTTAACCTTAACCTTAAACTTAAACTTAAACTTAAACTTAAACTTAACCCTAACCCTAACCCTAACCCTAACCCTTAAACTAACCCTAACCCTAAATATAACCCTAACACTAATCTTAACCCTAACCCTAACCCTAACCCTAACCCTAACCCTAACCCTAGACACAACCCTAACCCTAGACACAACCCTAACCCTAATCCTAAACCTAACCCTAACCCTAGATGTAACCCTAACCGTAACCCTAACCCTCAACCCTAACCCTAACCCTAACCCTACACATAACCCTAACCCTAACCCTAGACCTAACCTTAACCGTAATTCTAACAATAACCCTAATCTATTCTTAAAGTATATATCTAATCATAACTGTAAATGAAAATCTCATTCTAAGACTAGCAATAACCCTTACTCCACAGCTAACCCAAACCCTAACCATAGACCTAACCCTTACCCTAACCCTAACTCTAACTCTAACCCTAGACATAACCCTAACCCTAAACAAATTCTAGACCTAATCAAAACCCTGACCCTAACCCTATCACTAATCTATTCTTAAAGTCTAAATATAATCAAAACTATAAGTGTATTTCTAATTCAAACACTAACAATAGTCCCTTACTCTACAACTTACCCTAACCCTAGCCATAACCCTAGACCTAACACTAACCCTAACACTAACACTAACCCTAACACTAAACCTAATCCTAATCCTAATCCTAATCCTAATCCTAATCCTAATCCTAATCCTAATCCTAATCCTAATCCCAACCCTAACCATAACCATAACCATAACCATAACCATAACCCTATCCCTAACCCTATCCCTACCCCTACCCCTATCCCTATCCCTATCCACATTCCTATCAATAATTCTAACCCTAACCCTTACCTTATCCCTAACCTTTACCTTTACCTTTACCTTAACCTTAACGTTAACCTTTACCTTAAACTTAACCTTAACCTTAACCTTAACCTTAACCTTAACCTTAACCTAAACCTTAACCTTAATTTTAACCCTAACTCTAACCCTAACCCAAATCTTTTCTTAAAGTCTATATCTAATCAGAACTGTGAGTAAAAATCTAATTCTAACACTAAAAATATCTCTTACTCTACAACTAAACGCAACCCTAAACCTACACCTTACCCTAACATTAACCCTAACCCTAACCCTAAAACTAACCCTTACACTTACCCTAACCCTAATTTATTCTTAAAGTCAACATTTAATCATAACTGTAAGTGTAAATCTAATTCTAACACTAACCCTAACCCTAAACATAAACCTAAACCTAAACCTAAACCTAAACCTAAACCTAAACCTAAACCTAAACCTAAACCTAAACCAAAACCTAAACCTAAACCTAAACCTAAACCTAACCCTAACCCTAACCCTAACCCTAGATGTAACCCTAACCGTAACCCTAACCCTAACCCTCAACCCTAGCCCTATCCCTACACATAACCCTAACCCTAAACCTAACCCTGACCCTGACCCTAACCCTAACCCTAACCCTTAACCCTTAACCCTTAACCCTAACCCTAGACCTAACCTTAACCCTTATTCTAACCCTAACCCTAATCTATTCTTAAAGTCTATATCTAATCATAATTGTGAGTAAAAATCTAATTCTAACACTAAAAATAACCCTTAATCTACAACTAAACCCAAACCCAAACCTAAACCTACACCTTTCCCTTACACTTACCCTAACCCTAACCCTAACCCTAATTTATTCTTAAAGTCAATATCTAATCATAACTGTAAGTGTAAATCTAATTCTAACACTAACCCTAACCTTAACCCTCAACCCTAACCCTCAACCCTAACCCTAACCCTACACATAACCCTAAACCTAACCCTAGCGCTAACCCTAACCCTACAACTTACCTTAACCTTAACCCTTATTCTAAACCTAATCTATTCTTAAAGTATATATCTAATCATAACTGTAAATGAAAATCTCATTCTAAGACTAGAAATAACCCTTACTCCACAGCTAACCCAAACCATCGACCTAACCCTAACACTAACCTTAACCCTAAGCCTAACCCTAACCCTAACCCTAACCCTAACCCTAACTATAACTCTAACTCTAACTCTAACTCTAACCCTAGACATAACCCTAACCCTATCCATAATCTGTTCTTAAAGTCTGAATATAATCAAAACTATAAGTGTATTTCTAATTCAAACACTAACAATAACCCTTACTCCACAACTAACCCTAACCCTAGCCCTAAACCTAGACCTAACACCAACACTAACCCTAACACTAACCCTAGCCCTAACCCTAAACGTAAACCTAAACCTAAACCTAAACCTAAACCTAAACCTAACCATAACCATAACCATAACCCTATCCCTAGCCCTACCCCTACCCCTACCCCTACCCCTACCCTTACCCCTACCCCTACCCCTACCCCTACCCCTACCCCTATCCCTAATCCTAACCTTAACGTTAAACTTAACCTTTACCTTTACCTTAACCTTAACATTAACCTTAACCTTAACCTTAACATTAACCTTAACCTTAACCTTAACCTTAACCTTAACCTTAACCTTAACCTTAACCCTAACCCTAACCCTAGCCCAAATCTTTTCTTAGAGTCTATATCTAATCATAAGTGTAAGTGAATATCTAATTTTAACACAAGCAATAACCCTTACTCTACAACTAACTCTAACCCTAACCCTAGACCTAACCCGAACACTAACCTTAACTCCTAACATTAACCCTAAAAATAACCCTGACCCGAACCTAATCCTAACCCTAACGCTAACCCTAACCCTAATCCTGACCCTGACTCTAACACTAATCTATTTTTAAAGTCTATATCTAATCATAACTGTGAGTGTAAATCTCATTCTAACACTAGCAATAACCCTTACCCTAAAAATTACCATAAGCCTAGCCCTAGACCTAACCCCAACCCTAACCTTAACACTAGACCTAACCCTAACCCTAGCCCACACCCTAACCCTAGACCTAATCCAAATCACAAACCCTACCACTACCCCTAACCCTACCCCTAAGCCTAACCCTAATCTTATCCCTAATCTATTCTTAAAGTCCATATATAATAATAACTGTAAGTATTAATCTAATTCTAACAATAACAATAACACTCAATCTAAAACTATCCCTAACCCTAACCCAAACATTAACCTCAACCCTAACCCTAACGCTAACCCTAACTATAACCCTAACCAAATCTATTCTTAAAATATATATCTAAACATTACTGTAAGTGTAAGTCTAGTTCTATCACTAACTTTTAACCCCTAACTCTAAATCTAACACTTATCCTAACCCTAACCCTAACACTAAACCTAACCCTAACCCTAATCTTAAACTTAACCTTAACCTTAACCTTAACCTTAACCTTAACCTTAACCTTAACCTTAACCTTAACCTTAACCTTAACCTTAACCTTAACCTTAAACTTAACCCTAACCCTAACCCTAACCCTAACCCTTACAGTAAAACTAACCATAACCCTAACCCTAATCTATTCTTAAAGTATATATCTAATCATAACTGTAAGTGTAAATCTAATTCTAAAACTAGCAATAACCCTTTTTTTACAACTAATCCTAACCCTAAACCTAGACCTAACCCTAACTGTAACACTAATCTTAAACCTAACCCTAACCCTAGACATAACCCTAACCAAAACCCTAGACCTAACCATAGACCTAACCCTTACGCTAACCCTAATCTATTCTTAAAGTCTATATCTAATCGAAACTGTTAGTATAAATCTTATTCTAACACTAGCAATAGCCCTTACTCTACAACTAACCCTAACACTAGACCTAGAACTTACCCTAACACTAACGCTAACCCTAACCCTAAAACTAGATCTAACCAAAACCCTACCCCTACCCCTAACCCTAATCTATTCTTAAAGTCAATATCTAATCATAACTGTTGTTAAGTGTAAATCTAATTCTAAAACTAACCCTAACCCTAAACCTAAACTTAACTCTAACCCTAACCCTAGATGTAACCCTAACCGTAACCCTAACCCTAACCCTTACCCTAACCCTAACCCTAACCCTAACCCTAACCATAACCCCAAACCTAACCCTAATCCTAGATGTAACCGTAACCGTAAGCCAAACCCTTACACTAACCCTAACCCTAGACCTAACCCTTGACCTAACCCTAATCCTAGATGTAACCCTAACCCTTAACCTAACCCTAATCCTAATCCTAACCCTAACCCTAACCCTAACCCTAACACTAACCCTAGACCAAACCCTTGACCTAACCCTAAGTCTACAACTAACCCTTACCCTAACCCTAGACCTAACCCTAACCCTAGCCCTAGCCCTACCCCTACCCCTACCCCTACCCCTACCCCTACCCCAACCCCTAACCCAAAGCCTAACCCGAACTCTAACTCTAACCCTAACCCTAATACTAATTCTAGACCTAACCAAAACCCTAACCCTAATCTATTCTTAAAGTCTATATCTAATCATAACTGTAAGTATAAATCTAATTTTAAAACTAACAATTACCCTTACTCTAAAACTAACCATAACCCTAGACGTAACCCTAACCCTAACCCTAATCCTTACACTATAGCTAACCATAACCATAACCCTAACCCTAATCTATTCTTAAAGTATAAATCAAATCATAACTGTAAGTGCAAATCTAATTCTAACACTAGCAATAACCCTTACTTTCAAACTAATCCTAAGCCTAAACCAAGACCTAACCCTAAGCCTAACCCTAACCCTAAACCTTACCTTAATAATAACCCTAGAGCTAACCCTAACCCTTACCCTAAGCCTAACCCTAATCTGTTCTTAAAGTCTAAATAAAATCATAACTGTAAGTGTACTTCTAATTCTAATACTAACAATAAGCCTTACACTACATCTAACCCTAACCCAGACCTAACCCTAAAACTAACACTGACCCTACCCCTAACCCTAACACTAACCCTAGACCTTACCCAAACCCTAACCCTAGACAAAACCCTAAACTAACCCTAACCCTAACCCTCAATCTAATCTATTCTTAAAGTCTATATCTAATCATAACTGTAAGTGTAAATCTAATTCTAACACTAACAATAACCCTTACTCTACAACACACCCTAACCCTATACCTAACCCTAACACTAAACTTAACCCTAACACTTACCCTGAGCTTAACCCTAACCCTAACCCAAACCCTAACCTTAACCCTAGACATAACCTTAACCTTAACCCTGACCCTAACCCTAAATCTAGACCTAACCAAAACCCTAACCCTAATCTATTCTTAAAGTCTATATCTAATCATAACTGAAAGTGTATTTCTAATTCTAATTCTAACACTAACATTAACACTTACTCTACAACTAACCATAACCCTAGACCTAACACTAAAACTAACCCTTACACTAAAGCTTACCTTAAACCTAACCCTAATATATTCTTAAAGTCTAAATAAAATCATAACTGTAAGTATACATCTAATTCTAACACTAACAATAACCCTTACACTACATCTAAAACTAACCCTAACCCAGACCTATCCCTAACACTAACACTGACCCTACCCCTAACCCTAACACTAACCCTAGACCTAACCCAAACCCTAACGATAGATAAAACCCTAACCTAACCCTAACCCTAACCCTTAACCTAATCTATTCTTAAAGTCTATATCTAATCATAACTGTAAGTGTAAATCTTATTCTAACACTAACAATAATGCTTACACTACAACATACCCTAACCCTATACCTAACCCTAACACTAAACTTAACCCTTACCCTAACCCTGAGCTTAACCCTAACCCTAACCCTAAGCCTAACTTTAACCCTAGACATAACCTTAACCCTAACCCTAAACCTAGACCCAACCAAAACCCTAAGCCTAACCCTAACCCTAACCTTAACCTTAACCTTAACCTTAACCTTAACCTTAACCTTAACATTAACCTTAACCTTAACCAAAACCATAAACCTCACCCTAACACTAGACCTAGCCCTAATCCAAACAGAAATCCTAGAACTAGCCCAAACCCTAACCCTAACCTAACCCTTTAACCTAACCCTAACCCTAACACTTACCCTAACCCTAACCCTAAGCCTAACTCTAACCCTTACCTTAACCCTAACCCTAACCCTAACCCTAACCCTAACCCTAACCCTTACCCTTACCCTGACCCTAACCCTAGATCTAACCCAAACCCTAACCCTAACCCTAACCCTAATCTACTCTTAAAGTCAATATCATCTCATAACCTTAAGTGTAAATCTAAATCTAACAATAACCGTAACCCTAACCCTAACGCTATCCCTAGATGTAACCCTAACCCTAACTCTTACCCTAAACCTTACCCTAACCCTAACTCTGACCTAACACTAGACCTACCCAAAACCCTAAAACTAACCTTATCTAAAAGTGTATATCTCATCATAACAGTAAGTTTAAGTCTATTTCTAACCCTAAAAATAACCCTAACTCTACAACTTACTCTAACCCTAACACAAACTTTATTCCTAACCTTAACGCTAACACTAATGCTAACACTAACCCTAACCCCAACACTAAACCTAACCCTAACCCAAACCCTAATATAGGCCTAACCAAAACGCTAACCCTAACCTTAACCTTAACCTTAACCTTAACCTTAACCTTAACCTTAACCTTAACCTAAACCTTAACTTTAACCTTAACCTTAACCTTGACCTTGACCTTAACCTTAACCATAACCTTAACCTTAGCCTTAGCCTTAACCTTAACCTTAACCTTAACCTTAACCTTAACCTTAACCTTAACCTTCACTCTAGACATAACCGTAACCCTTACCCTAACCCAAAACCTAACCCTAACCCTAACCCTAACCCTAATCCTAACCCTAACCCTAACCCTAACCCTAACCCTATCCTAACCCTAACCCTAACCTTAAACCTTACCCTTACCCTTGCCCTTGCCCTTGCCCTTACCCTAACACTAACCTTAAACATAACCCTAAGCCTGACCCTTACCCTAACCCTAAACCTAACTGTAACCCTAAACCTAATCCAAGAAAACACCCTAACCCTAAACCTAACCATGATTGTACACCTAACCAAAACCCTAACCCTAATCTTTTCTTAAAGTCTAAATCTATTCATAACTGTAAGTGTATTTCTAATTCGAACATTAACAATAGCCCTTACTTTACAACTAACCCTAACCCTAATTCTAGACCTGACCAAAACCCTAAGCCTATTCTATTCTTAAAGTCTACATATCATCATATCTGTAAGTGTATTTCTAATTTAAAAACTAACAATAACCCTTACTGTACAACTAACCCTACCCCTTACCCTAACCCTTATCCTAATCCTAATCCTAATCCTAATCCTAATCCTAATCCTAATCCTAACCCTAACCCTAACCCTAAATTTAACCCGAACCCCACTCATCTATTCTTAAAGTCTATTTCTAATTATAACTGTTAGTTTACATCTAATTCTTACACAAGCAATAACCCTCACTCTACAACCAACCCTAACCCTAGAACTAACCCTAACCCTAGAACTAACCCTAACCCTAACCCTAACCCTAATCTATTCTTTAAGTCTATATCTAATCATAACTGTAAGTATAAATCTAATTCTAAAACTAACAATAACCCTTATTCAAAAACTAACCCTAACCCTAAATCTTCCCCTTTAACTAACTCTAACTCTTACACTACAACTAATCATAACCTTAACAATACCCCTAACGCTAACTCTAACTCTAACTCTAGCTCTAACCCTAACCATAGAAATAACCATAACACTAACCCTAATCTATTCTTAAAGTATATATCTAATTATACTGTAAGTGTAAATAGAATTCTAACATTAGCAAAAACCCTTACTTTACAACTAATCTTAACCCTAACCCTAGTCCTAACCCTAACACTAACCTTAACCCTAATCCAAACCCTAACCCTAACACTAACACTAACACTAACACTAACACTAACAATAACACTAACACTAACACTAACACTAACACTAACACTAACACTAACACTAACACTATAACACTAACCCTAACCCTAACCCTAACCCTAACCCTAACATCAACCCTACCCCTAACCCTAACCCTAACTCTAACTCTAACTCTAACTCCAACTCTAACCCTAACCCTACACATAACCCCAACCCTTACCCTCAATCTAACACAAAATCTAGTACTAACCAAAACCCTAACCCTATCCCTAATTTATACTTAAAGTCTAAATCTAAGCTTAACTGTAAGTATATTTCTAAGTCTAATACTATCAATAACCCTTACTCTACAACTAACCCTAACTCTAGACCTAAAACTGACACTAACCCTAACCCTAACCGTAACCATTACCCTAACATTAACCCTAAAACTAACCCTACACCTAACAATAACCCTTACTCTACAATTATCCCTAACCCTAACCCTAACCCTAAACCTACACCTTATTCTAACGCTAACCCTAACCATAACCCTAACCTTAACCTTAACCTTAACCTAAACCTAAACCTTAACCTTAACCTTAACCTTAACCTTAACCTTAACCTTAACCTTAACCTTAACCTTAACTCTATCTCTAACCCTAACCCTAACCCTACGCCTAACACTAAACCTATCCCTAACCCTATCCCTTACCCTAAACCTAACCTTAACACTATCCCTTCCCCTATCCCTAACTCTAACTCTAACCCTAAGCCTAACCCCAACCATAACCCTAACCCTAACCCTAATCCTAACCCTAACCCTAACCCTTACCCTAACCCTAACCCTAAACCTAACCCTAACCGTAACGCTAACCTTAAACCTAATCTATTCTTAAAGTCTATATCTAATCATAACTGTAAGTATAAATCTTATTCTAACTCTAAAGAAACCCTATCTCTACAACTAACCCTAGCCCTAACCGTTGCCCTAACACTAACCTAGACCTAACCCAAACCCTAATCCTAATCCTTAGTCTAACCCTAACCCTAACCCTAAACCTAACCTAATCCCTAGACCTAACCCTAACCCTAACCCTAACACTAACCCTAGACATAACCCCAACCTTAATCCTAATCCTAATCCTAAAGCTAACCTTAACCCTAACTCTAAACCTAACCCTAGACCCAACCCAAACCAATACCTAACCCTAACACTAACCCAAACCCTAACCCTAACCCTAACCCTAACCCTAACCCTAACCCTAACCCTAACCCTAACCTTAACCTTAACCTTATCCTTAACCTTATTCTTAACCTTAACCCTAAGCCTAAGCCTAAGCCTGGGCCTAACCCAAACCCAAACCCAAACCCAAACCCAAACCCAAAACCAAAACCAAACCCTGACCCTAACCCTAATCCTAACACTAACGCTAAACATAACCCTAACCCTAACCCTTTCCCACACCCTAACCTTAACCCTAACCCTAATCTATTCTTAAACTCAATATCTAATCATAACTGTAAGTGTAAATCTAATTCTAACACTAACCCTAACCCTATCCCAAAACCTATCCCTAACCCTAGATGTAACCCTAAACCTAACCCTAAACATTACCCTAACCCTTTCCCTTTCCCTTACCCTTACCCTTACCCTTACCCTTACCCTTACCCTTACCCTTACCCTTACCCTTACCCTTACCCTTACCCTTACCCTTACCCTTACCTTTACCCTGACCCTGACCCTTACCCTTACCCTTACCCTTACCCATACCAATACCCTTACCCTTACCATTACTCTAACCCTAACCCTAACCCTAAACCTATACCAAATCCTAGACCTGACCATAGACCTAACCCTGACCCTAACCCTAACCCTAACCCTAGACCTATCCCTATCCCTATCCCTATCCCTATCCCTATCCCTATCCCTATCCCTATCCCTATCCCTAATACTAACCTTAACCTTAACCTTAACCTTAACCTTAACCTTAACCTTAACCTTAACCCTAACCCTAACCCTGACCCTAACCCAAATCCTAAAATTAACACTAACCCTAACCCTAATCCTAACCCTAACCCTAACCCTAACCCTAACCCTAACCCTAACCCTAACTCAAACCATAACCATAACCCTAACCCTACCTTAACCCTAACCCTAACCCTAACCCTAACCCTTACCCTTACCCTAACCCTAATCCTAACCCTAACCTTAACCTTATCCCTAAACCTAAGACTAAGCCTAAGCCTAACCCCAACACTAACCCTAACCCTTACCCTTACCCTTACCCTTACCCTAACACAAACGCTAAACCTAACCCTAACCCTTTCCCTCACCCTAACCCTAATCTATTCTTAAAGTCAATATCTTATCATAACTGTAAGTGTAAATCTAATTCTAACACTAACCTCAACCCTAAACCTAACCCTAACTCTAGATGTAACCCTAACCCTAACCCTAACTCAAACCATAACCATAACCATAACCATAATCCTAACCCTACCTTAACCCTAACCCTAACCCTTACGCTAACCCTAACCCTAACCCTAATCCTAATCCTAATCCTAACCCTAACCCTAACCCTGACCCTAACCTTAACCTTATCCCTAAACCTAAGCCTTAGCCTAAGCCTAAGCCTAACCCCAACCCTAACCCTAACCCTTACCCTTACCCTAACCCTTACCCTTACCCTTACCCTTACCCTAACACAAACGCTAAACCTAACCCTAACCCTAACCCTTTCCCTCACCTTAACCCTAATCTATTCTTAAAGTCAATATCTTATCATAACTGTAAGTGTAAATCTAATTCTAACACTAACCTCAACCCTAAACCTAACCCTAACTCTAGATGTAACCCTAACCCTAAACCTAACCCTAACCCTTACCCATACCCTTACCCTTACCCTTACCCTTACCCTTACCCTTACCCTTACCCTTACCCTAACACTTTCCGTCACCCTAAAGCTAAGCCTAACCCTAACCCTAACCCTAACCCTAACCCTAACCCTAACCCTAACCCTAACCCTAACCCTAACCCTAACCCTTACCACAATCTATTCTTAAAGTCTATATCTATTCATAACTGTAAGTATAAATCTAAGTCTAAAACCAACAATAACCCTTTCTCTAAAACTAACCCTTACCCTAAACCTAACCCTACCTCTAACCCTAACTCTAACTCTAACTCTAAATCTAAATCTAAATCTAACTCTAACCCTAACCCTAGAAATAACCCTAACCCTTGTCTATTCTTAATGTATATATCTAATTATACTGTAAGTGTAAATCTAATTCTAACACTTGCAACAACTCTTATTTTAAAACCAATCTTAACCCTAACGCTTGACCTAACCCTAAGACTAGCCTTAACCCTAACCCTAACCCAAACCCTAACCCTAACCATTACCCTAACCCTAACCCTTTCCCTTTCCCTTTCCCTTACCCTTAGCCTTACCCTTACCCTTACCCTTACCCTTACCCTTACCCTTACCCTTACCCTTACCCTTACACTTACCCTTACCCTTACCCTTACCCTTACCCTTACCCTGACCCTTACCCTTACCCTTACCCATACCAATACCCTTACCCTTACCCTTACCATTACCCTTACTCTAACCCTAACCCTAACCCTACACCTATACCAAATCCTAGACCTAACCATAGACCTAACCCTGACCCTAACCCTAACCCTAACCCTAACCCTAGACCTAACCCTAACCCTAACACTAACCTTAACCTTAACCTTAACCTTAACCCTAACCCTAACCCTGACCCTAACCCAAATCCTAAACTAACACTAACCCTAATCCTAATCCTAACCCTAACCCTAACCCTAACCCTAACTCAAACCATAACCATAACCCTAACCCTACCTTAACCCTAACCCTAACCCTAACCCTAACCCTAACCCTTACCCTTACCCTTACCCTTACCCTTACCCTTACCCTTACCCTTAACTTTACCCTGACCCTGACCCTTACCCTTACCCTTACCCTTACCCTTACCCTTACCCATACCAATACCCTTACCATTACCATTACTCTAACCCTAACCCTAACCCTAACCCTAAACCTATACCAAATCCTAGACCTGACCATAGACCTAACCCTGACCCTAACCCTAACCCTAACCCTAACCCTAACCCTAGACCTATCCCTATCCCTAACACTAACCTTAACCTTAACCTTAACCTTAACCTAAACCTTAACCTTAACCTTAACCTTAACCTTAACCCTAACCCTAACCCTGACCCTAACCCAAATCCTAAACTTAACACTAACCCTAACCCTAATCCTAACCCTAACCCTAACCCTAACCCTAACCATAACTCAAACCATAACCATAACCCTAACCCTACCTTAACCCTAACCCTAACCCTAACCCTAACCCTAACCCTAACCCTTACCCTAACCCTAATCCTAACCCTAACCTTAACCTTATCCCTAAACCTAAGACTAAGCCTAAGCCTAACCCCAACCCTAACCCTAACCCTTACCCTTACCCTTACCCTTACCCTTACCCTAACACAAACGCTAAACCTAACCCTAACCCTTTCCCTCACCCTAACCCTAATCTATTCTTAAAGTCAATATCTTATCATAATTGTAAGTGTAAATCTAATTCTAACACTAACCTCAACCCTAAACCTAACCCTAACTCTAGATGTAACCCTAACCCTAACCCTAACCCTAACTCAAACCATAACCATAACCATAACCATAACCCTAACCCTACCTTAACCCTAACCCTTACCCTAACCCTAACCCTAACCCTAACCCTAATCCTAACCCTAACCCTAACCCTAACCCTGACCCTAACCTTAACCTTATCCCTAAACCTAAGCCTTAGCCTAAGCCTAACCCCAACCCTAACCCTAACCCTTACCCTTACCCTTACCCTTACCCTTACCCTTACCCTTACCCTTACCCTTACCCTTACCCTACCACAAACGCTAAACCTAACCCTAACCCTTTCCCTCACCCTAACCCTAATCTATTCTTAAAGTCAATATCTTATTATAACTGTAAGTGTAAATCTAATTCTAACACTAACCTCAACCCTAAACCTAACCCTAACTCTAGATGTAACCCTAACCCTAAACCTAACCCTAACCCTTACCCATACCCTTACCCTTACCCTTACCCTTACCCTTACCCTTACCCTTACCCTTACCCTTACCCTTCCCCTTCCCCTCACCCTCACCCTTACCCTTATCCTTACTCTAACCCTAACCCTAAACCAAATCCTAGACCTAACCATAGACCTAACCCTGATCCTAACCCTAACTCTAACCTTAACCCTGACCCTAACCCTAGACCTAACCCTAACACTAACCTTAACCCTAACGCAAACCCTAACGCAAACCCTAACCTACCCTAACCCTACACATAACCCTAACACTAACACTAACCCTAAAACTAAGTCTAGACCTAACCAAAACCCTAACCCTAACCCAATCCCTAATCTATTCTTAAAGTCTAAATCTAATCATAACTGTAAGCGTATTTATAATTCTAACACTAACAATTACCCTTACTATATAACTAACCCTAACCCTAACCCTAGTCCTTACAATAATACTAACCCTACCCCAAAGCCTAACCCTAACACTAGACCTTAACTTAACCCTAACACTAAAAGTAACCCTAGACCTAACCCAAAGCTTATCTCTAAACTTAACCCTAACTTTAACCCGAACCCTAAGCTTAACCCTAACTGTAACCCTAACCCTAATGCTAACACTAACGATAAACCTTAATCTAACCCTAAACATAACCCTAACACTTTCCGTCACCCTAAAGCTAAGCCTAAGCCTAACCCTAACCCTAACCCTAACCCTTACCACAATCTATTCTTAAAGTCTATATCTATTCATAACTGTAAGTATAAATCTAAGTCTAAAACCAACAATAACCCTTTCTCTAAAACTAACCCTTACCCTAAACCTAACCCTACCTCTAACCCTAACCCTAACTCTAACTCTAAATCTAAATCTAAATCTAAATCTAAATCTAAATCTAAATCTAAATCTAAATCTAAATCTAAATCTAATTCTAACCCTAACCCTAGAAATAACCCTAACCCTTGTCTATTCTTAATGTATATATCTAATTATACTGTAAGTGTAAATCTAATTCTCTCACTAGCAACAACTCTTATTTTAAAACCAATCTTAACCCTAACGCTTGACCTAACTCTAACACTAATTCTAGTCCTAACCAAAACCCTAACCCTATCCCTAATTTATATTTAAAGTCTAAATCTAAGCTTAACTGTAAGTGTATTTCTAATTCTAACACTATCAATAACCCTTAATCTACAACTAACCCTAACTCTAGACCTAAGACTGACACTAACCCTAACCCTAACCGTAACCTTTACCCTAACCTTAACCCTAAAACTAACCCTACCCCTAACAATAACCCTTACCCTACAGCTAACCCTAACCCTAACCCTAAACCTAGACCTTAT